>OZ057398.1:68011575-68755981 GCA_964056695.1 Melieria picta
AACAGATAATAATCATTAATCGTAAATCGCCCAAAAATAAATGATTTCGCAAGAAAACCTGTTCCCGTGGCCCACAAAAAATTACTCAGTTTAGAGGTTTAATTTATAAAAGTATGCCAAAATATTAAAGTTATACTAGATATTGACACCAATGAACCAATACAAATCATAATATATATTAATTAACATTTTTCGATTTCCCGAAGAGGAAAATGAATATATTCGGCTGACCCGGATTACGCCCCATCGTTTCCTTTCACTGATTATCTTCTTCTTTAGTGAATGTACTGCTGAGGATAACTCCACGATTATATTAGTGGCTTCCTTTCTTTTCGCAAAATTGAAGCCCAGGAAGTAATTTTTCCAATTCTTGATAGAATAAACGGCGTTACGTTATCATTCTAGGGACGAATTTCACACCACATATGCAATGGTGACGCAAGGGATAATAGAGTTGCGAATTGCAGCAGGGCGAAATTTTTTTTTTTTCGCTGACAGGAATATTTTCCAGAAACGTGATCTAGCTTGTTCACATTCCTTTTGGAAATTTTTAGAAATTTATTACTTGCTAAAAATCGTACTACTTATATGTACTATTTACTTATATTGAAAGCTTCAATCGAGATTTCATACCAGAAACAAAGTTTTCGTCCCATTGGGTTTCGATCCTTTGAAACTTAAAAGCTCTTATACTGCTCATTGAGATGTCTGGGCGAACTACGCCTTTTATTAAATGCACTTTTTTCCTTCCTCCATTTTCCCCTGTCGAAAAACATGACCCAATAGTAAGTTCGATCTTAGTGTCATTGATGTGCGACTTATAGTTCCGACGTTATATACAAAATTTGTTAAAACGCCCATGAAATATTTCCAGTGGAACAATATGTCTACATGGGGGCACTGCACGAATTGCAATGTTGTATGACTCATCATTTCGATTTTACTCCAAAGTAAAAAAGGTTGTATAGCTAGCACCACGCCCTCCTACCAACACAAAACAAAACCAAAAAGCCAGAAACATTTATCCCCGACACTTTGAAACCAAATCTAATAAAATTCACATTGCATCGACCGATTTCTTGCGTTCAGTACTATGGGTCATAAAATGACCCTAAGGTCAAATTTGTATAGTTGCTCATTTACACGTAAACCAGTGTTACAAATAAGATGAAATTTAGCGTATTTTTAAATGGCATAAAATTAGTCACTGAGTCCAAAGGAAAACAATTCTTTACCAGAAATAAGAAAGTTACGGCTCTTTAAAGTCAAATTTTACTCGAAAATTACCCTAAGGTAACAGAAGTATTAAAGAATCGCAAGCAACCGAAATACTCGTAACTGTCACAAGCAACAACAACGATAGCTGCAAAATAGTACTATAAATCACTCAGAAAAAACGCTGAACTGGCTGTGTCCTTTGATATTGTTCACACTCACACGCACCAACTGCCTCGTCTGTGCGCCAAGAACCCAACACATTCCACTCATGTCACTCGCCAGCCCGCCGAGTATTCAAAAGTAATGTGTCCACTTAGGCCGCAGCCAGGCATGAAATCGACTAAAATGCTGCGCAGCATTTGAGCGACAACTATTATGTACGTACACATGTTACACATGTATGTACAAGCGTTGTATCTTATGGGACTGTCATCTTTTGCAGCACTTTCTCTCTCTCCCTCGCGCCACTCCGCCCCTCTCGCCAGAACTGCAGCAACAGCAGCAACAACAAGGAAATTAAGCACAGCCACACACAGACAACGTGCGAGCCGCAGCGCACTGAAAAATTTCCCCAGACACACTGCCGGCGCACAGGCTATGAACTTTGATGTCTTCGGCCGAGAAGCCGGAACAAAACTGTCACATTGCCTAAAAGTATGCTAGGCGCGAGTGTGCGGTGCGGGCTCATTCGGTGTAACGCTGCAATAAATTCGAGCAGCGTCGCCGGTGCGAAGGCAGCCGACCGACTAAAAGGCAATGACTAAAAATTCCATGACAGCCTGACAGCGCCGCGGGGAGCGAGACAACATACCGACATGGCCTGCACAATGACCCTAATAACTGTCGGCGCGCATGTTAAATGTTCGCTTGCCAAACGCAAAAAGCCAACTATCGACAGTGTTGCATACTTCTAGGGGCGAGCGCGCAAATAGAAAATAGGCAAAGTGTTGCTGTATAAATGTGTATGCGTGTAAGTGTGTGTATGTTGTTGTTGTTGTAGTTGTTGTAAGTTTTGCTATAATTTGAAATTTACATTACTTGCAGCCATGGCAGCTGAAGTGCGTCGAATGGGGTTTAATGGCTGCGCAAGCGATAATGAAAACACCAACAACAATAGTGACAAGAACAGTTTTGTTAGAAAGAACAACAACAACAACTGCTATCTACTACAACAACAACAACAACAACAACAACAACTGCTATCTTGCAACAAAATCTTCTTATAATTACAACAACAACCAACTGAGCAAAAGCTTTCACTACAAACACCAAAAAAAAGGCATAAAACCACGAAAAGTAGAGTGAGTGAAACCCTACTTGCCCGGTACACATTCACCTTCAAAGGTTCATTTCTTCGCTGCTATCAATTGTGACCATTTTCCCACCTTGCTCACATATTGCCTCGTTTTTTTGGCAATTTTTTATTCTAATTTTTTGCCAAACAAAATTTCTCGATTTCCATTCCCCCTTTCTAGCAATTTTTCCCATTTAATTTTTGCCAAAAACCAAATCGTTTCATTTTTATTTTCAGTTTTTTATGTTTTACTAACCGTTCTACATGTGTTTGTTGTTTTTGTTTTTCACTGTTTAACGCTGCCCACATGTGTACCAAAGCATATAGACAACTTTGTGTGTGTGTGTGTGGGTGAGTGTTTTTGTGAGGTTTGGTTTTTGGGTGTGTGTGTGTGTGTGTAAAACTTTTCCATTTGCTTTGCTGCCCGTGTCTCATGCATTTTTTAAGCGTTAGCAAACTGGCAAATTGTTTCGTTTCGTTTCACTTTCGCAGGCCCCGGCAGCAAATCGCCGGACGCCAGTTTCCAGCTTCGCACACCTACCAGTGCAATGTTCATTTTGCAGCGCCGCAACTGTCCGCTCGTCCACTGCGCTCGCTCGATCGTCGCCACAAATTCAAGTGTTATTTATCTTCTTGTCCCGTTCGAACGTTTGTTGCGCCTCCCCGAACGCGCATCCTTGCCACTGCACTGCCCCTTTGCGCAGCAGTTTTGACCATTCACCCTGTTCTCAGTCCGTTCAGCAGCCCATCGCTACGTGCTTCCTTTTGTTTGTCCCTTCTTCTCTCTGTCGGCTCATGCGTCTGTCGCCCGCCTTGCACGCGCAAGTTGCTCCACGCTCTCCGCTGGGATATATTTCACTTTTAGCAGTTTTCCTGACCAAATATTAACTTTTTCGCATGCATATTGTACCGTACGCGGCCAGCAGCTGACACCACTGTGCGCTCAGCTTGGCCGTGTGTCCATCTTTTCGTGTGTGTCTGTGTGTGTGCAGCGTCTCACTGTTGCATGCTCGTCTTTGCTGTGCTGTGGCCGCTCGCTTGAATCGTCCGCATTTGTAGTCATCCGTATGAATGTGTGTGTGTGTGTGTGTTTGGTGGGCGTTTTGGGGTATATTAACAATTTAGCAAATTTTTCCCCTGTCAACGAACATGTGTCTCTGTCGGTCCCCTCTTCAGTCGCCCCCCTTCATCCACTTTGCTTATTTCTGTGTGTTTCTTTTTTGTGACTTTCTCTTCTTCTTCTTCTGCTCTCTAGCATTTTTATGTATTGTGTTTTACTTTTATGCTGCCTTGGTTAGTGTTTTGTGTTCGGTTGTCGTGTTCATTCTTCACCTCTTCTACCCGCCGCTCTGTCACGCTGCAACTGTTGATTCTGTCCTCGCACATTTTACAATTTGCGATTTTTGTGTGTTTTTGGTGCTTTTGTTGGTTTTCTCTCTTCCTGTTGTCACTCGTGTTGCTGCATTGTGCGTGTGTGTGTGTGTGTTAATTGTTAAACTTTTTCACTCGCTTCATTTGAAGTGATTGCACTTTTGCTACAAAGAATGCAGCAAAGTGTCAGCTTGCACTGCGGTATTTATTGAGAATCAGCAGCAAAACTAATCACAAACTCTGCGCTTTTCATTCGACTATTTCGATCACTATAAATTGCAACAATTATTTGCTAGCCATTTCTTGCATCTGACAGTTGATTTCTTGAAAGAAAATTGCGCGCTTGCTAACGAATTTCAAATTTCTTTTAATAATAAAATTCTTCTTTGTTCAATTAGAATATTTTTAGCACCATTTCGCAGATTTCTTATTCAAGTAACTCCAGGTTAAAAAAAACAGCATATACCACCGAATGTCCTTTTTAAGTTGCTAGAGAATGTAGGACATTCGTTTAACCCTTTCGCTACAGGTTTTTACTGGGGAAAGTTAAAATTTTACATTTTACGTTTTAGGCTTCTATGTGATTACACCGTGCGACAGCATTTTTCACACCGGGAAAAACCTATTTGTGCGTGAAACTAGAGACCAAATATAGTAATACTGCGTACTCAGTTTTTCATTTGTACATCCTTTGTCCTTTTCAAAGGACTTTTAAAGGGGATACAAAATTAAAAAAATATTAAAAATACTGTTACGAAAATGACTTCTCTAAGTTCGTTTTGGATTGTGCTTGAAAATAAAACTACTTCAGTTACTCAGCGCAAACGCAGTCAAAAACCAACAATCGTTTTATTTACAAATTTACACTTGTTACTACTTTACACTACTACTATTGCATGTTTCCCCTTTGCTTGCTCAACACAGACTCGACCCTCTGCGCTGCACACTGCTGCCTTTTATACTTGTTTGGTTTATCGCGCCGATGGTTCTTGCACATTCCATTAGCATTCGCGAACCATCCCTGCCATATCGGCATTATGGCATGCCGACCGTACTTCAAAGTGCATGCATAAAAGTATGCTATTCATGCATAGCACAGCACAGAGTGCTTCTTCGCTACACTGCCCACCACTTAGACTTGTTCGTCCCGAAAAAGTGCCGAGGCTCCGCCGGAGTAAGACGCCAAGCGCCCCAAATGGACTACTTTCAGCCTAGCGTTTCTTTTGCAGCAGCGTTGAACTCTGTACACCACGTCATTAATCTTTGTCACGACTTTGTACGGTCCTTCCCATGATGTTCGAACTTCTGGAGACAAACCTTCCTTCCGCTGCGGGTTGTTGAGCATTACCAGATCGCCTTCTTGGAACCCTTCTGGGTTAGCCCGTAGACCATAGCTCGCTGTTAACCTGTTTCCGACTAGTTGAATGCGGCTCCGCGACCTTCTCCTCGGCCCTTTCACAACCGAACACCGATCACAGCCTCTGATCCACTCAGCGACAGACTCCTGGCATCCTACCCAATAGCACCGCCTTCTTATCTTGGCGACGGTTTTTGCGATGCCTAGGTGCCCTCCACTGGAGTCGTTATGGTTTGCCTTGATGACATCGTCGATCCGGCCTTTTGGGACCACTATTAGGGATTTTCTGGTCCTGCCATCCCTGCTCTCCCACTCGCGGTATAGGCAGCCATCCTTCAGACGTAGACTTTGCCACTGTGCCCAGTAAGCCTTCGCGATCGGGCACTCACCAGCCATCTCCTGCCAGTCCGGCCGTACTCTCCGCGCTCTGCCTTTGATGATTTTTGCGAGATCCGCACCTCGCGCTGGTCCTTCTGTAGCCTTACCGCAAGCCAATCTTCCTCTTGTAGAACTCTTACCGACCGAACATTCACAATTTGTCCCCTGTTTTCGGCTTGCGAATTATGTTTGCGCTCGGTTTTGCAAGAATGGTGCGGCAGAGCGTCAGCACATCTTGGCGACGTCTGCTTGCTACATCGCCAGCAACTGACTCTAGATGACACTGCCCGCAGCCTCGCTGATGCCTCTGAGCTCACTGTCTGGCTTTGCGTGACACGTCCAGATTGGGCTCGACGCCTTTCCGCAGATGAATGTCGAAAACTTCCTCTCCAGGCCGCCTCATACGTCAATGCGCTTGTCACCGTCTCACGGAATGTCGGCTTCATCATCATCAATGTACTCACACGTGTCTCCGGGTCAAGAATGCCGTGGATAAACGCTTCGATCTTCAGCCTTTCCAAAACTTCATTGCTGAATCCTGGGTAGGACAGTGGTACCAGCCGCTCGATATCTGCCGCATACGTCTGCAGCGCCTCGTTGGCTCTTTATCTACGGCTCTTCAGCTCGCAATAATACAGCATTTTGTTGTGCTCGTCACTGTATCTGGCTGCCAGTGCTCTTATGACGGTCTCGTAATCACCTCTCAAACCTTCCGGAACTGTTTTTATTACCTCAGCCGCGGGACGTCTTAGAGCCAGTATCAGTCTCCGACCTTTCCTAACATCGGTCCACTGACTCTCCAAAGCAGCCATATCGAATTGTAGTTTGAATGTGTCGAACGACGTAGTACCATCATAAGTAGGCACTTCTATGGCAAAACTTTCCTCAACTGGCTGCACCCTTGCTCGCAGCTGTACCTCTCTAAACTGCTCGTCGATTTTTCTGTTCACCGAATCCTCCAGACTGTGAACTCGTTTGTTCAAGGAATCATCCAGGTCGTCAATTCGTCTGTTCAGAGAATCATCCAGGCCGTTGACTCGTTTATCCAAGTGTTCCACTTGAGCTCCCAGGTGCTCCACCTTCACATTGAGCTTGTTGGAGATTTCTTCCACTTTCTGTTCCAAGCGTGCAGAATTTTCCTGAAGCTTGTTTTCCATTGGCTCTGCCATCTCTCGGTTCGCAGTTTCGACTTTTGCCGAAATTTCCTGATTCGTAGTTTCCAGTTTCGCGGCCATTTCTCGATTCGTAGCTTCGAGTTTCGCTGCCATTTGCGCCGACATTTCGCGATTTTCATTTTCCATTTTGGCTGCCATTTCACGGTTGGAAGTCTCAAACATGCCCTTCATTGCAACCATTAGCTGGCTCATGTCCAATGCTTGTAGTGGCGCAGCCGCTGCAGCCGTACTTTGCAGCAACGCAGCACCCGCAGGCGATTCTTCTACCTTGGCCGACGAATCTAGCTCCTGCGTCCCGAACTCGTGCGCAGCCCAATCGATGCCACGTGATTCACAGGCCTCTCGCAAGCGCAGCTACAACTCCACCTTTCCGCCAGCAGTCGGCAAATTCCAGGCGGCCAGCTCCTTCTTCAACTGGTCTACCTTCAGTCGCTCGAGTTTAACCATGTCTGCGTTTTATAATTTTAATTTATTTCCGGTAGCACAATCCCACTTCTGACACCAAATGTTACGAAAATGACTTCTCTAAGTTCGTTTTGGATTGTGCTTGAAAATAAAACTACTTCAGTTGCTCAGCGCAAACGCAGTCAAAAACCAACAATCGCTTTATTTACAAATTTACACTTGTTACTACTTTACACTACTACTATTGCATGTTTCCCCTTTGCTTGCTCAACACAGACTCGACCCTCTGCGCTGCACACTGCTGCCTTTTATACTTGTTTGGTTTATCGCGCCGATGCCATAATGCCATATCGGCATTATGGCATGCCGGCCGTACTTTAAAGTGCATGCCTAAAAGTATGCTCGCATTCATGGCACAGCACAGAGTGCCTCGTCGTTACAATACTTAACCTCGTTAGAATACGGCATAATGTATATCAAATGAAAGAGAAAAGGCGCAAGAATTTGAATAAAATTAATTTTTTATCTATTTGTAAAAAACGGATATGATATCCTTGAAAATTTACACCGAATTTTCTTGAAAAGTAAGTATGTTAAATCCCCAATTCTCCCTGATCACGTGTCAAAATTTAATTACTCTAACTTTATTAGTTCTAAAGTTATTAACCCGGCATTGGTGTGGTGGGGTATACCATACCCCAGAGGTCGTATTTTTGTGAATAATACGGACATCAGTTTTATGTCGGCACTGTCGCTTCTGGTAGCTGTTTATAACAGTCCAACCATGCACATTTGCTATCCAAAAAAAACTTGAGTGCGACCAGATTTCAGTCACATCCCGCTAAATTTCATTGGGTATGACATACCCCAGCACACCAATAACGTAACTTTTTGTGTAAATGATTTTGAATTCAAATGATATTTTCGATGGTCTAGTAGTCATCGATTTATTCAAAAATTCACCGTACAGAAAAATAAGAGGAAAATACCAACTGCCCAACTGCTAAGTGCAAGAAAAGCTCCCAGTTTAGTATTCGCATTTCGTCGCCGTAAAAAATAATGTCGTATGTTCCATTGAAATTAATAGCACATACGACAATTATTTTCATCGTATCATATGTTCCAAAAAATATTATTTTTCTACATCATCATGATTCCGTAAATCCTTGAGATAAGGCGAAGCTGTACCAAAACGTCGTCAGTACAGCACACGATGTTCCTCATAAGACTTGCGGAAAATGCGCCAATTTTGAGACCCTGTAATTCGCTACTCTTTTAGGGTAGCTACCAAAAATGTAATGCCACATAACTATATGTATTTCGTTTTTAAAACAGACTACGTTTTTTGGAAAATTATGTAAAGACATTTTTTTTAAATCCATTATATGAAGTCAACTTATAAATATCAGTATTTTTCGTTTATTTTTGTTATATTTGGTATTTTCTTTTACAAATTGCTTGCACATTAAGTGTTTTTGCATTTTCTTACGTACAAGTAAAAGAAGAATAATATATAATTGCTATTTTTTATATTTGTGGTGTTTCGTGAGGTTGCTGCTTTATCAAGTTTTGGGGTATGTCATACCCCACCACACCAATAACGTAATTTTTTTCCACCACACCGATGCCGGGTTAAAAAAAAGGCGGGAGCTGCAATTCTAATGAAGTAAAAAATTCTAATTTATTTGAGTATCAGTATGTTAAATAATAAAAAGATACAAAATCAATGAAGCAAGAATAATGAACATTTTTTAATTTTTATACTCGGACCCTGTATTTTAGAGTGTTTTTCTATGAGAGCAACCACATCGTTGTGGCTGTAATAATTACTTACACATAAAACTTTTTACGCACAGCGAAAATTTAAATATTTCTTCATTTACTTCAGCCAAAATTAAAACAAAAAAAAATATCTAAATTGAAGGAAAACGTCAAATTAAAAAGTTATCGAATTTTTCTGCTTCTTCTTCCTTTACTATGTCAAGATATACTATGTCAAGATATATAAAAAAACGTATATACTTCTCTTCTTTAAACTTAAATATTCAGTTTATTAATTTCGTATTTTTCCTAAAACTTCAAACTATTCTAAGGACCAACAAAAAATTTATCCTTTAAACCACAGAGGGTACAGACGTTTACAAAGTAGCATGTTGCCTTATGGCAACAAAATGCCCAAATATTTCTTTCCCTGGACCATAAATCTTCGATAAGTTCTTTACTCGCTGCATAAAACTCGATCTATTTCGATCGAAATTCAACTTCAGAGTCTTCCACTGATATACACCAAATCCAGCAAGTTTATCTCATTTGTCTAACGTATTTTTTCAATTTTATTCCCTAAAAGTTTTCAAATTCCATTAGCTTCACATTTCGTTTCGAGTTTCCATTACAAAAGCATAGCAACTTACCCGGCAACTATTCACCTACGAAATTAAAATGTATTCCGCCACTCAGCCACGCAACTTGCATCCCGATGGCACAAGATAAAAATTAACATTTTTCGCAAACCGTTCCGCCCCCCACAAAACATGTTCCCATCTACCTGCTGCCACCGCTCTCCGATCCGCACAAAAACAATACCAACAGCAACAACAACAGCAGCAGCAACCAAAAATAAATACAAATAAATTGAAACTTTCCCACTTAACTGTGTAAATTTCAATTTTTTAAACGTTTCAACTGTCAAACACCACATCAATTTGCAAACGCAACAACAACAACAAAGCATTGCCTCAAACTTTGCACCAAAAAAAACCAACAAAAAAAACTTTAAATTGTTTGGCTTTAGCTTCGACGTTGCTCACTCCAGCTCCAACTCTCCGCAAACAGTTTTGTTAACGTTTGTTTTTCGCCGCCCGCTCAGCCCCTCCTGCTCTGCTCTCCGTTTTGTTGCAATTCGCTGTTGTGCTGCTTTATTTTGCCACATTCGCTGTTTGCGTATGTGTTGCTGCAACAATAACAACAACACGCCGTGCCAACTGAAACAACATTGAGCCGCAGTGCGAGCATTTGCCGAATATGTTGTGTCGTGTTGCATTTGAATTTTTCCACATTCCAGCATGCGCTCACACACTCACACACACACACACGCGCATCACAACTGATTTATTTTGTAATTTGGACTAAAACTTTGTCATTTAAAATGCAAATTACGCACAGCAGCCGCGTCGACTGCGCCCCAGCAGACATTTATGACCCGAAGAAAAACAAAAGTCACAGTGACAAATGCAGGTTAAACGCAATTTGGCTGAGCATCACGTAAGCGACGAAATTAAGACATGGCCCCAACCGCACATCGCTCGAATCGAAAGGGAGCCGGCAACGCGGCGCGGCAGCCGCAATTGTAGAAAATTGCAAAGTCGCAGCGCAAAAAACAAGTTGAAAGGGCGAAAAAGTTGCGCCTGGCCTTGGCCACAGCAACGAGTTGGATTCGTGTGTCACGCATGAGTGACAATTCTTTTGCGGCGACGCACACCACGTTGGCTGCGCACTGCTTCAGGGCTCCATTTTGAGGAATAATAAATTTGGCCGGCTTTTCAAAGAAAATCACGCCAGTGCCCGATAGCGGTTTCTGGCTTTAGCAATTTTCACTTTTGCGATTAACGTTTTTAATTATTCCACAAGTCAAATTTCACCCAAACAAAGTTGAGTATGTAAACCTAAAGTTGAGTTATTTGCTGAATGTTTGGGAAAATTTTCAGAAAATGAAATCACTTTCAGTTGCTCAGAGTTGCATTACAGAGCATTATTTAAGCGATTTTCAACCACACCGGGCTTCATTTATTCAACAACATTCGGCGCACTTGGACAATGTTTGGTATAAGTTTTATTAACTGAATGCTATTCGATCTTTTTCAGTAGTTTAGAGCAAGATTCTGTTGCATCAAATACGAATTAGTATCAAATTTCATACATAAATAGCATTCAAAGGCTTTCAGCTACCCCAAGCCTCATTCCGTTGCATCATTTAGCAACATTGAATACATTTCAGCAACAATTTTACGTACTGAACGTCATTCAGCTATATTCAGCAACTCTGTTCAACATTTTGTTGATTTTTTCGAAATAATTTATATATTTAATAACATTTAGTGGCATTCAGCATATAATCCGTGCCGTTAAAAAACCGTTGAGCCACTCTGGACCTATTCGGTTACATCATGCAAATAATTTCAGCAACATTCCGCAACAATTTTACTTACTGAACGTCATTCAGCTGTATTCAGCAACTCTTTTAAACATTTTGTTGATTTATCTGAAATAATTTATGTATTAAAAAACATTTAGTGGTATTCAGCATAAAATCCGTGGCGTTCGAAAAGCTTTGAACCACTCTGCGGCTCATTCGGTTATATCAAGCAAATTATTTCAGCAACATTTAGCTTATTGAATGACATTTAGCTATATTCAGCAACTCTTTTCAACATTTTGTTGGTTTTGCAATATAATTTTGAATATTCAGCTTAAATTTTTATACCTAAGTGGCAAAAAAAGGCTTTCAACCACACCGAACTGCATTTCAAATCATTTAAACAACATTCAGCAACCATTTTCCTTACTGAATGGCATTCAGCAATATTCAGCGCCTCTGTTTAACATTTTGTTTCAACTTTCAATATATTTTTAAATATTCTAGTAACATTCAGTGTCATTCAGCATTAATATTCATTCTTAAGTAGCTTCTCTGTATTCAGCCACTCTCAGACTCATTTGGTTACATCATTCAGAATGACACTAAACATTGCAGCAACTTTCAGCCACAATTCCGCTTACTGCACAGCATTCAGCTGGTTTCAGCAGCTGTGTTTAACATTTTGTTGATTTATACAAAATCATTTTGAATACTTCAGCCGTATTCAGATAATTCAAATAATTTCAGCAACATTCCGCAACAATTTTACTTACTGAACGTCATTCAGCTGTATTCAGCAACTCTTTTAAACATTTTGTTGATTTATCTGAAATAATTTATGTATTAAAAAACATTTAGTGGTATTCAGCATAAAATCCGTGGCGTTCGAAAAGCTTTGAACCACTCTGCGGCTCATTCGGTTATATCAAGCAAATTATTTCAGCAACATTTAGCTTATTGAATGACATTTAGCTATATTCAGCAACTCTTTTCAACATTTTGTTGGTTTTGCAATATAATTTTGAATATTCAGCTTAAATTTTTATACCTAAGTGGCAAAAAAAGGCTTTCAACCACACCGAACTGCATTTCAAATCATTTAAACAACATTCAGCAACCATTTTCCTTACTGAATGGCATTCAGCAATATTCAGCGCCTCTGTTTAACATTTTGTTTCAACTTTCAATATATTTTTAAATATTCTAGTAACATTCAGTGTCATTCAGCATTAATATTCATTCTTAAGTAGCTTCTCTGTATTCAGCCACTCTCAGACTCATTTGGTTACATCATTCAGAATGACACTAAACATTGCAGCAACTTTCAGCCACAATTCCGCTTACTGCACAGCATTCAGCTGGTTTCAGCAGCTGTGTTTAACATTTTGTTGATTTATACAAAATCATTTTGAATACTTCAGCCGTATTCAGCGTCATTCAGCACCAATTTTGACACTTAAATAGCATGCAGAAGCATTCACCTACACTGAGCTTCATTTAGTTATATCGTTCAGTAATATTTAATACATTTGCCCATCATTCAGCAACAAATTAACTTGCTAAATACCATTCAGCTGTTTTCAGCAATTAAATTCTGTATATTTAAGCAACATTTGCAAATTTATGCCAAATGATAGGCATACATTTGCGATAAGTAATTAACAACAAATTTACATTTTCATGCTAAGGTCTCATTCAGCGGTTTTCAAGTACTCTAAGTATCAGTTAGCAACATTTAAAATTAATTGTATGGTTTCAATGGCACTCAGCTCGACAGATAAGTAGCTACATAATCATAACATTGAATGCCATTTGGGTCCTTAGAATACCTAAGAGTCCTGAACAGTTTTTGATTTCAGGAACTTCAAGCCATATTCAGCTTTTCAAACATAATCCTCTTTTTACTCTCAGCAACTTTCAGCTGAAATTTGCTGTCTTTAGAGTTAATCAGTGTAAGTTTATAACATCAAAACTGTCAGTATTGGCATTTTTCATTGAAAGAAAAAATTCAGCAACGTTTGGGAAATCTTTAGCAAAATTTTTTCCAATTTCTTAAAACATTCAGCCTAACTCAGCTGACTTTAGATTTCTTTAAAGTGATTCTGCAGGAATTTAAATAACAATTTAACAAAGTTCAATATCATTCAGCAATATTCAGCACCACTTTTGACACATTCAGCAGCATTTTTTGTTATATTCAGCAAACCTTTAAACACATTCAACAAAATGTATTCATTTATAGAAGCATTTGTTCAACTTGCAACTCAACATTCAGCATTATAATTTTCACTTCAAAAAAAAGCAGTCTGTCTGTTTACATTTCGTGCATTCAGTAAAAATTCCGCATACGCCACGTTGTGCTCATCGCACACAAATTGAAGCACAAAAGTTGTTCCTTAAATATTAAAATATATTGCAATTAAAAAGCTTTTTAAATTCGTTGCTGCTATCAGAAAAGATCGAGTCCACGCCTTTTGAAAGTGCAGCGCACTGCCCCGCCCCGCACGCACCAACACCAACACCGACGCCAACGCCAACGCATACCAAGTGAGTTCAGCGCTGCCGACAGTCGGCCGAGCACTCCCAGCCAGTCAACTGATTCGAAAACTTGCGAACGTGCGCAGCTCAAATGCAGAAAATTCGAAAAT
Source organism: Melieria picta (assembly GCA_964056695.1). Lineage (NCBI taxonomy): Eukaryota > Metazoa > Arthropoda > Insecta > Diptera > Ulidiidae > Melieria > Melieria picta. Next base: position 68,025,557 of record OZ057398.1, read on the forward strand.
ATTGCTTCTCAGTTGTCCGGGCACGTTTCAATTATTGCGGTGGCCACTTCGCTACTTCGCAGTTGCCGAGTTGTGTCCGCGTCCGCGTGCGTGTGCGTGCGCGGCGACCAGCGCCGCTGACAGCGCACCAAACTTGGACGCAACTTTGCGCAACCTCCGCGCATCGTGTGGGGTCAGGCGAAAAGTTTCGCCCAGCCGCGCTGGCGCTGCTGCATCGTTTTCAGTTGCTGCGCGCGTGTCGCTCCCAAGACGCGCGCCACCAACGCAGCAGCGGCGGCCGCATTCGCCAAAGTGCACTCGACATTTTTTGCAGCCACACCACACCACCACAGCCCAACGGAAGGGGCTGACCAGTGGCACAGTGGCTGGGAAAGTGGCAAAAATTGCTACCGAAAAAATAAAATAAAAACACCGACGCGGAATTCGCGCTTTTTTCGCCTCTTTCGCTGCCGTTGCCGCTGTTGCTGCGGTTTGTGCAGCGCAAACTTTTGCTTAGCCCAGTGCAGTGCATGCCAGCTGACAACACTAACACCGTGCAACACTGTTGCAACTGCAGCTGCAACGATGGCGAAAAAATCGCTAAAGTTTAGCTGACGTTCGCCGCCACACAGCGTCGCACTGCACTGTCCGCCTCAGCCTCACGCGCGCTTATTTCAGCGCCTTTTGCACTTTCCACTTCATGTGGAATTTTTCTAATTAAATTCACTTGATACCCAGAAAACGCGTGAAATGAATGAGGAGTGGCGTGTTTAAAAAAAGATATGCTTTTTGCACCGAAAACTGTACAAAGTTTATGCTTTTTTGTGGCCGTCTTCGTGCTGGCGCTTCTTGCGCTACGCATTGATGAGCTGCTGCTGCCGTTGCGCTGTGCGAAAATATTTTTCTCATGCACTTTGGGTCATTAATGTGAATGGTGCATATACAAATTTCATTTCCATCGCAAATATTTACAGCAAACGATGGGAAGCGTTTCATTAGAAGCGCCTCTTTGGTTTTGTTTTAATGCACAATTGGTGGATTAACGAATCGCAGCTAATACAAACGTCAACCTTATTCTCACTAGTCAGTGCGTTTGCCTTCTCTTGGCCATCTTTTGAATTATTGGCCGCAAAGTAATTTATTTACGCGACTTCAACGGATTAAAAATTGCCAACATATAAAACATATAAACACTACATGGAAGTAGCACACAATTTTCTACTCATGTGTGTTCCCTTTACTGCCCTTCAGTGCCTTTTACACCACCCCCCAACTCTTCCTGGCTTATTTATTACCTTTTTCCTCTTTAGTGTCTGCTCACTTTCCTCATTCTTTCCTTACTTCTCTGCATCCAACTCATCTCTACTTTTTCCTTTGTTCCCTCTCTTCTCTTTCTCCCCAATTCCAGTTTTCACGCCCCTCACTCTTTGCCAAAATTAGGTCAACTGTTGAGCACACATGCCAGTCCGTCCCACCTGCTGCCGCCAAAGAATCATTTCAGCTTTTTACTGTATTTTAATTACAATCAGCCGCAAAACTCTAATTGCCACACACACACAGATAAGTAAACATGTATCCGCTTTTAGCATGCAGCAATTTGCTTAACCAAACATGGCCAGCCGTATTTTTTCTCTGCAGCTCGTTGCTTTCGCTCATTTTGTTCGCCTTCCCATACATTTCGAGTTCATTACCAACAAACACAACAACAACAACAACATCGTTAGCGTCTGGTGTCAATTAGCCTAATTCAGCAGCTTTAATCTGCTTTCTTTGGTTTCGCACAACTTTATTCCACTTCGTTTAGCCGCGCTGAACGTCATGCAGCAGCATTTAGTATCAATCAAACTAAGACAACGGCATCTACTGTTTTCTATCTTTAGTTTCATTCAACTTTATGTCAGCATCGAAGTTCAGTAGCGTTTGATGTTATTAAAACTAATCTTTCGTTCAGTGAAGTTTGTTCTATTTTTTGCTTGTAATTTCCATGCATTCAATGTGTGTTAATTGCATTCAGCAACATTCAGCGCCTTAAGTCAGCAGTATTTCATATTCCTCAATAGCATGCAGATACTTTCAATAACGTTAAGCAGTATTGAGCAGCAACCAACACTATTCAGCACACTTTCTATGCATTTCTAAACGCCACCGATTAGCAACATTACTTCTTATTATTTAGAATATACTTAAACAGATATTTCTGACACTTACGACACTCAGCGTCATCTAATAATATTCCATGGTACAGGGGCGTAGCCAAGGGGGGGTTTAGGGTGTCAGAACCCCCCCATAGCCTATAATTTGTCAACATTTTCAATCACTATGCATCGTATGTACGTTCCCACATTAGCAAAAAGGTCTTTTCATCTTTAAATATTTAAAAGAATATTAACAAAACCCTTTTTTTACCGAAACTAATTTGTTTTTTTAATAGTCACGTTTAGGCTTAATGCAGCGATTTGCATGTTCTAAAAACATGTCTAAAGAGTAGTTTAGTTCGTCGACCGGAATGTCCTTCAGGATGTTGGTACAAGCCTTTTAGATGGTTACTACGTTCTCAAAACGCTTTTTTTCATCGGCAAATGCATTCTTTGAAAAGGTGAAATTCGCACGGTGCCACATCATGTGAAAGCAAAAAACCAGTCAAAACAAGTGTCAATAGATGGGATGGCATCCTTCGATAGCCAAATGTTCAGTTAAAATGCAATAAATTTATGCTATTGAGATGCTTAACTTTCGCCTTACTAAAGATGATCCCAGGCACTTCCGCCGCTATTTTGAGTAAAACTCACAATAAATATATAATAATTTATAAATTTTTTTCATACTTCAGTATTTAGTATCTTCCTCTGGCGATAGTTCGTATTTCGAAAAAAGGCCTAACTTTAATGATTTATTTTGGAAGATTTCTTTCCAGAGTGTTTATTGAGGTACGTTATTTATAATGAGGTACGCAAAAAAATTTATCGTGAGTTTTAATGAAAATTGTAGCGAAAGCGCCTGGGATCACCCAGATACATTTGTATAAAAAATGACAAAATTCAAGTTTAACCCTCTTAGTGCCGGGCGAAAAAGAGGTGCCTATGCGAGAATAACCGGTCGAATTTCACAGTTTTACTAGGGTTTGGGAAAATGCTCATAAAAACCAAACGAGAAACAATATTTACATGATTCAAAAGGCAGTGTACTAAGGATGACATAGAGAATGAATAGAATTTCTGTATTTGCTTTCGAAATCCTGTATTGCTAATTGTTGGTTTGTCAAAAACAACAATGTTTGACCAGGGCTGTCGAGAGGGGGGGGACAAAGGGGACATCGTCCCCGGGCCCGGAGTTTCCAAGGGGGCCCGGATTTTCCGGCAATATTAGAAAAAAAAATTTTTTGAATGAAAAAATATTTCGAGTTGATCAAGAAAAAATTTGACACAAAATTGCCCGATTCTTGAAATAAAAAATTCTCATTCATTCAATAATATTTCAAGTAACTGTGAGTAAAACAGTTTCGGAAAACCCGATCACCCGAATACGATTTGGCCCAAAAATCTGATTTCCGTCGTATTATAGAAACTTTCGCTTCAGCGAAAGCCCGAAAAGCGTGCTTAAAGTAGATCAAAGTTATAATTACTTAGAATTTATACATAATCAATAGATGTATTTATGTAAATGAGTATTGAATAATTATTGAATACATTTTTTTCTAAATCGAATTTGCTTTTGTGATAACTGCTCATTCCAACAACAAAAAGTTATAAAAACATATAAACTTTGTGGATCATCATCCTGACTTCTACTACAAAATTTCCAAAATTACTTACAGGGGCCCGTCATTACTAGTCCCCGGGCCCGGTTTTCCTCTCTACGGGCCTGTGTTTGACACAAGCGGAAAACAACGGCAATAACAAAAATGACGCTTTCAAACTGCAACTGGGACGAAATATACTGTTCAAAACAACGATCGAGGAGACACTAACTGATCCTACGTCTCGCTGCGACAATGCGACGTTATTTCGCAAAAGTCTTCAAACAGTTGTTTACATAACACGCTGCCGAAAAGTTCCGATAACATAAACGTCCACAAAGAGTTAAAACAAACAACTATTTTTTTTATTCTCTCGTAATGAAATTAGATCATTTATAACGTATTACAAATTTATTTTGAGATAGAGTTCTCCCGCAATGCGAATAGTAAAGCGCTACAAAGCGCGGGCCGATATATCGGATCTGGCACTTCTCGCTAGTGCAGCAAGAGCCGATATATCGGCCTCCGGCACTAAAAGGGTTAAACATGAACACAATTTTTAAAAAATATTTTTTCATGTTATTGAAAATTACCTTAAAATTTGTGCAGATATTAAACATGAATACTAAAAAGATCACCCGGGTGGGTATAAGTAAAGCGAAGGTTAAATCCAATTTCAAGAATTTCAATGAAGATTTTGGCTTATCTTTTATGAATTACCGCCCAGTTTTGATCTACGGTGATCGCGGATTCAGTTGGCTAACACTTTGGTCATCATTTATGTTCTGACAATCGTTTTTAAATCGCTTTTACCACTTATGAACTCCACCACGGTATAAACAAAAATCACCATAAACTTGGTCCATCAATTTAAATGCTTCGGTTAAAGTTTAAACATTTTTAAAACAATAGTTAATATTGGATCTTTGTTCGATGCACATTTTTGTACGATGACACAAACATACTTCCACTTCAGATGCAATAACTTCGCTTTCAGTCCATCAAATTTCATGAAATTTTTACCAAAAATCAGGGAAAAGATTTAGTTTTTAATGCATTAAGTCACATAAGCCACAACAAAATGCCCTATTTGGGAAGTGCACTTTACTTTAAAAAACATGTAATACTAAACTGGCAAACAAATTTTTTTAAAACCCCCCCCATGACCAAGTTCTGGCTACGCCCCTGCCATGGTATATTCCAAAAAAAATTTAACACAACTATACAGTATTTTTTGATACTTAGTTTCATTCAGCACCGCTTAATTCCATTCGAACTAACTCATCAGATTTCAGTAATTTGTTATGCAATTCAGTAACATTAACTAGCATTCAGCGCCATTCAATGCCATACAATGCCATTCAACCACATTCCATGTCATTCAAATCCATTCAGCAACAGCTTTTAATCACTTTTGCTGTAGTTCAGCTACACTTACCAGCATTCAGCAGCATTTTCAGCAGCTATTCGCTCCCCTTTGTCGCTCACATTAACTCAACGCTCAACATCATCATCAGCGTGATGGCTCATCATTCCATAAAATAGCATTCAATATTCGCCCGCTCAACCTCATCAACACCAACGGCAACATTCACCAAAACAACAACAATGAATGCATTTTTTTTACGTGACCCAACGGCGCCACAACATTGCAATCAGCATTGTTGGCCCACAAATTAAATGCATTCAATGTGGCAGCCAATGTTATACACCCAGTTATTGTTGTTGACAACCACAACAACAACAACAACATCAACCATATACACCAAAATTGCACTTCTAATCCGACCACAAAACTTTTCAACTCTCAATTTCAATTTTTCGTTCATTTTTTGTTCCACTTTAGTTTTTTGTTTTTTGGTTTTTTTTCTTATTTTGTTGACTGGCTACCGGAGTGGTTAACTGCCTGGTTGGTTGGTATGCATTGCACCAACTCACAGCTGTACGCACGCTCATGCAGTCGTTCATTTGCTGCAGTTACCGCATGTTTGTGCTAGCGCCGATAGTTGTTGTTGCTATTACACTACTCACACACACACACACACAGCCGCACGTAGCAAGGCACGTTGCACGTTTTAAAAGTCAATTGATTGATTTTGAAATTTGGTTTGTTTGGGTGGAGCGCTGTCGTTGTACGTGATAATGTTCAAGGCTGCACTTGACACACACACACACACACACGCACACATGCATGCGTACTTATTTCGGGTACAACAACAATAAATGCACATGAGTCACATGTTTGCGTTTAGCCGTTTCAGCTTAGCGCCTGCACGCGTGGCAGTGTGTCGATTGGGACGGCGGCAGCACTGTTAATTTATTTTTTAAGACAATGTTACATGAGTGATGGATTTGTCGATGGTGTTGTTTGTGATATTGTTGTTGTTATTAAAATTGTTTATTTGTGTTGTGAGTAGTATTTGAATCCACAACAATTGACCATTACAATCAAATGTTACTCATACGCTCTGAAGGCTAAATATCGAACTATTGCTATTGATATCAAACCAAGTAGGTCCGAAAAATTCCACCAATCAACTCATCGAGCTGGAAATCGGACACTGCATCACTCCAATTGAAGCCGCAAACATTTTGAATTCTAACCCAAACTTAAACCTAAATGTTATGTTATCCCATTCCTATACATATACGTATTAGAAATTCTATACCTATTAGAAATTATACAGACATTTAACAGAATCCTTTCATAAACACTTCATTCAATACTTCATTTAAAAAGTCACTCATACGCCCCACAAACCTCAGAGTATTAATGTTTAAATACTAGTACAAAATTTTAATTCTTTCTTTCATAAACACTTCATTCAATATTCCATTTAAAAAAATTACTCATACGCCCCACTAACCTCAGAGTATTAATGTTTAAATAACAGTAAAAAATTGTATTCTGCGCAAATTTCTATCACAACTTTCTTAGTTGTGATTTTGGAGCCACTTAACCCTTTCGCTATTTTGTTGCCATATGGCAACATGTTACTTTGTGGACGTCTGACCCCTCTGTGGTTTCAATAATATATTTTTTGTTGGTCTTTAGAATAGTTTGAAGTTTTAGGAAAAATACGAAATTAATAAACTGAATATTTAAGTTAAAAGAAGAGAAGTATACACGTTTTTTTAATGGTATATCTTGACATGGTAAAGGAAGAAGAAGCAGAAAAATTAGATGACTTTTTAATTTGACGTTTTCTTTCAATTTAGATATTTTTTTTTTTAATTTTGGCTGAAGTAAATGAAGAAATATTCAAATTTTCGTTATGCGTAAAAAATTGTATGTGTAAGTAATTATTACAGCCACAACGATGTGGTTGCTCTCATAGAAAAACACTCTAAAATACAGGGTCCGAGTGTAGAAATTAAAAAATTTCTTATGGAATGTTGCTAATATAACCACATAGAAGCCTATGACGTTAAATTTAAAATTTAAAGTTAAAATTAAGGTAAAAATCTGCAACGAAAGGGTTAACTCAACACTGCTCACTCCACAACTTGGCAAACCACACTTTCGCTGACTTTTTGACTCCGCCAAAATCTTTCCACATGTTCCAACAAAAATATCCAAGTTTTGCAATTGTGCAATTTGCGCTGCAACACTCGCCGCCCTTTTCATGTTCTTCGTGCCAAATTGTTATCGACGATACCGATGAACGCCACTAACGAAATGCCCTGAAAATTCGTTAGCATTTTGCCCAGCAACCAAATTGCCACAAACCATCTGCTCCATTTTTATGAAGCAGTCACTGCATTGAAGCGCAGGTGGCAGCACTCACGGCGGCCTCCGCATTCGTTATCTGCAACAAGGCGCTCGAAGCGCTCGGCACACGCAGAATGCAAGTGCAGGTGATGCTGAATTTTTCAGCACCAACGCCGACTTCGTGTGCAGTCATATGCAACGCGCAACAAAGAAAATTCCAAATTGAAAACTATTAACTGGCAACCTTGAAAGTGCTCATTGTGCACACGTTTGCGTTCGAGTTGTTGCAAGGCTTGTCAACAGCACTGCAAAGCGTGCAGCCTGTCAATTGTTGACTTAGAAAAATTTGTCATTCATTCACTTGAATATCAAAGTGCACAATTCACACGAATGTTTGCAAATACCGTTGAAAAACGAATTAAAAAAGCATTGAGTAAATAAATCGCCACACTCGCATCAGTGCCGCAGCATTAATCATTCAAGTGTTGCGCAACACAGCCAAATAAAAAAGCATGAAACTCTCAAATGGATTCGAATCAGAAAATACTCGTAGCGAATAAAAAGAAAAGCAAAACAAATTCACCTCAGTCATATATCGTTGTCATAAATTCCAAGATTTACCTGCTATTGCAATTACTACCAAAAATACCGTTCACTGTCCTGCAACCCACTCAATCGACACCAACAGTTTTGTTTTCACTGCTCGGCATCCGACAAAACATTCCCAACATATTCAACAACAGTGCACAGAATGTGGCTAAAAATGCACAAAAAACTTGCATTAAAAAAAATTGTAAAATACACACAACAACAACAAGCACACAAATAAAAACGCTAAAATGTCACAAAAATCGGAAACGTTCGATAGCTAGAACGGCAAGTAGCCAGCAAAAACAAAAATACCACCAAAAAAATCGAAACCTGACACAAATATTGCCAAATATCAAATCAAATAACAACAACAATGATAAATAGCAACAAAATAGCCGGTAGCAAATAACGATGGTGAGCGCCAAAAACAAAACATTCACAGCGAAAACAACACTGGCACCAACAAAATAATAGAAAAATTGCACAACAGTGTTGGGCGTACATAAGTGTAAAGTACATAATTCATGTAAAATAAAATATATACATACATACATATTTAATGTCTAATAAAAAATGTCTCACAAAAGTGTCACAATTGGTTGTCACTAGTGTCCGACCTAATATTCGGTTTCGGCCCAAATAAGTGGTTTCGGTTTCAGTTTCGGCCAAAAAATGGCCGAACGGCCGAAACCGAAACTTTCTAGAATATTTTTTTACATTTTATTGTGTAGCAGATATATAGTGAAAGGAGGAGTAATTTAGATGCCACCAATGTAAATAAACTTTTTTTTAGAATAAAATATTAAATTATTTAATTTTGAATATTAGCGAGTAAGGTACGAAAGGGTGATTTTTTCATGTTTATGTTTTTGAAAAATTAATAAATTGTTTTTATTAATAAGTATTTATTTATTTATTTATGTTATGTTTTCTTGTTCTTTATTTACTTAATGTAAAATTCGTTTGTTGAAAAAAATGCTTATGGTGATTTTTATTTCAACTAAATGGTTTCGGTTTCGGCCGAATATTTAAAAAAAACCGAAATTCGGTTTCGGTTTCGGCCCAAAAAAGATGTTTCGGTCGGACACTAGTTGTCACACTATCAATTGAGAAATGGCTGGCATTTCATGTTACTTATACGCCCCGTGAACTCGTTTCCATTGAAGCAGCGCAGTTTTCAGTGCTTTCCGGTGCATGTCGGTGAATTGCCAACACAACACGCACAACGCTTTCACACAGTGCTCGAAATACTCACACTCGACCTATTGCTGCCAATTTTCACTAAATCTGTATCGCTTTCGCATACCACCGCCGCTTTATGTTGCATGCGATTTTCGACTCTTTGTTCAAATTTTTATTCAAATATCGTAAGAGTCTCGAGTGTTTAGAGTGTTCCTTTAGTTTTGGCTTACTTTATTTGCGTTTAGATATTTGATAAACAGAAAATTGTGAGTTTGAGTTTAAAAGCTTAGTGTGAAAATCATAGGTGCCGATTTATGGACTTGAGCCATTTTGTTGCCACTATTTAGCTGCCTGCTCTCCAATGGGTCCAGTGAGCTGTGAGAAACGCAGTCGTTACATTGTCTTATTAGAATATTTAATTTTTTTTGAAAGACCAAAATTACCTCAAATCTCCAACGACACGCAACAAATTAATTCTGCGCACTTTTGTAGAATTTTCTATATTTTTTCCCTCAAAACTATATTTCTATATTTTGTTCTTGTTGGCAACTGCGGAACACTCGAGCACACAGGCAACTAAGGTCACATGATAAATAATACGAAAACATAAACAAAGCAGTTTGCAATATTTTGTATATGTTTCTCAATAAATATGGCAAACTTTTGCCACAGCGCGCAACAACAACGATAACAATACACACACACACACATTTCGCAGCCGTTGCGCGCAAAACAAACACAATCAGAAAATTGCAATTGTTGGCACAGGTTGTAGCATATGTGCAGGCGCACCAGCGTCGATTACATTTATTTGTCCATTGCGTTGTAGCGCGCTAGATGCCGATTTATTTGTTTACCTGCATTTTTGTGTTTTTGATTTGGTTGATTCTTTTGTTTTGTGCATTGAAACTTTTGATAGTTTAGCAAACTGATATTTTGTGGATTTTCGTTAGTTGTCCAGCTTTGGCAGCCAGTCGAGTTGACTTACATATGCGAATTTTTGCCACAGGGAAAATGTAAAAAATGCGCACTGACGGAATTGAATTTGCAAAATAGTTGCATATAATTCACTGAGCATTTGTTAAGTGAGTTGATTGCGAATTGGCTGCCATGGCAGGAAATTAAAAATTGATTAAGTCGCTTGCCGAACTAATGCAAAGAGTGGGCAAGTGGAAAGCGATTGAACGACGCGGCCGCCAAACAGAGACGCTAATAAATTTATGGCCAATTCAATTGCTGGCGCAAGTTTAAAATCGATTTAAGAGCATTTTTGCTGCAATGATGATAAAACGTCGGCGCACAAATGCCAAATAATTCAAATAAATGCGACTCAGTGTGCAATGATGTGAATGTGAGTAAATTTTTGTATATATGTGTATGTGTGTGTGTATGCAAATGTCAAAGGCTCGCTGCTGAACGCTGGCAAGTAAGCGAATTAAAATATTCAGTTCGGGGAAATCATAATTTCTGCAACTGCCGCGATACACAGTCGAAATGTCAAAGCGTGCTGTCACTATGTGGGTGTGGTGCATGAATATGGACAAATAACACGACGTCCTTGTCGGATGCGCAATTTAATAAAAAAACAATTTTGTTAATTTTTTAATATTTTTTACTACGAATAAAAACGAGTAAACAGGCCGAAAGCATCGTGACGCATTTTGCTTGGGGCAACAATTTAACCAAAAAATCAGAACAGCTGTCAATTGCACCGCTGCACTGCACTGCACTTTTCAATTTTAATTCAATAAAAAAAATTTTAGTAAGTAATTTTATGGCACATTTTTGGGCAGCAAACACAGCCTTAAAGTCATTAAGAAGCAGTTTTCAAAACCTGTCTCAATAACAAACATCATTGCAGTGAAATTGAAATTATTATTGCTGCTCTAAAAATAATGGTGGTATTCACGATATGCGCCAAAGTGGTTCTGGCAGGACCAAAAAGTGATCTTCCAAAAAGTGCAAAAATATAGCAAATCTGCCACTAATGTATTTTGCTGTTGTTAAATTCGCTATTTTACCCAACAGTTGCCACAGACAGTGAATACCTCTATTAACCAAAACAATGCAGACAATTATCAATGCAAAGCGACTGCGCACAGCAACGCTGACAACCGACTGAACATTGCGGCGCGTAACTACATGTCGCAACAAGGACAACAACAACAACAATAAGTTGCCGCAAGCCAATTCGCCGTCACTTTGCATGACATCATGCAACGTTGCATTGCAATGTCTCTGGCCCGAGGCACGCAGCATTGTGTGTGTAATGCAGCGTGCTGGCAGGCCATATACCGTTACGCGTATTTATTGTTATTGTAATTGCAATTGTGGCGCAATTTCAGCTCACAGCAACAACAACAACAAAGAGTGAGTCTATGTGACTCAAAAGGCAACGACTGCATTTAAATGTTTTGCCTGCATTGTTTCGCGTACTGTCACACCAACACACACACACATACGCACACAAATGTATAACACATATTGTCGTATGTATGTGTGTGTTTGTTTGTGTATTTTGGTTATTACTACAGCTTCACAGTTTGCTACATTTTTTCCGCACGGTCTCCGTATTTTATATCTTTTACACCTTTTTGTTGTTTTTGTTCTTGTAGCCGTTGCAGCAAGTGAGCGTATAAACAAATAATTGCAATTATACTTTCAGGCGCAATAACATTTTATTATCGTTGCCGCCGTTATAATTATAATGCCATTAATGTTGTTGTTGTACGTTGCCATTGTTGTTGCTGTCAGTTTGGTTTTTCTGTGCATTGTTGTTGTTGCTGTTGCTGTTATTATCATACTGAGACTGTGTTGTTTTTAATTAGTTAGCCAACTGGCTGACCACAGTGGACAATGAGGCGCTGACTCACACAGTGACACGTAAGTACTAACCCATGCAACGCTGCAGTTACACAAACAACAGGCGAACATAAGAGAGACATGGATGTAAAAATTCGCACATACATAATGACCACTGTGATGTCATACGTTGAAGAGTTGTGGGTCCAAATGACGCAACAATCAACATCGTTTAAATAAATCGTTTCTAATACTCTGAACTCAGATGCTGGTTGATTACTCGGCTGGTTAGGGATGTCTTCGACAGCCAATTAGTGCTAATACGCTGTTTGAAAAATCACTCTCTCGGTATTTATGTTCAGACAGTTGATGAAGGCCAGCAAATCGTTGATTTTCCTGTTAGGAATTTCCTTGGCATCCTCGAAGAAAAGTTATCCTAGCGCGTTCATCGTCCTTCCCGATTAGGCCAGGACAGAAATAATGAGGTAAGTAATTTTTCATAAAAATCTGACAGTGTCAAGAAAGGGTTAAGAGAAACTTGACTTGAAACTTGATTGACTTCAAACTTGCATGCAACGCCGCACCGGGCTCTACTAGTAATTAATAAAATTTCATTTGATTACAACGTGCGACAAAAAATAAAAAAATTGTTCACACCGGAAAAAATCCATATGGGTGTGAAACTAGAGACCAATTATAGTAATACTTTTTTTTTTTTTTTTTTTTTTATTTTTTTATTATATTACAACTAGTATAACATTATATACATATACTAACGAGCAATTTTTATCGGGATATCTTACAACAAATATTTAATATAAATGCTCAGCAAAACAGTTAATATTTAAGCTGATTTTTATTAACTTATTTAATTAAATCTTGTGGTTTTTTTCGTTTTAGCCTTCGTTTCCATTTTGTGTTATCATTAAGAATCAAAGCTTCATTGTTCACGTGCTTGTTGAGTCGCGCCGTGTGCGACTGTGCAAGTTTCTTAATGGTTGCCGAAACCGATTCAATGTTGAGGTCGCGTTCTAAATCTTGCGTTCTGATGTACCATGGCGCACGAACAGCGTGCTTGAGTACCTTAGTCTGGAATCTTTGTATTTCCAATATGTTGCTATAGCTGGTGCATCCCCATAGCTGGATTCCATAGGTCCAGATAGGTTTGAGTATTTGTTTATATAGAAGCAACTTATTATATGCGGATACAGCTGATTGCTCACCCATTAGCCAAAGCATTTTTTGGAATTTTAAATCCAGTTCTTCTCTTTTCTTTTTCACGTGCTCACTCCACCTTAGTTTTGTGTCGAGCGTCATACCTAGATACTTGGCTGTATTAGCGTATGGTACTTTTATGTTGTTTATGTACATTGGTAGATATTTGATTTTATTGTTCGTAAAGTTAATGTGCACAGACTTTGTTTCGTTCAGTTTAATGTGCCATTTTTCAGTCCAGTTGTATATTTCATTAATGGCAAGCTGCAATTTTGTAGTTGACTCTATTTCTGTCTTTCCAACACTTAATATCGCTGTGTCATCAGCAAATGTTGCTGTGAAGCAATTGTTGGAATTGGGCAGGTCATAAGTAAACAGCAGATAAAGGAAAGGGCCTAGCACGCTTCCTTGCGGCACACCAGCTTTGATCTCTTTTAGTTCAGAGAACTCATCTTCGTGTCTAACGCGAAAGTGGCGCTCAGACAAGTAGGTTTTTAGGATGTTAAAGAATTGTCTTGGCAGTACATTATTTATTTTCCACAGCAGGCCAGCGTGACATACTTTATCGAAAGCTTTTGTAACATCGAGAAATACGGCAGAGCAGACTTTTTTTTCCTCAATAGTATTTTCAATAATACGAGTAATTCTATGAATTTGGTCAATTGTTGAGTGTTTTGCGCGGAATCCAAATTGGTGTGAAGGAATTAATTGCATATTTTCTATAATATTATTGAGACGTTTTATCAGAAATTTTTCCAGCAGTTTTGATAAAATGGGTAACAGCGATATTGGACGATATGATGCTACATCGTTTGGAGGCTTTCCTGGTTTTAAAAACATAATTACGTCAGCTATTTTCCAATAAATGGGAAAGTATTGCAGCTTGAGGCAAGCGTTCATTATATTTGTTAGTCGTGTAATGATGTTTTGAGGAACTTGTTTGAGGACTTCAGCAGTTATTAAATCAAACCCTGGAGATTTCTTCGGCTTTAGGTTTTTTATCTCATCACTCATTTCAGCTTCACTTATAGGTTCAATATCATGATCATTATCGTTGGCTGTGCCAACATTATTAGGTGGTGGCAGTGGGTCACCGTTGGGTGTAAAAATTTTTTCAAGGTAGTCAGAAAATATGTTCGCTTTTTCTGCGTTTGTTTTCGCCCAACCATTGTTATCTGTTCTGATTGGTGGACTCTGAGTAGTTGGCTGTTTAAACTTTTTGGTGCATTTCCACAGTGAGTAATTTGTGTCTTTTTTATTATTTAATTGCTGTAAGTAGTTTGTAAACGATTGGTTTTTGAATTTATTAATTTGGCGGCTGAGGTCTTTTGCTGCTTTATTCAAAGCTGCTTTATCGACGGGTGCTCTCGTTTGATGCCATCTACGACGCAATTGCCGCTTTTTTAATACCAGTTCTTTTATGTCCTTTGAATATTTGTGGCCAGTGGAAACTTTCATTGGAAAAGGAGTGCTAGACCAAGCAGAGTGTTGTATTTTTCTTGTCAGGTTTAAGACTTCTTCGTCTATCTTTGTTGTTGAATCCATTAAAGAGGTGTTGTCTTCGCATTCCTCTAGAATTTGGTGGAAATAATCCCAGTCGGTGTATTGATTGGTTAATTTGGGGACTGGATCCCTTAGCATCACTGTTTCGCTGAGTGTTAGAAAGATTGGCGAGTGATCTGAGTTCATGTCTAGCCCGTTCTCAATAGCAAGGTAAGAGCTGGAAACCTTTCTCGTAATAAAGAAATCTATAAGATCCGGAATTTTTTGTGGATCAGATGGCCAATAAGTTGGCATACGTGAGGATGCAGTATTGCAATTTGTTTGCCGAAGCGCCTTGAAGAGTTCCCTTCCTTTTGTGTTTGTGAGCCTAGATCCCCAATGGACATGTTTTGCATTAAAATCACCGCCCATAATAAACTTGGTTTTATGGCAGTCAATAAGTTGGATGTATTGATCGCATTTGACTTGGTGTCTTGGAGGACTATAGACAGCTGTCAATGCTAGCTCACCTCCAGCGTTAATTGTGATGGTAGTGGCTTGGAATTCATTTGTACTCATTTTTTCTTGTTCGTAATGTTTAATACTACTTCTAATGATTACAGCACTACCTCCTCGTGCATTGTTGCTTGGGTGAATAGTATGATAGGTTTCAAAATTATTAACTTTAAAGTAAGTTTGATTGGTAAAGTGTGTCTCAGCAATCAAGCAAATATCAATTTTTTCTGAATTTAGAATCATTTCCAATTCTTGCTTGTGCTTTTGGAGGCCGTTCGCGTTCCATAGCATTATTTTTAAAAAGTTAGGCATGAGTGACTGACTGGTATATTTTAATTTCAAGATTTTTTAGCCTTTGCTCGAGCGATTTGTTAAATTCTTGTTGTTCAGTTAGTTTTTGCAGTATTTTTGCGAGCATATTTTCATCATCAGCAGTGACATTTTCGTAAATTTTTGCCACCTGTGCGAAGGTTGGCTGGTTGCTTGGTACTGAAGATGTTCTTGTTTGATGTGATGTGATTTTCGGGTTAGCTTTATCCTTGCTTTTTTCTGCTTCTTTGGTTGCGCTCTTAGCCTCTGTGTCCCTATTCCGCTGTCCGCCTTTCTTATCTCGAATTTTTTGCAATTCTTTTGCTACTATGCAGCCTCTGTAGCTAGCAGGGTGTGCTTCTCCGCAATTGCAGCATTTTGGTGGCTGCTCCTTTGGTTTTGTGCAGTCGATGGTTTTGTGTTTCTGTGAGCATTTGACACAGCGAGGCTGCTTACCGCAATAGTTTTGAGTATGTCCGTAGGACTGGCATAGTTTGCATTGTGGTATTAATGTAGTTTTTTTAACCGCTTCGATTTTGACAACCGCATGTAAGATTGTTTTTATTTCATAAATCTTTTTAATATCTTCTGTTGGTTCAAAAGTAAGTAGAAACATATCTAACGGCTCCTTCGTTTTAAATTTTAGTTTTTTCACTGCATTAGTGACTTTTAGGCCTTGTCTTTTAAGATCAAGCATGATTTCTGCAGGATCGCAGGAGTGATGAAGATTTTTCGCTATTACTTTGATTGGCCTTGTTTGCTTGTTTTCATAAGTATACCAAGATATATTTTGCGCTGATAGCGACTTTGTAATCTTCCTATAATCGTCAGAATCGAATGTGTTGATTTTATATATTTTGTTATTCAGCAGCTTTATTGATTTTGTATCTTTTTATTATTTAAAAAACTGATACTCAAATAAATTAGAATTTTGGTACTTCAGTAGAATTACAGCTTCCGCCTGTTTTTTTAATAACTTTCGTACCAATAAAGTTAGAGTAATGAAATTTTGACACGTGATCAAGGAGATTTTGTGTTTTAACATACTTACTTTTCAAGAAAATTCTATATACATTTTCAAGGATATAAAGGATTAAAATTTTCAAAGGACCTTTTTCAAATTCTTTTTTTACAAATAGATAAAAACCCAATGTTATTTAAATTCTTGATCCTTTCCTCTTTCATTTGATATACATATCGCCATATTCTAAGTTAAGTATTTTTTATATTTTTTTTTATTTTTTATCCCCTTCAAAATTTTGAAGTCCTTTTAAAAAGACAAAGGATGTAGAAATGAAAAACTGAGTACGCAGTATTACTATATTCGGTCTCTAGTTTCCAGTGTGAAAAATACTCAGCCCTATCGGCAATCTCGGGGGAAAATTTTTTCCATGGAAATATTTCTCTTCCCCCGAAGGGAGTTCCTCTATCGTGAATTTCCATCGGAAAATGTTTCCAATCGAAAAAAAATGCTACCAAGTTCTGAAAAAAAAATGCAGCTTTCGGAATTCATATTTTGACAGTCAACGGAAAAAATAATTTAAGTAAAATTGCAAAAATGTTCCGAGCAGTGTTTATTATACCGGCTGAAGAAGAAATCTCAGCGCAAAAAAAGAAGTGAGATTAGTGCGAAGGAATATACGAGACAAATCCAATCCTTTGGAACTACCAGCTACGCTATACGTACTAACATCTAAAATTTCAGAACAAATATGCTATTTGATTATTTGCTTTAGATTTGTAAAATACTTTCGCGTCAACAAACGCGCATTCTAATATTTGCTGGAAGTGCTCACAGAACCTTTGCCGCAAACACGAAAAAATTTTGCTGTAACGCCAACTATAAAGTTATGCGCTTCGTTACGGTTCTTCGCTGAAGGCAGCTACCAAACTGGAGTGGGCAAAGACTTCGACATTGAGTTGGCACAATCTTCATTTTTAAAAGTGCTTTCCGAAGTGTTCAGCGTTTTAGAGCGCAAATTGTGCCCGAAATGGATACAAATGCAGAAGACCGCAGAGGAAAAAAGTGCCACTAAATTGCACTTTTACAAGAAATGTAAAATCCCAGGGGTGCTGGACTGTATTGACGGAACGCACATTCGGATCATGGGTCCTCCGGAAAATAAGCATTTGTACTATGACCGGAAAGTGTTTTATAGTTGCAGTAAAATTAAAATAAATTTGAAATTAAACTTAAATTTTTCGGTGTAACATTTCTTTCCCGCACAATTTGTTGATGGAAATCACAGTGAAAAAATGAGCGAGTTTTTCCATCGGAATGCCTTTCACGATAGCAAAATTTCCTCCGGAATTTTTCGAACATGCTTCACGATTCCAAATTTCGGAGGAAGAGAAAAATTCCAAGGAAACTTTTGTTCGCGATCGGGCTGACTGTCGCACGGTGTTATCTAATTCCTGTAAATTATATTTGTATCAGATTTTGCTTTAGAAAAGAGAACAATTTAAAGTCTAAAAATAATAAAACGAAAACGAAGCTCTCTTGTTTTTTTATTTGTTCTATAAGAACTCAAGACTTATCACCCACTGTGCCGTAAACCAATGTCCCGTAAACCAGAATTCTTACTTAAAAGTTTTGTATTTATTGTTGAGCTAAAGTCTATTTTCGTCTTTGTAGCATTTCCAACTATACAACAACAATTTGAAGTCATAATTAACCACATAAAGTTTGCCTTGACTACCTGTTGGCTTCCCACTGAGATTAGCAGAAAGCAACCAGCTGAATATTCGAAATGAAATTCTTGGTAACTACAAACTCTACAAATACTTCAATCTAATTTAATTAGCTTTTCAATTAACAATTGACAAATTGTTTGTTTATTTGTTTATTTGTTTTGCAACTTTCAACCGTAAAGTAATTGTGTACCGAAAATGCGACTTTGGTCGGCTTTGGTAGCATATTTCGTTAATCAACCAACCCGAACGATTTCAAGTTAAATACGCAAATTTGACAATACACAAAACTCAATGCCTCAAGTCAGCGCAAGCAAAGCAAAACCAACCAAACAACAAAGCTAATAAGCCAAGTCAAGTCAAGTCGATTCGATTCGAGTCGAGCAGCAGCAAATCAAGCACATAAACTTCATTAATATCTGTTGAATTTATTTTCTAATTAAATGCACCATAACAAAAACAACAACAATAATCATTGCAAAAACAATGCCTACAACAATATAAACAACAACAAAATAAAGCAGCACTTGCTGCCATGCACTGAAATTGCAATTAATCGATGTTCAATGCCGATTGTTGCTTCGTTTCGCCGTTCCAGTGCCTATGAAAGCCCTTTTGTGTGCATGTCTATGTGTGAGTGTGAGTGTGTTATTGTCAACTGCACCATGCATTGTTGGTATTGTGCTACCGCTTGCATGTTGCCGTCAACAAATATTTACAATACAAATTACAGCAAATGCCTTTGATGAGCTACTGGGCCCATTGGAGCATTGAGCATTTTTTTGCAAAGGCAGTGTGGCGCTTTATGCAACAAAAGCGTTGCAATGTCAGCCGTTTAATGTTGAATTGCGTGATTGATAGTTTAGGTTACGGATCAGGTTAACCAGATATAAGTGCATCAATTTAAAGTAGCGAAAGGAGAAGACTAAATCGCTTTAATTACACAACCATTTATGAATTACAATGCATTATTATTAAAGCTGCACATTTTTTAAATTGTCCACAACAATAATTAATGCCTGTAGGCGCAGCATTTTGTTGGTGTTGTTGTTGAGATTTTTTCGCAGTCACCTGCAATTTGTGCACAACTGGCCGAATTATGCCGCCACCGCTGTCGCCAAGGGGCGAAAAGTGCACGACGCGTCGCAGCCACAGCTGTTTATTACGGTTAATTTCCCCAAATGCGCGGTTTCAATTTAACCAACAAATGCCAGCGCGAAATTATGCAATAAAAGCCGCAAGCGTGGCGGCGTAACAATGTTCTTTCGTATTTTTGCGCCGATTCCCAAATGCGTTTAACGAGCGCAAAAAGCGGAAAAAACGAGCGGCTTGTGCGCGCATTAAGTGCGGCGTATTAATGCGCACTCACCGCACGCCTGCCTGCCTATGTGTGCGTGAATATGTGTGTGTGGCGAGTGCATTAATAATAGAAACTAACGAAATTTATTGTAATTGCACCCAAGAGGATAGCCGCTCACAGCCACAAGCGCGCAGTTGGCGCCCGCTCGCCAGCCGCATTGTGTTGCCAATAATTTGCTAAAAATGCGTGCATGTGTGTGTGTGTGTATGCTGCATTCACAATTCCAATTTATAACGCAACTTTTATGCGAATCGACAGCGTCCCACAGTTTATGGCATAAGCGCCCGAATGTAGGCAACGGCCAAGATCGCTGCAGTTTGTTGACCAACTGGCCGCTCGTTTGTCCAAAGACTTTGGCAGCGAATTTAAATTTTATTTGCCACTTCCGGGCCTAAGCTCGCTTTTATTGTTGCTATTGTTGTTGTTGTTATTATCATAAAATGCACAAAAGCAACACATTGAGCAGTGCAGTGCAAATTGCAAAGGCTATCAATAAAATTGTTTGCCAACGCCATTTCTCTCTCGAGTGCAATGCAGTCCATGCGGTAGCGGGGCCGCGGAAAAGGGGCGGAACGACAACGAGTGTATAGCAAAAGCAGCGCAACAAATAATAAATTATTTCCATTTTCGAATTGTTTATAAAATTGCGCATTTGTTAGGGTACTAGATATGCATAATGATTGTTGTTGTTGTCGTTGTTGTTTTTGAAATGAAATTCGCCACAAAGTGCGCGTTGCAAATGTCGCATTTATGGAAACTTGGATGTTGCTACAACTGCAATGCGGAAATTTTGTTACTACTTGTCAGTGGTTGTTTTTATTGTTGTAATTGTGGCAATTTCTGTAACCGAGACTCGAAGATGGGCAATTTGCAATGCTAACTTTTGTTTTTGTACAACTTTGAGTACTTGAGTTGGGACAGTAAGGAATGAATTAAAACGTGAACAAATTTATCATTTTGCTGTAAGTATATAAATATAATATATAATTTAATAAATATAAATATCATCAAATTATGTGGTAAAGAGAACGTCTCATGATTTGACGATATTTTAGCTGATAAAGAAATGCAAAAAATAAATGTTAGGTTATGTTTCATTTCCTTTTCGTTTATAGTCAATGGAAACATAACTTACAAACAAGCAAACATAAGAATAGATAACAAACAATGTTCAATGCTCAATGTTCTTCTTTCAATGTTTCGAAGCTTCTCTTTCCCCCTTTCGTTTATTTATTTCTTTTTCTATTTTTATTTCTATTCTAATTTATATTTTTACTTTTAATTGTGCCTTTACTTCTACTTCCTCTACTTCTAGTTCTATTTTTCCTTCTAGTTCTATTTTTCTTTAACTTCTACTTCTAGTTCTACTTCTAGTTCCATTTCCACTTTTACTTCTACTTCTAGTTCCATTTCCACTTTTACTTCTACTTCTAGTTTTACTTCTTTTTGCTTCTAGTTGTACTTTCACTTCTAGTTCTACTCCAACTACCAGTTTACTTCTAGTTCTACTTCCAGTTCTACTTCCACTTCTAGTTCTACTTCCACTTCTGCTTATAGTTCTAATTCTTCTTGTGCTTCTACTTCCACTTTTGCTTCTAATTCTTCTTTTACCTTTACATATTTAAACTTCTATTTCTACTTATGCTTCTAGTTCAACTTCTACTTCCAACTCCAGTTCCATTTCTACTTTTACTTCTAGTTCTACTTCTACTTACTTCTAGTTGTACTTCTAGTTCTTCGAGTTCCAGTTTGCTTCTACTTCTAGTTCTACTTTTAGTTCTACTTCCACTTCTGCTTCTATTTCTACTTCTTCTTAACTTCTTTTTCTTCTCCTAATTCTAGTTCTACTTTTACTTCTAGTTCTACTTCTGCTTCTACTTTTACTTCTCGTTCTTCTTTTTACTTTACTTCTATTTATAGTTAAGTTTCTGCCACTACCATTTCCACTTTTACTTCTACTTACTTCTAGTTGTACTTCTACTTCTAGTTCTACTTCCAATTCCGCTTCTAGTTCTACTTCCACTTCTGCTTCTAGTTATACTTCTTCTTGTGCTTCTACTTCCTCTTCTACTTCTTTTCCTAATTCTAGTCCTACTTCTAGTTTTACTTCTAGTTTTACTTCTAGTTTGACTGCCCTTTTTATATCTACTCTTATATAATTCTTCTTCTCATTTCACTTCTACTTACTTTTTGTTCCACTTCTAGTTCTATTTCCAGATCTAGTTCTACTTTCTACTTCTACAAGTAGAACTACTTCTGCTTTTACTTTTTTTTCTCCTTTTTTTCTTCTACTTATATTTCTACTTCTGCTTCTTGTCTTACTTTTACTTCTGCTTTTATTTCTATTTGTACCCATATTTCTAATTTTACTTCTGCTTCTACTTACTTCTAGGTGTACTACTTCTGGTTCTACTTCCACTTCTATTTCTACTTCCACTTCTGCTTCTACTTACTTCTAGGTGTACTTCTAGTTCTAGTTCCACTTCTAGTTCTGCTTTTACTTTTAGTTCTACTTCCACTTCTGCTTCTAGTTCTACTTCTTCTTGTGCTTCTACTTCCTCTTCTACACCTTTTCAACCTCAAAATGAGAATGCGTAAATTTATAATGAGAAATATAAATTCGTAATGAGAATGCGTAAGTTCATAATGAGAAATATAAATACATAATGGGAATACGTAAATTCAAAATGAAAACTATGAATTCATAATGGGAATACGTAAATTCAAAATATCATTCCTGTTTGTCTTCTTCATTCTTTCTTCTTCAGGTGTATACAAAAGAAGTAAAATTTTTTAATAAAATTCACAAAAATAAAATTTTCATAAATCGAAATAAAATTGTTTAAATATTTTTACACCAGTTTTTAGCCCAAACTGATTTGATTGAATTGAATTCATTCATTATTACAACTGCAGATTTGTATGAACTACACATTACTTGCTGCTTTCTCTACTCTCTACCTTTCAAACCATCGTTAACTTTTCTTTTTTTCTGCCATTTTACATGTTACTTTATTTTCTGTGTGTATTTTTGTTCCAACGTGCATGTTGTGCAGTCGCGCGTATTTTTAAATTAGCGCCCAAAAACTTTTGCATACGAAATTGAACAGCACTGCAGCGGCACTAACAACTGCAGCAGTTTCCCTACACACACACACACACACACCGACACAGACACTCAGGTGCTGCATGTGGCTGCTGCCAGCGGCTTCAACTTTCTGTCACCGAATGCGCGTGTGTTGTTGTTGTAACGATACAAAAAGCATTTGCTGCATAGAAAATCGCAATGTTTTGGCGGTAAAAATGTAAAACTGAAAATAAAATAAAAGCACTTTTGAGCGCTGCCAGCTAAAAGCACTAATTAAAACTCACTGACCGTGTTAATGCTTACGCCCGGTGCCTGCTGTCCGAGGGGCAGAGGGGCACAGCAGCCGAGCGGCCGCTCTCGCTCGCTCGTTCTCGAAACTCGAATATTGTCGCTATTTCGATTTTTTTGCTCATCGTTTGTTGTTGTTGTTGTTGGTTTTTGCTAGCCATACTGCAATGCTGTCATGTATATTGGATGCTGCTGCAGTATGCATGCAGTGCTGCCAACGCTTTTTCCACGCCCCTCGGCCGTTCATAGTAAATGTTCATTTTTGATTTTCGTTGGCGGTTTTGATTGGCGATTTTAGAGTGTGTTGAGCTTATTTTTTTGTTTTGGGTGCTAGAACGAAATTGATTTCGGGTATTCAGATTGCAGCTGGCGAAGTTAAATGATTTTTGTTTGTAATAAATTAGCTCACCAATAAAGAGTCTGATTAGGTCTGACAAAGACCTATTAAATTGGAGTTTGGAATTTTTGCCAAAAGCTCAAACAAAACAGAAACAGGCAGACAGACGAAAAAGTGACTAGAAGAATGTTTCTACAAAAGAAAGAAAGATGAAATAAAGTGTGCAAAGTTTACCTAAAAGACGAATGATTGGTGGAGAGATAAAAGAACAGACCTCTGCATGAACCAATGGGTTAAGTGTATATATGGGAAAACATGATCTAATGAGCCAAGTGACTTAAAACTTGGTGAATGCATTTCAAATAAGAAATAATTCTACGCATGTTTTTATCTTTTTAAAAATCAAAATGTGACGCTAACAACAACAATGGGCTAGTGAGTTTATGTGAAGTTTATGTTAACCCGAATGTGCTGGAATTCTTTTTTCTCGAATTTTGCAAAAACATGTTCTGATCGATTTAACCTTTTCGACCCCGAATTTCACCCTGTGTCTCGATATTACTTTTTAGTATTTAAATCATGAAACACGCGCATAAGAAGTGTGCACACGACATATGAAGTCGCCACGCCTCTTTGTTAAAGTTCTAGAGCTAGTTTACTTTTGAACAATTTTAGCTTAAAACGGGTTAAATAAATTTTGATTCTATATTTTTTAATTACAGAAAAATGTTTTAATATTTATTGAAAAATACAAAATTATCACTTTTTAATTTTATTTAACCATTACACCGTGCGACAAAAAATTAAAAAATGTTTCACACCGGAAAAAATCCATATGGGCGTGAAACTAGAGGCCATAGAGAGAACTAGAGAACATAGTCCTTATTTTTCAAGAAAATTCTACATAAAAGTTCAAGATTTGGGGTTTTAACATAGTCACTTTTCAAGAAAATTCTATATAAATTTTCAAGGATATAAAGGATTAAAATTTTCAAAGGACCTTTTTCATATCCTTTTTTACAAATAGATATAAAATTAATTTTATTTAAATTCTCGAGCCTTTCCCCTTTCATTTGATATATAGTACATATCGCCATATTCTAACCAGGGTAAGTATTTTTTATATTTTTTTTATTTTTATCCCCTTCAAAATTTTGAAGTCCTTTTAAAAGGATAAAAGATGTAGAAATGAAAAACTGAGTACGCAGTATTACTATATTTGGTCTCTAGTTTTAAGCACATATGGATTTTTCCCGGTGTGAAATATGCTGTCGCACGGTGTTATTAAAGAAACAAGGTTTTGATTAAACGCGCCCAATTCGTAGAGTTCAATGAGAATACAAACTTTCCCTGATATCGCTGAAAATTATTGGAAATTATTTTAGGGATAATAGTAAAATTTTTGGAATTTGCTTTGAATTCACTTCTAAAAATATTAATTTGTTGGTGCCTACTTAAATTAAACCAATCAATCGTAGCTTTTGCTATAAGATGACAAATAGGTGAAGTTGCTCTCAGGCAACTTTGGGGTCGAAAGAGTTAATATGAAGCATAATTGAAAAAATAAATTGCATGTGTAGTGTGACCATATGGTTACGCTAGGCGCTACCGGGTTAATTGGTCAATTGATTTGAAATTGGTAAATGTATTTCAAGTAAGAAATCATGCTTTAACTTGCAGTTATTTTAAAGTGAGTAAAGATTATTTCAATTAATATTTTAAAATGCCAGCCCTACACCACAATCTTTCGCCTCGATTGCATGCAAACAACTCGCTTAGTAGTCTACTTTTGGGCTGAGTTTTAATTACAAAACTACGGCAGCGCTATCGCATGCGGATTAACAACAATGGCCCACAACAATGTCGCCAAACGCTGCAAGCCCCTCTGGTCATTTTTCAATTCGCACAGATTTGACCACTTCAGATCCGAACGGACCATGTAATGGCTTCCGAGCGCATATATTGTGCAGCAGCTGTAAATGAAAAGCAAAACTGCCGCAATTGACTGGCACTTTGCCATGCAACCGCGGGTGGCATACATCGGTTGCAGGCCGACGCAGCAACGCAACGCAGCTCAACACATACGCAAACTGTCACGCCGCAAAAATGCTGTGTGGCCAGCGCCGGCCGCCGCTGTTCTAAGCCTAAGCGCAAAAAGAATGGCGCGCCCACAAAATTGTCCACCAAATAGAAATAGAAATGCGAAAAGGGGGAGACCTACAAAAAATAAGAAATCGCCTCGTGAGCAAATTATTTTTATGCAAATGGCAAAATGCGCTTTTGTGCCAGAGCGGTGCGGTCATTTCAATTAGCCCGGTTTGCCGCACATGCAGTCAGGTTGGCGTGCAGTCATGCGGCCGTGTGTGTGTGCGCGCGGCGTATTTGTCAACGTTGGCTGTCGATGCGGCGCGCGATTTGCATACCATTTCCATACGTCGCCGCTCTACAACCACTCGAACGTTAGCTGTGGACTCGGCCACCATCGCTGCCGCTTGTCATTGAATTTGATTAAAACCGGCGCTAATTGCATATTTGCCCAGCAACAGCCGCCCAGCTCGGCTCTCGGCCTCTCTGGCGCACTTAATAAAATTGAAATAAGCGAGCCCGACGCACATTTATTATCATTTTCCGACAAGTTCAATCTGGCCTGTGACGCCAGCTGTGGCTTTAAAACATTTTATTAAAATTAACATATTGATTTGCCCGCCTGCTCCCACTCCTCTCCACACTGTTAACGCCCGCATTTCATTATCTGCTTGTGCGCTGCGTGTTCGCGGCGCTTTGTGGTCGCCGCGCGTTGGCGATTTCGTGCCAGATTGTGGGTGTCGCCGCACAAAACAATCCGTTGACCACAATTACCAAAGTGTCACTTCAATTTGCTGGCTCTTTAGTTGTTTTTGTTGTTGTTTTTTTTTTACATTATGTTCAATTATATTCTCTTTTCCTGCCTTGTGGCTTTCTCTTTCTTGTAGCTACTACATCTTTTTCTGCATTTTTCTGCTTTTGCGGCAAATTTAAAACGAACATTTGACTGGGCCGCATGAAAGCGAAATTAAAAGCGTCGACACGTACTTTGAAGCTCCCGCCGTGCCCTTCTTCACTGATTCAATTCATTATTTTTGTTTTTCCTTTTATACTTTTGCAACTCTAAAATGTCGCCAACGCGATTTCAAATCAAAATCGAAAAAAAGTGGAAGAAAGAAAATGAAAATGAAAATTGAATTGAGTTGCGTTTCGCTTTTCTTCGCATTGACGGCGCAGCAGCGCTTTAGCGGCTATCCTGCGCTCTCCACTGCCTCCTTTTGCTTTCCATTGAGTTCTTGTGGCTCTCAGTTGTCAGCGAGTTGCTTATAAATCTTCTTTTAAATTCTGATATTTTTTGGCAGTTTTGGGGTTTTTTCTATTCGACACAAAGCGATTTTAAACAGAGAAGAAGACGTCTGCTGTCAAAGTTGTGCAGTCTTATCAGAACTCGATTGACTTTAGTGGAATAAATTTGCTGAAATTGGAATGTATTTATGAAGAATTTTGACTTGAAATTTTAGCCATATGGCAGTTTTTCAGGTATGAAAATATTTAGAGCACAGTGTAGTCAGTTTGTCCACAACACCAATTCGAGTGAAAACTTTGTTATCCAGCATTCACAATTTGCAACTTTTTCAATACCTATACGGCAAATACCTCCAAAACAAAAGAAAACAATCGTAGCTACTATACACTTTTGTATTGACTTGTACATATGTAAACTTTTATGTAATTGTGTGTACTTATATGCAAAGTCGCACAAAAAGCACTTCTCAACACTCAGCGCTCAGCGTCCTTTGGCCGTCTGGCCACCCCTTTTCAGCCGGCCACAACATGGGCCGCAAATCCGCAGCCACTGTTTGCCTTCAATTATACTCAAAATAATTGAATTTTAATTAAATCAAATGGAATCGACTGCTGTACGCCGAAGTGATTTGATGTAGTTTCGAGTTTGATTATGATTTTCGGGCACTCGACTCACCAACACACACACAAACACAAACATGCGCGCAATCTGCAATGCTGCGTCTGTATTTGTACAGCTTTCAGCATATGCTGACATACAAATTTATTTGGCTGTATGTGTGTGTGTGTGTCGGCATGTTTGCGTGCAGCCGCAAATGACTGTAATGCCGCGTTTGACTGGCTGCTGGCTGGCGTCGCGCCGCTTAGCCTCTCCCTTTGTTGTTTGCTTGTTTTGGTCTGCTCTTTGTTGTTGTTGTTTTTGCTTTGCACATTGTTGTTACGGCAGTAAAGTGGAAAATTGTTGTGCTCACGTTATTTCTATTTGCATAGCGTAGTTAACTGTATTTACAACATTTTTTTTGTTGTTGTTGTACCTTTCTTAGCATTGTTATCGTCGCCATTTGAGTTCGTTTTTTATGGTCGCTTTTCATTTTTTTTCTGTTTTGCTTAGTTTGATTTTGCTTTGATTCATTTTTTAATATTTTCTTTAATATTTTTTACAATTCCTTGTACTAACTTAGTGTCTAATTTTCTGCTCAATTTAGTCGTTTTGTCTGTCCTGTTTGCATTTTTATTTAAATTTTCGCTAATTTCTAACAGTCTTCCGCTTGTTTGTTCTGTTTAAAGTGGTAATTTTTTTGTTGTAATTCGTAATAAGTTTCCAAAAAATGCTTCCAAACTGCTCACAAATATTTCAAAACTTTTCCAAATATTGTTGGAAATTCTCTGACAAATTTCTCACGATTCGCGAATTTGTAACATCACAAATTACTATTATAAATTATCACAAATTTATAGCGAACTTTGTCCCAAAATTCTCACAAATTTGCCACATTAGTTGCAAATGTTTAAATAATTTATCGGAAAACTCTTGTGACTGTATCACGAATTTATAAAAAAAAATTATCACGCAATTCTCACAAAAATGTTTCACAAATTTCTCATACATTTGTCACAAATTTGTCATACAATTATAAAAAATTTTTCAATAATCTCTGACAAAATTTCTTTCCAATGTTTTGTTTGTTTGATTTTTGTGTTGGAAACTTTTGTTTTGTTTGATACTCATCATTGCAGTATATTTCTTTCGAATGTATTACAAATTTGTTACACAATTTCCAAAAATTTATCACATATTTGACACACATTTTCCAGAAATTGTTCAAAAATCTTAGACAAATTTCTTTCTATGTCAGAAGTTTTCCTTAATTATTCAAACATGTTTCAAAAATTTTCGAAAATCTCTCACGAATGTATCACAAATTTTTAAAAACTTGTCACATAATTCTCACACAATTTGTCAAAAATTTATTACACATTTGTCACAAAATTCATTTAAGTTGGTCACAAAATTGATCACAAATTATATGAAAAGCTGCCAAAAATTTCACACGAATTTTTTACAGATTTATTTAGAAAATGCCAAGGAATTCTTACAAATTTCTTAGAAAATTTTTCAGAACTTTTTTACATATTTATCGAAAATATTTCAAAAATTTATTGTGATTTTATTATAAGTTTCCAAAACTTTTTGTAAAATCTCACAAATTTGTTGTGAACATATCAGGTGTACAACTTTGCTTCCGCCGTTTTCCGATAGGTGGCTGTACCGGCTGAGGCTGGTTGAAATACATAGATGGTAATGCCTTTAAAGTGAGTGTGGACAGTGCCTAACGAATTGTCATCGCCGTTTCAGTGACAGTTGTTCTTGTTTTCGTATTATTCACGCTCGAAAATGTCCGTTTATGTGCCCAATTCTCGCCATTTGCGGGAAGTTTTACTTTTCTGTTACAATTCGCAAAAAAATGCAGCTGAAGCGCATCGAATGCTCTCAGAAACTTACGGTGATGCTGCTCTGAGTGAAAGAACGTGTCGGGAGTGGTTTCAACGTTTTAAAAAAAACATGACAAAGTCATCCTCCAACACGACAATGCTCGGCCTCACGTCGCAAAAGTGGTCAAAAAGTACCTGGAAACGCTGAAATGGGAAGTCTTGCCCCACCCGTCGTATTCCCCAGATGTCGCCCCTTCTGACTTCCACCTATTCCGTTCGATGGCACACGGCCTGGCAGATCAACATTTTCAATCCTTCGAAGAATTGGAAAAATGGATTGCTTCATGGATAGCGTCAAAAGAGGACTCCTTTTTTCGAGCCGGGATCCGAAAATTGCCGGAAAGATGGGAGAAAGTTGTCGCTAGCGACGGACAATACTTTGAATAATACATCTGTAAGCACTTTTTCGCAATAAAGCTTTTAATTTTGGAAAAAAAAACGGCGGAAGCAAAGTTGTACACCTGATATAAAAACTTATTATAAATTGATCTCAAAATTCACACAATTTGTACAAAATTCCTCAAAAATCTGTCACACATTTCTCACAAATTCATCACAAATTTATAATAAATTTGTCATAAAAATCTTTGTTACTAATTTTTCAAACATTTCTCGAAAATCTTTCCCAAATTTGTCAGAAAGTTTTTAAAAAATGTTACGCATCTGTCACAAATTTATCACAAATTCATAAGCAATGTAAAATTTTAAATTTGTAAAGAATATGGAAAATTTTTTTGGGATATTATTATTTTTTATTTATATAAAATAAAAAACAGAAATTTGAACAGAAAAACATTTGAAATATTAAAAAACATAAAACAATAAAATAATTGTATTATTATCTTTCCAATAATAAATAAATAAATAAATAAATAAAAATGTTTCGCTTTTGATTTTCAATAGTTTGATTCATATTCATTCATATTTATTCATTAAATCCTACAAAATGCTAACAATTATTATTTCGCCTGTTCATGGCATATTTTCAGGCTGTAGCACTGCCAGAAAGTGCCATTGCAACCATAATCAACTCAATTGACATGGAAATTCCAACTAAGCAACGTAAATATTGAGTCTGTCTGGCTATTTGTCTGCCCTCCAACGCTTTGTCATCCTTGAGTAAATTTAATTTTCTGCCATATTTGCGTATCTTTGACATTGCAATTTCACACAAATTCATCAATTTCATCGAAATGAATTCGACTCTTTAAATGCAATTAAACGGTGCGGCGCTGTTTTGGCCCAAAGTGCACTGAACATATCAAAGCGTACCGCAATTGCGCCATCGAAATAAAAATCAAATCACATTCAATAGAAATCACATTAAAATCAAATCAAAAACGAGGCACCAATTAAAATCCGCATTTGCAAATATACAAATATATTTTTGTATATTTCTATACAAATTGCACTTTATTTGAGTCATTTTTTGTAAACCCGACTAATTTAATTCGCATAATGAATGAAATATTAAATTGATGTGCTTTGTTGTTGTGTTGGCAAATGGCCATGATTTAATATGCCGAAATGTCAATATGTTAAAATTTAATTTGCATTATCACATCGTGGCCGGTCATTCGATTGCGAGCGATTTCGATTACAGCGCAGCCAATTAGAATTGAAAATTGCATTCGCATTCAGTGTGTTGAATGCAGTTGCATTGTTGTTGATATTGTTGTTGTTGGCACTGATGCCCAGTGCATTTGCACTATTTGCCCACTGTGCAGAATGTCGCATTCGCATTGTCTTCCTTTGTTTGTTATTGTTATTTCTATGGCATACACCTAGGCGCCCAAACAAACAGATGAATGCATGTTTTCCCATTATATATGCGAGTGTGTGTGTGTTTATGGGGTAAAATTAAATTATGAATTGTTTCAATTAAAATAATCGCCCGTATTTGTTTTGCTGCTACAACCGATTAGTTATTGTTGTTAACGGTGTTCTTATTGCTGTTGTTTTTGTTGTTATTAATATTGTTTTGCGGCTGTCGCTGTTCGCTGTTTCGAGTTTATATTTGCACAAATTTGTATGTAAATTCACAAATTATCGCGAAACTTGTGTCAATTTGAATGTAATTTTTTTCTTTTATTGTTATTGTTGTTGTTATAGCAACATAATTATTTGTTAATTTGTTGCAAATTGCAGCAGCAAAGTTAGGATGTGGCACATGTAAAAATACATAATTGATTGCAAATGTTGTGCAGATCGCGTAGATGTACGTGATTTGGTAGTCAACAGTTTTTCGTGGCATGAATTTAGATCGAATGGAGTGTAGTTTATTTGTTAGGGAAGTGCAGAGACTGTTTATTTGTGATGGTGTTTTACTTTTAAAATATGCTTACACCTAAAAGTATGCAAGTATAAAGCAAGTGTAGCAAGCATGCAGACGACTTGCAGGTAGAAAAGTGTTTAATGTTACATACTTACATAAAAAGCAAATAGAAACTAAAAAGAAGCCAAAACATTTTTAATAATAATTTTTGCTAAATAGCACAAATAAAACTAAAGAAAAAAGGCAAATTAAGTACCAAGATTAAGAAGGATATGAAATTAGAGTAAAAGGAAACGAAACGAAAAAGAAAAGTCATAAAAATGAAGAGTTATTTGATATTCTATTTTATTT
Source organism: Melieria picta (assembly GCA_964056695.1). Lineage (NCBI taxonomy): Eukaryota > Metazoa > Arthropoda > Insecta > Diptera > Ulidiidae > Melieria > Melieria picta. The sequence continues at coordinate 68,057,294 of OZ057398.1, forward strand.
TAGCTTCTTTTTAATTAGAAGAAGTGACCGCAAATAACAGTTATTTATGAAAACTATATTTGAAAAAATTATCATACTATGAAGGAAAGGTCATACAAATAAATGAAATATACCAATACATTTCTCTTCGCACCGAGAATCAAATAATAATTCAATCAATAATTTTTTTTTTTTATTTTTATGGAAAAATAAAAAAAATACGAATTATTTTTTATTTATATTTTAGAAATCTTTCAATAACAATTATTTTTGGGTTTTCATATTATTCCACAAATAACAGGTTTTTTCGATTTTTATTTTAGTTGTCTTATGATAACAATTATTGGTGGCTTTTATTTAAAAAAAGTCATCAATAAAAATCAGTCAGTGACTTTTATTTATAAAAGTCATCAATAAAAATCAGTCAGGGACTTTTATTTATAAAAGTTATCAATAAAAATCATTCAGTGAAATTTATTCAGTGACTTAGTTGTTATAGGACAACTAAAGTAAAAATTAAAAAAAAAAACTGTTATTTGTGGACTAAAAAGAAAAAAATCAAGAATAACGGTTATTTGTTGAGTCATTAAATAAAAGTCAAAAAATAACTCTTAAAAATTTATTTTTATAATAAAACTTATAACTGTTACGGTGGCTGAAAAGAAGAAATCAGTGTCCGACCGGATATTCGGTTTCGGTTCGGCCCAAAAAAGTGGTTTCGGTTTCAGTTTCGGCCAAGAAATGCCCGAATGGCCGAAACCGAAACATTCTAGAATATTTTGTAATGTAAATGTAGCAATGTAAATAAACTTCTTTTTTTAAGAATAAAATATTAATTATTTAATTTTGAATATTAGCGAGTAAAGTTATTAATAAGTATTTATTTATTTATGTTATGTTTGTTACGTTATTCGTTTGTTGAAAAATGGTGATTTTGATGCTTAATGTGGTGATTTTTATTTCAACTAGAAAGTTTCGGTTTCGGCCGAATATTAAAAAAAAACCGAAATTCGGTTTCGGTTTTGGTTTCGGCCCAAAAAAGTGGTTTCGGTCGGACACTAGAAGAAATCATATAAGCAAAAACGAATCAAAAATCATTGCAAAACCAATAAAAAAATTGTTGCCACCGATGGAATCAGGATCACGACTGTTGCCGATGAGTGCAAATATTCGCCGCCGCTGCAATTCTTTGAATATTCACATTTCGTTGCGTGCATGTGACAGGCCCAGCGACGAGAGGCCAAGTGGGTTCACCTGTGCCTGAATGGGTGCGTTGTTATGCCGCAGCGAGCGAGGACTGTCAACACTTGCGCACATGTCAACAGCCAAATAATGGCTGCAACAATAATGGCAACAATAACAATAACAAGTGCGACAAGGGCATCCACAACAGGCGCCCCCGACATGTCAATAGAGCAACGATTCGGCAATTGGACGACGCAAACGCACGTAAATGCTTTGGCAGCGCTGCCAAGCTACCAAAAACAAATGCCACTTTAAATTAAATAACAACATTTACAATAACAACAACAAAAATGCCAAACTACAACTGCAATTGCAATATTTTTGCATTTTCACAACACACACGCATATTTTTATTGCATTAAAGTTGCATGCAACATGAGTGGCAACACTTTTGCAACTTGGGCACTTGTCGGCTGCAGCTGTGTGTGTGTGTGTGTGTGTGTGTGTGTGTGTGTGTGCGTTTTGGGAGTTACGGGGTTGCGTGCCGCTCGCTCAGTTGGCTGCAGCTTTCGTGCAGCCAGCAACGCTTGCACGACACGGCACTTATGCACTTTGCTCGTATTTTGCGTATTTTGGCATTTTTTCCACTTGCACATACGGCAAACACGGTTTTTTAAATTTCATTTAACTGCCATTTTTTTATTGTTACGAAGCGCGAATATTGGCTTGATAGCTGATTATTTGCGTTCGTTATCGCTGCTAAGTGCACTCAACCTGTGAGCACGTAATAAATAACGGACAAGCTTCGACTTTTACTTGGTTTTTAAAGAGTTCAAAATAATTTTAAAACTTAAATAATTCATGAAATACCAATCATGAATCAACTAAAAACAAATCTAACATTGGCTAAGATTTGACTAAAGACTTAAACCCAGAGAACATCCTTGAAGTATGCTTAAGTTTTAAATTTACGATTATTATTATTTTCTATTTATTAACACTTGAATGCCCGACAACCTGACCTACCTAAAATGCCCATATGTAGTCATTTTGACTACAATATTGTTTACTAATTTTTTTTTTAATTTTTTGGTTTTTAAGTAGCAAATATGAATACATGCACATGAGATTAAAATAAAATAAGTAATTAATTTTTATTTTTTTATGGTTTACAAAGTAAATTCATTTAAATATAATGGCGTATTTTACACATAAATGGGATAAAATGGAATGAAATTTGGAATTTGGAATTTCTGAATGAATTTTGTGAGTGTATTTTGGATTGAAAAACTTGGGAATTGTCACAGCCTACTATGATATTTTTTTTAATGTTTGCAATTATTTGAAATTTTCATATTTCGCAATTGAAGATGCATATTTATCAGTAAGAAATTCACTTTTGATAAAAATTGTTTATAGGTAATCAAAATGACTCCTTTGGGGCATTTAAGGTAAATTTTGCAAAATTGGGCTAAACAATTTTTTTACAATATATTTAATTTATTTATTCCATCTATGTTTAAAAATTAGTAAAAGTCACGAAAGATACAATATTTTTTTAGAAAGCGATGCAATTAAAGTCATTTACAATAAAATACCTCAATGTAGTCATTTTGACTACCTTGGGCATTCTAGTGTTAAACAAGTAAATCATTCAAATAATTTGAAACATTTTTCAATACTTCACACCATGATTGCTTTATATTTGTTTTAAATTACCCGCTCGTTTTTTAATAATTCTCCAACTCTTTCCATGCCCCTTACAAGGGTTAATTAGTTCAACGGTTAATTGCATTTTTCATAGTATACATTTGAGCGCACATTTACCTCGAAACGTATTTGAATTCATACGAAAAAAATTACAATAACTTAATGCGTTCGAGAGTACTTGACATGCACTGCAAAACCCATTCAATCCATTCAACACCTTCACCCCTCTCCCACCGCCCCCTTACACCACAGACACATTGCGCCCGTCTCATGCTGCACTGTTCGCCACTGCAAATTTAATTTTCTTTGCTTTTATTTTAAAACAAATACTCCACGCCACACCAACTGTCACTCAGCCAGTCATCAATGCATCAATGAGAAAATTAAATCACGTTTAATTTCGTTGCTTTCTTTTGTTCGTTGTTGTGGTCTTGCCTTCCACCTTCCATCACTCCTTTCTGCTGTTGTTGTTCTTGTTGTTCTTGCATTTTTCTCGCTACTTTACGCTTTTGCAAGTCATCAGCACCACTGAAGCAGCACATTGAAGAATTGAACCTGACCACAGCACACATTTTCATTTTCACCGATTTTCGAAAGCGTATCGTTGCTTTGTATTCAGATATGTTTGGCTACGTGTGTGTGTGTGTGCGTGTGTGTTTGTATGTGAAAAACCGCACATTCCAGCAAACAATGGTTGCCCCGGATATAACAAACCTGGACTTGAGCCAAAAACAAAATAAAGCGAAAGTAGGCAAAAAATAACTGAGAATTAAATACAAATAAAAGTTCGTAGGTTGCTCTGAATCGGCTTGTGTACACTCTATAAGTACCAGTAACGGTCCTTGAAATAATTTCATACTTCAATTTTCGCATTTCAAATTTCTCTGAAATCAGTAGTAAGTTACTTTTATTCGTAAATAAAAAAAATTTGCTAAATATAAACAAAATTACTACATATTTTCTATTGTTACAAAGCATTGCTTTGATCTGAAGGTATATAAAGATTAGGATAAAAGTGCCACGCCCATTTATGTCTATTGATACCAATAAAAATACACATTTCAAACCTTGGTTTTATTATCTTTAACTTTATATATGTAGCATGCATAAAAGTGGGCAAGTCACGCCCATTTTAAATACAGTTCATACCGTTAGTCTTTCAATTTATTCATATGAAGCCTCATTGCAATTTCTTCACTACTTGCAGAGTTGTCTTGCAAAAGACAGACACGTAGGTAGCCAAACGGACGAACGAATGAACTATGAATGAACGAATAGAAAAACCAATGACCAAGTTAGAGCCAAGCCAATTTACATCTCTTTGAGCTAAACTGTAGAGAATCTTAATGCACCTTCTCATACTAGACATGCCCTCTTCTGGGCTTTACAAACTGACTACCGAAGTAAACACAACACTCTGCTACCGAGTTTTTCACTCTACATTGAAAATCAAAGAAAGTACGAAAAGCAGTAAACAATACAACAAAAAGGAACCCACAAAAAAGTGAAAGCAACCACAACGTGGCAGTCTCGCCCCTCTCCGTGCTCTCGCAGCCGCGTCGATTGCCGTCGACAGCAACACAATTGCCGGGCGTGCACTCGATAAATCATTAAATTTCCAATGTTTGTTTGTGTACACAATAAAATCGTTCCTTCATCCGCGCCATCCTTTCCCAGCATATGCCACCAATGTTTGGGAGCGCTGCTTCGCGCATTCCGTTCTAACTTAACCCGCTCGCTTCAGGTTTTTACAGTGGAATGTTAAGAATTCCCAGTTTGTCGATTTAGTTTTGTGTGTGCCGATTTAGTTTCATGATAACAATATTCCATAAAACAACAATTGAATGTAAGTATTTTTATCGGGCCTGGTTTTTTTGGGTGTAACCATATGGCAACAGTCAAATTGTTAAGAAAATGGCTGCAGCGAAAATAACTTAAATAAACAATTTTTTAAACATAAGGTGATCCAAATATTTCTTCATTTACTTTACTTTTAAAAGTTCAAAAATGTGTTCAATTTGAAGTCAAAGGCTAATAATTTTTGTTTGAAATAATAAAAAAAATATATTACAAAAAGTATTTCCTTGTTTTGTGAATACTTCTCTTCTTTCAGTTCAGTTAAAATATTGTGTTCAATTTGAAGTTAATAGTTAATAATTTTTGTTTAAAATAATAAAAAACATATAAGTATTCACAAAACAAGGAAATACTTTCGTTCTTGTTTTGTGAATACTTCTCTTCAGTTCAGTTTTTTACTTCAAAGTAATCTAAATACTGCAAGCCATTATCTGAACTATAGAGAAATTTGATTCCTCAAAGTCTGTTTTAAAAGTCAATTTTTTATTTTAAAATACGCCTAAGACTTCAAGCTTCAAACTTAAGACTTGCGGTATCAAGGCTATTCTTAAGTATAATACAAATGCGTTCTTGGAGGTAGGTTAGGTTAGGTTGTAGTGGCTGCCTCTGTATGAGACACACTTAGGCCTCTTTATGGGCCCATTGTGATACCACAAATTCTACCCGTTTGAAATGTGTATGCAACACTGTTTTTTTCAACATGTATTACAACACACATTTCAAACGGATAGGAGAAGGGACAGAGGGGACCTACAGTTTAACGCCGAATCCGAACGGCGGTTTTTTGGCAATTTTTTCGTTCACACTTTGAGGTTTTGCCATTGTCTGCCAAGAGCGCATTTGTGCGATTCTTGTAATTCTCATCTGCTTCATGTGGATAGCGATAGAAGTAGAGAAAGAGTTTTTCACCAGCCCGAGCCAGGAATCGAACCTGGGGCCTCGGTATGAGAAGCCAGCGCGCTACCCGCTGGACTATCGAGACCGACCTATTGGAGGTAGGTCAGGCATCAAAAAACTTGCTTTTTGCCTCATGCCAACAAAATAGCACAAGGGTTAAGCTCTGCCATGCACACACACATACATATAAACACAATTGCACAAAAATATTGTATACAATGCTGTAGCATGAGTTGCGGCGCAAACCACACACACACATATTAGGACATATTTATAAGCATACACATAGGGGCACTTAGCGGCGTTACCTCCTGACATGCGATGCTTTGACACCTTCTGTTGGACGCACTGCTGGCATGTGACATACGCCGACAGCAGCATCGACTGCAGCGTTGCGGCATTCGTTTACCTCTTCCCTTCCCTCTTTACTCTTTACAATGATTGGCTCTGCGGGGCCAAGGAAGTGCAAGCAAGGCACAGCTCATGACAAATTATTGTGCTCGGCGGCAGCAGCAAGACGAAAGTTTGCATTGGCGCTGGCGGTGCGGACTTTTGGGCAGCAGTTAACAGTCGTTCTTGTGTGTACTTTTGGGTGTTCAGGCTAATGCTTTTAATAATTGCAGTTATTCGACTGTGGAATGAAAAGATTGTTGACTGTTCTGAGCACCCCAGAGATTGAGAATTCAAGTAGTTATTATTTGGTTAGTAGTCAATGGATATTAACCACTATGGTAGGGTTTTTCGCGGTAACGATCTTTTGTTTCGTATTCTTCACGTTTTCTGCACCTAACTAACTAACTTCCATCACGTGACTATTAGTCCTCAGCACCCCAAGAGCTAAGAGCTCTCAAGTCCTCTCATTGGTTATCGTTTCAGTCGAACTGTGCCCTGAAGTAGCAGCAATCGATTTGCAATAAAGCCGCCACCGACTCAACCCGCCCGCTTCTTTCCGCTCCTCACGCTCCAATCGGACAGCGACAACAGCGCAAAAAACGCACATTGATGAAAGCCGAAACGTGAAGTGCAACAACAAACAGCAGCAACGCATTGAATTGCCCTCCATTGCGTTGACATTCAGCGCACCTGTCGACGCTGGCGCCCGAAATAAATTAATGAATTTATTACGTGGCTTCACTTAGTTCGCCCACAAGCCCGCACGTTGTACGCGCCTGAGCAGCGCTTCGAGAATATCGCACGATTTATTTGTAAATAAACAAATCAACACCATATATACAACAACAATAACAGCGCTCGCCCAGCCACAATACACACAACAAACAACAATGCGAACAGTAATAACAACAACAACAAAAGCGTTGAGCACAAACGCATTGGACGTCGAGGGCACAGAAAGCCGGAACACGGGACGGAGAAGAAATAATGAAAGCGCTCGTAAAAATGTTTTGTGTAGCACTCAGCGGCGCATTTACACCCTCGCCACCCACACGAGCGCATATTCCGCGCGGAGTTCAGATGGGCGTCGGGCGCCCGGCGCGGCATGAGCCACTGTTACCCTTCATCAAAAAGCGCTTTAGTGCGCGTAATGCGGGGATCAGCGTTTATGCCTCAATAAGCTGATGATTAATAGGTTTGCAGCATGTACGGCTCCAGCAGCCGCACCAACAACAGTGGCAGCAACGACGACGACAGCCAGCGCTCAAATTGCAGCCAACGAAAAGTTCAGTGTGCGTGGCACTGGGGGCGCCAAATGACGCGCGGCGAGTGGAGTTGAAGACTTGAAAGACTGGCGCCGAAGTGAGAGTAGACGCGAGACTAGAAAAATGGCAGACAAAAAACGCAAGGAAACCACTGTAGCACAGCGTTCAAGTGCCGAAAAATGAAGTTGTCTTTTAGGCGGCACAGGGCAGAAGCAAATCAAATACCAAGACATGGCGAAAAACTGAGAATGCTCTAATTTGTACGCGCTTCGCCGCGCCGAAGCGGCAGCACAGTGACGATGGAGGCCACTCTGATTTGAATCTGTTCCAACGTCAACGTTAGCGCCGACGAAAGCGGCCGACTTCCGCTGCGGTTGGCCACATGCCACTGTCGCTGGCATCTTGCAGCATGTTGTCGGTAATTATTTATGTGTCTGTATGTGTGTGGGTGCGTTGCTGTCGCCAGACGCGGTGTGAGTTTAAACTGTGATTGAACTTCAGCGTTTCGCCGAATTATGCAAATATTTGCTTGGGCGGTTTTGCTGTAAGCTTTTTGCTTTTCGTTTCCTTTGCTGTTTCGTTTTGTCTCTCGCGTTTGGCTTCTTTTTTTATTGCCATCGACGGAGTGAGAAAATGTGCTCGTGCCTTTGTCACTGCCAGCGCGCCTTGATGAAGTCAGCGGTTTTTATAGACCTTTCCGACAGCTTAAGTCGTATGGCAACAACAACAAAAAAAACCACGGCAAACGGTGGCTTTCAAATCATTTGTTTTAGCGCAAGCAAGCAATGTGTACACGTGCGTGCGTTTGTGTGTGTGTGCGCCCATGTCGATATAAATATTTATATGTATATAATTTATACAAAAGTTGCGTGCAAGATTGTGTGCGCTTATCGGCACTTGACTTTGATAATTTCGAGTGGTTTTTAATCATAAACGCAGTGGTTTTTAATGGCTCGCTTCTTATATTGTATGATATTATAATTTATATTGTTTTTGAAGAGCGGTGCTTAGACAAATCTGAGACATTTTACTGAGAATTTGCTTTAATATCTTTTTGTTTACTTGATGAAATTTCAAAAAAGGAAATAAGTGTGGGACAGTCTATCATTTTGGCAAATATAAACAAAAAACTCAAAGCGCAGTTTATGTGGGGAATTGCGTATTGAACTGAAAGCAGATTTTTAAAACGTTTAGTGTTTTTGTTAGTATTTTTTATTATACTTATCTGGTCTATCTTCTATATGTCTTTTCCAGACCAATTGTGCTGCTTCTCTCATCCATTACACCGTGCGACAACAAAATTTACCCACCAAAAAATCTATATATGTACTCCCGAAACTAGGGGCCAAGTGTAGTAAAACTGTAATTATTTCAAAAATTATTTTAAAAATTAAGCGCATAGTAGAATAACAATATGGGTATCAAATGAAAGAGAATAATCCTTCGAATCTTATAAAATTTTATGTTTTGGTGCAAAAGGACGAAGAGGTATTGAAAATGTCCTTTTCAAACTTTATCTTTGAATATCCTTACAAATTTCCAATCATTTTTTTTGAAAAAAATATATCTTAAGGACTGATATGTACGCTACTACATCCTTGAATTTCGTCCTTCTAACTTTATTAGTTTAAGATTTAAAAAATTTAATACTTCTCTCTATAGGATATGCATAATTTCAATATCATTAAGGATGCTGAAATCGTATTTATAGAACCATTTTTGCACTTAAAAATAACAAGTTGACCATATGATAAATGGTTTAAATGCTTTAGTTGTATCATCCCATGAGTTCATCTCGTTCATCTACTTGTGAGTAAAATAATGATCTATGAAAACCCACATAGCTCATAAAACGGCATCAACATTAAGCTTTCTAGCTCAATCTGATCCGTTGACAAATTTGTCTGTTTCTGTCCTGTTATTGTCCCTTTTTCCTCAGTTCCTTTTCTTACTTGGTAACTACTCTTCAAACGAAACAAAGTCAAAAGCGCTCTAAGTGATGTGCCGCAAAGTGCTCCTAATCTATAGTACAACAACAACAAGAACAACAATTTCACGTACTATTAACAGTTGCAATAGACATTTTTTGACGACAACGTCTGTGACCTGCAATCTCGGCGAATGATTGAAAAATTACGCAAATGCTTGAAAACTTCAAAGGTGCCCAAAATGCCACTTAATAAAGTCCAACGCTTCTTCACATTTCCTTCTGTGCCTCTTTTAATTTTTGTACAGCTTGATGCCGTTCCGCCCCCCTTCGGATATGCCTCTCGTAACCGTCGCCGACGCCCATGCAAACTGGTGACTTCTGCCAACTACAAAGAAAAGATAAAAATAGAGAGCCGTTAACAACAACTACAATGACAACAACAACTACTACTACAACAGCAACAACACCAACAAATCGCGCATTAAAATTGAAAACTCGACTGTAATAAAGAAATTAATGAAAAGGCAATTTTTTTTTAAGAGGCAACAACAACAAGATCACGCAACAACAGCAACCAGAAGCAAACAGCAAACAAAGCAAGACAGCGAAAAGTCAAAAGCAGAGCGTCAAATAAGGAGCAGTCACTGCTGATGACAGCGACGGAACGCCGAGCAAGGCGGACACAAACTTGAAAAGTTAATGCAATCAAGTCGAGAGCCAATTTGGTAGCGCACAACAAAAGCAGCCGAAATAAAAATCATTACGAAGATTTTCAAATTAAAATGAAAATTGCACAGCAACAACAAAGCACAATTGCAAACATAAAACGAAACGCACAAAACAGCGCAAAGCGAAACATATAAATGAGTGAATGAATGAATGAATGATGAGCAGACGAAAGCGCACGTTCATTGTTGTTGTTGTTGTTTTGTCGTTGTTGCTTGTTAGTGCTGCTCGCAAGTAAACCGAAATGTTTGATTGCTGCTGTTGTTGTTGTTGTACAATTTGTGTTGCCTCGTTATGTGTTGTTATGGTTGCGCAGCTATTGTTCTAGTTGTGGGCTGTTGTTGTTGTTATTGTAGCAATTGCTGCACTTTCTTGGCAATGCCTTTGTTGAAAAACTTCGACACATGTGTATGTCTGTGTGTGTGTGCGTATACGTATACATCGCTCTCGTCCCCGTTTGTTGTTATTGCTATGCTGCGGTGCGTTAATATTGACAGCAACACCAACTGCAACTTCAGCAGCAGCTGCAGCTGCTAAGCGCTTTGACAATTTCTTTATTTGTAGTTGCATTTATTTAATTTGCTTTCATGACTCTGGTCTTTATTTTCGTTTTAATTTCTTGTTTTTTAATTTCGAATTTATGTGTTGTTGTTATTCTAAATTGTATTAAAATGTATATTTGTTACTCTCACGTTATCAATGAGCTGAAACCATAATTTGTAGAACCCTGTTTGAAAAACACCCTCAAGGCTGCGCCTTTGATTCAAGTCAACAATAAAAATATTCCAATTCCAAAATATTTTATTTCATTTCCATTGCTGTGGTCAGTGGACACGTTTTAGGCCCTGAGTTAGGAATTTTTCATTTTTTTTAGTAATAAAATTTCTGCACACACATACACAGACAGTCGCAGGCCACGCAGCCAGAGCGCAGCAGTGCAATGTAAACTGTTATTAACGCACCTTCGTCACTTTCATGCTGCCGCTGCATGTGGCCAACGTCTTGGCTGATGATACACATACACACATGCAAACATAGAGAACCCTTAGCGTAGCTACGTAATTAATTAACGCATTTCTCTTGCTGCTGTTTTATGCGCTGGTTTATTTGTGGGTTTTTTGTTTTGTTTTCTTATTGCGATGCAAAAGTTTGCCCGCCGATAGCTGCATGTAAAGCACCACACAAGCAACACAACTGTGAAGGCTAAAGCAGATGTGCCTGCCTGTGTGTGTGTGAGTGGAAATATGTTGGCAAGTTAATGAGGCGCTTTAAAATTTTGTTGGTAAACTTTTTTGGCAACATTTTAACTTTTACATTTTACGCATTTCACCTAAATGTGGCCAGTTTCGCACACACACACACACAGCACATACATGTTGGCTTCAGGCGTTGTGCGCGTTGAAAAGCTTTGCTGAAAAATTAAATTCTAATTTATTCAAATGCATTAATTAAATACACACACACACACACATACACACACATACATAGACACATGCAGCCATTACCAGTTTTTCATTTTCGTTTTGCCAGGCACTGCTGAATGCGCTTATTGGCCATGTGTTTCGGGCATTAACGGCCTTTAAGTGCTCACACTGGCCTGTCAGCGTAAGCGAGCAATTTATAGTTTTCGTTTTTCGACGCCATCCATTAGGGCCGACACTACATAGGAAGCTGGGCAGGCGCTGGCCAAAAAATCTATTTTAAAATACACTTTAACAGCTGGTGAGCACTTGCGCCGCTCATGTGTTCGCATGTGGGCACTTAAAGGAGCCAACACACACAAACGAACACACGAACGCACAGAGAAAAGGGGCAAACGGGCGCACAAACGAACGAACAATTGGACGAGCGAACGAAGAAAGGGATGTACGCGGCGGCAAATGAATGACGCTTTTAAGACAATCAAAATATTTGTAGTGTTGTTTTAGCTTTTAACAAATTTTCGGTGTACGCGTTTTATTGCGTTTTTTTTCCACAGTACTCAGCCGCCTTTGCGTCGCTCTTGCACTTCCTTTGGTGTTGTCTTTGAGCGCCAAGTAGCAGACCGCATGTGAGCGAAGCCGAGGCCGTTGTTGTGGCTGTTGTTGTCCAGAAGATTCATTGCATTTTTTAAGTTTCGAACATTATTGCCGAACATTAATCACGGCTGCAGCAGTAACGGCGGCAGCAAAATTGAAAGTAAGAAAGCGTGCAGCAAATTACAAAGAAAACCCACTCACTCGCACACATACACACACACATGTACGCGAAAAAAGCGAGAAAGACAGCGCAGTTGAGTGTGCCGGCCGTTGAAAGCAACAACGCTGCAGAGGTTTATGCTAAAAATTGACACTGACTTAAATGCAATAAGACAACAATTCAGGGTCTGCGGCCTGAAAATAATTCATTAAAAATTTTTAATTTTAAAATAACGACATTCAATTGGACATCCGAACATTTCATAATGTTTCTATATTTTTTAATATTACTTATGAAATATTGAAAATCAGGATGAGCTGAAAGCCCTGGTAGCTATTGCTTCTCTCTCTTAATTTTATAATTTATAATTAACAGTAATAAATAAATAAATAAATAAAAATAAATAAAAAATTCCCAATTAGTAAAAAAAACCAATTTAAAAAAGTTTTACTCCCTTAATGGGTTTTTGTGTCTTTCTTTTTTTCGTTCCTTGCCGCATTGCTTATGTGCAGTTATGTCTGATTGGTGCTTATTGCATAAACAAATGACAAATTTTGGCCATTTCAATGAAGTTATAACGACAGCAGCAACAGCATACCGCTCCCCCTTCCCCACCAGCAACAAATGCTCGTTATTATTGTAGTTAAGCTTGTGCACTCTTCATTCATATTTGCGTTACTGTTATTACTGCCGTTACTCTTGTGGCTCTTTGTTTTTCTGAGAGGGCACCAATGCTGCTGCCGTGGTTGTTGTACTTATACTTACTCAAGCAGCTGTTCATGCAGAAAATTATACACATAAAACGAGTGATTATCCTGTCGTGGCTTTTTATTGCACCACACAATGCCCCCTAAAACTGTTTTCCCCCGAATCCGCTTGCGTCTCTCCCGCAGCTCTCTAACCATTCTCAGCGTTCACGTTCGTCCACTCCACAGCGCACCGTTTGCTACCTCTTTTGCGTTTTTGCAGCGTTTTATTTTCTCATACTCGCGCTCTCTCTCCGCCCCTCATTGTCGAACTCGGTGGCCTCACTTAAATTGCAGCCAGCAACCGCACTGGCACTCAACTCCGCGCCACACGCTGCCACACAGCACTTGCCACATTTTAAGGAGCCCGCAAAAGTAATGAAAAAGTGGCAAATGGCCACAGCCACGCCTCGCCGCCCACTACAGTCACCCACACGATCTCCTCATCCAGATGCCCAGCGCCGCTCCGCTCTGCGCGCGCGGCACGCTTATTGTAATTGTTGTAAGGATAATTTTCTCACTTCTATTGAAATGGGAGTATAAAAGAAAAGTGCAACGGTAGCCTGCAACAATGCAACAATAAAAATAACAACTGCAACAACAGCGCCATGCAAAGGCAACAAAAGCGACAACGACTGCAGCAGGAAGTGGAAGTGCAGTAAAAGTGGGTGCGGCCAGCACTTCCGTTTATTACCACTCGAACACACACACACACACACACACAGACTCGCTGCGGCGGCGGCAAGTGTTGCACCCGGACAGACGTCGCGGCAACATTGGTCGCTGCAACAAAATTGTGGAGCAACGTTAGCGCTCCGCAATGCCGGCAATGCTTTGTGCATGCCGAATGTGGGTCAAAAGCAACACCACACACACACACACACACACTCATAGCCACATACGTACTGCATGTGGCCAAAATAACCAATGCTGATTGTTGTTGGAGTGTTTTAATGTGCACACTTTGCTCCTCTGCACAGTTTGCGTTCGCTTGAAGTTGCATTGCTTTTGCAGCGCTCATTCATTTGCAGCATTTTCGAATGTTATTTCTGTACGAAATCCGCACAAACAAAGCCGAACGGCACATTAAAGCCAACACCACAGACACACAGCGGCAGCACTGGTCACACACCGCACAAACAAAAAAGCAAAACTGAAATTTCGAGGTAAGCATTTTGCGGCGACTGTAACTGCTTTCAAAATATGTTTATTCCCGCTCGTTTGCCATAATGCAAGCGCTTCATACTTTATGCCACCATAACTGCGCAGAGCAGCGCCCGCATGCGTCGTAAGCCGCAACTACAGCTACAATAATAACAACAATAATGCGAATAATAATAATAGCCATAACAATGGCGAGGGGCGGGAAGAAAAAGTCTTAAAATGCAAATATCAGCGCACTGCGAGGAAAAACAATGTGAAATGAGTCAGTGAGAGAGAGAGAAGTGAAAGAAGAAAGAAGTGAAGAATTGAAGAATTGAAAGTGCGATTGAAAGAAAGAAGTCAAAGAGTGAAGGAGTTTAAGAGTAACAGAAATGAAGAAGAAAAGGAGTAATGAAGTGAAGAATGAGGAATAAAAATTAATGTAGGAAGGAGTGAATGACAGACAGAGGGTTGGAAAACAAGAATGGAAGGGCTGAAAAAGTAAAAAAAGGACAGAAACAAAGAAGAGAAAGGGGAAAATGAAGGACTGAAAGAGAGATAGAATTTAATTTGAGAAGGAGTGAAGGTGGAATAGAAATAAAGGTGAGAAAGAAGAAAAGCAGTAATGAAGTGAAGAAAGAGAGATAGAAATGAATGTGGAAAGGAGTAATTGACAGACAGAGGTATGGAAAGTAAGAACGAAGAACTGAAAGTGTTAAAGGACATAAACAAAGAAGAGAAGAAGGAAAATAGTGAAGGAGTGAAAGAGGGATAGAATTTAATGTGGGAAGGACTGACGGTGGAATAGAAATAAAGGTACTCCTTCTCACCTTTATTTCTATTCCACCTTCAGTCCTAGTGAACTAGTGAAAGAGCGAAAAGGAAAGAACGACGGAAGGCAGAAAGGAATGAAAGAGGAACAAAAGTAATACAGGGAGCTATACAGTTAAGGAGGTATTTTTTGACGGTTCAAAGAATCAGTGAAATCAATTCTCTGCTTCTTCTTTAAATTCTTTGCCCTCTTCTTCTTTTGCATATTTGTCTATCCAGACGTAAGTAGTCTAATAGTTAATAGGCAGTTCCTTCGGTGTAGGTATAGGCTTGTACAGAGACCTAAAATAATTATTATCCATATTTTTGGGAATAAAAAAATTGCCCTTATTTAAGGAATTTCTATAATTATTGCTTTATAATAATTATTCCTAATAAGAAATTTTTTACGTCGCCTATAACTATTACCATGTAATAAATATTTTTGAGTTGCATAATAACTCTTATAAGTTACATATATTTTTCGTTGTCGATAATTATTATTTTGGGATTTATGTTTTTTACATTGCTTCATAACTTTTATTAATGAGTTTTTTAATTTAACAATTATTTTGAGACATTTTTTTTACGTTGCTTCATAACTTTTATTTATGATTTTTTTTCATTTACGTTGCTTTACGTTAGTTATATTTAAAAAAAACAAATTTTTTACGTTGAATAATCACATTTTGGATATGAATTGATTTTTAAATGTTTTAAATTGACAAACGCAAATTAACTGCAGAAACCTAAATTCCACCAACAACTAAACAATTATAATGGATCCTTCCCAAAAGGACCTGCTGGTATGGTTGTAGTGCAATGACGAGCGGGTGTGCATGCTAGCTAGGTACCAGGTCTAAGCTCTTCGGGTTGTGGGGGGGGGTTCTTGCTCGAGCACTTGCCGCTACATACCAACGATACACAAAGTTATTCATGCACGTGGGTTTTTCTTACTAGAAAACACCCAAAAAAAAGAAGAAGATGACACTCTCGCACCGCGGACAATTCTACCTATCAACCGGCCATGCAACTTGACATACGGACAATCGGACGGACAATACCACTTACGAACCTACTCGTCCACCCCGCAGGTGTAGAGTATAAGTTCACGCAAGCAGCAGTGAGGCGACAACACCGAGGTGGCCACAACAAGATGGGGACCTAAGGTGTTCTATGGCCCCGGCTCTCCCCTTCCCAACCTTAGCGAGAGCGATTCCGTCTCTCCCGACCCATCCATGTGGCAACGACGCTGATCACATTCAATATCTATTTACATTTTATTCATTTTAATACTTATGCTAAACATTATTAAGGAGGCGGAAGCCGCAAAAACGAAATATAACTATTCGGAACTCAGAATATGATTTAGAAGGCGGAAGCCGCAAAAGGAAAGATAACAATTCTGAACTTAGAATATTATTTAGGAGGCGGAAGCAGCAAAAAAGAAATATAGATTACGTTCACTTACTCGACTTGTGGCGGCAGCACGGACTCGGCGGGTGGCGCTGCGGCAGCGCTGCACCGCACGTGGTGGTGCTGTGTGGCTGCCGGAGAGTGCGCTGTGGCGGCTGCCGGAACATGCGCTGCGTCGTCGGCTGCGCAGCACTTGGCTGGTGGTGGCTGCTGGAACGTGCGCTGCGTCGTCGGCTGCGCAGCACCTGGCTGGCGGTGGCTGCTGGAATGTGGTGGCTGCACCGCACATGGTGGTGTGGTGGTGCTGTGTGGCTGCCGGAGAGTGCGCTGTGGCGGCTGCCGGAACATGCGCTGCGTCATCGGCTGCGCAGCACCTGGCTGGTGGTGGCTGCCGGAACGTGCGCTGCGTCGTCGGTTGCGCAGCACCTGGCTGGCGGTGGCTGCTGGAATGTGGTGGCTGCACCGCACGTGGTGGTGTGGTGGTGCTGTGTGGCTGCCGGAGAGTGCGCTGTGGCGGCTGCCGAAACATGCGCTGCGTCATCGGCTGCGCAGCACTTGGCTGGCGGTGGCTGCCGGAACGTGCGCTGATGTGGCTGCCGGAGAGTGCGTTCTGGCGGCTCCCGGAACGTGCGCCGCGGCGGCGGCTGCACAGCAGGTGATGTTCTCCCGCACGTTGTGGACTCCTTTTTTTCGCACTTTCGCTCCTTTTCCAGATCCTCGCGCCCTTTTTTTCTTTCCTTTTTTTTTTCTGACCGCCTCGTTGCACAGTTCGTCACCTTCTGTCCCCCTCGCTCGTTTTTTCCGTTGCTCTACCCCTCTCAAGTCGGCAGTTCGTTCGTTCTTGTTCCGTGGTTGCCACGTCAGCAGCTCGCCAGTTCTTGTTCTGTGGTTGCCACGTCAGCAGCTCGCCAGTTCTTGTTCTGTGGTTGCCACGTCAGCAGTGCGAGTTTGGTGTTCATCTATTACCCGCCTAGAGTGCACACAGGGTTGCATTTCTAAGCTTTTACCTCACACGACAGACCAAAGGAAAGCACCCGTCACAAAGCAGCTTCAAATTTAAGTTTAGCTTAAAATTTGAATCTGAAAAATGGGTGCAGCAATAAAAAAAAATGTTTTACAGCGGTTGCATATCCTTGCCGTGATACGTTCCTAAGAGCTTCCCTGAATCATCTTCAAGCACATAATATGCCGTACCTACTCGACTTCGAACCCGCGCCTTGAGAAAAGTATGCGCTAGTTTGCTGTTAAAATTGTTAGCTTGTTTACTAAGTACAAAATTCCTCCTTAGCACTATTTGTCCTGGCTTGTAATGTGTAATGTAATGATAATGGGTAGGGACACTGCCCTTGCGCACTGCAACCTAGTAGGTTTATTGTGCCCCTTGAATCATCTGGTGTTTTATGTGCTCAGGTATTGAATCAGACCTTTCTGCGATATTTGCATCAGGTCCTCATCACCGAGAATATGTTTCCCTAGAAACTTTGCACGTCTGTGTGCCAGAGCTGGACAGTTTATGATAACGTGTTCCATTGTTTCATCGACCTCATTGCAGTATCTGCATGTTTTGTCGACGACCAAGCCAAGTTTGTGGAGGTGGTAGTTACAGGAATAGTGGCCGGTTAGAGCGCCACATAGGATTTTGAGTTGTCTTCTGCTAAGAAGTATAGCAGATTTAGCTCGTTTTGTGTTAAAGTTTAGGAATCTTTTCGAGTGCCGTAGTCCCTCAATATTATTCCAGTATTTTTGTTTTTGTTTCTGGATCCATTTGTGGATGTCCTGTTTTAGGTCGGTTTTACCGAATCCAAACATCGGGCCCGGCCCTATGAATGGGCTTTCTGCACCATTTTTAGCTTGTGTGTCTGCCCTTTCGTTGCCATCATGGCCCTCATGCCCAGGAATCCAGACGAGCACAACCCTGTTCTGGGTCCCTAGGGCGTTGAGTTCCTTGTGGCATTCAAGCAGGATTTTTGATGTGTAGGAGTAGCTGTCAAGTGCTTTTAGAACAGACAGACTATCCGAAAGTATGGTGAACGTTGTTCCTTGAGGGTGCATTTTAGCAATTGTTCGAACTGCCTGATATATTGCATAGAGTTCAGCTTGAAATATTGAGGTATT
This sequence comes from Melieria picta, assembly GCA_964056695.1. NCBI lineage: Eukaryota > Metazoa > Arthropoda > Insecta > Diptera > Ulidiidae > Melieria > Melieria picta. The sequence goes on from OZ057398.1 coordinate 68,075,644, forward strand.
GTAGCTCATCGGAAGGGCTAAGTTGACCCCAGGGCCCACTACTCCAGCTCCTACACCACAAGGTGTTTTAGAGCCATCGGTGTACCATTTTTGAGCGTCCTCTTTTAACCATTTCGGGTTGTTGTCCCACTGTTCCCTAGTCGGAAAGTCAACTATATATTTCCTTGTTGGGCTGAAATGGGGTTTCATGAAGTCAAGATATGAGGATTTGTGGAGGGTGTCCTCTATTTGTTTTAAAATTGCCAAGTGGCCCGTTAGGTTGCCCTGTTTAAGTAGGTTATGCCTATATAGCGTGAGTGCACTTAAGATTGCGTCCTCTTGGATGGCTATATGTAGCGGTGTCCTGGCTTGTAACTAATCGGCCTAGAGCGCATGTTGTATGTTTTGACATTAGCATTGTACGATTTCTGAATGTTAGTGCGCACAGTATCTCGAATGAGCGGCAGCATGGTGAGCCGATATTCTTGATTCTGTATACACCCTTCTTCGATCATGTTAATGTTCCTCAGAAGCTCATAATTATCCCCATGTGTGACCATGTGCTGTCCAAGGACAGTAAAATACGGACTTTTAGAGGTGGACTGATGAGTCGAGTTGCGCAACGCACAGTTAATACTGCTTAAGTGGACATCCCACTCGCGCTGATCTTCTTTTATGTACGCTCGGAGAACAGCATTGATTGAGCGATTAACTCTTTCGGAACTGTTGCTTTGCGGTGAATACACAGCGGTGCATACATGTTTTATACCGCACTTGGTTAGAAACGATTCGAATTCCCCTGATTTAAATTGGCTACCATTATCGCTCACGAGATACTCTGGCACACCGAAAACGTCAAATATATGCTCTTTGAGAAAGTTTATTATAGGTGTTGAACTAAATTTCTTTACGGGGCAAAGGAAGGTAAATTTTGACAACTGGTCTAAGACGATTAAAATGCCAATATGTCCATTTTTCGACCGGGGAAATGGGCCGATTAAGTCAACGTACAGTCGTTGAAAAATCCTATCGGTTGGTACGAAATTTCCCATGGGTGGTCTCATTACTTTTGTCGGATATTTAGTAGACTTACATATTACGCATTTGGAAACATACTCGCGTACAGATAGCGAAAGTCCTGGCCAGAAAAAGAACCGCCTAATCCTATCGACAGTCTTGGCTATGCCGCCGTGGGCCCCTACCGGTACGTCATGAGCGTTGTGAATCACTCTTTCCTGTAACGCTTTCGGTACGACTAGCTTCCATGTCGAATCTTGTTGTTCGATATCGCCTGAATAAGGTTCAGTCCGGTGGTATATGAAATTCTCACGAACTTGGAAATCAGGATACTTGTCCGAATTGGCTAAAATTTTCTCCCGCAACTCTACATAGTCCAAGTCATTAAAATTGGGTGATGCGAGATCGATATCTGGTACATAGTCAATTTGCAGCGCAGCTACATTTTCTGAACTGTCGGAGCATGCACGAGAGAGAGCGTCCGGAACCACGTTAGCACTACCCTTACGATGTTCAATTGTAAATTTGAAACCTTGTAACTTAAGTGCCCAGCGCGCTAGACGTCCGTTAAGGTCGGATTGTTGCATAAGCCAACGAAGACTAGCGTGGTCAGTGATAATTTTAAATTCCTGCCCTTCTACATAAGGCCGGAACTTCTTGACTGCCAGCACTGCTGCCAAACACTCCTGCTCAGTCACGGAATAGTTGCCCTGTGCTTTGTTGAGCGACATATAAGCCACAGGGACTTCAACGTTTTCTTCGTTTAACTGGGCTAACACTGCCCCTATTCCATGCTGACTTGCATCACATTGAATGATGAACGCTTTTGTAAAATCGGGGTTTGCTAAGAACGGTGCTGATGTCAACCGCTCCTTCAGTTCACCAAATGCTGTCTGTGCCTCCTCAGACCAGTCAAAAGGCCTAGATTTTTTTAATAGTTCTGTTAGCGGATGTGTCAAATCGGCAAAATTAGCAATAAAGCGCCGGTACCAACCTGCCATGCCCAAAAATCTACGGAGTTGGCGTACCGTTTTAGGTGGTGGGTAATCAACAATGGCAGAGACCTTATCAGGGTCAGTCTGTAGGGTACCGTTACCAACTACATAGCCTAAATAGCTAACTTGCTTTAAACAGAATTTACTCTTGGCTATATTGATCGTCAGGCCTGCTTTTTGTATGTGGTATGCTACTTCCTGCAACAGCTGAATATGTGCAGAGAAATTTTCCGACACTAGCAAAAGATCATCCAGATATACGAATACGCGCTCCTTCAAATTATAAGGGATCACCTTATCCATTAACCGGCACATTGTTTGTGGAGCGTTGCACAGCCCAAATGGCATTACTTTTATTCATGGTAAAGAGGCCGGTTTGGCACTGTGAAAGCCGTTTTTTCGCGTGAACTCGCCTCCAGTGGAATTTGCCAGAAGGCGTCTTTCAAATCCAAGCTTGAGATAAATTCTGCGCGAGGAAGTCGGCTTAAGATTCCCTCAATGTGCGGCAGGGGATAAGCGTCCTTTACCGTTACTGAATTTACTTTACGGCTGTCTAAGCAAAGCCTCACTTTTCCTGGCTTCCTCACTAACACAACCGGTGAAGACCAGGCGCTAGGTGACTCTTCGATTACGCCCATCTGAATCATTCGATCTATCTCCTGACCCACTAACTTTTCTACAGCTGGTGAGATGGGGAAGTGCCTCTGCTTAATCGGCTTCGCTGATCCCACATCGATCACATGCTCCAGGAGCGACGTTTTCCCGAGGCCATTCTCTTCGTAAGATGGAAAGCAACTGATGGCTGCGTTTAGCTGTTGCCTTTGCTCCGGTGTTAAGTTATGTGAATTTGACTCTTGATTTTCGACGTTAACCTCCCCGATAATGTGAGTTGCTAACTTAAACAACCTCCAAAAATTTACTCCTAGATAAACGTTTTGAGACAGCGTCGGAATGACGTAAAACTCAACCGGTTTTGTGCCTTTCTGATAAGTTACTTCCAATTCAACAACACCTACAACTTCCTGGGTAACCCCATCCGCTGTGCGAGCGTGCAGCTTCAGCGGTTTAAGGCCTAGCTCGTGTTTGCGCTGGAGTATACGTTGAGCCAGCTCTCCTCCTATACAACTAATCGTTGTCCCCGAGTCGAGCAAGCCTAACATAGGAGTGTCAAGTAACCTAATTGAGGCGTACGGCCTAACGTCACCAGGTTTGCATAAAATAGAAGATATTAGGTCGGTGCGCTTGAACTTCATCTTTCGCCAATACTCACTTGCACGTAAAGCCGAGCGAGAGTCAGGTTGGTTAAAAATTTGCCTACGCCGAGTTGTATATTCTTCCAACCGTTGGTGGAATGGTTTAATTGGGTGTAATTTCGTAAGTCCCGGGGTATCAAAAGAAAATTGAGGTTTGCAAATGGCTATTGGTTCTGTCGTCGATTTGACATTTGTTGTGGGGGCTTGCTGGTGTTGTTGCGAGCACCCCTCGGCGGGTTTCCCTGCTGGTTGCAATTGGGGCAATTAGGAAGGAAAAATGCTAGGAGACCGCATTCATAGCAAAATACGCGACGCGGTTTTACGCATTGCTTATAACGATGGCCTGCCTCATCACAATTCCAGCATTTCATGTCACTAATTTCATTAACAGCATCCATCTCAGCAATTGGTTCGCTGTCATTATCACCAGAATTGGTCCCTCCTTCGTCAATTTCGGAAATATACCTCCTAGTAGCGGTAGCAGTTCTTGCAGGAAAGATGTGAGTACCCTGCACATGTTCAAAGAAATTCTCATGCCTACGACAAGCACGCCGTAAATCTGACAGAGTGCCGATGTTAAGATGCAGTAACTCAAACCTGATTTCGGGTCGAAGATTGCGAATAACTGTTTCGATCAGCTCTTCTTCTGTCAAAGGGGAACTCAGTGCATCGCACAGTGTCATAATGGACTCTAAAAACTTTTCAAAGGTCTCATTAGCTTTTTGTTTGCGATTGCGTATCGATTCTTTGATATCGTAGTCAGACCGAAAATCTTTATATTGTCTACGTAATGCCTCACATATGCCAAACCAGTCTAATCTGTGGATAGTACGGTGATAACGCCAATACCAACTTTTAGCTTTTCTTAGTATGTGAGCGTTTTGACATAGCGCACTAAAGTTACCGCGTAAGGATGAGACAGTCAAAGCATTGACTCGATAGATAAATTCGTACACAGAAACACTTTCGATTGACCCATCAAATACGAGCTTCCAATCAGAAATGATTTTTGCAACAGAACTAAGTGAATGGTTAGTAGCCTCACCGAGCCTTTGCGGAGCGCGAGAGCTACCACTTTGTGCTGAACTACGCTGGATTCCCGACCGCGCGCGACTCTCATCACTATTCAGCCTAGCCTGATTTAAGTTTCTACCAGAAAAAGGTTCCTGCTGAGGCCAATCCGGCTCAGCTTGGTTTTCCCGCGGGTTTCCCTCCATATTCGATTGTACCCGATTAACATTTATTGCGCGAAAATATTGCTCTAAGGAATTGGTGACCAACTGCTCAACTGTATTTTGGATTGCGCGGGTATTAGCTTCTTGTTGTCTTTGTATCGTGGTTTCTACAAGTTCTTGTAGGCGCGTCGAGTCCGAGTTAGAGTTTTGTCTTGTTAGGTTATTTTGTAGGTTCGAGGTTTTTGGACGTCTGCCCCGACGACGAGCGCTGTTCGTGGCCGGGTTAGTAGTTCCAAAGTAAGGTCGATTAAAAGTTTCAGCGCCACTGGTGTGTGAGCGTGTAACAGGGCCTTCGGCAACTTTTGTTGTTCGCGGAATAGCTCCAGAGGACATTTGTTGGTGTTCTTCGGGGCGTGAACCTTGTTCATTAAAGTCATTTATTGAGTGGGTGTCGATTACGCGACGACACAGAGGACATGTGTCATTGTCATGCAACCAGATTGAAATGCATGTGCGGTGGAACTCATGGTTGCACGGTGTAGTGGTGCAATTTGTTTCCGTAGTTGCTTCATCGCAAATAGAACACAAACCTCCTGGTGTAACCAGTTGAGGTAAATTTTCATCACTACGACGAACGGCCATGTTTAAAAGTTATTTTTCCCCACAGAATCCGATAAAATGTCAAATGATGATTTTCAAAAAAAATTGTTTGTTGTACTTAAAAGTATCATAAAAAAAAATTTTCTCTTTTTTTTCTTTTCGAAAGAGTTCTTAACAAAAGGTCTAAATGTGATCATGCGTCGTTGACAAAGAGAGAAATGTTGTTGCCACTCTATATTCACCCCACGAAGGGTACAGAGAAAATTAACTTGGTGTTGAAGAGCGAGCTTGCTGCTATAATTTATGAGCTATGCAACTACCTTGAGTCGACTTAGTACTCATAAAAGGATAACAGCTTTAAAAGGAAACATTGACTTTTGGATATAAAATAATGGTAGAGGGTATCTTTAACCCTTTCGGGACTGAGTTTAATTTTGAAATGCAAAATACTCTCAGAAGAAATATTCTGATGCTATGAATGTTGGGGTTAGAAAATTATATTGGATGCTCACAAATCCTAAAATCATCTCTTTATGCGGGAACACCGAAATTGAAAAAATATTTTGCTTGTGTCGTAAGATTTGAATAATTGTTTTGAGGGGCATTAAAAACTTGCTGGGACGTATTATCCCAGTAGTCCCGAAAGGGTTAAGGATAGATACTACAACTCTATTCCGAAATAAATTAAAACCCAAAAGAACAATATTCAGGAGAAAGTTCGTTACGATTTCTTCCGGTTGGTTAGCTGAACGTCTACAAAGCATTCACGACTAATTCCGACACCTTCCAAAACGTAACCTTTTTAAAGAAAAGAAAGTAATTTTGTTGTGTGTATCCCACTGGTTTTGTGGGCCCCACGTTGGGCGCCATTTATATAATGGATCCTTCCCAAAAGGACCTGCTGGTATGGTTGTAGTGCAATGACGAGCGGGTGTGCATGCTAGCTGGGTACCAGGTCTAAGCTCTTCGGGTTGTGGGGGGGGTTCTTGCTCGAGCACTTGCCGCTACATACCAACGATACACAAAGTTAATCATGCACGTGGGTTTTTCTTACTAGAAAACACCCAAAAAAAAGAAGAAGATGACACTCTCGCACCGCGGACAATTCTACCTATCAACCGGCCATGCAACTTGACATACGGACAATCGGACGGACAATACCACTTACGAACCTACTCGTCCACCCCGCAGGTGTAGAGTATAAGTTCACGCAAGCAGCAGTGAGGCGACAACACCGAGGTGGCCACAACAAGATGGGGACCTAAGGTGTTCTATGGCCCCGGCTCTCCCCTTCCCAACCTTAGCGAGAGCGATTCCGTCTCTCCCGACCCATCCATGTGGCAACGACGCTGATCACATTCAATATCTATTTACATTTTATTCATTTTAATACTTATGCTAAACATTATTAAGGAGGCGGAAGCCGCAAAAACGAAATATAACTATTCGGAACTCAGAATATGATTTAGAAGGCGGAAGCCGCAAAAGGAAAGATAACAATTCTGAACTTAGAATATTATTTAGGAGGCGGAAGCAGCAAAAAAGAAATATAGATTACGTTCACTTACTCGACCTGATCGGCGATCCCTCGTTGTTTGCGCAAACAATTCGGCGATGCGGCGAAGCTCAGGAGAAATTCGTTGATTGCTGGACCTATTCCTGTTTCTCTGTTGCTGCCTTCACAGAGACGCCAAAACAAATGAATTAAAGGTTACTATTCTAAAATTTCAAACAAAGCAATTGATAGTTGATACCGCACAGGGGGGTTTCTCCCCGCCCCCTTTCCCAGGAAAACAAAACGTGATTTGCCGCGGCGGCGCTGCGGCACTGGAGCTGCTGTGGTGGCGGTAGCCCGACTGGCGATGGCTACCGAAACGTGGTGCGCGTGGTGGTGCTGCACCGCACGTGGTGGTGCGGTGGGGCTGCCCGACTTTTGGGGCGGCAGCACGGACTCGGCGGGTGGCGCTGCGGCAGCGCTGCACCGCACGTGGTGGTGCTGTGTGGCTGCCGGAGAGTGCGCTGTGGCGGCTGCCGGAACATGCGCTGCGTCGTCGGCTGCGCAGCACTTGGCTGGTGGTGGCTGCTGGAACGTGCGCTGCGTCGTCGGCTGCGCAGCACCTGGCTGGCGGTGGCTGCTGGAATGTGGTGGCTGCACCGCACGTGGTGGTGTGGTGGTGCTGTGTGGCTGCCGGAGAGTGCGCTGTGGCGGCTGCCGGAACATGCGCTGCGTCATCGGCTGCGCAGCACCTGGCTGGTGGTGGCTGCCGGAACGTGCGCTGCGTCGTCGGCTGCGCAGCACCTGGCTGGCGGTGGCTGCTGGAATGTGGTGGCTGCACCGCACGTGGTGGTGTGGTGGTGCTGTGTGGCTGCCGGAGAGTGCGCTGTGGCGGCTGCCGGAACATGCGCTGCGTCATCGGCTGCGCAGCACTTGGCTGGCGGTGGCTGCCGGAACGTGCGCTGATGTGGCTGCCGGAGAGTTCGTTCTGGCGGCTCCCGGAACGTGCGCCGCGGCGGCGGCTGCACAGCAGGTGATGTTCTCCCGCACGTTGTGGACTCCTTTTTTTCGCACTTTCGCTCCTTTTCCAGATCCTCGCGCCCTTTTTTTCTTTCCTTTTTTTTTTCTGACCGCCTCGTTGCACAGTTCGTCACCTTCTGTCCCCCTCGCTCGTTTTTTCCGTTGCTCTACCCCTGTCAAGTCGGCAGTTCGTTCGTTCTTGTTCCGTGGTTGCCACGTCAGCAGCTCGCCAGTTCTTGTTCTGTGGTTGCCACGTCAGCAGCTCGCCAGTTCTTGTTCTGTGGTTGCCACGTCAGCAGTGCGAGTTTGGTGTTCATCTATTACCCGCCTAGAGTGCACACAGGGTTGCATTTCTAATCTTTTACCTCACACGACAGACCAAAGGAAAGCACCCGTCACACAATTCAAAATCAATTCATACTCAAAATGTGGTAAGGCGACGTAAAAAAAATTTCGTTCATAGCAACGTAAAAATTTTTTTTTTTCAAAATAATAGTTATTGGTAACGTAAATAATAAAAGTCATAAATAAAAGTTATAAAGCAAAGTAAAAAAATTTTCTCAAAATAATAGTTATCAGTAGCGTAAATAAAAAAGTCATAAATAAAAGTTATGAAACAACATAAACAAAAAAAATTGCAAAATAATAATTATCGAAAAGGGGAAACAAATTTGTTTCTCATAACAGTTGTTACGCAACGTACAAATTAATTGTCGCAAATAATAATTATTATCAACAAATAAAATTTATGTTGCATTGTAATGATCACATTTAGAGTCCGACCGATTAATCGGCATCGGCTAGTATCGGCCATTAAAATTGGTATCGGCATCGGCTAGTATCGGCATCGGCCTTTTTTGGCCGATGCCACATCGGCCGTTTTTGGTCGATGATGCCATCGGCCTATTTTTCTGCTTTCATTATTTTGTTTTCATTTTTTGTACCAACGGGTTCTTATACCCCTTTTCAGTAATGTATTTTTAGATACTGTTTAATATAAATGTTAGGTTAGGTTAGGTTATGGTGGCTGCCTCTATAAGAGACACACTCGGAGGCCTATTATGAGGCCCATTGTGATACCACATATTTCACCCGTTTTTTTTGAAATGTGTATGCAACACTGTCTTTCCAACATATGTTACAGCGGATGGGGAAAGGGAAGGGAGGGGACCTACAGTTTAACGCCGAATCCGAACGGCGATTGGCAGTTTTTCTTTCACACTTGGAGGTTTTGCCATTGCCTGCCAAGAGTGCACTTGTGCGATTCTTGTAATTCTCATCTGCTTCATGTGGATACCGATAGAAGTAGATGAGCGTTTTACCAGCCCGAGCCAGGAATCGAACCTGGGGCCTCGGTATGAAAAGCCAGCGCGCTACCCGCTGGACTATCGAGGCCGGCCAATATAAATGTTTCCTAGAAATGTTTTTTATAAAAACTAGGTAGTCTTAAAAACACAGATTTTCTCGAAATGTCTATGCATTTCGTCTCTTAATGTGGATATCAGAAGAAGGGGCATTTAATTTTTCAATCTTATCCTTCTTTTTTAATTGGAAGCATTTTTTAGCAGGCCTTTTATTTTTTCCAAATTTGTTTTCTGACTTCTTCCCATTGCATCTGTACAACGGGTCGCAATTCGAGAGTACAAATTTTAATATAAAAATCGTAATTTTAAGTTGAATAAAAAACTGAATTTGTATGCAATATTTACTTCACTAGTTTTGTTTCTCTCTCAGTGGATAAATGTGATATATTATTTTTTTTAATACATGTTAATGTATTAGAATTCTGAATTCTCTTGTTATTTTATTTTGTTTTAATTATTTCTTTTCTCGTTGTTAATTAGTAAATTTCATTAGTTTAATTATTTCTTTTCTCGTTGTTTTGTTATTTTGTGATGAATATTAAAAACAATATGTAATAGTTCCTTTTGTTATTTTATAAAATAGACTGTGTTTTTGATTGAATTCATTCGTGTTATTTTTTCTCTGTATTCGGTATCGGCATCGGCCAAAAAATTTGGTATCGGTCGGACTCTAGTCACATTGCAATTATTTTCTTAAAAAACTTATAATAGTTAAGTCCCTGGTTAATGCTGTAGCGGGTGTAGGGTTAATGCAAGCCCACACCTACTGGATAAAGTCTGCAGCAACAAAACAGCAGTAAGACTAAAGCAAATAAAACCAGCGTCGCAATTCTACAGTGACACGTGCCGCTTCAAGTGCAAAGGAAATTGGCAAACACTGTCGCCCATAAACTAAATCGACTACCAATTAATAATAACTTGGCGCCATTTTTTCAAGCGCCTCGTGTCGATTTTTTTGCCTATTTATTTATTACACTAACAAATCCGTGTTGCGTTTCTTATTTTAATAAATTCACATTAGCCACATGCGCGTAAGCGGCTTTTATGTGGTTTGTCAATGTTTTGTTGGTTATTCTTGTTGCTGTGGTTTTCTTTTTGCCGTCATTTTTTCCATGCCGAAACACGCAACAAATCACTTACACAAGCACACATAGCATTTGCGCGCACAGCGTGGCCCGGCGCAAACTCTAATGCGCTGCCACTATTCATAATAGTTAAAGGAGCTAAAGAAATAAAATGCCAGCTCAACTTGTCATACTCATAAGCTCTGCTGCTCCCCAGCTGAAGCTGAAGCGGCGCTGCGAGCTTGGCCGCCAACGCCAATTGTCACCACAAACAAATGGCTCGCTGGCTGGCTCGCACATACAAAACGTTGCGAATGTGCGTGGAAAGCAAAATTTGCAACAAATATCGTTTGCCGACGTTGAGTCGTCGAGTCTTTGCTGCTGCTGCTGCGACGCACATTGGGAAAAAACAGGCAAAAACGCTCGCATTGGAGCAAATCAAAAAGTTGCGAATCTGAATTTTGTTTACTTGTCGTAATATAGATAGACTAGCGAGACAGCAAATCAACTTTTCAAGTCTATTCATCCCATGACCTGGACTTTACGGCCTTTCAAAGTTGAACGTTTTATTATATTATTTTCACTTCTAGCAAAATATCGTTAACAAGGCTGTCTTCAGATGCCCGTAGAATCGATATTTTTTAATGAAATCCCATAATTTTTCACATGTTGGGTTATGATATTTAAGTAATTAATATATAAAAAAATTGTATTTAAAAAATGTTTATTTTGACAAAAAAAAATATCTAACCATTGCCTAATTTTTTGATAAAAATGAGAAAAATCGGGATTTTCTCTGGACTGCAACTTTTGAGATTCCACAGCATTCCACGAAATACGTATACACTTATTAGGTGGGACATTCAGCTAAATGATGGTACCAAACTAATCTGCGGAGTCCTGCGACTAAATGAATGCGAGCAATTTTCGCATGCCAACCCAAGCACTTTTTCAGTTCTGGTAAGCAACGATATATTTTTAATAGCTGAGCAAAACTACAACGTATGAAAAACAGCACGGCTGGTGTTGAAAGGAATAAATATGTATTTAAATATATAGAATTGAGATATGTAAATATATATCGCATCGATTTATCTATGTCCGTCTGTTAATATGTCTTCCAATTCGTCTGTCTGATGGAAGGTATTCATAATACCTTTCGAAAAAGTTGGGACACGAAACTGAAATTTCATACAAACACTTTGGAAATCATGAGAACAACATATTGCCTAAAATGGGCGTGGTTTGCCCATTTCTTAACAGGGTTGCCATATAAAGATATTTTTCAAAATATGAACTTTTAAATATTTACCGTCCGTTTAGGGATATTTTTGTCTGGAAATAGGTGTGACATGCCTCTTTAACCCCTTGAGATACATAATAAGTCATTATTTTAACTTTTAGTGAGGAAAGTTATACCTACTTGTCAGTTAACCTTTTCCGTGCTATATAAAAGTAAATGAATAGTTTAGATTTTTTAAGAAAGAGTTTGCCTACTTTTATAAAAGTGGGCTAAGTGTCTCTAAAGAGCATTTTAGTGCATGACAATAAAATTTTAGCCTATTTTAATATTCTTAAAAATAAAGTCTGTATGGAGAGTAGGCGTGGTCGTGGGCGAATGTTATTCATTTTTGGAATAAATCATCTTCTACTTATGGAAAACCGTTATGCGAAAATTCAATCCTTTATCTTTTTTATTTCCGAAGTTATTAAATTTTTCGTTATACATTCGGAAACCATAAACCGTGCTGCGAAAAAGTGCTCAACTTAAAAAACGCTAAAACACGTGTAACTTTATTTTTGATCTTCTACGAGAATCAGTTATCAAAATATTGACTTTTTTTTTGCTTCTGATTATGCATGTTTTTAAAACTCTTAACTTCCGACTGTAGGGTACCAGCTCCTGGTAGGGGAAATTAAAAAGAAATTACAAATGAATTCTGAAGATAATAACGAAATTTCAGTCCTCTAGTGCAAAAACTATAGATTCTAGAGCTCAAAACAGTCGATCGAGCGTTTTTGCCTGTTTTTTCCCAATGTGCGGCGCATTTGTGCTATTTATTTGTATTTTGTCGCTATTTCTATGTTCGCTCGCAAGCCAGTTCGGTCATTGTTGCCGTTGTCGCTGGGTGTTTGCGCGTTGTTGCTTGTTGTTGATGTTTTGCTGTTTTTTGTTACCATCGACAATGGCGGTGTTGGTGTTGGTAATGATGATGATGAGCGGATTAGTGTTGGCATTAGCACCACAACAAACTACTCATAAAATTGTACACCCACACACACACACGTACATAGGCATTGTACATACATGAATACATATCAATTAACTCGGAAGAGGGCGGCCGCGGCATTAATCTCTGCAATAAAACGCCGTCACACACAAATACACACAAATAAACATATATCAACTTGTTTGCACTTTGTTTATTTGCGTTTGTATAGAAAATTGTATATATTTTGATTGTATAATTAGTAAACTTACCACACCATGCAACTAGCCTTGAATATATAAATAGATATACGAGTGTATCTACTCTCTGTGAAAACAGAAAACTTCAACGGAAAAGACCTGCTGACTTATGTAAAAGGATATGATGTGAAAAATGTGGAGCGAAAATACGGGCCACTGCAGAAGCAACAAGAAGAAACAACACAACATATCGAGTTGATTTTTTTTTTATTAGAACATTCTTCTTCTTTCGATTTTCGATGGTATATGTGACTCTATCTCATCGATGACGCATTAAAATTCGGTCTTAAGTTCAGAAATTGTGTAGTTTATTCGCATAAACCAAAGATTTTACAAGACCCTAAACAACTAAATCACACAGCATTAACTCGAAGAATGTTGGTGGCCAGTTAACATCGGATTTTTGGGAGATGATTTGGTCTGGAAATCGTTCCTCTTCTTCCTTTGTGTACGGCTCCATTTTCAATAACCGAAACATTTTAGAACTGCCGTTTGCACCAAAATATGTCTCATAATTTAAATCGCGTACTTTCATTGGGTCACCCTACACACACACATATATGAAAAATTGACTATGCCAGGTTACCATGAATGAACTCTAGTTTAGGCCTATATCAACATTTGGATGGGTCTCGACAAATATGTTGTTTTTTGGCGCACAGTGTAATAAATGTAAGGTTGTTGTTTTTACTCAGTGCATCATAACTTTGTCATTTTTCTTTCGATTCTATTGATGTTAGGCTTAATATTTGCACAAATAATATATATTTTATCTTAGATTTTAAAACCAAAGGAGATAATTTATTTTATCTAAGAAAAAACATTAGAAAATTTATAATTTTTGAAAAATTCACTTTTTTACAACTTTCACCGTCAGTAATTTCTCCAAATCTCATCTGATTTGGACAATCAGTATCTCTGGAAAGGCTAAGGTATTGTCTTCTGATCGACGGACAATTTGTGTTAGTCGGATGATTCGTTTACGAGATATGTGCTCATAACTGAAACAACAGGGAAAAAAAATGGTTTTTAGAAAATTTTCCAAAAAAGGCTTCTTACAAAATTTTTTTGATCTTGAGTTTCGTGTTCAGCGGCCCAAAGTTAGTCTAGAAAACACTTTTTTTTTAAGTGCATTTTTTGTGTCCAGTAGTGTTATTGATTGAATATGAATATATATGCGACGGTTATAAATTAAATTTCTGTACTATTCTAAAAATATTTCGGGGGTTTAACCCTCAAAAACCCTCCGCTGTGTGCGCCACTGTATACATATATATCTACGCGAGTAGCAGCGGCCAATAGTTAGAATTAAAATCTGACTTCTCTTCTACGTTCAACTATATTATATTGATTTCATTAGTAGTTATTCAACTTGAAAACTACACAAAACCAGAATCATTTCTACATCCATCATTTCCCCAGCAGCCAGTTTAGTTTTCAACTATTCAAATATATTGAAATTGTTTTTAAGACCAAATATATAAATATTGCTTACAGCAACGCGCTTTTCTCAGCCACCTGTTCAAAGCTTTGGATATGTGTGGTTTCTGTGCCAAATTTCACTTTACGGACCTCTCTCTCTCTCTCTCCCTTTTATCTCTTCCTCTTCTTTCGCTCTCACACACACACACTCTGTCCTCCTTCATCACCAACTAATGCCACACACAAAATACGTTGGTCCATCGCAAACCCGCTTTAAGCCGCAAACTTTCTTCATTGCCGCCACACATTGACCATTGGCTAGCTGTCTCTTTCCACTCGTTCCGCTTTTGCCAACCCACTCGCCGATTTGGCAGTAAATCAATGCGCCAACACGTTCGGATTAGCGCGCGCGCATTGTTTCGCGTGCAGCGCAACTGCGAAAAAATCAACAACCAGTAAAGCCAAACAAAGACCTCACACACACACACACTCGCACTCACACAGCGTCACGCGCACATGCGCACAACGGCGATAAATAAGCAATAAAATTGCATTTTTTTATGAGGGATTTCTGTTTGCTAAAACTAATCCTATATTTTCTGTTGTTTGTTTTGTGCGTTTTTGTCTGCTGCTGCTTTGTGCTTTTCACACGTCGACTACAATCGAAGCATGTGTGTGTGTGGCGTTTTGGGATTTTTCTCGTTTTTGCAATTTTTGCCGTTTTTTGTTTACATTTACTTACTTTTTTTACTTACTTTTTTTTGCGTCGCTTTCTCAACACTATTTTGCATATTGTGTCGGAGACATGAGGCGTTGATTTGGTTGCTTTTATTTCTATTTACAGCAATACACACAAACACACACACCTCCTCCCCCCCCCACATGGCATGACACTTTACTTGTTTGTCTGTCTGTCTGTCTGTCTGTCTGCCTGTTCGACTGGCTGCCGTGCTGCCTTTTGTGTCATTTCAAGCCTGGCTGGCTTCCACATTCAATGCGGATTTCGTGTTTATTTGATGGATTGTTTTGTCGCTGCCGTTGTTATGCTCGCCTTTTGTTGTTATGCTTTTGAATTGTCGCTGTTCTTGTTCTTGTTGTTGTTGTTATTGTTGCCGCTTGTGTTGTATGATTGAAAAGCAGAAAATTGCAGCTATTCTGGCATTGTTATTGCTGGCTGCTGTCACTCACACACACACACACACACACAAACACACACATTCGGCCATTTGATATTTCACTTGGATTTTGGCTTTTTCCGATTTGCTTTGTTCGCCCCCCCCCCCCCCCACTTTCGCACTTTATTTAATTTGCTGCACAAGTTTTGTTGATTCGTTTCGTTGGTTGTTTATTTATTTTTTGACATATTTAACGCCAAACTGTCTCCGCATGTGTGCCTGTCACTCAGCGGTATTAATAACCGCCTCACTCGCTGCGGCTGCGGCTGGCAGTGTCGACAGCAAACAATCACAGTCGCGCCAATAAATCTTCAACTGACACGCCGCTGCATCAGTGTGAAGCGAAAACTTTAAACATATTCTTGGTCCTCGTCCTCCTCTGCGTAGTCTTCTTCTTCTTCTTTTGCTTCGACTCTTCATTTGCATATAAAAATATGCAGCAAACGCATTTAATGTGGTTGTATTTCATTATGAAAACCTGCATAAAGTGCGGCATTAATTTTCGTTCTCATAATATTCCTCGCATAATTTTCAAATTCTCATTTAAAACTGGATGCCTCCATCTTTCAACTATTCCACTAGCCAAGATTCTAAATTGCCAAAGTTTCGCATGCACTAAAAAGTGTGTTGTATTTTTCTTACGCTCATTCGCACTATTGCACTCCACTCATTAAACTGCTCGTGCCACCTGCTGCCTGCGCCGCACTGCACTCAGCCAACACATTAACATTTAATACCTGTTTTATGCTGATTTTCGGCCCCAAACCGGCTGCCTGCCAGCCATTGCACAATAAATTCAAAACATTTTTTTGCGTTTTAAATTCTATCCTTTTTGCATGCGCTCGTATTTATCAGTGTTTTAATTAAAAACAAATTTTGTTGATTAAAGCAGCGCGCATTGATTAGCCACCGTTTGCCATTGCCCCGTAAATGCCATCGGTCATTAGGTTTAAAAAAAACATTCGCAATGCCGTAAATACAAACGCAATGCGCAAATTTGTTTAAATTTATATTACAATTTGAAATGACCAAAACGAAACGAAACGAAAAGCAGCACTGGTCGTGCGGACGCTGATGAACAGCTACAGTGACGCTGTTAGCATACTGAACTCATCTACGCAATGTAAGCAATACGATGCAGTTCAAACCGTTCAAGCTTTGCACAAATACGTACAATTTTACAAAATAACAGTTAACTAATTATGTGGCTGATTCATTAAATGATGATGGAGTAATTTGGCTCATTTCATTATTAATTATTTAAATTTTTTAATTTATTATTCTTATTTTTTATTTATTTATACATTTTGAAATTATTCACCAATAGATCTTTTAGTTGTAGGTAAACAAGAACAAGAGACTAACAAGCAATTTATCACAGTGAAACTGCAGAAGTATTTAAAAGACATTTTCGAATATTTGCTAAGTTTTTGGTGGCGTATGGGCCACGTATTCTTAGCAATCTTCCCAAACAATTTATTTAGCTGTGTTTTACGTGGCGTATGAGTAACATTAATTAGTAGCCATTGACAATAAACAAGGCCAGTTGGCAAGACCAACTATTAGATACACTTTCGATTAGAAAAACACCTTGGCTCATGCTATACATGGCGTATGAGTAACATGGATTAGTCTTCATTAGAAAAAAACATTTTAGAAACTCGACAGTTTAGGCAAAATGTAGATTAAATGTAAATTTTCTTACGTTCCACATGGCGTATGAGTAATATGGCGATAAACTATGAAAGACTATTAGGCACACTTTCGTTTGGAAAAACATTTTGGCTTTTGTTCCACATGATGTATGAGTAACATTGATTAGGCCTCATTAGAAAAAAACATTTTTAAAACTCGAAATTTTAAGCATAATTTCGATCAAAATTTAGATTTTCTTTCGTTTTACGTGGCGTATGAGTAATATTATTAACAATTCGTTCCCATTGAAACAACAGTTTTGGTTATGTTCTACTTGGCGTATAAGTGACATTAATTGGTCATCATTAGTAGACAAAATTTAAAGTCGAAATTTTAAGCAAAATTTTGATTAAAATTCAGTTTTCTTACATTCTATTTCTCACATTTAAAAACTAAAACTTTACCCAAAATTGCTTTCATTAACCCTTTCGCTATTTTGTTGCCATATGGCAACATGCTACTTTGTGGACGTCTGCATCCTCTATGGTTACAAGAATACATTTTTGGAATAGTTTGAAGTTTTAGGAAAAATACGAAATTAATAAACTGAATGTTTAAGTTTACAGAAGAGAAGTATACACGTTTTTTAATGGTATATCTTGACATAGTAAAGGAAGAAGAAGCAGACAAAATTAGAGAACTTTTTAATTTGACGTTTTCTTTCAATTTAGATACTTTTTTTTTTTAATTTTGGCTGAAGTAAATGAAGAAATATTCAAATTTTCGTTATGCGTAAAAAGTTGTATGTTTAAGTAATTATTACAGCCACAACGATGTGGTTGCTCTCATAGAAAAACACTCTAAAATACAGAGTCCGAGTATAAAAATTAAAAATTTTCTTATGGGATATTGCTAATATAACCACATAGAAGCCTAAGACGTAAAATTTAAAATTTTAACTTTCCCCAGAAAAAACTGTAGCGAAAGGGTTAAGCAAAGGTTTGCTTGCGTTATACATGGCGTATGAGCAACACTAACCAAAGGCCATAAAACAACTGAAATTTTACGGTAGAGAACTTGTTAGAAAAACTGAAATTGACAGAGAATGAGTTACAAATTTCATTTTTTTCATGCACGGCGTATGAGTAACAGTTAATTTTGTCTCCTTGTTCCCTCCGCTTTTAAACATGTGGCCTTGTGTTGGTAATGTTAATCGATAAAAGTTCTGCCAGGTGGGTGATAAGTCTGTCCAGCCAATCGTTTTTAAACTTAAAAATGTTAAAAAACAATCTGAGTTGTTTTGATTTTGAATGGGACGTATGAGCAACACTAATACTTACTGGTTTCCAAAACGTTTAACTCGAAAGATAAAATTCACTTTTTTCTTTATTATTAAACAACAAAAATATATCAAAGATTACACAAAAACAATTTCAGCATTCATATTTCATATTTTGTTTACTTCTCTATGCAACTGTTGTGACCATTAGTGGCCAGCGTAGCGACAGCAAATGGATTTTATTCAAATAAACAGCATTTTCTCATTACAAAAACTACTTTTCGACTGCAAGTGGCGCAAAAAAAATCCACACTAAAACTGCATTTGCTATCAAAATTACGCATTACACTAACGAAGAGGATGCGCGCGGTGAGGCGCGCATGGCCGAACGGCGAGGAAAATGTAAAAAATAATTTATGCAATTGCATTTATTTTAATTTGACAATTGCCGCAACTGGCGATAAATGAAAAAGCAACAACGACAACAACCAGCCAAAACAACAACAATACATACATACACACTCGCGTATCTAAGTATGTACAGTTGTGTGTTCTAATGCAAATCAGGCAGAAAATTGAACGCGCACCGCCAAATATGATAAAATGCAAATTTATACAAATGTGTGCGTGTGTATGTGCGCATTATTTGGATGCTGTGTCTGTCTGTCTACCAATTCTACAAAACTCAGCGCCGCCATGCATTTTGCGTTGCGTTTTGTTTAAACAAATTTAATATGCAATTAATTTATTTTGCATGTAAATAAGCGAAAATATTTTTCGATAACAACAACAACAATAAATATTCGATGGTGCATTGTATTTTCACTATTTGTATTTATTACATATTGCCTATTTGCGCTAATAACCAACAACAATAACAAAATAACACACAACACACACACACACGTACAATGCTGAACCTTTAATTACAAACTTTTGACAAAATGACGACGACGTTTTACTGCTTTTTGGTAATATTTATAGAGTTCAGATGGACAATAAAAATGGATGGAAAATAAAAAAAATATGTTTTAATAAAGTCTTTTTTAACCATTACCCAGAAAACATTAAACTGGCCCTTTTGTAAGAAATCAACTTTTAAGTTAATTCTTCCAGGCATCGGCAAAACATCGAAGATTCATAACAAACGTACGATTTGTAATCTGGGGTTAACTGCCGTTTTGATTGTTGTTGTTGTCAATATTACTTTTATTGTTATCGACACGCGCACCATTTGGCGCTCGTAATCTCGTAAATTTTGCTCACTTGCTGTTAATATTCATTGCTTGTTGTTGTTACTGTAAATTGTTGCAAACTGTCATTATAATATTTGCATGGCCGCCGCACAGCGCCCACTGCGGCGTCACCCATTATGCCGCTTCGCTCGCTATTTGCGTTTTCATTCGGAATTTCAGCATAATTTGAATTCAATTTGGCAACTCAAACACGCACACGAACACACACACACACACATTCCAGCGCATTTACATATACTTTGCTTTGTTCCCACTCTCCACGCTTCCACTCTCTTCCGCTCCAGCCGCTTGTGGCATGGCTGGCATGCCTTTTGTCCGGCTGGCGTTGTCCACACGGACAACGACTATGCAGCACAAAGTTGACCCGCCTGTTGTTGTGCTGTTTGTGCTTACGGCTGTTGTTATTGTTGTCCCAGTGTACAGTGTCATAGACATGATTTGTTCGGGGTCTGTGCTGACCCCATAATACACCTCGACTTAAATTTGTTCATAATCAATTTTACTATGTACACAGTTGCGTAGAGTGTTTAGTCAAAAGTGTTTTCGAATCGTTAGTTTCATTTAATGTTAAATAGGCAATGAAGAGTATTTATTTTGTCACTACCTGTCTACCAGTCCATAGGTGACCATAATAGTTATTTGAGCTAATGAGAGAATCCCCATAGAGTTTAAAGCTTTGACTGGACATAGCTGGAAAACAAATTTGTTGCCAACAGATTTAGTGATTAGTACTTTCAACTGACGATTCTGAGAATCAAGAGTTCGCTTCTCTACTCAGCCAGCTAAAAAAGTAGAACAAAAACAACAAGAGTCGAATTTTCTCGAGGCAACTGCTTTCACAGCACAAAATATAAAGAATGTGAAAATTATTAATTATAAAAAAGCTTCTTGTTATGCAAACTTCCTCACACATCCAACATTTAAAGCTGCCACTGGCAAACATATGGCCACCTTAACAATACTTCAACACCACAAATGCCATCTATTGACATATTGAACTTTATTATGTAGTTTGCTATTTATGCACTCAGTGGCGCACGTAAGCGGGGCTTTGGAGTTCAAACCCCCCAAATGTCCGTTGGTTACAAAAATTGTATACAACAATTATGTACATAAGCGCCCAAAACTAATTAAATAATTATGAATCTTGTGTGCGCCACTGGTTTCACTGTATATGTGTGTTTGTGTTTATGTGGCTTGTTGATGTTGCTTGGTAAATAAATTATTTTAATTAATTTTCTAAATTTGGCAATTCATTAAAATTGCTCGCATGCGAAAGCACGCATCGACACACCAGCACACAAATTAAACACTATGACAAAAAATATTCCATACCAATTCCAATATTTGTAAACGAATGCATAGTTTTTTTTTAGATAAAGTATAAGGAATAATAATATAAATATTTAGCCAAAAGATATTTTTTAAGAAAAAAATAATTCAACATTTACTTGGAACAGATATTATGATAAATGCTATTAAATTGGTTTTTTGAATTCGTTTCATTGATTTGTTATACTTATTAATGAAACCGTCTAAATAAACTTTTCTAACTAATATTCCAACATTTACACATTTTTAAAAACATATCAATCCACTGTTTATTATTTAATCATTTCGCTTTGGTCTCCTGTGGCACATCTGCTGCTTCAGTGCACAGCCGCAGCAGCTGATTTCCCATATTTTCCACGCTCAGCGCCACTCATAAGGAAATGCGAAAAGACAATTTTGCGCATTGCTTGTGTCACGCTTGATTAAGTTTCTCTGTGTCTGTGTGCAGCAGCAAATGCTGGTCAAACATTGAATGGACGCAGAAATTGCCAACCTTCTCGCCGATATTGAATACGAAGCGTGCACGCTCGACGGCCAGCACACGGCTTATGAGATATTTTTGGCTTTCTTTATTTTTTACTTTTTGAGGAAAATTCGCTTTTCTCATGCGCCGAGTATGTGGCAACACGCTGTCCAATTTTCAATTTGGAATCAGTGAATCGGTTCGACAGAAAAATCATATCACTGCACAGCGCGTATCGATGTGTGTACATACGTGTGTGAGTGTGTGTGTGAATAGCCACTCAACCTGACGCGTTGTGAAGAAAACGGCCGCAGCCACATTGCTTGTGTGCATTTTGCTATTGGCCAGATTGTCGCATGCACTCACACACATACACACGCAAGTGACACAGCCATTTGTGCCAATTTTGATGACAACTTTTCATATTTGCTGCAATATCTTCGCAATTTTCACACAGGCACAAAGCTCGCTGCACACAAGTTTGCCGTAAAATAAAAGGCCACAAGATTCACACAATCCAGCCGGACATAACACATCGACTGCTTTGCCCAATCCCCCTAAATCTTCCTGCCGCCAACTGTTGCCAGTCGCTCGGCTTATGCTCGATTAGTTCAGAATTTGATTTGTCTATGTCTCTGTCTGTCTCTGCCACAAATTCTCTTTTTTTTTTTTTTGTTTTTCTTAAGGACATTTACAAGGCGTTCTTGTGCATTTTTTGGTTCAAGTTTTTCTCTAATTTTGTTCTACATAGATTGTTTTTGCTTACCGCCCCCCCCCCCCCCCCTTACTGTCGCGTCAGCTGGCTCCAACGGCAACGGCTGCGACGCACAGTGGGGCGTCCCCATATATCGCATGGCCAAACGTGGTTTAATTTTGACGAAATTTGGTATCCGCCCATTTTTTAGCGCAATTAAGAAAAATACGAAAACTTGTGAAAATTGGACTACTGCCACGTCCACCCCCTATATTGAAAAAATCTTTGTTATTCGATAACTTGGCCACTACTAACACTAGAAAGATAAAATTGTATACACAATATCACTAGGATATAATCTATAATTGTGCCAAAAATGGGCACCACGCCTACTTTAAAAGTTCGTATAAGCCCCAAATGAATTAATCGTACATATGTATATTTTGCCATTTTTTTAAGTTTTCGATGTTTTTCATGTTGGCCCCTCTTCAATTCGCTCTTAAGTTTATTTTCCACAAATATTTGCATGCATTTGTAGTGCCAGCCGGTCGAGTTAAACTCCGCGACGGCAGCTACACATAAAATAGCTTACGATATTGTACAAAAAATGCCACTATAAAAAAATGAATTACATGCGGGTCTGCAGGCCTCTGCAGCTGAAACTTTGCAAACGTGTTCTACATACTTGTAATTTAGTGAAACAATCGAAATTGGAAAGGCTCCCTAGGGCTTTTCGAGATATTTAATTTTGCAGTTTGCACTTAAACTTTTTCTAGGGCTCAAAATGGCTCTACGTTCAAATAACGGTAGTTAGCGAACAGTAATAACCAAAACAAAAAAAAGGCTTTGCCTGACTATAAAAACCTAAAACATAAAATAAAAAATCAGGTATATTAAAATAATAACTGTAACCATAAGAAATAACATCTTTAGTTTCGCAAGGTTAAATTTCTATTTTTCCTTAAATTTGTTTTCACGCAATATATGAAGTTTAAAACCTTCGTGAGACTACAAAACTTAAAACTTTTTTTAAAATTCCTTTTGATATCAGGGACCGTACCGGTTATGGTTTTTATCAAAAAAGTCAGATTTTAACTGTTATCTTTTAACTTTTATTTTTCCCGGCAAAAATAAAAGTTATTGTGTGCCTTTTATCATTTCAGGAAAAAATAACTGTTACTTTTGATTTTTATTTTATCGGTCAAAAATAACAGTTATTTTGTGACTTTTATTTTTTCGGTCAAATATATCAGGCGATTTGACTGACTAAAAACCTTTTGATACCATTTTTTTCATCGCACAAGTCTTATAGCTCAGAATGTGCGGTCTGCTGTGACGAAAAAAATGGTATCAATAGTTTTTTAGTCGGTCAAACGGCCTTTGAAAAAATTCAAATTGCCTGATATATTTGACCGAAAAAATAAAAGTCACAAAATAACTGTTATTTTTGACCGATAAAATAAAAGTCAAAAGTAACAGTTATTTTTTCCTGAAATGGTAAAAGGCACAAAATAACAGTTAATTTTAACTTTTATAGTAAAAGTCAAAAATATAAAAGTCGTTCAATATTAGTGAAGCTGGGGCCATTACGATCATAATGGTATATTTGAAAAAGTCCTCCGGCAATTTTTTCTTTATGCCTTTTTGATTTGAAAATTTTAAAATAACAGTTATTTTCGGTCCCTGTTTGATATAGCTTAGTTGGAGATTTGGCTTCGATCGTGCTTACTTATTTTTTCAACAAAAAGATTTTTATTTTTTTATTTTTGGCCACGGACGCCCCACTGTGCGACGGTCGCTGCTGCCGTTGTTGCGTTCAATTTGCAATGAAATAAACAAACTTATAATATTTCTATTTCAAATCGTTGCTACTTTCCCCACTTATTTTTCTGACTTTTTCATTTCTTTCTTGTCTTTTTTCTGATTTCTTGCGACTTATTCGCCGCTACTTGAGTTGTACAACATTTTGTGTGGCACGCTTTTGGACACAGCTGCCAAAACTGCTTGTTAGTCACTTGTATAATTGTTGTTGTTATTATAATTGTTTTTGTTGTTGCTATTCTAGTTCAGCTGACGGTTATTGCAAACATGCTCCACACCAAATTTATTTTGCTCAAGTGTGTGGCACATTTCTGATTTAAGTTTTAATAAAAGCTCATTTTGCCGCCATAACGTAGAGTGGTGCGCTACAGTCGGCAGATTAGCAGTGGGTTAGTAATGGAAGAAAAGAAAAACTTGGAAAAAGTGAATGGAGCTGAGTCGTTTAAACTCTCGCGGACCCATTTTACAGGGGTGACTTATAATTCTTCTTACTCTTTACTCATTTTGCCTTAGTTTATAAAATCAAAATGCCAATACAGATAGTGAGTCCGTAGGCATTAAAAACCTGAATCTTTACTCAATAGTTGTTTTCAAAAGTCGGCGTTATGTGAATTTTGATACAACTGCAGCCAGTTTGAAGTGAACTTTTTACTTAAATTTGACTTTGAGTTCTCAAAAGAAACTATTTGCATACTTTAGCCTATCTTGTTCATACGATTGTTGTGAACCCACTTTGATAGAGCCAGCTTTACTACAGACCAATTCATTCAGGCAACACAGCCCAACCTAACCTTCAACACTCACCTAACCCCAACACTCAAACATGTTTGTTCTACACAAACAAACAGGTCGAGGAGAGATAGAAAATGTTCAGCAGGCTTAAGCGCCGAAAACATAAACTCTTGCATACTTACATCAGTAGCTTCGCATTATGTATGAAACCTACGTAACCTCACTTATCAGTGCTTGCAGTCGATTTCGACCGACATGCAACAGCAACAACTATGAACCTTACACCCACACAGCTGCCAACCGAAAGCAGCAAATTCATATTGTGGAGGTTAACAGGTTTTCCGTACGTTGCGAAACCAACTAAATAAACTTCCATTTTCGTTCAACTAGAACAAGAAAAAACACAAAATGTCTTCTTTATTTAACAAATATATCATTCGTCGCTTTATATCTTCGCCTTCTGCTTTTCTCGTTTTTCATTTCAACGTACGTGCTTATCGCCACCGCCGGACGGCTTACAATATTGTTTTTCACATCATTTCTTCGAGTTTTTTGTGCACATTATGTGACACACTTGTGGCCAACAAAACACTTGTGGCCATTTTCAATATTTTCTGCGCTCTGGCTGTGTGTTTCAATTACCGGCCGGTCACCATGTGCGTTATTTAGTTTTCGATTTATTTGTAACTAGTTGCGTTGTTTGCAACTTCTTTGCCACTACTCGCCGCCTGCAGCACTTTGCTGGCTACAATTGCCGCCGCACTGTGACCCTTCTTCGCTACGCTTATAGCGACACGTGTTCGCTCAAGTTCCGCCAAGCTTGTTCTGGCACGCCCACTACGTGCGCCTTCTGCACCCCGTTCTGGCCGCGCTGTCACGCTTTGTTCGCCGCAATTTACCTGCTTCATTTCGTTCTGCATTTATGCCACATCACTTGCAGCTTCAACAATGCTTTGCCAGCGTCCTGTTGCGCTTCCGCTTACTGTTGCCGCCGTCACTTGAGCGATTCATTCTTCACACTTGCCACATACGAGCAACGGCCGCACCCTGACGTGTCCACTCGCAATTACGCCGCGCAATTCATTACACAAAACTACAATTATAACTCACGAAGCAGCAATAGCAACAACAACAGTGGCAGCAACAAGTACGTTCAACACTTTAGCTTCAACAGCAGCGGCAAAAAATTACATTATACTTGATTTTACAACTTCCGCTGACAGCTGTCGTCGCCTTCCAGACCTGCCCCGTGCCTTCTGTCGGCCTGCTTTTCCGGTGCGCCCAACACTTGCCAACTTGCCGCGCTGTCTCTACTAACTTACCGTCGCGCTGCCGTGGCCATTATGTGCGCGTACAAAAGCCACATTTCCGGGTTTTGTTTTCTAATTGCATTTTCACACGTAAGAACGCAGCAGCTGGCAGATCGCGCTACAACCGGCGCGCTGACTCCACCAATTGTACTTATGCTTCCTACACATAATTGTTGTTGTTTGTGGCAAACGATGAGTGTTGTTGAAATATTTTCCGCTTAAAACTAAAATAAAAACATCACGCAATACATAAATTATCTCGGTTTGAATGAAAAATGTGTATAATTTTATTTTTCATACTCGTAAATAAAATTTGCCTTAATAAATTAGACTAACAGCTTTTACTTGTTGTTTGTTTTTCAATAAAATATTTAAAATATTTTTCAAACATTTTTACTTTCATTTAGATGCTTTTCACAAGTGTAATATGTATGTATGTTTGTATGAGTGGAGCGAGGAAACGATGCGGCAGAAACGTGCATTTGGTGACAAAACAAATGTGAAATCAACATTACAATTATAATTTCTAGTTGTTGAAAACTAAATACAATTAAAAGAATCACAACGAAATTATTTCATTATTTATTTTTGTATAAAAAAATGAAACCCGCATATTTGGTCACTTTCACATTTCGATTTATTACGTTAAAATGTGAGAATCAAATCATTTCTGTTTTAAATAAGTTTAGTTGTTTACTTTAAATGTTGTGTATGCGTTTATTTGGTGCGTAAATAAATAAAATTTATAATTGTGGTGCATTATATAAATATGTCAAATATAAATTATATGAAAATTCGAGAATTGCAAATTCGCACAAATTTTTTACTCAAATTTAAATTTTAAATTTGAAGTTTCAATTAAACAGTCGATTCAAAGTTTGAGTACTGTAGAAAAACAGTGACGTAGCAGCTGCGCTCATACATAATTAAACAAATTGGAGTATTTGGTGCGGTTGAAGCGACTTAATTATAGCGCTACAGCACCTCTTGGACGCTTTTGTAAAAAATCAGTAATCATGTTTTTCCAAGTTTATAAAAGTTATGCGCATATATGAGGCCACGGCCACATTTAGTCGCAAATAGTTAAAGATTCATTCTTTTTTCTCGTACAATAAGGAATTAAAACTAAAAGTTAATATTTTGATATGTTGCCCCACACGTTTCACTGACAAATCTGAAAGGTGCAGAAGGTTGGACGCACATTTTTAGCACTTTTTTATATCAAGATTTGTTTCAATAAGTTAAGTGGTGCCACCGTTAACGGACATACGCTCTTCAATTAAAACTGAAACTATTGATCACTTTTAGACTGTCCATGAACTTATTTTGTATATTAGTTTACTTCTATTGATTATGCGTCTGTCAATGAACAATCAGAAAATTCACAAGGCCGACATTAATCGTATTTCAACTTGACTCGTGACTCAGGTGAGATTCAATGAACTCTCTAAATGTGTTAACAAAGCAGTTTACATGTATAAATTAACCACTACGCCACTGTTTAGAGTCCCACAATGCAGGCGCTGAACGCAAATGCGAGCTGCCATTTTTACTATTACTTGTTCTTGTTGCATTATTATTATTGCTGTTTATTTGTTAATGACAAATATAGTTTAGAATTACACTTGCAGTTACATATAATTGTGGCAGGATATAAAGTTGTGTAAATTAAACGAGTTCAAGAGCGCTTAACCTTTTCAAAGCCATTTAATGTTGATTGGTTTTGGTAAAAGAAAAAACAAAACTGTTTGAAACCATTTAATACAGAAAGCGTAAATTAAGTGACACAAAAGTGTCAACACGCGTTCGACAAACGTGAACACATTTGAACATTTCGTGCGTGTGAACATTTCGTGCGCTTGTTGAGCCACAGTCGTGAGGGTAAAATTAAAGGCCAGGCAAGCAGACTATATAACGCTAACTATACTCATTGGCCTCGTATGCACTTTGTTAAAGCACCAAGCATACTGGCCACATGGCTGCTTACGATTACTACAATTACATTGGATCTACCAGCTAAAGCAAGGCGCTGCCGCATGTGAAAGTAAACTGCCTACGTTATTGCTTAACAGCAGTCAACTCTTTCGGATTGGTTAGTTCCATAACAAGTTGAATGCTTTTTATTCATACAAAATCTCAAGTCGCTGACATTGACAAAGCTGACAATGCTTTAGCGCCAAAACGTATGCAACTAAATGTTATTTCTATACGTATGGAGCATAGCCGTTTAACCCGTTAAGTGCGCTTTTAAATTTGCATATAAGCGTAGATGTGGTGGATTATAGAAAACTTATGAAAACATTACTTAAAACTCGTTTTCCGAAATTTTGTAAAAATAAAGTTTTAAACATGTTTAAAGAATCTTAATATATAAGTATAAATAAGTTTTTATGAATTTGAATAAGGTTGTGCGTTTATAAGTTAATTACGATTCTGATGGATATGCGCAGAGTTTTTGTAAGCCATTTCATACGATGGCAATCATTGCCGGGAAGTAATTATGAAAATCTGATTCAAGCAATTTAAGTACTTCCTTCTACCATACAGCAGACGCACTTAACGGGTGAAATAGGACTTGCGCGTTCGAAGTACTACAACTTAAATAATGCTATTTTAACTTTGTAGGAATTTGTTGTTACATTTTTGTGTTCAATTTACAAGCTTACAAATTGCGATTATTGTATTGTGCTGCGATTAGAAGCCGCTTAGTAAGACAGTTTTTGCGCTTTATTCTATGACGCTATTCGAATTGGTATTTCAGATTCATGTTTTGGCATATTGCTTCATTCTGATATTAGACACGGCACATAAGTAGAGCAGCGTACACTGTTGTATGTAGAAGCGTGTTATACCAAAATGTTTTAGGTATTTTCAACGCGTTTGCATTTGAGTTCCATTTGTGCTTCAAGCCGTGTCATTGGAAAATTTGCTTGGCAAATATTTTTCATTACATATTTCATACGATTTCTTGCTTATATTTAATAACATTTGGTTCAGTTTTTTCTTTTCATTTTTCATTTCTTATCAAAGCATTTCAAATAAACTCGCTGCCTTGCTTACACTTAAATTTTGCTTACACATTTAACTAATATCGAAATTGCATTTTCGCTGTTTCCAGTGAGTTTTACTGTCGCGCATATTTATCGTGAAAGGCGTGACTGTGACTGTGTGTAAGTGTGACTGTGCCAGTGGCTACCGCTGTGTTGTGTGCTTTGCGCTTAGCCGTCGAACGCGTTCCCTTGAGTTCATGTAAAATGTTATGCTGCTGGGTGGGTTTAGTAACTTTCGAATGCATCGACTCCCATCGAGTTCTATTGCGTCTGCCTTAAACTGGGATTTTGCAGGCATCGCCTACGGTGCTCTCATTTTGGCGTTTGTGGCGGCGCGGTGGCATTCCCGAAGAGTTCTTCATAGGAAGGTGCTGCAAACAATACAAATTTCAAATTTTCGTTCAATAAAAACCTCACTCGATGTTAAATTTGTGCACTTACGCAGCTCATGAGCGCCCGGCGGCTGCAGTCCGTGAAGGAATGAACTCGCTGGTCGCGTTGCACCCGACTGCGGCAGTGATGGCGGCAGTGATGGTGGCGGTGGCGGCGAAACGCCAGGCAACTGCATCAACGAGTAGCGCGGCGACTCGGACAGCGGATACGTTGGCACTTGCGATGGCGGATACGAGTTGACCATTAGCGGGCTGCTGCTGCCCGGATACATTACATATGGCACCGTCGAGCTGCGCAGACTGGCGCGCGCCGACGGGCTGTTGAACTGCGACGAAGTTCCGGACGCATATGATAACTCGTTGCCGCCCACGGCCGGACTCAGCGTCGCCGTGGACGAATCCGACGTAATGGAATTTATGTCGCTGGATTCGCTGTACTGCGACGAGTGCGACGGCGAGCCAATGGACGAATCCAGCGACGGATATGTGGCCACTGCCACCGTCGTCGACGTCTCGAACGGATTGCCACCCACCGTGCCAATGCTGGCCACCATGCCCACGCTAACGCCGCCTTGGTCCGGGTAGCAGGGCGGTGGACGCGGTGGTGTCACCGCCAACGCATAGCCGTTCTGATCCACCACGTTTGAATACAGCTTGAAAGGCAGATTAAGTACCAAATTCTTGAAGAAGCCGCGCAGCACCGCCTCCACGCGCAACTCGTACGAGATGTTGATCACACCGCTCAGCTGGTCGTCTGTGGGCTGTGCCGTCGCCGGTATCAGCAGCTCGTGTGCAAACGAGCGCTCGCTCTTTTTATTCACAGCGCCCGTTTCCTTATTCGCGATGCGTACACATTCCATTTTCTGCACTCGCAGCGGCACATGACTGTAGTACCAAATAAACTGCAGCACGCTAAAGCGCAGCTTCTCTACGTTGGTGGTACTGTTGTTGGTCACCGTGACACAGATACGCAACAGCTCGCCGCGCACCGCAGAGTCCTCCGGCAGCAGCGCCAGCATGGTGATGGGACGCGTGCCAAACAAGCTGATCGTCTTCGTGATCTGTTTCTCCAGCGAGATGGGATTAGTGCGGTAACAAGGCGGCAGCGGCATGTGCTTCACTACTGTCAGCGGAATGATGTGACGCTCGTCAAGTGTCCACGGGCGTTGAATGAGCACACGCAGCTTGTACTTGATGGAGCCGTGGCTGCCCTTGAAACTCGACGGCAGATTCCAAGCCAGTGGCATACTGAACTCAAACGTGTGCTCGCCGGGACTCAGCTCGATGCCGCGCGGCTCGAACACAGGCAGCGTATTCTCTGTGTGTGCGTAAATCTCCTTGCTGGAATAGAAGAGACTGCGCGCCGATTCATTGTTGGAGTTTTTGCGCAATATTTCTATCCATTTGCATTTGCCCTTGCCGGTGATTTGCACTTTGATGGCTATAACAATAAGGAAAAAATCATTTAACAAAATCATTTCATCAATTAACAAATTAACCTAAATTTAAATCGAACCTAACCTCCAATTCGGAAAACCTTCAATATTATGGAAGCATGTTCTCGAATTGGCTAGTCTCTTATATATGGGCAGGGAGCTAGCGCACTGAAATTTTTATGGTAGGTAGTATTCACTAATAAACGAGTAATTTTAAATTTTTAGTCGTCGGAGTTGTCTAGTTTATAAGTTATTAATTTTTAAAAATCACAGAAATCGTCTCGCAAATTGACTATTCTTCTTCCACTCCATACAACTGGCATTCACAATAGCAAAAAAGCTGAAGAAATATTGACAGCATTGCCATATTGAAATGTTTAAATTCAGTATAAATGTACAATTTATTCATGTATTTATGCAGAAATACTGTTAGCACTTTACTGATGCCTGGCGCACTAGTTGCTCCTATGAGGGTTATTTTTCAAGCGCCCGGCCGAAGGCCGGCCACACAGAAGGGATTTGCATGCAGAAATACTGTTAGCACTTTACTGATGCCTGGCGCACTAGTTGCTCCTATGAGGGTTATTTTTCAAGCGCCCGGCCGAAGGCCGGCCATTTGGGAAAAACTTATTGCCAAAAAAACTATGGCTTGGAACTATGAATTTGAACAAAAAATACTGTGCACACCTGACTGTTGCCTGATGTGGTGGTGACTCCCATGAGGGTTATTTTTCAAGCGCCCGGCCGCAGGCCGGCCACACAAAAGGAGTTTGAATACAGAAATACTGTAAATATTTCACTGAATCTGAAGCCCTACTTGCACTTAAGAGGGTTATTACCCCTCTCCCCTCTTTTTCCACCTTCCCCCTCCACCTTATTGGCAAGTAATTACAAGTTTTCTCGCTTCGAAGGTAAAATTTAAAAAATTAATTAAAAAAAAACTATACATTTCCGACGGTTTTCCTTTCAAAGGGGGTATATGGGGGACCCCCCCTACCCCCCCACTAAATTTTATCCCCCTCCTCATCTGCCCATATATAAGAGTCCTTCCCTCGAATTTTACAACGCACCAGCACAGTTTTTGTCCACTGTATCGTACAATTGACGAAAGCCCAAACAAAACAAAGAGCGCATAAGCATCAGCATTGTGAACCGCTAACTTTTCATTCACAATAACGCCATACTGGTTTTTTTTCTTGCATTTTTTCCTTCGCCATTTCGTTGCCTAATTTTTCCTTACCTTCTACGTGCAAATTTGCAGTGCTGCTGGAATTTTTCGTAAAAATCTCATAAAAATTGTCAAAATAAAGAAAATTCCGCACGCCGTAAGTAAAGGAAGATTCGCTTTATATATTTTCCACTTAATTTTCAGCGCAAACCCAAAATTTGGACCAACGAAAAGTGGCCGGCTTCCGCACGACTGCGACGCAGGTAGGACAGGCGCTCCGCAACTCGCGTGCCACTTAGCACTGGCCCCGCACAATGTACTTTTCGTTACCAGTTAACCTTTCGACAATTGCAGATGCAGAGTTTTCGTCAATAACCAGACGGCGGGCACAAAAGTTTAAGTGAATGTTGAAGTGTGTACCGAAATTAAAATTTCAAGTTATCGCGTTTGTAATGTACAATTAAAGTGTTGAAAAAAGTGGACAAAGTTGTGCGACAAAATGAACCCAACTTACATAGCGCGCGCATTGTGCTTTCACGGGCAGCCAATGCAAAAGATATGGGAGGACGAGCGCGGCGTTGGTGATCTTCAAAAGAACGGCGTGCCGCAGCATCCCGACTACTCCGTTTACCAGGAACGCCAGAAGCATTTCACCTTTCAAGATCGCGCCAAGCGCCTGAAGCTGCACCAGTTCTTTGCGCGTAAAGCACAAGATCTGTACGATTCGGATCTGGTAGGCTTGATCAGGGACAACGCCAAGGCATCGGAAAGTAAGCACTCTTTGCTCTTTTGCATTCGTTCGCAAGTAAATGTCGCGTTGGCTTTGGACGCAACAAATCCACGTTTTGAGTTGTTTGTTGTGTTTCATACGTCGAGTTATAGTTTGCAAGTTAAAAGCAAGTTTCTAGCGGATATTTTAAGTTCTACGACCGTTTGTATATTGATTTCACGTGATGTTTGAACGCACACTTCACCCGAAGCAACAATAATATGTGGAATATATTTGCAGCAAAGCCCTATGTTGCCACATTGCCGCCGTATGAGCTCTTCGTCAACAAGAATCAGGACAAAATCAAACGCTGGCGCTGCGTACTGGAGGCCGTAAAGCCAGGCGACATTGTGTATGGCATGATCGCGAAAATCTCCGCTAGTGGTTCCAGTCTTGTTAAACCGCTGTGCACGGCGGAGCCGGTGGTGCGCTACCTGAACGACATACCCATCAGGGTGAAGAATTGTGTTGTTGTTTATTTCAAAGTTCTAGTCGATTACTAATGATTTGCCTTTCAGGCTAGCCTGCACACCGCAGTTTTGGCAAAGCCAATGTTGGATAAACGCGGCAAAGTTCGCTCTTGGGCTGTAAATGATTTGGTCTGCTGTGAAGTGCTGGAAATTTCGGTAGATGCCGACCGCTTAACGCTGGGAATGGAAGGCATACTGACCAAAAACAAGGAGTTGCAATTGGGCCTAGTAACCGCGGAGGATCTACCCGCCTACTACCGGTACGACGTTGGTTATCAACTTAATGAACCCAATTATTATCTTGCTTTTTTATTGTAGTAAAATCGGTGAAAACGGCCAGGCCAAGTACGAGGAGTATCTATGCAATTCAAAGGAGTTCCTTAACCCCAACTATGACCTACTCTACGGAATCAATGGCCTGAATGTGGACGACACATTCACGCTAATGGTATCACTCAAGCAAACGTTTCCGCGTTCCGAATACGCCAAGGAACTGCGCCAAACACAAGCCAGCAAATGGGCGTTTCGGTAGGTTTTCCACATGTGTTCATCCAAACTGAACCGACCTGCTTTCATTTTAGCAACTCTCCACTTTCCGTTTGTGTTGTTTCTATGTGCTCGCAGCTCAGTCGCTGAGGGTATTGAGCACTTCAAGAATGGGCATCATGTCGAAGCGTTTCAGTGCCTCAACAAAGCCCTCAATATTGATCCGCGGAATGTGGAAGGACTAGTGGCGCGCGGTGCGCTTTTCGCCAACAAAGGTTCTTTCGTAAAAGCTGTGGATGACTTTGAGAAAGCTTTAAAACTTAATGCCTATCACGTCAACGCACGTAAGTACATGGGCGAAACGCTGGTGGCTTTGGGACGTCGCTACGAGGAAGAGAGCCGAGTTCCGGACGCTGCCAAAGCCTATCGCGACTGCCTGAACATCATACCCAATCACGAACAAGCGCGCTTGTCACTTGAGGCCATACAACAGCGCACCGGCGGACTCTACTTGGACGACTTGTTCAATGTGGCAGGTACAGTGTGTTTTGGTGTCATTGTTGTGCTAGTAAAAGTAATGCTAAAGTGTTGTGCAACGCAAGGTTCAACGAGTGCACTTGAAAAGACGAAGAAAAAGCACAGCCAATCGAGTGCATCCAGCGCTGACAGCTCCACGGATAGCAGCGATTCCGATACGGAATCGGAGCGATCAGGTAAGACGAACGATTGAACAATACGCATAACTCTTGGTTTATTTTACAGGTTTTTTGTTACAAAAAAAAATTTTTTGTTCCGGTAAAATATATCAATTTTGCTGAAACAAACTTTAACGGCCTAAACAATGTAATTTGCAATTTTTGTTGCAGACGCCGGACGCGGCAAGAAAGACGCCTCATTGTCGCCGCTCAGCAAACGCATGAAGTTGCATGTTGCCATGGATAGTATAGAAAATAAATTGAATGGGCCTTTTTCCGTGACCACAGGCTACAACGCCATGGCAGATGTCTTCAAGGTACGCTAGCAAAATACAATTGTCATAAATACTAAACACTTCTCAAACGCCGCATGTGTACAGCTGGACGTGGACGACACGGAGTCGCGCGTACGCAAGCTGCTGCACGAGGCATCGAAGCACAAAAAAGAAAAGAGCAAAAAGTCAAGCAAAAAGAAGAGCAAAAAATCTAAAAAGTCGTCCAAGGAGAAAAATGCGACCACGGTGTTGGACAAAATAAACTTTCAAGACGCTTATAAGTAAGTTCTGTCACCTAATTCTCAGTTCCGCTTAGCACAATCAATCGATCGCAGTAAGTTCTTCTAGTCAAAAGCACGAAAAACATAATTTTCTCTTTTGCAGAGCCATCAGCGGCATGAATATCAAAAACAAGTTTACAGAGAATCTGCAGCTGTACAACAAAACCATTGCCGAGATCAAAAAGCGTCAGGAGTTGCTACAGGCACCCGCCAACATCGCTGAAACGGCACGAAAGCGTGAGGAGACACCACCGCCCAAAGCGCCCTCCATGCGCATACAGACCCCGGAGGTCTCTATGCATCCAGAAGTCGTCTATCCCCGCACATATGCCAGCACCTCGGCGGCTGCTAGTGCCAAAACAGATCAGCCCAAATTGTCTTTTCAAATCAAGCGACCCGTCAAGATTGACAAATTCGGGCTGGTACGCATTGCCACCCCGCTGGCACAAAAGAGTCCAACACGTTCGCCGCGCTCACGCTCGCGGTCAGCGACTCGCGGACGCTACCGTCGCACACGCAGTCGTCAGCGCTCCCGCTCTCGTTCCCGTTCGGCACACAGTCGACGCCGCAGTCGCTATCGCTCGCGCTCCTCTTCCTACGATGCACGTCATCGGCGCGGTCGTGGGCGCTATCGCAGCCGCTCGCGTACACGTTCTCGCTCCCGACAACTGCAGCGTCGCCGTTCGCCGCCAGGAGGTAGCCGACGACGTACACCATCGCCGTTCGTTCCACGCACATCATCGCCGTCACGGCGTCGTTCCCGTTCACGGAATCGCAATGGCCCACCAGGAGACAGGAGTCAGCAAAAGTTCGGCAATCGTGTATGGAAGCGAGACGGCGGCGGTTCATCCGATAGACGGCTTTCAGGATCGCATGCGTCTGATGGGCGCTGGCTGCACGACAAATTCAAGCCGGAGCCGAGCAAAGTCGACGACGGACCATCAATTGAGGAGATCGATGAGATTATAAACAAAGCGCAGCGTGAACGTAAGCAGGAGATCATAAAGCGGGACAAGGATCTCCTCAAGAAACCGCCTGCTGGGCAGTTTTAAGTCATTCTTTCCAACAATGAGAGCACAGATCTTTCTCGCGAATCTTTCCTTTCTTTACGGCTAATTTTCGAATTTTTATTCGCTAAATGTAACTTATTCATATAATAAAGTTTTGCTTACAAGCATCGTGCGCACATGCATACAAAACTTGTTTCACTTAAAACAAATTTAGTGCGAGTCGTCCGATCAGAGCAATAAAGTAAAATTTCAATTTCTGGAGTTTAAACTTGTCGGCCCAGTGACAATGGATATGCAAACTTTTCGTGTCCACTAAACTTCAGCACATCTTCAAGCGTCAACAGCAACGCACCCCTTTCGAAAGAGCCGGCTTATAAATTTGTATCTAACAAACCACTTTTCACCATTCATTCACAATAGACAGCCGCAAAGTAGTTAGGAGAACGCAATACGCAACACACGCCGAGAGAGTGAAACAGGTTTCTGACGCAGTCGGCCAAGAAAAACGGGGGTGCGCCGACTGTCGAAGAAATTAGCCAGCCATTATACCCGAAGAGGAGTGCACAGTAGTAGTAGTAGGAAAATAATCAAACGAGCAGCGCGAGGCGGCGTAATAAATACATTAAAAGGTCTGCGCCACGTTCAAATCAGCTCCACTTCACAGAGCACTTTAGAACATTCCAAAGACACTATACCGTGAGTGGTCGAAATTTTAACGTCAATTCACAACAGCGACAGACAGCTTCCTCATCAGTGGCGTCAACGTCTTGCTCAGCCAAGTACAGGCCATACGCCACCCACTCGGCGCGCAAATTGTGAATCGTTGCATTTTTACATAAGCGCAACGCAGCAGCCGCAACTGAGGTTGCACATTCAGCGCCGAAGGCATCAATTGATATCAATTGATTTTGTGGCCTCACCCAGCCGCATTTACATAGAGCAGACTGAACTGAACTGGTGAACTTTGCACAGCCGCACATTACGTACGTGAGTTGGTCGCCCAAGTTTTTCACTAAAAGATAATAACAATAACAGTGCCAACAGCAGATCGCTATCAAAGTGCTTAATTTTAGCAGGGCGTCAAAAAGCATAGATTATGCGGATATTTTTCGTAAAGCTATCCATACGAGTGTTGCTAAACGAGTGTTGTAGTTTTTATCATTTTCTAATGTACAGATGCAGGGCCTAGCGATTGATAAGCTATTAACAGCACAAGCCGTACAAATATTCTCGTAATCAAAACTAAAACAAACAACAAACTGCTTTTGTTTACACCGCACAACAAAAATTTTGTAGTTGCCAGACCGAAAGCACAGAAAGCGCAGAAATTATATTGAAATTTACAAAAGTTCCCGGTAGAAACGTGATCCTCACATGGAAGTATTTATTTATCATATAATATTAACTTACTATTTCCCTTATAAGTTAATAGATATATAAGTCGTAGCTACGCCATAACACCGAGATATCGTTTACCTCAGGCGAACAATTTTCAATTATACTTTCAAGAACCAATTTTCTCCTACACCTCAAAATCAGTGACAGTCATAGGAGTAAATATACATATATGATAAAGACAAAAATTAATTGAATAACTTAATATTATTTAGTTGAACACTTAAACTTATATTTCAAGGTATGTCCAGCCTTGAATTAATTTGTTTTATTTAATAAATTCATTTGATAGAAAACATATCTAAACCGCCAGTTCGTGCCTTACTACTAGCTAGTTGTTAGTTATTTCGATAACTGCCCCAAGAAATTATACATCGTCCATGTGGCAACACTGGACCAACCCCGAAGCCCGTATCACGCTTATCAGTCTCTCAACATTTTTCCTGTTTTCAGTTGTTCCCCACACGTAAGCGCCGTCGGTACACAGTCCCAATAATCCATTAAGATCAACCAAGTTTTGCATATAAAGAAAGCACAACATAAACCAGCAGCTCAGCTGTCGCACAATGCTGTCGAAAGTCTTTCGCATGGTCATGCTGGGGCCGCCCGCCTCCGGGAAGGGCACCATCTCCAAGCGCATCGTCGAGAAGTTCGGCTTCATTCACATCTCACCCGGCGACATGCTGCGCGTGCACGTGGCCAACAAAACGGAGCTGGGCAAGAAGGCTAAAAAGTTCATGGACGCGGGCCAGCTGGTGCCCGACGACATCGTCATGAAATGCGTACTGGGCCGCATCACCGAGGCTGGCAGCAAGTCCTGGATGCTGGACGGCTTTCCGCGCACCCTGGTTCAGGCCGAGCAGCTGAGCATCAGCGAACAGATTGACGCCGTTATCAATCTCGATGTGCCGCACGATGTGATCATCGATCGCGTCAAAGGACGCTGGATACACTTGCCGTCGGGCCGCGTTTACAATGTAGGCTTCAACGATCCGAAAGTGCCCGGCAAGGACGATGTGACGGGCGACGCTTTGGTGCAACGACCGGACGATCAGCCCGCCGTAGTGGCACAGCGACTGCAGGTCTACGAGGACATGTTGCGACCGGTCCTCGACTACTATCGCAAGCAAGACTTGATAACCGACTTTAAGGGCAAAACAACGGCCGAGATCTGGCCGCAGGTGGAGAAGTTTCTCACGGAAAAGACCAAGACGGTCATGGCGAAGCGCGCGTAAAAAGCGCACGCCTCGATGTGACGGGCATATACTCAGACTGGCGTGGGCGGTTGAGGGTGTTTAAACGCAGCAGCACAAAAGACGAATACTTAAACACATGACATACATATGCTTCCATTTGGCGGCAACTGCACTAATTTGCAATAGGATTTTATAATTATTGTAAGCCTATTATTGCCGATACTTTTTTGTGGATATTTGTACCTTTTTTATAATAACAGTGCATGCATATTTGCGCGGTATGTCGAAGTGAAATTCTCGATAAATGATAAAGTAAATAATGTAAAAACCATTCAACAACTAAATAAGTACGTATTTTTCGTATATCATAAACACAAAGAGTAATGAGCGTAATTTCTGTTGGTTTTATGTACAGATAAATGTTAATATAGGCTGTTGTCAGAGCAGTGAAATTTCTGGAAAACAATTTCTTTGGGCACTTCTTATTATAATTTGGATCGAATTTCTACCCGCGGCTTATTGCGTTAGAGTAAAACAAGCTATATAAAGAGTTGGCAAAAGTCTAGTAAGTTACAATTAAAGAGCTTCAAAAATTCAGAAGCTTGTCATATTACTGCCGGCATAAACAATTAAAACAAATCGCCGGTTTCATCACCTCAAATCAGCAGCTATTGAGGGGCATCAATGAATGTGCAATTGTTTTTCTGCTGATGCTTTATGTATATTTATTTATTCATACCGCGACTGAATTTGCGATACGTTGCCACTGAGTCAACTGTTTACTTTGATAAGGTTTCAGCATATCACGCCATGCTATTTATATACTTTGCCCTTTGTATCATGGAGCACAAAAATACACAACAACAGGAAAAGAGATCAAAGCCAATCAATTGCATTTAGCCGAAGTCAATATTCCACTTCCAGGCAATTGAATAAAACTCGAGCACATCTATTCCATGTATTTTTTACTACGATACCGCAACATGTTGCTATACATTTATTGCCTTTAAGGCGACAAACAGCTGCAACCAAACACGCACACACTACCGTCGTTTGCCGTGTGAATACACACTTTAAGCTAACGCTCTCCCTCGCACACATCTCTCATTCACAGTGAAATCAAAACAAAAAAATTTACATAAATGGAAAATGCCCGAGAGTCGCAGGAGTGATAATGACGTTATTATTGCTCTCGCGAAAACAGAAAAACCTGCGTAAAGCAACAACAGCAACTGCATGCCGCTACCCGTAATACAACAACACAAATTTACTACGAATATTATTTCCTCAAACAATTTCAGCTGCACTCGACTCCAATTCCTGCACACACCGAAGGGCAAAGCCAGTCAAAGAATTCGACGGCAGCATTTTCTGTTTGTTTTAAGTCTTTTATTTATTTTGAGTTTGCTGCTCTTACGGTCATGAATTCGCATTCTTTGTTTCCACCAGCTAAGAATCGGTAGACAAAGCGCACCATAGAAAGATGATGTATGCGGCAAGGAAAGGAGTTCGAGTCGCACACAATTGATGATTCAGGTTTTTGGCGAAATCTTCAATTGTGTCTCAGCCAATGTGAATGTAAAGCCGTTGCTCGCTCAGCTTACCGCGAATCTTCGTCCGTTTGGTCAGATTTAGCCAAATTTCGCCTTTGATGGTTTCACCCGCAAAATATACTTTTTCCGTGTTGCTCAGTGTGATGCGAAGCCGCTCGTTTTCCATTTTTTGCACACCAGTAATTGGAACCCGTTCGCTTGCGATGGCGTTGGTAGGGGAGTTAGCAGGTGGTAAGCGCTGGCTGGTTCGTCGTGCGTGCGTGCGCTGCTTTCTGTTTTTTTCGCAATTGTACTACACTTATTTTCCACCAATTGAATTCCACTTTTCCTTTACTTCACTGTAATTTCGGTTTCACGTACGTTGCGTTGCGTAGCGCCGCGTTCATTTGCCTTTCTTTGCTTCACTCAAAGAAGGCCAACTTACTTTTAGCTATTTTGTTTTTGTGTTATCCAAAAATAAAACTCTTTGACATTAACGCAACACAGCAGCGCCCGCACACACATTTGTGATTTTTCTCTATTTTCATTTGAACACCAATTCGTTTCTGCCAGTTCTGCCTCTACTTCTACTTCTGCTTCTCCTGCTACCTTCTACAATATTCACAGTTATACGCCGCAAATGGGGAAGCTGGTAGGCAATTGCGAATGCGTACAACAGCTGTTTTGGGCTTTTTATGTGCTGCGTCTATTGTGAATGCGTCTGAAACATACATATATTTGTTCAAATTATTAACAAAAAAATTGCAAAAATGGAAATTACCCGTTTGTTTTTAATTTAATAGTAAAAAAATTAAACAAGTAAGGCTTAGTTATATATTTAGGGTATTATGGTAACATTTAAGAATTCGAAAAGTAATGGCAATTAGAAAAAAATTCCAATAGGACTCAGCACGTTAAGAATGGCCTTCTTGAATGAACAATTTTTATTTTCACACTATATCGTTTTACATGTAAAACGTTGTGTTTGTATGAAAATTATAAAATTAAATAGCAGTGTTACATATAATTTTGTAATTATATCTTATATCCCCAATATACATAGTGTTATATATTGGAGATATCTGACAAATTTGTAGTTGTCTTAACAAAATTATATAGAGTAGGCGCTCACAAATTCGAACCACTTTGTAAAAGGGGTAGTTCGAACTTCTGGACTTTTTTAATTCATTCAAAAGTCCAAAAATATTGAAACGAGATATATTTTTTTCTTCACATTAAATAATGTAAAAAGTTTTATTCGCATATAAATCTCTTTTTATTAGTCGCTTAACATTTGCATATAATCAATAAATCCACAGCTAATCGAACTGAACAACTGCATAGAGCTTTTTTAACATTTTAACGCCTAAAGTCAACAAATTGTTTTTACGTTTATTCGACATTTTAATACTTTTTTTTTACTTTTTAATCGAAACTGAGCCAAAAAACGCTCGCAAATTCGGGAGCAATTTTAGAGCATTCCATGCGGTTAAATATGAAGTTCGAATTTCTGGAAGATTTGAATTTGTGATAGTTCGAACTTGTGAGCGTCTACTGTATTGTTAAATAAATTAGGTTGAAAATTGTTTAAGTAATTTTAATAAATCTTTAGTCTAGTTTACATCTTTGAGTTTTTTTCTTTGAAACAAAGTAAACATATTTTTTTAAATCTGTTTGCTGTTTTGAAGCAAGGGAAAATGAATTTCTCTGATTTTTATTTATTTATTTATAAAATGAAATATAATAAAATTATTATTTCACATAAGAGTTAGGTATATAAGGTCTCTAATACTTGTTTTGCAATAAACAAGTAGAAAGGTTTTTTTGTCAAGTATTCCAATTGGATTTGACCCAATTGTAATCAATCGTTTGCTTTGAGTAATAGGTACTCAACTCAATTACTGCTCAAATTTACGCCCCAGGCGCCGCTTTCGCCGCCCGCGCTTCCAACACCCGCAACGCTCCATTCAATAAAAGCTTATGCGACGCAGCATAAAGCACTCGGTCAATGTTGAGTTCATCTGGATTTCATGAGTGAGATCAGCCGCGCAGCTTCTTTTGTGGCCATCACATAAAAAATAATAATAATAATAACAACAACAGCGAACCAGACATCACACAAAGCAAGCGTGGCTACTGGGTTCTTTGTTTTGTTGTTATTGTTGTCATGCAAACTTGTCCCAGGCCGCCGCAAGTCCGGCAATTTCTTTGGTGTTTTTCAATTCAATTCAGTTTCGAATCGGAGTTGTTGGCAAACAGACGCAATAAACGGCGAGGTACTTCGTGGATACAGTGGCAAACAGCAACACAAGTTGTGGCCTACTCGCATATAGTCGCCGCATAAGTCAGACACTCGACTGATGGTGTTGGGAGTCGGTCGCGTGCGTGAGAAATTATGTCATTCCGGCTAAACTAAAAATAGCGCAAACAAAGACAGCCGAGAAACAGAGACCATCCGGCCGCAATTGAGCCAATCCGAAGCTGACGCTGAAGCAGTACAAGTTCTACACGCTCCCCAGCCACCAGCCAGAGTCAGAATCAACCTAGGTTACGTGCTCGCAGCCGCCAAGCTCAACTACTCCCAACCTGTGCATAGTAAAACAAATAAACACAACGACGATAACACGCACGGCGACTTACCGCTGTCGGCATTTCAAATTAGATTCGGGCTCATAGAGCCGCAGAGCGGAGCGGCGCGCAATATTTGTATCGTTGCCGCACTATCAGCCGGAGCCGTAGCTGAGTTGAATTTCAAGCGCGTTCGCGGACTCGGGCGAAATGGCGAGCAAGTGTACCATAACGTTTGACAACAATCCGATTGGAGTTTATTATGCCGGTCAAGTGGTTTCCGGAACTGCTGAACTCATCACCACAAGGCCAAAAACAATTCGATGTGCGTATAATTATAGGCGAAGAGTCAGTCCAAATCCAATGATCGAGCTTAATTTGTGTGCGTGTGCGTGTGCTTTTTCGGTGAATGTGCAGTGATGATTAGGGAGAGGGAGGCGGCCGAGTGGTGCTGGAAATGGTGACGGCATCACAACGAGGCCCAAAAATTTTCGTCGTCTAATGGAAACATAATCACGCGCTGGCTTAAGCACGCATATCATTAAAATTAACAACTACAACAACAAACAATTGTTTCTACTTTGCGTTTAAAGTTGAGAGTTGTGGTAGCATAAAAATGATTTTAAGTTTAATATGTGTTGTTCAAAGCCAAAAGCGAACTTTCTTTGAACTATCAAATGAACAATACCCGTTTTAACTGAGTTGAACCGTGTAGAGAGGAATAATTTGTATCTTGCATAAAGCTTGTAAGTGGTTTGAAGTATTAAAAACGTGGAACTTGGCAACTACAATTTTAACTTGTTCAAGGACTTGTTGAATAATGTAATAATGCACATTTTGAAAACAGTTAAAAAATCTATTAAAAGTACAAAAAAAAATAGTAATGTGTAGGTTAATGTGAATCAGAGTTCCTCAAGTGGGCACAGCTCATTTTCCTTACCTAATTCTGTTGTTACTAGCAAATAGATATATGTATATTTTCCATACTGCGTACCCCTCCTAAGCAACGCAGATGCAACTTTTCCATTCATTCAAAACAAAATTCAAGGTTCGAGTTCGCCTGCAAATATTTGGCGTCGCCTTACGATATAATATAAACATTCCCATTGTATTAAATCTAAGCGACAAATTTCATGCTTCCCCAGCATTTTTCAGCACTGCAATACGCACAAAGATGTACCAAAATTCGTGGCATGGGACATCCCTCTGTCCCTGAGGAGATTAATGTGGCGTCACTCAGTCTTTAACACACCCCATCGCAAGTTTCGGCAAATTATGCAGCCCAAGCTGGTTAATTGGTGTGTGCTCCTGTATTGAGTGCAAAACGTATAGCGCACGATGGCGTCACCGGAAATTTAAAGAAACATTTGTATCTGCCATTAGAACAAATTAAAAAAGAAAACATAGTGAAGCTATTGCATAATAACAGAAGAACAGCAGGCAAAAAATCGCAAGAGTATATAATGGAAGAATGACAATAGGTCTGGAACATTACAGTCAGCCCTGACTGACTTTGATATCCACGATTTAGGCTACAGAATTTGCAATAGATACGTTGCTGTGTCCCTTTCCCTGTTAAGTACACCTTGCCATGTGTGGTGAAAGTTTTTGTTTGTTAGAAGATTTGCCACTCGACCTGAATTCACCAAGCTAGGAGCAATCAAGGGCCCCAATAAGTTCGTTGCATACAGTTGTCACAAAGTCGCACCTCTCGCACAAACGGCTATTAGAAGCGATATAACGGACAAAATAAATTATAGGGTGCCCACCCGGCTGGTGGAAGCGTGGCTGCGGCAAACTTGTTTCGCTTGATGACTGTTGTGATAAAGCGAAAACCGATGTTAATGTTAGCA
Source organism: Melieria picta (assembly GCA_964056695.1). Lineage (NCBI taxonomy): Eukaryota > Metazoa > Arthropoda > Insecta > Diptera > Ulidiidae > Melieria > Melieria picta. Next base: position 68,119,771 of record OZ057398.1, read on the forward strand.
CACAGTTGTGGCGTATATATTGCCGAGCGTGTGTTCTACATCAGTGGCTAGACACATTTACAGGCGTGACATTACCATACAAATAATATTAGTATAGATGTGCTTAAATGGAGCAACGTCAGAGCAAAACATTTGTAATGCGAGCCGCTTGCAAATGTGATTACATGCCTACACGTATGGGCCCATGCGGCTCCGACAATTGCTTTAATAGTTTAATTGATTGAATTATCTCCACGCTCAGCAAATGCCGAAAAAACGTTGTCGAACAGGCACGCTTACTGCCTTAGTTGAGCTCAAGTGGCAAAATGCTTTGCGAGCAGTTAAGCCGACTTTGGCGCTCGACCAGCATCACAACTTGTATCAATTATTATTTAACCCCGACAACCCTCAACCGCCCACTAGGCGGCTCAACGCAATCGCATGCCCACAAATGACACACACTGCGTCTGATATGCCGACACGCCATCATAGTCCGATCGTCTCCGATACAAGTAGCATTAACAATAGTTAGAAACTGTAATTTAATTTAATCAATTACAACGCAACGAATTGAAAAGATATTTGTTCATCAATTTGGCCTCGCTTCCGCTTGTTCGTTCGCAGCCATCTACATTACGGTGAACGGCTTTGCCGAGGTACGCTGGACGGAGAATGTCACCAAACAGAACAGCGAGGGCAAGCCGCAGCAGGCGCTCGAGACGTTCTCGGGCACGGAACTGTACTACAGCTCGGAAAATCTGGTATACGGGCAGGCTGGCGGTGCCCAGATCGAGCTGCCGCCCGGCAAGTATGCCTTTCCCTTTCATGCAACCATACCGCCCAATGCGCCCACCTCGTTCAACGGCTCTTGGGGCCAGATACAGCACGAGGTGGCCATTGTCATCGACCGTGTGATGCGCTACGACAATAAATTCAAGCAAGCTTACACCGTCATATCGCCCTACGACTTGAACTTGAATCCCGAGAACGCGGTACGTGCAAACTAACACTCACATATCCATGAATGCAGTTGCATTAATTTATTTGTCGTTTTAGAAACCGCTGCATAAGATCGAAGAGAAAACCTTCTGCTGGCTGTTTTGCTGCGGCACCAAGGGCCCGATGGTGATGAGCGTCAATGTGCCCTTCGGCGCCTATGCGCCCGGCCAGAAGCTGCGCTTCCACCTCATACTCGACAATCAGTCGGACGTGCACTGTTCCGACGTGAAGGTGCGCCTGATGAAGCGCGTCACCTTTACCAGCCGCAACCCGGAGGCCAAGAAGCAGGTGACCGAAGTAAAAGTGACCGACAACCACTGCGGCGAAGTGGTCAAACTGAACAAGGCCGAATTTAATGAGTTTTTGCAAATTCCCTCGACCACGCCCTCCTCGCTGGAGAGTTGCAGCCTGATCAAAGTCAGCTACACGCTGAAATTCATTGCCAAAGTGTCGCCGATTTTCGGCGATTTGGTGATTGAGTTTCCGCTGACAATTGGCACTGTGCCGTTGTTTGCGAGCAGCATGGATCAGGGTGCCATTACCGCGCAGCCCGGCTCGGCACCGGCGTACAATCCGCTACGTAAGTCGTTCTCTAAGGATAGCCGCAAACGTGAAGTTAATTAACTGTTGTTACAGCGCCGCCTACGTTCGAAGAAGATGTGCGCAGCGAGCAATTCGAGGACAACAGCTACCGCCCGCGTTATCCAGTATATCTTAGCGATGCCAAGTTGAATCCGGGCGGCACTGTGCGCAACACACCGGCCTCGAACAACCTCTATCCGTCCACAATTGCGCCGCACCCTGCACCCGTACCCGTGCCACAGCAAGCACCCATTCACCATCCAGCGCCAGTGCCGGCTTTCATGCCGTCACCCACACCTTCGGCGCCAGCACTCAATCGCTCGCCCGCCAACGCACGATCCCCGGCAAAACCTGCCGGTGGTGGTGGCGGCAGTGGCATTGAGGCACTTGGCTTCAGCGTACCACCCGATTACGAACCCTCTCCGGCCGTGTCAGGAGACGCCAAAAAGAACTACGGCTGGAATTGAATTTGACTAAATACTTACCGGAATTGTTTAATGACAAGTAATTTATGCTTTTGTATTATCCTCAAACGGAGCTCTCTATATATAAAATCCATATTCCATATACAACATTTTTTACCAATAAAATCGCTACAACACGAATTAAAGCTCAATTACTCAAAATTCGTTTTTTTTAATCATACATATATGTAATACTTCTATATTGGCACTAACCTATCTTCACAATGTGTTTTCATTCGGAAATCAAAGGGAGACAAGCGATGAGACAGAAAACACGAAATTTTGCGAATGCATTTCTATGCGTGTATACATGTGCACTTCTAAACATGAACAACTGACAAACTGCTCCAGGGGCGGTTGAAGAAAAAGGTAGGCTTTTGAGTCAATTTCGACAAATTTTTATTTATTTCCAGTAAATTTTCACCGCACCTGACTTTTGACATATGGTACATTCGTTTATATGCTTTCTCGCTCATATTTCACTATTGCTGTACTGTGATGTTGGCGAATGTACCTTGAGCTTAGTGCCAATATAGAAGTATTACATATATGGTTTTAATTAATGACCGTTGCAAGCTTCTTGATAAAGATTTTGATTTTATTATTAACATTATTGGTTTGCCATAAGTTCGAAGAAAATGCATGTATTTAGATTGGACCTTTCAGTATAAAACATAAGTTATGTTAATTAACAAATGCGTGTACATATAACGCATTTAAATAGTAAAACAAGTATTAGTGTTAAATAAAAAATAAAGCTTTTCTAACACTCTGTGTTTAGTTCAACAGCAGTGCTGCCAAACTATTTGCTTTATTCCAGCAATATTCTCTTCTTCCTATGATTGATAGGAAAAGCTCGACTAGCCAACACAACGTTGCATAACTCGGCATTCTCACACCAATCATCATTAATCTTTTAAAATCTACTTGTTTTTATTTACTATATTTAATTCTCAGATTTACTAAATTCGGATCCATGAGTACTTCTCTCTGTATTGACTTTGCTATGACGGAACATTTTGTATATTCGCCACAATCTGTGTCTCGGTACCTTTATGGTACTACAATTTGCCTCGACTCAATACTTTCTAGGCAACTCTGCGTTCGGTGAGCAAGGAACTCAATTCCTCCATTAACGCAGCTGAGAAATATCAAGATGGACGTGGAATTGTCGACGTCCAATAAATTGTGAGAAATTTTACGCGAATATTTTGTTTAATTTTTTTTGTTTGTGAAAATTTGCGTTTGCGAAATAATAACGCCGCAGTAAGCATTCATCAGCGAATGCGAAAATTCAGTGCAAGGAAAATTATTACGTCAAAAGAATAAAAAAAATCGAATTTGAAGCCCAAAGGAATTTTGTGTTTTCGTTTCGTTTTCCGCCAGTTTGTTTCTTCAGTTGCGCTCTCCGCAAATTTCCCGATTGTGTTGTGCACGGCCGTGTGTGTGTGTGTGTGTGTGAACGAATAATTTTTTGTAGTTGGTGAAAAATCGAAGTTACGCCGCAGCCGACTGCTGTGAGAAAAGTGTAAAAACTGCAAAGGCAGAGTGACAAAGCAATTGTACGGTGGACAGTGTGCTGCTGCACCGTTGCGGCAGCAAAGTTTGTAAAGTTGCAGTCCAGCAGTTGGCGTTATCGAATTGCCACTCCAGCGGACTCTAAAGGACAGCACAGCTGTTCTTCTAGTGGGGCAGCTGCAGCTAGAAAGTGCAAAGGCGTTGGAGCATTGCATTACAGCCGCTGAGTCAACGCAACATTTGTTTTACAATTTTGGAGTGATCGCCAAGTAGGGGGCGGTGACGCCGTGAACATTCGCACTTTTTGTACTAACAAAGAGTTGAGGAAAAAACGGTAAGTCGACATTTTGGATTTTCGTCGCTGTTCATTTTTTCCTTTGCATTTTTCTTTTGTTTTTGGCTGTTGCGAGTGATGGGCTTCTCTTCCGTGCCTGTTGGTTTTTCTTGTTGGTTAGATTCCGCATTCCCTTGCAGAACGTCGGCGCTGCAGCGTGAAAACAAAAACAAAGCCAGCAGCGAGCATTCCGTTAATTCGAAATTGGTGTGCGAGCGGCAACACAGAAAAGAAGAGCGGCGAAAAGAAAGAGAAGAAGAAGCACTAGCATGTGCTTAGGGTTGCAAATGCTGCATGTGGAAAAAGGTATAACATGGAAAGGCCTTTTGCTAGGATACGAACTGAAAAAGCAGACATTTTTGAAATTCCTATTGATTCGTCAAAAACTTGGCATTGGCATGCGAAAAATTTCATTAAATTGTCCTGGCGAAATGTTGAGCTTCATCGGAGACAAGCATATTGTAAAGCCTGCCTTGCCTTCAATTGTTTCAACCGCATTGAGTTGCTTGCGTTAGTAATACTTAAGCTATTAATAGTATATAACTACACATGAGCAAAAAAATATAAACGGCAGCTAAATGCGCCACATTTGTGTCCTCTATCCTTGCGGTGCTGGTTTGTGGGTGTCTGCGCACATTATGGTAAACTATAGCAGCGAGCCCAACTACTCATCTCAGCGCGACGGATTTGCGTGTTCGGCATGATTTCATTCACAAAGCGAGCGGGTGGTGGTATACGCTGAGCGGTCCAATGACTCAAGCTACGGCCGCGCTTAATTTTACTGAAATACGTCATCCCTGCGCTGCTCACAAACGCCCATTCCCACTGTATGCGAATTGTATTGTTTGTTTTTGTTATCATTGGATTTGTGTTCGCTTGTTGGCTGACTGTATAACAACAAATTTTCGCAAAGACATTGCCGCAGCCCATGTTTTATTTGTACATGACGCGCATTCATTAAAATTTTTGCATTGATTCGGTGGTTTTACGCTTTTTGTTTTCGTCTGCTCGTTTGGGGCAATTCAAATTTTAACGGTCTTGCAAGATAGTAATGGGATCGTGCAGTTCGACAAAGTAAAAATAATGAAGTCTTTGAAGAACTAGACCTCCGTATCCAAACGTAAAGGGTCTTCTTGAGCGTGGCTGATACAAAGGAAGAACAATTTCCCGGCTCTCAGCTCAATCAAGAAGTCGAAGTTGTTTAAAACTTGAATCAGAAACAATTCTTTCTCCAGAGAGGGTGCAAGTTACCCTCCACAATATCATTTGACTTGACCCACTATTGTCGATTCAGGCTTTACAACAGTTGGGGCCTAAAAAAGAAATGTGTATGTAAATGTCTGCTAAAAAATGTACTGTTCCCAGTCTTTGTTCCGTTGTAAATCTTTGCAGCTTAATTTGGTCCAACTCCTATGAAAAAAATATGTTTTATTTAATGTTGTTGTATGAAAATAATTATTTTAAAATTCATATACGTATTTGCATTCAATATCTTTGACCTTATCGTCTATTCATACCGCTGCTAGAAGAGTCATCGACTCTTTTTTATCTGCTGAGCCCTGCCTTTTTTTGCAAATGTTTCCCCATTCTAGTCATTGTGTACTCTGGCCTCCCACTCCCACACGAGCCCTAATCTGTGCCGAGAGCTGAACACCCACAACAACGCCCAGAAGCCGCGACAAAGTGCAACGTACGAGTTGCAAATCTGCAGTGCTTTGAAAAATGTCCCTCTTTTATTCGCTTCGCTTTTATTTTTCAGGAATTTTCTTTGCCGCGATTTCCATACCGCCGCTTTAATTAACGCTGTTACGATATGTTTAAAATTAACACAAATTTGTGCACGCCAAAAGGTGAATGACCACCTGCCACACACTGCCGCCAGCCGACTTTTATTTTTTAAGCCCTGTTATTTAAGTGCAAATGTAGGCGGCATTAGCGACTTACACCGAGCGCCAAACATTGGGTAACATTTCAAACCAGGCCAAAACAAAGCCTCTTGATGTCGGCCGCACCATAAATAAATCGAAAATTATACCCGGGACAGACCAGTGCATAACGCAACAAGAGGCGGAAATAGTCGACGCGTGTTTTAGGAACACAACAAAAGCATGAAACGACTTGAATTGTTTTGATTTGGCTTGGCTTATTGTGCGCTGTCCCACATGCACCGCGCCGGCAATGCCAATAAACCCACACGGTTCGCACCACTGCCAGCCAGTAGCGCGTCCAACTGCTTAGCAGCCAATCACGCAGCCACTTTGGGCATTGTCCAGCCCCTGCCGTCGCAGCAACCCACGGTGGACAGTGGTAAGTGCCTAAGCATAAATTAAAACCACTCGTTGGCTGTCTGCCTGACTGCCCGGTTTTGTCAGCCTGACTGTCTGTCTGTCGGTCAGTCCGTCTGTGTGGTGGTCGGTCCGACGTAATGTAATTAAATATGCCAGTCAAACCGTCCTGCTGGCCGCTCGCCCATGCTGCTGCATGGCGTTCGCCGTAGCCCCAAAAGGTCATACAACAATAACAACAGAAACGGTTTGGAACGACCACAATCGCAGCAACAAATATCAGGCCAACACTGGCCATAGCCATCAGTGCTGTTGTTGTTATTGTTGGCTCTTTTTGTAAATCAATAAAACAACATAACGGCGCTTACATTCAGACACAAAGACCCAAACGACAGGCATAAAAAATTAAAATGGAAAATGCGGCAAGCGAACAAAAACTTGATTCTGGCAGCGGGACACTTTCAATTTTCTAAGTTCAAATGAAAAAGGCACTACAAGTAATGAAAACCGTTGCAGTGCTGCTTTTCGTCAGTTTGCGCTGGCTGACTCGGCCAAATGTGCCGCCGGCCACCGCATTGTGGCGCTCACAGCACGCACTTTTATTTTTACACAGCTTGCAACAAATTGCTGAGGAGACATTAGGGACGATATCCACTTGTTTGGAGCCGCGGCTACTACCACATTGCACCAAAAATACACACCAGCCCGCCGGCATCTGCTTCTGTTCCTTCACACCCTGTTCTTCTTTCTCTCTCTGTTACGCTCGCTTTGGACGTTGCCGCTGCTGAAATGCTCTGAATGGCCTTTTAAGCGTTTTGTCTATTTTAAATTTTGTGGCACACTTGTGCTTTATTTCTGGTGCAATTCCGAAATATTTGGCTGAAAGTTGCAGTCAATAGACGCAAAGTTGTCAATGACAGTTCCGAGTATTTGCCGTGAGTTGGAACGAAATTTGGGAATTTTGCTAAAAAAAATAAATAAAATTGAAAACAATTGGAATTTTTAGAGTCGAAATTGACTGACATTCATCAGATTCATCATTCATGAGAACGTATTGAATATCCAACGTTCGTGTAGGACTGGGCCTTACTTTTACATCTCAAAGCTTAGAAATAAAATAAAAATATATGAATGAAGATTGTTAATCAATCGGTTTGTATAGGTGTATTCCATATTCGTAACATGCGGCCAACAATTCAGCGTATATTTGTACCTTGAAAATTTTAATGATTGAGCAATTTTCATTACAGCGATCCAATCTGCTCATTACTATTCTCTAAACAAATCAATTAAAACGTGCTCCGCTTCATCGTCAAAGCTGTTATCGCAAATCAGCAATTAACTCACTTTCCGTCAGTTGCAAACTTGTGTGTTGTGCTCGTCAAGAAATGTACATTTCTTTCGCCTACCGCATCCCCGCCGTTTAGTGCACCCATCATTGTGTCCGCGCCCCAGCCCACCCGAATTAACTGAGCCATGACTGCAGCCAGCCCCAGGCCGAAATACATTTTTTGCCAACATTGCAACATCTGCAATGTCCATGCCTTGAGCATTTGAGATTGGCACATGCCTCATGCTGGCCTCATCTGTTATGCTCGACTGATTTTCCAGTCGTTCCGTCGTTGTCGATTCGTTGATTTGGTTTTGTTTGTATTGCAACTGAAATACCAACCTTCCGTCACTCGGCTTTTAGACATATTTGTCTTATTTTTATTTTTTGCTTTCAGTTAATTTCGTTTAATTTTTTGTGTCTGCTCTAATTTTTGCTGTCATTTGCATTTCAGATACTGTCACTGAAGCATCAACTACCATCAACAACGACTGCAACTAGAGCAGTAACAACACCAACTTCAAGAGGAGCATCAGCAGCTGCAAACTCAGGACGCGCGAACACCGCTTCACGCCACACCCACAGAGCTCCCAGTAACACTCGATACTCGTCGACACCAGCACACCGCCATCATGGCCGAGGACACTGAATACAAGAAGCTGCCCGTAGACGAGCGTTGCGTGCACAAGCTGTGGAAGGCGCGTGTCGACGGCTACGAGGAGGCTGCCAAAATTTTCCGTGAAATCGACGACGAGAAATCGCCCGAATGGATGAAGTTTCTCGGTCTTATCAAGAAGATGGTTGTCGACTCGAACGCCATGGCGCAGGAGAAAGGCCTGGAGGCGGCGCTCATATTCGTAGAGAACTGCGGGCACGCTGGCAAGACGGTGGGCGACGTGATGTCGGGCATTGTGCAGAAGTGCATTGCCGCACCGAAAACCAAGACCAAGGACCTGGCCGTCCAGGTGACACTCATGTACGTGGAGATCGAGAAGCAAGACGCCGTAATGGAAGAGCTCATCAAAGGCATGGAGCATAAGAATCCTAAGATTGTGGCTGCTTGTGTGGCAGCCACCACACTGGCGCTGCATGATTTTGGCAGCAAGGTGGTGGGCGTTAAGCCGCTGATCAAGAAGCTAGCGCCGCTAATGAGCGATCGCGATAAGACGGTACGGGACGAAGGCAAACAGCTGGCCGTTGAAATCTATCGGTGAGTTTGTTCACTGACTACGCTCTGCATTTGCATAACGGTTGTTTCGGTTGTTGGTTGCAGCTGGATTGGCGCCGCCATGAAGCCACAGATCGCCTCATTGCCGCAGGTCACCATCAAGGAGCTGGAAGATGAATTCGACAAGCTGAAAGGCGAAAAGCCCGAACCTACAAGGTATGCGCGCGCAGTTGACTCTTTGCCTTTGGCATTTGGTCGCCGTTGAGCAGTTCATTGAACGTGTTGTGTGTGTTTTATTTTCAGATACTTGAAATCGCAACAAGAGAAGCAACAGCAAATGTCCGCTGCCGCCGCTGAGCATGATGAAGTCGGCGATGGTAATTGAGTTTTTACAATTTCAATTAAAAGGAAATAGCTAAAGCTCTGTGTTGCTTACTGTTGCACTCATTACGCACCAACAAATGCAGTCTGAAATTTTAGGATTGTGTTGCAGTTTAATTTGTTGATCAACTAGTTGTCATGTGTTTCGTGCAGTTGGAATTGACATTGGTTTCATTGGCATTTTCTGTAACATTTTTGGTTGCTGTTGCCGTAGTTTTTTTAGTTGGTACTTTCGGTAATTCGTTTGCAGTATTTTTTAAATATTTTTATTAATATCTTAAAGATGAACATTTTGCCATTAAACCTCTCAAGGTCACGGAAAATTGTTGCAATATTGATCCGTATATGTTGTTCTTGTTGTCGTAAATTGCTTTTGTCATTTTGTCCGTTACACATCATTGAATCCCATTAAATTTGCCAAATTACCCCAAAAAAAGAACATTTCATTTTCCGGCACCACACCTTTAATAATTTCTAACACCGTTCGCAATTTGCTTTTGCTTGCAGATGAGGACGCCGACGGTGATGAAGTCATCGATCCATTGGATCTTATCGACCCCGTCGACATACTTTCGAAAATGCCAAAAGACTTCTACGAAAAGCTGGATGAAAAGAAGTGGACTATACGTAAGGAGTCGCTGGAGGTGCTCGAGAAGCTGCTCACCGACCATCCAAAACTGGAGAGCGGCGAATACGGCATACTGGTCAACGCACTTCGCAAGGTCATCACCAAAGACACCAACGTTGTTCTGGTGGCCATGGCAGGCAAATGTTTGGCAATGTTAGCCAAAGGACTAGGTAAACGTTTCTCCACGTATGCTATGGTAAGTTGCAAATACCACTTAATCAGTGGCAGCCATTAAAAAATGTGTTTATGTTACAGTCCTGCATTCCCTCACTACTCGAGAAATTCAAAGAAAAAAAGGCGAATGTGGTAACCGCATTGCGCGATGCCATGGACGCCATTTATCCATCCACAAGTCTGGAAGCCATGCAAGAGTGCATTGTCGAGTCTTTGGGCAATAAGAACCCCAATGTCAAAGCGGAGACCGCTTCGTTCCTGGCACGCGCTTTTGCACGCACACTACCGACGGCGCTGAACAAGAAGCTACTCAAGTTGCTGGTCACCACACTAATAAAAACCCTGAACGAGCCCGATCCCACTGTGCGTGACGCCTCTGCCGACGCGCTGGGTACACTGCTTAAGTTGATAGGCGAAAAGGCAGTCGGTCCGTTCCTCATTGAAGTCGACGCTCTAAAAATGGCAAAAATTAAAGAATTTCACGACAAGGCCGAAATTAAAGTGAAGGTGGTGGGTGCAAAGAAGGAGCGCCCTGCCACAGCGCCGACCTCGAAAGTGACAACTACCACTGTCTCGGGCGCCTCTTCTCGCAGTGGTTCAACAGAGCCCAAGCCGGTCACGCGTCCTGCCACAGCAGGCTCGAAAAAGCTCATCACGAAGAAAGCTGTCGGCGGTAGCGCTGGAGCTGCTCCGCTGTCCAAATGCGGCAGCACCAACAAAGTGCTGACAACAGAGCGTGAAATGCCAGTGGAAGAAGTGCAAGTCAAGTCTGAGGAGTTGCTGACCACAGAAATCTTGGCGGGTTTGGTTGACAGTAATTGGAAGAATCGACTGGCAGCTGTGGAGAGTATGCTAGGACTAGTGAGCGATTTCGATGCTAAGACACCGGGACTGTCCCAGATACTCGTCCGCACCGTCAGTGGACGTAAGCCAGGCTTAAAGGTAGATTTTCTGGCCTATTGTTTTATTCCTCACTCCGATGGCAAATATACCGAAGAATTCCTCACATTGTTTCTTTCCTGTTCTCTCTTTTAGGAAATGAATTTTCAAGTACTGAAGAACAAACTGGACATTATACGCATTGTTGCTGAAACGTACCCCATGACTACGACCACTGTCGACCTAGTCGTAAATGAAATCACCGAAAAGTTGGCCGACATTAAGAACGGAGCCACTGCAGCCGAAGTTCTTACCGCCTTCGCTGAGGCCACCAAACTGGAACACATAGTGGGCAAAGTGCTGACCTTTGCTTTCGATCAGAAGTCGCCAAAAGTGCAGTCAGAGGCTCTGAACTGGGTGAACAAGTCGATACTGGAGTTCGGGTTTCAATTACAGCCGAAACTGCTCATCGAAGATGTGCGCAAGGCGGTGCAGAGCACAAATCCTACTGTGCGCTGTGCCGCTATAGGGCTGGTGGGCACCATGTCTATGTATATGGGGAATGCTCTTATGATGTTCTTCGACAACGAGAAACCAGCGCTGAAGTCACAAATTCAGACAGAATTCGACAAGAATGTGGGCGAAAAGCCGCCAAAGCCAGTGCGAGGCGTGAAGAAATCTCCCAATCGCCAATACGGCGGTGCGGACGAAACCGAAGATGATGCCGGCGATGATGACGATGCGCAGGAGCAGATCAACTTGGCCGACATGCTGCCACGCGTGGATATTTCGTCACAGATCACGGAGTCGCTGCTAAAGGAGATGTCGGACAAGGACTGGAAGGCACGCAACGAGGGCCTGAACAAACTGCAGGCCATCATCTCTGAGGCGAAACTTATCAAACCCTCCATTGGTGATTTAGCGCCGGCGCTGGCAATGCGTTTGGTCGACTCGAATGCAAAGATTGCGCAAACTGCTTTGGCCATCTGCGAACAATTGGCCAACGCTATGGGGCCCGGCTGTAAGCAACATTTGCGCACGCTGTTCCCTGGTTTCCTACATGCGCTCGGCGACAACAAGTCATTTGTGCGCGCAGCAGCATTGAATTGCATCAGCAGTTTCGGCGAGAAAGGCGGCTACAAAGAATTCTTTGAAGGCGAAATGATAGCCGATGCACTTAAGACGGGCTCGCCGGCACTGAAGAACGAGTTGTGGGGCTGGCTAGCAGAGCGACTACCACAATTGCCACCCAAGTCTATATCGAAGGAGGAACTGACGTCAATGGTACCACATCTGTATGCGCACATTTGCGACCGAAATGCAGACGTACGCAAGAACGCCAATGATGCCGTGCTGGGTATTATGATACATCTGGGCTTTGAGAGCATGGTGAAGGCCCTGGACAAGCAGAAACCCGCCTCAAAGAAGGACATACAAGCAGCGCTGGATAAGGCGCGACCCAACTTACCGATGAAGCCGTTGCCCAAGAGCAAACAGCAGGCGCCCATCGCCGACGAGCCGAAGAAGGTAGTGCGCGGTGGTGGAGGCGGCGCTGGTGGCGCCCAGAAAGCAAACGCTATCAAAGGCGGAGCTGCGGGCGGTAATGACAAACCAAACGCCAGCTCATCACGCAAAAAGGACGAAGATGTGGACACATCGCCGCTGCTGGCGGTGAATAATACAAAGAATCAGCGACTAATCGACGAGCAGAAAATGCGCGTTCTGAAGTGGACATTCACCACGCCGCGCGAGGAATTCACCGAACTGCTAAGAGAGCAAATGACCACGGCCAATGTCAACAAGGGACTAATGGCGAACATGTTTCACGACGACTTTAGGTGGGAAAATATAATATCAATCAAACTTTTATTTATTAAACTCCTTTTATGTTGAATTACTTATGCTTCGTAGATATCACTTGAAAGTCATTGAATCACTGAACGAGGATTTGCCAAACAACAGCAAAGCGTTAGTCTGCAATCTGGACTTAATACTGAAGTGGCTCTCACTGCGCTTCTACGATACAAATCCTTCTGTTTTGATTAAGGGTCTTGAGTATCTGAATCAGGTTTTCCAGACATTGGTCGACATGGAGTACATTCTGGCGGAGAACGAGGGCAGCGCATTCATACCACATCTGCTGCTGAAAGTAAATGTCTCATCCGTCTGCGTGATTCGTTGAAAGTCTAAGTCTTCCGTTCTCTCTCTCTCTGTCTCCATTTGATGCTTTGCAGCTTGGCGATCCCAAGGATACTGTGCGCAACGGCGTGCGCACACTGCTCCGCCAGATATTGCTTGTCTATCCCTACACCAAGGTCTTTGTGTACGTCATGGATGGACTGAAATCGAAGAATGCACGCCAGCGTACTGAATGCCTGGATGAGTTGGGTTATCTCATCGAGAATTACGGCCTGACCGTGTGTCAGCCGTCGCAGCAGGTGGCACTCAAGGAAATCGCACGTCACATATCCGATCGCGACAACTCGGTGCGCAATGCTGCACTCAACTGTGTGGTGCAAGCGTACTTTCTGGCCGGCGACAAAGTCTACAAGCTGATCGGGCAAATGAGCGAGAAGGACTTGTCCATGCTGGACGAGCGCATAAAACGCGCCAAGAAAACCAAAAAGCCAGCGCCAGCCGAGGTGGCTGCGGCGATTGCGAAGCCGGCGGCCGCACAGGTGGTGCAGCAGGACAGCATCGAAATCGACGAGCCGGCGACAAATGGCTGCGACGAGCTGCCAGCGCCGGACGAACAGCAACTACCAGCCACAAGGTGAGCGCGACACACACACGCCAATACAAAGTATTTGAAGACTCGTAAAGCATAACGAAACAGCAACAGTTGACCATTTACGCGATTTTAAGTGAAGAGAATTTAATGCAACTGGCGCTGTGTGGAATGAATCGAGGTTAAATTCGAAGCGTTGCTAATTTTCTCCTTTAGCTGCTCTTGTACTTTTTTACCTGCTGTACTTGCTCTTTTATTTTTACGCCTAATATGTACTAAAAGTCCATCTTGATCTTATTAACACGATTTGTATTGATGCGATTTTCGATTGTAGTTACTGTACTTATACATACATACATACTCATGCTGTTATTCGTTTCATATTTTATGCTCTAACGACGTCTCTTTTAACATGCCAATTCAATTTTTAATTTTCACCTTCAGTGCGCAATTGCGAATGAAATCGAACGAAGCAAACGTGAACGCAAATGCAACCACGGAAGTAAAAGACAAGCGCTCTTCGCTCATAAGACAAGCGTAATTTCCCACTTTTAACATTTTCTTCGTTTTTAGTTTTTAATTTCTGTATATTTTTTATTTTCTACCAGTACCTACACTTGATATTTCTGGGCTTAATTTACTGATTAATTTTGTGTTTAATGTTTGGTACGTTTGCATCGTGGCTAACAACAACAACCTACAACATTCATAAATATTACATATGTAAAATAACAACAACAAAAAATAATAATGTGCATGTGCGTCTATTTGTATGTGTGCGCGTTTATTAAAAATCATTAGCAAAAAAATTCACATTTCAATTAACATTTTTTGTTTACATTTCATGTGACATTTTTTACAACATAATAAAAAGAAATTGCAACGTGTGCAACAATTTTGTAAGAGAAAATTAAAAGTTGAATAAAAATAACGGGACAACAGCAGCATTGCAACTCAGTTGCTTTGAGCCTGGAAAAAAATAATGAAAATCAGACATTTGGGTAAAAGTTTCTTAAAACATGGTTAGAATTCAAACATTTTTCAACAAAAAATTCAAAACTCCAAATCTAAAATTTGATTTAATCTAAACTAAATTTATAAAATTTGACAAAATTTCCAAAAAAAATTTAACTTTGAGAACATTGACATTGAAAAAATGTTTGTTCGACAATTTGACATTTGAAATTTACTTTTATTTAGTTTTTCAAAACAACTTGTAAATCAATTACGAAACATAACAAAACTAAGTTAGATGCCGCAATAGAAATCAGACACCAATTTAGAAAATAATACACGAATTCTGGTAGGCTTTTGAACATAGGATGCGGATTGTGAAAAATTTATTAAATTAAACGCGAAAGTGCGCTCAGGCTTAGAGTCAAAGGCGTTGCTTTAGAAGATGTTTATTTCAAAATTTTAAAATAAAAACAAAGTGTATTAGTCGCTTGTTTAGGCGCCTCATTTGGCCAATATGTCCAATAAGTTTTTTGAATAACCTCAAACCGGATATGGGGTGGATTTATAAGAACATGTGATCGGAGTTAAGAATACCACAACTGCTAGGCGCCAAGATCTTAACAATAACAATAATAATATTTTTTTCGTACCTTTTGTCTTCTTTGCTTTCCAACTGATCCTATTGTTGAAGCCCACACGTTTGCATTGTCTGCACTCGTTACTTACGTTCAACTCTAATCGCACTAACAGTTACAAACGTCCACATCCACACACGCACGCACTCTGCCACACTTTAACGCCTTCGTATCTCGTTTGCTTGCTTTTCAATTTGAAATCCTTGCGCTCGTTTGCTATTTACCAACAGCTGCTGCCTGTCTTGCTTGCTTGTATGAGTCGTTTGGTATTTTGTCTGCATACAGCGAGATTGGCTGCTCTTTATCGCTTCTAACACCATCAATAAGCACTGCCACAAAATTAACACAACTGCCCGCTGTATTGCTTTTATATCGCTTTTCTGCCAACAAATACAAACACTGTCAGTCTTTGTGTCAAAACGATTTTTTGAAATTAAACGAACGGAGGAAATTTGGAAAATCTCTCGAGCACTGAGTTCAGTTGTGCTTCCACTTTTTTTTACATTGGAGCAACAGAAATCAAAGCTATTCAACCCAGTACTCTGTCCGCCCGCTCGCATTTGACATTTCGCCATCTGTAAACAAATGTTAATTTTGCTCATGCCATATTACACTGTCGTTACTATTTTCTGTTGTGGCCGTAAATTTTGCGCCTCTTGTTTAAAGTCGATTTTCAGTGTCGCCTTGCTTTTTGTCTCCGCAGAACATTCGATCAGCCCTCGTCCGTGCAACTGCATCAGCCGCCCAAGCCAAGCGGTCCTTTCGGCCTGGACCCAAACGTTATAGCCGAAATAGAAAAGGGCTGGGTGCGCGTCGATCAGATGGAGCAGAGCGAGGTGCCGCGCGTCGACGTGTCACTGCTCTTCGAGCCCATCAAGATCATACCCACGCGCGATGACGTGCAGTACCCACAAGACAAGTTCGAGCAGCTGATTTCGCGCTCGCACTACATGCAGCAGACCCACCAGACCCCGCCGCCGCCGTCGGCAGTGGCCAACATGAGCAGCGGTTCGCCGTACATGAGCCCGCAGCAGCAGCTGCAGCAGCACCAACAACAGCTGAACGCCACTGGCTACAGCAGCGGCGGCAGCAGCAGTGGCATTGGCAGCGTGCATCAGTCGCCAAAGTAAGTAAGCAGTGCGGCGTTGTGTGGTGTGGCGTCTGTGTTTTTCCAGTATGCCCAATGCGGCGCTTTATTTTGTCCAACTGCAGGATTGAATTTAATTTGATTGCTTTCTCGCGTTTGCAGTTTAGTGGATGTGCTGCCCAAGCACGATCCGCAGCTGATAAAGATTATCAAAGCGATCAGCAATACAGACAGCATTAAGGCGCGCGCCGCCATCAGCGAACTCAGCGAGATAGTCGATGCGCCCGAAAAGCAGGCGGTGCTGCGCGACTACGAGGAGATCTTTATACAGAATGTGCTCGCGCAACTGAAGGTGCGTATTTTTACTCTTCTCAAGACTTTTGATTCTACATTTCGCTGCTTGCAGATACTGTCACAAGTGCCGATTTCTGATTCGCTGGTCGTTTATCAGCCGCTGCTCTCCATACTCTACTCATTTTTCCACTCCAAGACGCTGGGCAAAACGCTGAGCGTGGCCTGCATCAAGAATCTAATGTCCGCGCTGTTGAGTTTGATGGCCGACCAGAAGTTAAACACCGGCGATGATGGCCAATACAACAAAGTCATTAATGGCATCTGCCTCAAAGTGTTGGACAAGGCGAACTTCACCAATCTCAACTGGTATGTTGTGTTTGTAATTGTCTCCTTCCCATTAATTTAATTTGTAATTGTTTTCCATGTTTAAGTGCTCTGATCCGATTGCTGCGCGAAACCTGTCCCGTTGCGGGCCTGCCGAAATTCACTGATCTCCTCATGAAATGCATTTGGCGGAATGTGAAAATGCTACCCGAGCGCAGCAATGAGCTCAACTACGATGCAGTCATACTTGAGGTGCACGAGTTTATGTTGGCGCTTCCAAGCACCTGGTGGCAGACGCGGCCCTCAGACACACCGCTACGCACAGTCAAGACCATCATACACAACATGGCCAAAGTGAAGGGGAACGCCATCATGAACCACCTCAACCAAATACCGGCGCACTCAGAGCTGCACACCTACTTGATTAAGATACTCAAAGTGAGTGCGAGCATCTGCAAATCCTTTTAGCCGAAACCCTAAATTTTTTTTCTTTAGAATTTACAGAAGGAGGGCCATCTGCCCAACGCTTCGCCACAACGCTCCGCTTCGGCGAAGGACATACACGGCAAACGCATGTCGAATCAGACGCACGAGACCATGTCGCAAATTTTCAAACTAATCTCAGATAAGGAAACGAAGCAGCAGGGGCTGCTAAAACTCTACGAGTTCAAGGTTCGTTTACATATTGATTCGTTACAATTGATTGGCTGTTGTCGTCTTAATAATGTTAATTACTTGTTTCAGGTACAAAATTCCGATATTGACTTGTCGACTTTCCTGAAGGGCGCGAGCCCCAGTTTTCAAAAGTACATAGAGGATGGACTAGCTGATATTGAGCGCGCTGTGGCGCACACAGCAGCGGGTGGTGATGCCACAATCAGTGATAATCGTTTAGGTGAGTCAGAGACAATATTACGGCGGTATTTAACAGCAAAAGCAGCTACAAATTGGAACATTCTTAAAGTCAAATAACAATCAAAGTATTTCTACATGCATTTAGCAAAATATGAAAATCTGATAAAAAAACATAATTAATAAGTAATTAAAACAAATTTAAAAAAAAAATTGTTTAATTAAAAAAAATTTAAATTAAAAATGAAAATCATAAAATGTGTTTATAAAATTCCAAAGCATTCGAATGCAATTCAAATTGTCTTACGTTTCTTGTTTTTGTGCTGCTCCTTTATTGTATTTTTGATTACTAATTACTTGCTCACTATTTCATGTACCACACACAACACAACGTTAACACACGCATACAACTAACCAACTTGCCACAAACACAACAACCACACTCTAACCATCAACAACATTATCATCATCATCGTTGTGTTCATTGAACAGCATCATCACGTTCCTCTTATCTGACAGATGCAAACGCGCAACACCAGTCGACGGCAACGGGCGCCAGCGGCATTGGCGGTAGCGGCGGCAGCAGTGGCAAGTCGGCTGATCCCGAATTCTGGATGGACCGATTGAATCATTTAATTTCGAAGGCGAATCTGAATCGCAATGCCGACGGCAGTGTGGTGAATGTGGCACACGCGATGGATAATAAGGTCGTCGATGAGAATCTGAGCTTGAACTCGATGAATGCGCAAAAGATGTCGTCCCTCATACGCAAAGATGTAAGTCAAAGAACATGTAAATCGGGGAATATTTGAATATTTTGTGTTGCCCTTCACAGAAGCCGGAGCTATCGCCGAATCGTCTGCAGCACATACAGGCCAAACTGGCTGCACTCAAAAAGGAAAATCACAC
The DNA here is from genome assembly GCA_964056695.1 of Melieria picta. Classification (NCBI taxonomy): domain Eukaryota; kingdom Metazoa; phylum Arthropoda; class Insecta; order Diptera; family Ulidiidae; genus Melieria; species Melieria picta. The sequence continues at coordinate 68,138,278 of OZ057398.1, forward strand.
TTAGAGCATGAATTGTGTGTTTGTGTGATAGCGGACAACGGCGGCAACGCGCGGGCGGGAGCGAAAGCAATTGCGTTGCTTTCTCACTGTGTGCAAGTGATGAGCGTTTGAAAACGTTAAGCAAACTAATTGAATATGATTATTTGATTACGTAGTAATTTAGTAAGTGAGGAAATTTCACGGCTACTAACAAATAAACCAACACACTCATATACAAGTTTAATTTGCAAGAAATTAATACCTCTCCACCTCCCCCAAATATAAATTTCCATACAAGAAATGCAATGTTAGTTGAAATTAAGAAGAAATACGAAATTCAGATAAAAACGCAAAATGTAAGAAAACTAAAACAAGAGCAAACTCTTCCCCACAACACTCTGAACAGGCAACACCAACCAAACAACCACAACAAGTACTACCCTAACACAACTCGCAACGATTACTAATATCTAATACTACCCCTACTATTACTATTACCGGTATTTATGCTAAATATAAATTTTACTATATATTCATAAATTATTACCAAAAAAAAACGAAAGCAGGAAAAGAAAAACACGAATGCAGCATAGTTGAATAAACAGAGAGAAAACGTTATTAAAATTCTTGTCAAGTGAAATGAAGCGGATTGAAAAGCTCCAAATTGTTGAATCTTAAGCAGCCCTCACACTAAACATCCCCACCAATCCACATACACTCACACAACACACATATGTTAGGTAAAGTTGCAGTGTACCGCAAGCGCATGCAATACGTTGGCGATTGTTAATGGCCTGGCAATGAAGTGAAGTGAACAGCGCTGCAGAACAGAGCAGCCTTGAGCTATTTCATTTCACTTTCTTGCCGCTGCACGCTTGACGGCTGCACAACAACGTACTCGGTCATTGCTGGCGCCTCTCCCACCCACTGCCGCACGGCAATGTGCCGGGCATGGCGGCAGCGATTGACAGCGCCAACTTTTAATTGGTTGCTTAATGAAGTGCAACTGTTTGTTCCTGTTTATAAGCGACGTAGTACTTGCTTTTGCTGTTGGCCTTTGACACGGACACTCACCCACATCCACATACATACATATGTAGTTGTGCTCGTACACACACTGCAATGCCTTGTAAATTGATTTGTTTTGTGTTGAAATTAATTCATATGTAAACCATGTCTCTGTTACCCTACACACACACACACCCACGCGCGACCATCAGCCACTTTCACGAGTTTCGTTAGTTCCTCTCCTCATTGCCAGACAATTGGCAAATGTGTTTTTGACAGATTTGTACTCTATAAAGCGTTAGTAAACTATAGCAGCAATGACAAATAATAATGCTTTAAAAATTAATTTAAATTGTTATATTACAATATTTTGTCGTTTTTTGTCATGGCTTCCTCATTTCTGCCACATGCCACTGCGAAAAGAAATATACAATGATGCATAGTATGCAACAGCAACAACAAAATGATTAATAAAAGAGTAAATTATGACTATTATCATTATTATTTCTACTACACCAATGAATAGTGGAATTGGATTGTTTTTCTCTACACAAAACAGCGCAGTTCCTAGCGCGATAATTGACTGTCAGTTGCTCCTAGTCGCCAGTGAAGTTTGTTTGTGCGCATTTGTTTGATATTATTTAGCATGTAGACGGCTGCTAACTTTGGCCTTTTTAGCTAGTAAATTTGCATAAGCTTAGTCAAGCATCACCCAGTCAGCCAGCTCGCTTACATGCTCATGTCCTATCAGTCATTATGCTACTTTTTCGCTCATTACAATTACCTTAATATTCCCATTTATTAATGAAATTCACACACTCGTACACCCTCATACACACAGGTAGTACGGCCGACGGTGTGGCCACTGCGAGTAGCGTTGTCTCACAGTTCGTTACTAAGCATTTCATTGTTTTTTCACCCCATGTGCACGCAGTCGTCCTCTCTGTTCACCCAACTAGTATTTACATGAATAATTGCCTACCATTTAGTGTTTAAGTGATACACGCCCATCGTTACGCAATCGCTCATTAACTCGTAATACGTTTTGTTCGCTTCTATTTCTTACAGTTACCTTAATCCTAAAACTTTTTTATATTGAATTTTTATTTTCTACATAGTTGCTTAAGCGCATATTTTTTATGAATATTTTTTATTTCGTAATTATGCAAAATAAAAACGATCACATGTTTTAATAACAATGATTTGCCGACTTTATTTGTGCTTGCACCGACATTGTGAGGCGAAGGAATTCTCAATGAAAATCTCAATATCCCTGGTCCTAGAGCCGATCAGTTAAAAGCGCCAACCGATCATTTTTCAAATAAGCTTTTTCTCTTTATTTCGAATACAACTTTAACAGCTTTTCTTTGCTACTCATTGTATATGTTTTTGTTGTTGGTTTTTTCAAAAGTCACTGCTCACTGCGCTGCCGCCTCGTTGCCATCATCGCCGTCGTCAGCGACGCGCTCGGCCGCGGCGGCACTACGATGGCTCTTGTCAAAGCGCGACGATATGGTGGCCACGCGTATGGCCGCCTTGAAGCCCACGCGTGCCTTCATCTTGGCCATCTTGGCCTTCCAGTTCTCGTCGCGCGAGGGCAACGTGTTCAAGTACTCAATTATCTCCTCCTTGTTGGGATCGACAATGGCCAGCACCGACAGGCAGCCGTCGACTGTGCCCAGTACAATGCTGCGTCCGTCCTTGCTGCTCTTAATTGCAGTCAGCTCCGCCTGTAGCCGATAGTTGGCAATCATTTCTGTGTCCGACGTGCGAAAGACGCGTATGGTCTTGCGGCCGCTGTGATAGTAGCAGACGTACTCGTCGTTCTCGGTGAACAGACAGATGACGGAGAAGACGCCCTCGGCCACTTTGGGTATGAACGTCTTGACAGTGGTGCCCTTGCGCAGCTCGAGCATTTCAAGGCCGCCTCTGTGAAAGAAACCTTTTACTAATTTCAACAGCGCTAACCTAACGTTAAGTACGACTCACCGAGTGGGCGCGTACAGGCCGCACTTGCCGTCGCGTGCAATGCTGCCACCCCACTTGGGTATGGAGCGCACGTGCTTCTTGCTCTTGATGTCCATAATGCTGCCCTTCTCACTGCTGATGACAGCCACCTGGTTGGCCTTGTGCGGCATCGGCACGAGCGAAATCACTTCCTGCAAGCGGCAAGCAAAAGATGTCACGTTGTTGTTTTGAATATCGCTTCTTTATACTGAATCCTACCTTAATTGCGCAACCCTTCAGCAGTATCTTCGACACAAAGGACCCGTTGGTGGCGCTGTACACAGCAATGCAGTCCTTGCTCGCCTTGTCCACCGTGCACACGACAATGTATGCGGCATCGGCAGTGATGACCGCCTGTCGAAAGGCCAACCCCGGCACCATGCGTATGGGAAACTCGAAACGGAACAGCAAAGTGCCCTCTATAAATCAAGAGTGCCATATAGTCAGCTGAATCGGGCCGGTTTGTCACACTTACCCGGCACGGCGCGTACAGTCGTTATGGCCATCAGGCGATGGCTCTCCTCGCCCGCCGCAGCCGCCGGCTCCGATGCAGCGACCGTTTTCTGGTTGATATTCGGCACCGACACGGTCATCACTTTGTAGCCATAGTCCATGAACGTGATCTGCTGTATGCCCGGCTGGTCGGCGCGAAAGATCACCTGCTCCGATATGCGGTTCCAGATGAGGAATTTACCCGTCTCCGACGAAATGATGTAGTGGCCGTCGGGCGTGATCTCGGCGTGCGTGACAATGGCGCCCAAGGGACTGTCCGCCAGCTTGGCCAACAGGCGACCGGAGCGCGTGTCCCAAACGCCAACACAGCTGCGCGTCACCGTCACGCCCAGATCCACCTCGGCGAGGCTGCGAGCACATTAGAAATTCGTACAATTTTTTCATGACCACTCAGCATCGTCTACTCGGAATTCACCTGATATTGTCGATTTGCAACTCGTGGCGATCGATCACGTGCACCTTTTCGAATATGTTGTTTATATTCCAAACCTTCACCGACCGATCTATGGACGACGTGACCACATTGTTCCAATTGCCGATTGTCAGCGCTTCCAGCTGTATGATGCGCCCGAAATGTGCGTCCAGCACTTTGGCCAGCTGCCTCGACTCCAGACACCAGACGTAGAGGTTTTTGCGCACGCCCGCCACCGCATAATCTAACTTCGAGCTGACCATAATCGAGTTGGACTGCATGATTCGGGTGGTGATGTTGCGCACGCCGTGCGGCAGCGCATAGTACATGACGTCCTCGCTGAAGCGTTCGCCGTCCTTGCCAAAATCCCAGATGACGAAACCCTTGCCCGCAGTGCCCAGCAACATGCGATCGTCTTGGTCCAGGCGCAGCTGCAGCAACATCTCCTTCTCGTCGTTCTCGAATCGCCCCAACTGCTCCTCCAGTGTCCACACGATTTCGTTGGTGGACTCGTCGTGCTCGAAGCGAAAAACACTGACCTGAGCACACAAGTGGATGCATTGAAAGGGACATAAAGCTTAGAAGCTACGACCAAAAGCACCTGATAGTTGGATTCGTTGGCGCACGCGTAAATCTTGTTGCGAGCTTTATTCATAACCAGCGCGCTGTACAGCTGCAGCGGCGGCGTGTGTGCTTCGCCGCGGCGCGAATCCAGCCGCAAGCGCGTTTCATTTATGGAGCCGGACCAGAATATCACATTGTAGTCCGTTGTTCTTAGGAATTCCATGCCTTAGAGATACATTGGCGAGGAAATAAATCATATAAAGTGAATGAAAAATGTTAAGCTGACAAAAGATCGCGTCAGAAACGGGGAATAGGACAACTTAATAGCTCAAGCTGCAGGTAAACATGGCTAAATATTTATGCAACTTTAGTGAAATCTTACTCAAAATCTCCCAACCGGTTAGATCGCCAGGTACAGTAAAGACATCTATCAGGTTGCCGCGCATATCGAACTGCGCCCACTTCAATTTGCAGGTTAGGAAGAGGCTGCACACAAGAGATGTAGTTGTCAGTTTCACGTACTCTTATTTAACCTCGCCTCTGAACAAAATCACCTCTGATTTAACAGGTGAAGCCCGCTAACCGGTCCGTCTTCATCGCCAAACGGACTATCGATCACCACAAACTCGCTGGACAGCATATTCAGCAGCACCGTTTGATTGTTGTTGGAGTAGGCGGCCGCCCACTTGTTGTCCGGACTGAGGACCAGCTGCTGCATAATGCCCTCAATGCCCGGATTGACATCGCGCGTCAGGTCCGAGGTGGACAGGTCGAAAGTAATGAAGTGCGTCGAGATTGAAACCATGTAACGCAAATCGCTGGTGAGGCAGAAAGCAAACACCGCGAACTGATGGCCTTCCAGTGAGTACTGCAGGAGCGCAGGAAATTAATGCACGCTTTATATATGTGTAAGAGTTGTTGAACCTTCAGTGGACCGCCCGGTGTATGCAGACAGTGGTTGACCGGCAGCAGTGCGCAATCCTTCGGACCGGACTGATCGCAGGCGCGCAGCAGCATTTTAATGTTGACATTGCCGCCGATTTCGGGCAGCAGTCGCCCAATGAGCTGCGGCGCCAACATGTTGGGATACACGGCCAGAATAGCGCCGCCTAGACGCAGCGCGTCGGCCACCAGCATCAGCTCGCGTCTGGCCTCTTTGTCCTCGGTATTGACCGAAGCATCCTCGAAGTCGGCCAGCACCGCTTGCAGCGGACAGCTGGACAGTTTGGCGTGCAGCCAGTCATAGTTGAAGAGCACATGCTGGAAGAGGTCCTTAAAGCGGCGTGAACGCACAAAGTGAAATGGCAGCTCGCCAAACTGAAATTAAATGCCAAAAAAAGAGCATTTCACACATTTTCGCACCATTTATCTCGATCTGTCCATTTGCTCCTAAGTTCGTACCTTTCTTAAATTGTACCGTTTCGAGCTGCCGTCCTTGCTGGTGAAGACCAGCGGTTGTATAGGCACCTTGCGATCGGCAGCGCCCTCCTTGTCGGTTAGCCCGAACCGATGTCTCTGTATTTCGGTGAACTTGAACGGCTTCGGCACGCCCCCACCCCAGATGCCCAGATAGTAGTCAGCAATCATCGAATGGAAGTACATGGCCATGTTCATGTTCTTGAAGTAGCGCTCCTTGGCCGTGTCGCGGAACTGTCGATGATACCAGTTCATCACGTTGACGCCGTCTGCCTCGCGTTCGCTCAGGTAGTTGGGTAGGTCGTTGCGTATGCGCGTCCACAGCAGCGGCGGTATGCGTCGCACAGGCGGCAAGTGGTACTGGTAGACGTCGTCCAGCACTTTGTCGTCCAGGGAGATCAGGTCCTCCAGCTCGCTCTCCGACAGGCCCGACTTGGCAGCGGTAATATAGGCGAGCGCATGGAAGACCAGAATGCGGCCGTGCTGCTTCTCGATACGCTCGAACAGCATCATAATCGAGTCCATGACGGTGTTGGCCAGGTGAGTTTCCTGCGGGCGCGTGTAGCTGCGCCAGCGGCAGATCTCGGCGAAGACCAGCTTCACGAAGATGGGCAGCGAGCACTTGCTGATGGCGTTGGCCACCAGGCGCCACTGGTAGTTGTTCAGGTCGCGGCAGGCGGTCTTCATCCACATCTTGATGACGTTCATGGCCAGATCCTCGCCCAGGGCGGTCACCTCGATGAAGTTCTCCTCGACGTCGATCATCTTGCGCAGCACGTAGTACTCCTGCGAGACAGTGGGGTTCGACTCCTCGTTGGCGCACGAAATGATTATCTGAAACGGGTGGGTGGAGCGGGTGAATGCGGTGCGCTGGGCTGAGGGTGCAGCTTACCAAGTGAAAGATAAGAATGGCTTGGTGCGTTATGTACAGTTTTTGAAGTGGTATTCCAAAGCATTAAATGCCCAATTTTTAGTTGGGGTTCTTTTTTTGTTTAGCAGACACAAGTCAAGCAATTTGGAAAACTTATACACAACATCCGATCTCATGCAAAGCTATGTACAACTTGTTTGCAAAATTTTTGCTCTTGTTGTTGTTTTTGTTGTTGGTATGTACAGGTGCGGTTGCAATGTTTTCATGCACTCATGCAGTTTATGCAGGCAGGGAAACGTTTAGAGAACCAGAGGAAACGTGCAGCAGGCCGCCACTTCCTCACTCACCTTACAGTGCGACGGCAAACGTGTCGGTATCCAGGACACCTTGTTCGAGTCTTGCGTGCCCGTCAACTGGTCGACCGAGTCGAGGTACAACGTGAGCGGCTGACTCGGACTAGCATAAGTTAGTAATTGCTTAAAATGTGCTGTTAAAGGTACAAGATCGTCGGGTATGTTCTCGAACGGTAGCATATAGTTGTACGATATCTGCGTGAATAGATTGTTGGGTACAGAGAAAAGATTATACACATTGGCCCACATATACGATACACATCACATGGGGCACTTAAACTTCCAGATGGAGATGAAACAATTAATACATACATACATATATACAATAATTAGGCAGTCGGTTGAAGCCGACTTATTAAGACGGACCAAAAGCCAATTGTAATGCTTTCTGACGGTTAAAATCTTAATCTATTGGTATAAAATCACCTGCTGACAGATCGATATCAATGTCGGCGTCAGCGCACTCGAATCGGGCGTTGTGCCCAGAAAACGTATCACATTGAGCGGCCGCTTGTCGGCAAACCAATCGCTCGCCACCAGTGAGGCGCTCTTCGCGAGCAACGACGTCTTACCGCATCCTCCTTCGCCATAAAGGACAAGTGGTTTATCTGAATCCCCCAGCATGTAGCGCTTGATATGTTCTAAATTTTCTTCGCGTCCGTAAAAAACTTTCACCGAATTATTACAAGCGTGCAAATGCTGTAGGATTTCAGTCACTATCTGCCCTTGTGCACTGGAGTCTTCTTTGCGCATGGCGCGATCCACCAGCTTCACGATGTTTTTGTAGAAGTGCGAGATAAAGTGATTCAGATACTCCTCGTGCGTTTCAATATCGAGACCCTCGCGGCCAATCCATTCGACCGTGTATCTGCGTGGAGCGAGGGAGAGATGGCGCAAAGTGGTCAGAAATGTGGGTTAGTTGGAAATTACTTGGCCTTAGTTACTTTTGCATGTTGCTCGATTCGATTTTGTTGGGCAAACGCACGTCGCGCAGATCGCCCAATAGTTTCGCGGACTCGGTGTCCAGACTGCGATTAATGATGTCCACAAAGAGCGAGGCCTTCTTCAGGTTCTGCAGATTAATGTTGTTGATGTAGCGCACGTAGGCCAGGCAATGGTTCTTTGTGTTCTTCACATTCAGGATGCCATTGATGACTTCGCGCTCGGTCACTGTGTGCCAATGAAAACGCAATGAATGGTAGACACAGCTCAGTGCGTCGAGTTGCGTTGTGTCGCCGACTCAGGTGCTTACCGGACATGAAGTAGTTGTGTACCGCTTCCTTATCCATTTTGCCACTAGCGCCCAAGGAAGCGGCGGCTTTGCGCAAAAGTTTTTGCATCTTATTGAGCGTATCCCACCAGACTGCCTGATCCTCGGCTTGTAGCTTCGGAACGCGCTATAAAACATGCACAGAACACAATTTACTTTGCGTACTTCTCTACTTTAAACTTAAACATTCAGTTTTGTTATTCCAAAATATCCTTAAGACTTCGAACTATTCTTAAGACCAAACGCCAATTTTATTCCTGTAGCCATAGACGTCCACAAAACTGTACGTTAGGGCTTAAGCTAGCGTCTGTTGCTTCCGGCCCATAAAATCAAAATATTTTATGCGATTAAGAATTTTATTATTTGATGAAATGTTTAACGATTTTCAAAGTTTCGCAAATACAGCGATTCGCAACTTAATCATCGAAACCGTTATTAAAATTTTTGCACTATAAAGAATAAATTACCTTATTGTTGAAGTTGATCAAAATCGAAGAGATCGGCTGCAGCACCGATATCGGCGGAACAGCGTTGCTGTCCTTCTTGTACCACAGATCGAGCAGCGCCCGATCCACGCCCATCGATGTCAGCTCCTCGCAAATCAGCGCCAACTCCGACGACACAATGTACGTGGGTATGGGCCGATAGCCGTATTTCTGACCCAAAAACACTATGAAATTGGGGCCCATCGACAGACGCTGACAATTCTGAATCTCGCGCATGCACAGCTCGGTGGTCATGTGATCGTCGGTGGCTTCGTCGCGCACACCCCAACGCATATCCACCACCTAAACGATTCAACAAACGCAAAGCTTTTAGGACGTGGGCGCTCCAAGACAAGGCCAGCCAACTGCGTACCTGAAATTCCAGTCCGTGTTTCTCGCGGCAGTAGTCTTTGATGCGCGGGTAGCACTTGGCCATCAGCGTATTGCGCTCCATGGTGGTATCTGCGAACGAGTACATAACACGTCATCTTCAAGGACATCTCAAGGACTTATGTAATGCGCAATTTTTGCTTATGGATTAGGCGTTGTTTTCCGATTTTGGCATTACCCGTAAACGTGGAACTGGTGAAGATGCGCACAATTTTCGAGCTGACCGGCGGCAGCTTCTTAAGCGAACCAGCAAATATCGAGTCTACAGTGCGGTCATCCATTTTGTGGTCTGGCTGCGGTCTGTCGAAGTGGCCACAGTCGAAGGCGGTTGTTGTGAGCGCTCAAGGCGGCCAATGTTGTTGAAATTCGATACGCAACTGCAGTGGCAGTTCGTCGCCGAAAGCCAGCAATCCGCAGCGTCATTCGCATAAATTGGCCAAAAATCGTGTTGAGATTGAAACTAAAACTGTTTGATCGATAATTTCAGATGAGGTGCGCGGCGGGCGGCGAACGTTAGCTTGTAGCGATAAATATTTTGCATGTTCTGCTCATAGCGATAGTGCGGGGGCGGGGAGCGGCGGTAAAGGCACATTTTAATTTTTGTTTGCATGCGGCAACATTAATTTTGCGATTATTGTTGTGTGGCTAATGTCACTGCGGCAAAGTGTTGTTGCTTTGTTCAGATTGATGGCCGCATATTCGAAATGCGCGGCGAACAATGTTGTGCACACAAAGTTGGCTGGTCGTTGACAACGAGTGCGACCTGTTGCTGTTGTTGTATGTCTGCATGTCAACAGGTGCGCGGCTTGAGTGCAAATGCAGCGCGTGTCCTTTGTGGGCGTTTTTGTTATGCTTGCGTGCATGCGGTTTATTCGGCACGCACTTCTCCGCGCCCTCTCTTCCTCGGCCACTGTATTCGCTTCATTCATTGCCATTTGCCATTCAACAAAGCGCCACAACTGGATTGGCTTGTACCCAAAGTCGCGGCGTTAGTGAAAGTGCCGTCAAAGTCAGCCATCAGTAAATAACTAAAAGTTGAAGCATTTACGTCAACGTCGGTGTCAGTGTCGGCGTCAGCGTGAGAGTGGGTGCATTGGATTGCCAGGCTGTGTGTTTTCGTGGGCATTTCAGTGTTAAGGGCTGCGTGGCGCTGCGCAAAGTTCAAAGACGCGCCAGTAGCAATCAAAGTTCAACGCCAATTACGTGCGTCAAGTCAAATGCACGCAGCAGTGGGTGTGAGTTGTTCTTGGGCGAATTGTTCTGCGGTGAACAATACAAAGTTGCCTGCAAAATGCTCCCATGACTGGCGGAAATTGAAAAGTGTTCGCTTGACGGATGTGTTTGTTTGCATTTTGAAGTGTTGAAAAACTTCATTACAATAACAAAGAATCAAATTAAAAAAACGTCAATGCTGACTAAACGCAAAGGTCATTCGTGTTATGAAAAGAAAATTTCAATAGCTTAAATTTAGAACCGTTTTTTTAAGTGGCGGGTCGAACTGAATGACTTCATTGCCCAAGAAAATTAATGCACTTTTATTACTATTCCCTAATGCTGACTCAATTGAACTAATATTTAAAATATAAATCGCTTGTACGAAATTATGTTAGTTTGTTCACATGGGCCAGTAGTGACCCGGAAAGTTGAAGGGCTGAACACCCTCCGGATGGATAAGTGAAGCCATTGCGACTGTTTTACAAAACGGGTCAAACCATTAATGTCAATGGTTAACAAGTTGGCCTGGGGTCCCCAGGCGACAAATCATCTTGGGGGCTAGTGCTGGGCTGGACATCCTCTTCATCCATGAAGCCGCAGCTGCAGTGCTCATTCAAAGGCAGATCCAGCTGCTGGGTGCATCTTGCCATATTGTCTAGTGACCAGTTGGAACTGCTATAGTTGAGGCAATTCACTGAACTGATTACACCGTGCGACAAAAATTCAAAAATTTTTCACACCAGAAAAAATCCATATGGGCGTGAAACTAGAGACCAAACATAGTAATACTGCGTACTCAGTTTTTTATTTCTACATCCTTTGTCCTTTTAAAAGGACTTCAAAATTTTGAAGGGGATAAAAAATATAAAAAATACTTACCCTGGTTAGAATATGGCGATATGTACAGTTACTCAACAAATTGATCGAGCTTTCCCCTCTGAAGTAAAAGACTCATCACATGAAATACTTAATTTCATTGAATCAGAAAGAAAGAAATTTCATAATATAAATTGTATGGCAGTATTTCAAAATAAAAGTAAACAAAAGTTACAGCATTGTATTGACGACAACAATAATTAACAACAAAAAATCATCAGTACGATCAATTTATTGTGTTCAATGAAAATCATAAAGAATGGGTTTTTAGTATTTGGTATATCCTCCTTTGGCTTCTAGAACAGCTTTTATTCGACGAGGCATACTCTCTACTAAATTTTGGCAAGTTTCTGGTGGGATGTTATACCAAGCAGTTTTTATTTTAGCCCACAACTCTTCTTCACCAGCAGCTTCTCCTGTCATTGAGCGTTTCAGTATTCCCCAAAGATGCTCGATAGGGTTCAAATTGGGCGATTGAGGAGGCCAAGACAGAACTTCGATATGGTTACTTTGGAGCCAGATTCGAGTGTCCCTGGCGGTGTGCTTCGGATCATTGTCTTGCTGGAAGACAATGTCCGAAGCATTAGCGTCCAATATATCCAACGATCCTCGAAGTTGTGTGCGCAAAATGTTAATGTAAACTGATGCAGTCATTTTACCAATGATTCGATGCACCCTTCCAACACCTGCCGCCATCATGCATCCCCATATCATGACGGAACCGCCGCCAAATTTCAAAGTGGGTTTTACATGTTTGGGCTGCAACTTTTCGCCGGGTGTTCGCCACACCCACTGTCGTCCGTCTGAGCCAAGGCGGTTAATTTTGCTCTCATCTGACCAGACAACTTTTGCCCAGTCATCAGATGTCCAGTTAGCATACTTTTTGGCGAACTCCAGGCGTAGCCTCATGTGCCGCTTTGTTAACAGGGGCTTTTTGACCTTCGCTCTGCCTTTTAAACCGGCGGACCGCAATGTCTTGCGAACTAGTTCTGCCGAAACGGTTATGTTATGATTGCTTTCTAAGTCTTTTTGAACCTGCACCGCATTTCCGAATTTTGTGCTGCGAATATCGCGTACAATACAACGTTCCATGTGATCCGAAAAATTTTTTTTTCTGCCAGCTTTGTTTTTCTTTGCCAAAATTCCATTTTTGCTACGGTATTTACTGACGGACGACACTGAAACACCGAGTTGATCAGAAATCTGTCGATGTGTCCGTCCTTGCTCCAACATTTCTTTAATTTGCTTCTGTTTCACTGCATCCAACGCCTTGTTATTCTGACCCATTTTTTTGGTAGAAGCAAGCTTTTAAAATTCAAAACAATTACACACTTTTCCCATTTTACAGGTTAAATTCACTTACTTAATCCGAAAAAATTGCAATCAATATCCAAACGTTGCGAATCTTAAAATTTGTGTAACTCCAGCGCGCACTCAATAAATTGATCGTGCTACCTCGTGTAATACTTTTAATAATTTTCACGGCAGTAGTGAACCAACTTACACAATTTTGCGTGCAATTTATTCTAGAGATCTGACAAAGCAGAATAACGGATAACGGTATTTTTCCAGGCAGTGTTGCAAACCGTGTGTACATACTTTGCGGGTTCGCAAAAAAAGCTCGATCAATTTATTGAGTAACTGTATATCAAATCAAAGAGGAAAGGTTCAAGAATTTAAATAAAATTAATTTTGTATCTATTTGTAAGAATAGGATATGAAAAAGGTCCTTTGAAAATTTCTTTCCTTTATATCCTTGAAAATTTACATCGCATTTTCTTGAAAAGTAAGTATGTTAAAACCCCGAATCTCCTTGATCACGTGTCAAAATTTCATTTTTCTCGCTTAATTGATTTTGTATCTTTTTATTATTTAAAATACCATACTTATACTCAAATAAATTAGAATTTTTGTACTTCACTAGAATAGCAGCTTCCGCCTTTTTTTAAAAACTTTCGAACTAATAAAGTTAGAGGAATGACCAGGCAATGTTTGATACAAGGACTTGAACCATATCCAAATAAAAAAGCTCATAATGTTCTGGGCTACTCTATTAGGAGCGATCATCAATAATTGATCATTATTATACTTTACGATGCCAAAAACGGAGCCAAGTGCACATTTAGAGCGGTGCAAGAAGTACTTCGCTCCGTCTGATCTTCGCCTGATATACACATATCCTGATGTATATTCATCACTTCTCATACCACTGGAACACCTGAACCGTGTTTAAAACGGTGTCGTACAGCTTGTGAGAAAAGTTAGACTAATCAGCTTTATAACTTTCTAAAGCATCGTGTGATCGAAACTTGAAGTGACACTCTTTCACACCTTTTTTCTATTTTCTATTGAAAAATTCGTTCTTTAACTACCCAAACCCTAAACCCACTTTCTTTCTGGCATCAAAAGAATACCTTGTATCTCGTAAGGCTGGTCCCGTGCCCATTGGTTCGTCTGAAATAATAACGCATCCCAATCTTTGCATTTCTGCACCGTACTTATGCAAAGCTATCAAAGTCCGCACTTACTTTCAATCAACATTTGTATTTAGTAAACCATATTATACAACAAACTGCCAAACAAACCAATGATGACCATGTAGAGCAGAAAGCTAAAAGTTGAGGCCAAGTCGTGCGCCAAATCGTACCTGATTCTCCAACCAATTGAAAAATAACCAATACGCCAGAGCGAGTACGCTTTAAATAACAATATGGTTTATTTTGTATTTTGTCATTAAATAGTTTTTATTATTATGTTATTATTAAATATTAAATATATAATAATTATAATTTGGTGTTCTATATATGTTATGCCAATACACTCGTACTTGAACTAAATTTCCTCATACATTTTCTTTCAGTTGATTTTTTCTTCAATGGCTGCATAGTAATTTATTAGGTAGTAAATTTCATATAAATTAGCAAACGTTCACTTTTCACTTTTTGATTTGAATGATACTAATAATGTTGATGATTAAAGAGGCTTGTAAAAGTTCACACGATTACAATTAAAATTGCCGCCATGCCAATGGCAGTTGATAGATTTTTTTGTTGTTGTTAATTTTCGACTCTTCTGCTGCTGTCACAAAATGAAGGTATGTCAAAATCGAATCGAGAATGCAACATTTTGCATAAAATACAGTAATTTTGTAAATACATCGCGCGTGTCGGTTGGCTCGCCGGTTAGTTTCGCTATTTGCAAGAAACAATTCGGTATTGAACTCATACATATGTATGTATATATTTTTTAATATTAGTTTTATAATAAGTTTTGCCATAGTTTAAAACTAAATTGGTTTCTATTATTGCATTCGGGTTGTTTTCTTTAATGCAGCTCATGTGATTTGCTTTCATAGCTTACAAAATGATAATGTTGCCGCTTTCTATTCTCGGATAGTTACATTTCTTTGTATAAATCGTCGGCTTATGTCTGCAATTGGCTGCTTGAACTGTATATTCAATTGGCCTAAAGCGAATATCGTGTGTGTGTGTATTTGTATGACTTAAAAGGCAATAATTTTGTAAACTATGCAAAAAATAAAACAATACAAATCATCAATCATGCAAAAGTAACTAAAATATAAATACAAAATAAGCATGTCGAGTGAAAATTGCATCAATAATTCATAATAAGTATAAACAAATTGCATTTAACTACGATTTCGTTTTAACTACATACATAATAACAGGCCACACCGCGCCCAGCAGTGGCTGCACAACGTTTGCCGGTCGCGGGCGGCGAATTCGTGCTCTTGACAAACAAAAGACAGGCTGGCTATTTCAGTTACGGTTTTCATTTACTGTTGTCGGTTTCATAGACTCCACTTTGCATGTCTGTTTTGTGAAATTTGCACTGTGTGGAGAACCAAAACAGGACACAGCGCATCGAGTTCAGGCTGGTGTACGTTTGAAGCCAAGCAAAACGACCATTTCAATTGGTTGGGGGCAACAGAGAGAACTGTGCTTTGAAGTCGTCCTGACAAGGTTTCAAATAAATCAGAATATGTAAACACAACTGTTGGAGACTTTCAACAAATTACTATTTAAATTTTGAAATAATTCCTTTGAGTAGATTTTTGACAAATAAAAAACATATTATGTAAAGATGTAGAGTCAAAATTGTCGAGATTTTTAACAATAGAAAAATAGTTCCATAATTTAATTAAGAATATTTCAAAACATAAAGTAAACTCACCACTGGTGACATTTAACTACACTTCTCCCTGTCGAATGCCAATTGAATTAATGGTTTTATTTGAAAAAGTAACATTTGCGTGCACACTTCAAGGTCGCATTCCGATGGAGATTTCAGAAAAATAATTGTCTTTATTATATTTTCATATACAGAAAAGCACATAATAGAAAGAGCGCGGCCGCTCGAAAATTCAAAATGGCAGAAAATATAAAATTTCGCTTATAAATTGTACAATTAAACATTCATAAAATAAAGTGTATATAAAATATGGTAAAGCAAGAAAATGCAGCGAAAATTAGGCAGCAATTGTTAACGAACATTTTGCAGGCGAAGTGTCGCACATATGCAACACGATCAGTAACATTCGATTTCAAGAAACAAATCTGCACACAACTATAAATGTGCCTAAATGAAATCGATTAAGTGCTCTAAAGCGCTCAGCATTGGCGCTCGCGTTCGTTGCATATGAAAAATCCGCATCGCACACAAACAAAATGCCCAAAATACAATGAATTGTATGCAATTTGTTTGTTCAATGGTTTCTTGCTGTGCTTCGTGTGCTGCGCTTATTTTTTGCTGTTACTTTAATTCGTTATTCATGTTTCTAATATTTGCTTGTTTTACATTTTTTCTAGTTTCTTTTCAAGTAGTAGGTAGTTGCAAAAAGTATCAAAATATGTATTTATGCGATTTTTTTTTAAATTATTTTGGTGTTACTATGTTTTCTTGTGGCTGCTGCGCGCCCGTATTGCTTGTGTAAGTGGCTTTTTGAGATGACCAATGACCGGCGATCCCTTTCAAGTTGTCAGCACGCTTCGCTCTTCTCCGCATTCCTCCGCACATACACACACACACACAACGTGACAGTTGACACGTCGCAAAACCGCACGCTTCCATTGCCAATTTCACGCTTAAATATCCGTAGTAGTAGTTAGTAGTAAGAGTACGTAAAAATGTTGCACGCGCCGCTGCTGGCACCGCTCACTCATGCCCTGTTCGTCGCCAGGCTTTTCAGGCGTAGGACGCTTCGCCGTTCTTCAAGCTTTCACCGTCGCTAATACTATTGGACTGCGCCTTCGTTGCGCCAGTCGTCGACGTGGCGGCTGTGTCCGGTGCCTGCTTGGCCGCCGCAGCCAGCTTGTGTATGTGCGGTGACGATGGCGAGGTCAATGTGATTCTACAATAAGAAAAAGCTTTTGTTGTTGTATACACAAACATTTACCGGAGAGCGGAAGACAAGTGGGTGGTGGGAAATGAATGTGACGGTGAGTAGTCGAGTACAAACAAAAGTGTGCCAGGAAGGAGCATTCAATGTAACAGTCGTTCGATGCACGGATGAATGATTGGAGGGATTAAGAGGTACAGATTGTATGTGAAAATAATGACGTTGTTAGCATAACAAAAACCGAAAAGCAGTGGTGGCAGTGGGAGTTAGGTGAGGCGGGTTGGTGTATAAGTGGAATATGTCGATTAGATTGAAATCTTCAAAATTCGTTTAATGTTTATTGTATGTTTTGTGCGCTGACTTGCCGGAATGGTTGCCATGTTTTTAGTGGAGGAATTTTCCTGTATTTAAATCTACAAATTTCATCATTTTCTTGTAACTCAAAGTTTGTGCTACCATTCCGTCAATAACTTTCGCATTATCTCGAACGAAATGCTCAATTCAGAGCATAAAGCAAATACCTTAGAGAATTCGCACCTTTCTCCTGGCACTTACCTCGGGCTGTTGTCATCCTTTTCGCGTACCAGCGTCTTCGTGCTGCTGACGGTTGTCTCACCATTTGTGGTGCGTTTCACTTTAACAGGTCGCAAGCGTTGCTCCAAATCACTCAGCGAGCCATCTGAACTCTGGGAATCTTCACTGCAAGTGTCAACAAATCCATCAATTTAATAAATAAATACAACAATACCATACCAAATAAGTTAAGCATGGCCAACTTTGCTCTTCACATACCTCTCGCTCACATCGTCGTCTCCTTCTTCCATGGCTTGCTGCAGATCGGCAATGCGCTGCAACGCCAAGCGCAAATCATTCTTTAACGCTGCCGCTTCCGCGTCCACCTGTTCCAGTCTCTTTTCGATATCCTTGCGCTTGGTCACCGACTCCTGTTCACGGCCTGACACCATATGGAATTCTTCGCGCATTTCGCGCAAACTCTTCTGAGACTTCTTGAGCGCCTCTTGCGCCTGCAATTCTCGCATTTTTGAATGGGACACTTCGCTTTGCACCTTCTCTAGCGCCTCCTTGTGACGATTCACCTGCACTTCAATGCGTGCGCGTGTCGCTTGCTCCAGCTCCAGCCGCGATTCCAGCTCTTTGGTGCGTAATTCGAGTCTACAAGCATCACGAATAAGATTTCATATTAATTTCATTGAAAAAAAAATAAATCTGCAAACAGTCTTACTAACCGCTTCGAAAGCATAGCAGTCGACGGATCAGCCATATTCTCCACATTCTCCAGTCGCTGTTGCAGCTCGCTGACTTGCTCCTTCAAATTGTTACGTTCCGCTTCAAGTTCGGACAACTTGAATTCATACTCGGACACGGCAATCTGCTCGGTGTTTAACTGCTTCACGGCAGCACTGTACTTTTTCATCAGCTCGGCCAGCTCCTCCTCGTTCTCTTCGATCTGTGCCTGTAACTCGGCGCGATCCCGATGCGCAGCATTGGCGCGCTCTTCGGCATCGTTGCGCGCACGATGCGACTCATCGAACATGACCTGTACCTCGGCCAATTCGGCCTCGGCCGCTTGACGTGCCTTCATGGCAAGCGAGCGCGCTGATTCGGCATCTTCCAGCTGATTGCGCAACTGCCGTATCAGCGTCTTGCCGGGTGTTTCGGCCTTTAGCCGTTCCAGTTGCGCTTGCGCATCCTTCAGCAGCGCCTTGTATTTTCGCAAATCGCGCTTCAGCTTCTGTGTAGCAGCTTCCTCCGCCTGACGATCAACACGATCCTGATCCTCCATGGAGGCAAGACGACGTTCGAGCTCGTGCTTTTCCCGTAGTAGCAGCGTGCGTTCTTCGTGCTCCGTTTCCAGCTGACATTCCAAAGCTGTGTGTTTTAGAAACAAGAGTTTGTGTAGGCAAATTGAGATCGAATTGATTAAATATGTATTTAGTTTACCTTTAAGTTTCTTGTACGCGCTGCCGCGCGCTTCCTCCAGCTCTTCGTCTCGCTGTTGCGCTTCGCGCCGTGCGTCTTTGCGCATAGTTTCCAGCGTCATTTCCAAACGCAATTTGGCTTGTTCTAGCAGCTGCACCTGGCCAGCCATTTCGTCCAGCTCTTCCTCCTGCTCCTTGACGCGACGATCCAGCTCGTTCTTGGAACGACGCAACTGTGCGATTTCCTCTTCGGTGGTGCCGCCGAACGTCATCTCCTCCAATTCGCGCTGCAGCGAGACCAACTTCTCCTCCTTAAGCTCGAGCTCAAGACGAGTGTCCTGCGAAGTGAAGATGGGTGAGAAATGAGCATTTAAATAATAATGATGAGTTGAAAGTAGTAAATAATATGGATTATAATTTTTTTAAACGCCCCGCCCCCCTCCCCCACCATCTCAAAACGCCATATTTATGAAGAACATAAACATTGAACGAGGGCAAATTTTACTACAAAGTTGTACAGTAATTAGAACATTTTGCGCTGCTGCTGCCCCGAACAAAAAATGCCATCAACAACAATATTAACCGGTTGACCAGCTCTGGTCTGCGCACACCATATGGACAAATGTGTTGCAAGAACCGCAAGACGACGCGCTGACGCGTCAACGGCGCGCAGAGGCGTTGATGAACTCGGACGCGTTTGTTTTTTACTGTTTCATTTCGCTTTGTTTTTTGTTTGCATAGCTGTTTGTTGAAATTTGTTCAAGTAATTAAGGAAATCTAATGTCAGTGTGAAACGAGAAATTAGCACGTCGTTGTACTCAAGCGAAAATATTCGTAAAAGAAATGCTACTTCAAAGAAAATTGATAAACATTTCGATGCGTGGTTCATGCATTGTTCGGATGGACAGTTACAGTTTATGAAGGCAATGTGGTCAGTTGGTCTTGATAAATGTTTTATTATCACACTGGTTGTGTATTAAAATGGAATTATTTTCATGGAAACGCTTTATGAAGATATGCACGCATTACTTTCGCATACCCAGTAGGAAATTTCAAACTGAAATTCGTATATATTTAGTTGCTATAATCAGCTGTAATGCGCATCAAGAACTTGTAATTATTTTCTTAAGTTGGAAAACTAAGATTTCAGATTTGAAATTAATGTAATTTTCAAATTGAATCGGTTGTTAAACTTACTGCCGCTGAAAAACGGAAAATCGATGCATAACCAATCCGATTTTTCCCAGAAGCTAAGCTTTGGTAGTGAATTTTTGAAGGTTAAATATAAACACATATCGCTCCTTCGCTGCAAGAACGTCATAACTCAAAAAAAACCTTTTTTCAGTTTATGGCAACCCTGTGTGTATCTGCATATGATCTTTTATCTGTCAAAACCACTTTGTAAAATATTCAATACTTTGCTCACAAGACGACATGAAACATTTTTTGATACCTTGAACTGCCTGTAATGGTAAACTTTAAAATTGAATTTTCTCGGAATGATGTAGTTTTGAGTTATGACGTTCTTGCAGCGAAGGAGCGATATGTATGTATGTATGTATAGTGAACAAAATATTGTTTGAAACAAGTGCGATTTTCTTGTATACATATGTATACTATACATATTCACGTACTTGGCCGCTGACATTTTTCGATTCGAGTTTAGCGCATTGAACTGTCTGCCTGATTTTCCCACTGGGTTGCTGTGACCCCACAGACGCGTGCTTACTCACACACATGCATACAAAAAGCACATAAAAAGGCAAAGCGGTTATGAATTAAGAAATCGACGACTTTTCCCCCTCACTTTTTTATGACTTTCTTGATTTTTTTTCTTACGAACCACAAAAAGTGGAGTAATTAAAATGTGATTGCTTATGCAGCAGCAACTCCAACGAACTCAGCCCGAACGGGAAGTTGCTGAAATTAAAAATGCTACAACTGTTGCAACAAAGCAAAGCCAGTGCGCTGAAAAAGCAGAGCAAATATGCGCTAAAGTGAGATTAAAAAATATTTGAGACGAAATATTGCAATTGAAAAATTACTAACAAACTGTAGCAAACATCATTACCAAAACTCGAAGAATTCCCCTATAGAAGTGAAAAATCGTGTATTGTGTTGGATCAAGGAGGCAGCTAGGAGAATTAGGATATCTCCTAGAAGTGGCAAGTTTAACCCTAATTCCCAGAATTTTAAAAGTAACGTAAACCCAGAAGTGAGACTGTCAGGCTTATATGAGCTAAATTACTGAAAACATTTGTTTAAAAAGAACAAAAACTGTCTAAAATGTTAAATTCATAAATGCATTATAATTCTAAACTCCCATTAGAGGATTACATAAAATAATGGAATCGGAAATCTTTTGGACTTATCACCATTTGAAATCTTTAGTGAGACTGTGAGGCTCACTTCTGGGAATTAGGGTTAAGCAGGATTAGTCCAAAAAACGTAAAAGTAAGCGTGTCTCAACAACAGACAATATAGGCATCATAAGGCAATATGGCCCTATGAACTTGGGTGTGAAAATAGTTTTTCTTTTTCAAAAAATTTCACATTTTCTTCAGTCTGCCCAGTCATCATTTCCCAGCTGCTCAAGGACGCTGTCTCACTCAAAGTTTCGCATCTCCTCACGAAAGTTGTAGCCTATCTTCCTATTCTCGAAACTATATATGCATACATACATAGTTTTTGATATGCTCTAGTTTGCACTTGGTGACTTTTGAACTTTTTTAAACTATTTACTTGTATAATTGATGTGTAACGCAGACGACTCATGTTCGGTGATGATGGGGACACTGCAGGCAATGGACAATGTAGGCGCTGGGATGATTTAAGTATTGCTTCGTTTTAGATTGTAAAAAAAGAAAGTTGATGAGTGTGAAAATGCAATCGAGCAGAATGACGACGTATTGCACCAGCGACAACTCCACAATTACACTCAGTTCGGGCTGTAATGCATAATGCAAGTGATTGCGCAGTGAAGCCGATAGTGCGACGATGATGATGATGACACCACAATAACAACACCAAAATCTACATTTAACAACCAACCAACAAGGGAACAATACAAATTCACACACACACACGTGTAGAAAACTACGAGATTTTAACTTGCACCACTAGCAGCACTTGACGCTAATCGCTCCGCAACAACAATAACACAAACTCTGATCGTTGGCTGTCATGTAACCAACACACGCTGTCGTTGCGTCGCTGTTGCTGCTGTTTGCCTATGCACTGCACTTCGCTTGCTGCTCGGTATTTAATTTTCTCCGGCATGCAGCCTGCGCTGACTGTTACGATTGTTGTTATTGCAGTGGTCTTGGAGGCAAATCGCCAACGAGCCAACAGCACAAAAATCAATCACCGCTTCGGTGCTTTGGAAAGGTGTTAATTTTATCACTGAAATGCGATTTCTTCTTTTTTCACACTCGATTTTACTCTATTAATTTTCTTATCAATTTGCTTCACTAATTTTCACTTTTTTCCAATTATAAGATATGCTTTGATTTACACAAACAACTCAAAAGATAAAAAATATTGAAAAGTCGCCACAGCAATGCCAAACGTGCGTGGAAATGAAGCGTACAAAGGCGACTGCCAGTGGACACGACTTGCAGCGGGGGAAACAGCAAACACAACAAACATGAAATTCGAAATGAGAAATGAAAAATTAAGCAGAAAAGAAGTAAAAAAAGAGAGAAAACACAGAAAACAACCAAAAGAAATTAAACGACATGGAGTGGAGTGGAGTGCTGCGGTATGAAGCGATGTGATATGGCATGGAGTAGACTGTAGTGCCATGGAATGCCGCGAGCACTCAGCCAATAACCATACAACTATAACAACAACAACTTTCCACCGGGTAGAAATATGCGCACCAGTAGACAGACAACAGACGCCGCCGCCTTGCACTGCAGCCATCCATTCAAGCGTGGCACGATCACGCAGCCATGCAACAAAACGCTGCAAACAAGCGGCGTGTAAGCTAATGCGTGTGGTTGCTGCAGAGACTGCGGAGACTTGTCATAGTCATTGAGATTTGAAAATACGGTCCACGAAAATAAATTTAAATAATATGAAAAATCTTGTTAACATTCTTCAGCTTTTCTAAAACATTGGAAAATATTACCCACGTTCCCCATTGCTTCATAAGCACTGGCAACAAATTTTTGTAGAAAGTCGGCATTTAGGCAACGCCACTGCCTTGTGTTGTACGCTACCAGCAAGTTGGATGCAACGGCTCGAAGCGAACCACTATCGACAACGTAAATAAATACGGCGAACAATACAGCTCCCCAATAGACGCAAGTAGTGCAAATGTGTCTTGTCTTATCGCTGCGAAGGGGCTCTCCTGTTTGCTGGTAGACTACTTACACTCGGAAAAATCTTGTTACATACTTGTGCATAGTTTTAAATATTGTTTTTTTTCTAATAATGCTAATAAGTATAAATGTCATCAGGTGTAACAAATCACAGTTCACGAACGTTAAAAAATGTTGGCACTGGAAAACTCTACTCACCGCTAATGACTGCTCAAATGAGAATTTCTCGGCAATAAGTACATCTTTTTCGCGCGAGAGACGATCCTTTGCCTGCCGCTCCTGGCGTGCTGCGTCCTGTAGGGTAAATACAAAATAATATAAAATTAATTTTCAGTACAACGTTAAAAAGTCCCATAACAGCTAAGCATTTAGTTTCATACATTTTCAAGAGTTGAGAGATGATTTTCATAAATATTAATATTGCCATATTTTGCTGAATACTATGTACACGGTGGACGGAAAGTTTCTGCATTAAAAAAAACACCGTTAAGGATCATTTGTTGTATTGCTTTTAAAATTTTTTTATTTAAACCACTAAATCATATCCCAGCAAAATTCAATTGATCATTAATATTGTGTATGTGTTCCATTTTTTTCGTAGCACTCTAGGACTCGCTTTCGAATACTTTCGCACAAGACCGACGTTTCGGCCAATGATATGGCTTCCCAGTCTCGTTACTCTCTCAATGAGTTTAAGTCTATTGGCAGGTTCTGGACTCCGAAATACTGAATCTTGAATCCTGTACCAGATATGTTCAATAGGATTAAAATCTGGCGAATTTCCCGACCAGTCTTCCCATACTAGCTTAAATAGACTTTTAGTAACACTTATTGACTGTTTCGCCATATGACATCGCGCACCGTCCTGCATTAAAATCGCTGTAGATCTATGAGGGAACTGCTTAGGATTTTCAAAACATCACATTATTGGGGATTTCCCCATTTCGTTTTCAAATAAAACAAGCAATCAGAATTTTAAGTATATTACAATTGAAACGACGTATGCAGAAACTTTTCGTCCACCGTGTATTATCCGGCAACCTTCCTTAGAAGTAGAAAACATACCAAATTTCACTCCTACATCTGCAATCTATAGAATTTCATTGCAATACAGATGACCACACGGACCCCACTAAATAAAATATCTTACATACAGCTTTACAAAAAATTCAACGCAATCAACTATTTTTAAGTCTGCTTTAAAACTAAAAAAACATTCCCCCAAACTCAGTTTGCGGTGTCGCGCATTTATCGTCTATAATACCTGCAGTGATTGACATTCCGCATCGAATTTACGTTGTTTTTTCTCCAGCAAATTGTTGCGTGCATTCTGTTCCTCGAGCAGCATGCGCAGATCGTTCATTTCATTGGTCATCTTTTGTGCCTTACGCTTCCATTGGCCCACAACTTGACGCTGCTCCTCGACCTCTTCATAGGCATCGGACAACTACAACATAATTGAAACGTATTAGTAGTAGTAGTGCTCTTCACATATGTACATCGAATATAATGCAATTATAGAGTCGAAAACCTCACCTTCTTCTCCAACTGTTTCTTCAGCCCAACGAGCTGCTCCAAATCGTGTTCGTGCTGCGTTTGCAGGCGGCGCTTGGTGAATTCCAGTTCGCGTGCCACACGCTCATACTTCAGCCTGTAGACGCCGTTGCCGCCGCTCTCGTCATGCTCGGGATCTTCGTCCTCGGAAATGCCATTCAAGTCGGATTTGGCACATATCAGTTCCATTTCTAGTTTTTCGCCCGCCTCTTGCAGGCGTTTCACTTTGACTTGCTGTTCGGTCAGCTCCTTTTCGAGTTTCAGACGTTCCGCCGTTTCGGCTTCGAGACGCTCGGTAGCGATATTGGCAGCAGAGCGTTCCTCGGCCAAATCGACCGAT
The DNA here is from genome assembly GCA_964056695.1 of Melieria picta. NCBI lineage: Eukaryota > Metazoa > Arthropoda > Insecta > Diptera > Ulidiidae > Melieria > Melieria picta. The sequence goes on from OZ057398.1 coordinate 68,163,155, forward strand.
ATCTCGGATAACTGAAAGCAGCACAAATTTAACATGCATGAGTAATTTGTTATTATTATTTCGGTTTGTGTTGAATATTTATATGATTTTTAGATCATATTTTTATTATTAGTTGAACATGAAAAGGTGGACCTATCAAGATGCAAACATTTGGCAAACGGAACTTCGTTTTCAAGGCCTGCGACTACCTGTCGGCCAACAGCGCATTCCACATGATTCCAAAAAACATTTTCTAATTTTTTACTGCTTGCGTGGGTGCGTGTCACACTTAATTTAAATATGTATAGGATCGCTATCTGGCACAAGCGATAAGTTCACAAATCGTCTACAGCTGCGTCGGGCAGCTGATTTATTAAAAAATTTAAACCAATTACTGCAGTTTCAAACAAAAATAGCCAGAACCAAGTCGTAAAAAACATTCCATTAGTCATGGATGCTTTTGAGTGCCGCACTGCTCTACATAAACCAGTCCAAAAATTCTATAAAAAAGATTCCAAACATTGCAAGTGGAAAGGCATTCGATAATTTCCTTTCACTACGTATGTTGTTGTTACTTTTCTGCAGCAGAACTGACGTTTTGACGGTCACTTGGCGACGCTGCCAATGTCATCTCAAGCGTTCGTACTTATAAATATCGAGCTAAATTTTGTTTGGAAGGAAAATCCCAAATGTTTTTCTATCTATACGTAGAGACCATACTGCAGAATTCATTGGGATAATAGACGTTTCGTTTAGGTTATACGTAAACTAGCAAAAACAAAAAAATAACAACGACAATGGCCCGGAAAAAACCAGCAGCTGAAAATTGTGTCAGCCGAATGCCTTTGAACGCAGAGCTTCAATGCCAAGTTTATTGCCGACATATGTTGGTGTTATACCCGTAGATGTGTGAAGTAGGAGACCCGCCCACACGTTTCCAATTTTATGCTGAGCGCATTAAAATCTACATCCGCAAAATACGATCTATTAGTGATCCATACAAGTTCGTCACAAATGTATTATCTATATATATAAAAGAGAGTGGCAGTATGTGTGTGATCGCATCACGCTCAAACGGAACGGCCGATTTTCATGGGGTTTGTTTTGTGCGATTCGTATTAAGTCAGTTCAGGTTCGTGCGAAAAGAAAATTCCGGAAAATCTATTGGAAAAGTCGGAAAATGCATGCCATATTTGACCGTGAATTTTGCACATTTTCAGATAATAACTTTGGAACCATAAGTCACACATCAATTAAATTCACTACGAACTTACTATTTAGTCATGTCCTGCGACAGAGAGAATGGGGCGGGTATTGGGCGAGAGGGTGTGGCACCACCCATACAAGCCAAATCTTAATAATGGAATATCTTTGAAATTGTAAGGCGCACAGCATTGAAATTTGGTACAGCGTCGACCCATAGATGAGTCATTCTACTGGTAAGATTTGATGGGCGTTGGACAAGGGGCGTGGCACATTTTTTGTGACCCAAATATTTCGCTGAACTATAAGTCGCACAGCAATGAAACTAAGTACGAACCTACCATTTATTTATATCTTTCGACAAAGGGAATGGTGCGGGTATTAAACAAGGGGGCGTGGCACCGCCCATACAAGCCAAATTTGTAATAGAGAATATCTTCAAAATTGTAAGGTGCACAGCATTAAAATTTAGTATAGTGTCGTCCCATAGATGTGTCATTCTACTGGTCAGATTTAATGGGCGGTGGACAAGGGGCGTGGCACATTTTTTGTGACCCAATTATTCCGCTGAACTATAAATCGCGCAGCAGTGAAACTAAGTACGAACCTACCATTTATTCATATCTTTCGACAAAGGGAATGAGGCGGGTATTGGACAAGGGGGCGTGGCACCGCCCATACAAGCCAAATTTTTAATAGAGAATATCTTTGAAATTGTAAGTCGTACAACACTGAAATTTAGTACCCCTTCGTCCCATAGATGAGTCATTCTACTGGTAAGATTTGATGGGCGTTGGACAAGGGGCGTGGCACATTTGTTGTGACAAAAATATTTCGCTGAACTATAAGTCGCTCAGCAATGACACTTAGTACGAACCTACCATTTTCTCCTTCGACAGAGGGCATTGTGCGGGTATTGAATAAGGGGCGTAGCCCTGCCAATATAATTTAAATATGGTTCAAGCGCTATCCATTTCTTTACTGAAACTTAGCAGCAACATTGCTTATTTGAGGGCCTCGATTGCGTTAATCAGTAGCTCCCTCCTCTTTCTTTAGTTGGGTTTCTTCGTCAATTTGCATCGCCATTGATTCGCCATCTCGCGTATTTCATTATAAAAAAACAACAAATGTCGTGCGGGACGAAGTTCGCCGGGTCAGCTAGTTTTAAATAACAGTGAAGACTGTTCCGAGCGAACAGTGCGACCATAGCAAAGGTGAAGTTATTTTCCGAACAATACAACAAAGATCACCAGAAATTTAATAATCGACGAAATATGGAGCCCGATAAAAACTGGGCATGTTAGTTTCGGGTCAGTTTGGCTCACAGAGATTTCGAAGTTGAAATGTTAATTTCCACTGAAGATGTGCGTTAAAAGTTCTCGTTTTCTAGTTCAACATAACTAAACCTAAATCAATTCTTTAACTCTATCTGGATTTACAAAAGACGCAATGGATTCTATACTAACTATAGTCCTCAAAAAAGTCCTCACATCACTGGTTATTTGCCAGTAATGGGTCGGAGTAACATGATTTCCACTATCATTTTACTCCGATCCATTTAACCATAAAGCAAAAGTATGATACGATTATAGTTCCAAGTTAGAACTTCCAACACGGATGAATCTGTCTCATTATTGTCCCCACTTGAAGCCATCCTACCTCATCCAAGTCGTTATCGTCCTCTTCGTGTATGGTGCGATCATCGTCGGTTTCGGACATTTCGCGAGCCACCGAATTCGAGCGCGAAGTGGGCGTGTGCGGCAGTGTTTTTGTCAGCTGAAACGCTTTGGTCAAGATATTTTGGGCCGAGCGTGTTCGACCCAGTGATCCGCCGCGTTCCATGCTGTTGCGTTCGCGCTGTCGCTCGATCAGGCTGATCGTGTCGTAGTCGTCGTAAACGGAATTGGTGGGCGTAGTGCGACCACTGTCCAAACCCATCGTACTGCCAACGGGCCCCACAGAACCCAGGCGCCGTGTTCGCTTGCCCATGGCGCTCCACTCCTCCTGCACATGATCGGTGCGACGCAGAAAGTTCTGTATCTTTTCGGAGAGGTAGGCGGACGAGGTGCCCGGATCTTCGTAGGAGGGCGACGGATGCAACGACTGACGCACTGGCTGATTCTTGCAGCCGAGCACAAACGACAGATTCGCATCGAAGACCACCGGCGAGGGTTCGAGTTTGCGCATCTCATGCACGTCCAGCGGATCGCCCCTGGTGTAGGTTTGCGGAAAGACGCGGCGCGGCGGTGTTTGCAAGCGACCGCTGTAGCTGCCGTTATTGCTGTTGTTGCAGTTGATCGAGGGAGAGCGCATCGTGGTCGAGGAGCGTGAGGTGTTGCTGCGCAGCGACATGGCCGGGCTAGGCGAGCGCATCGACAACAAACGCAGCCGATCCGCGGACGTGCCACGGATGCCGAGGCCATTTAAGCCGGACGAAGCGTGAGCCGTTGTCGCCGACCTCATATCTGCAGATTTGGGAAGAGGAAGTTTGAGTGAGACCTCAAGGGGAATTTCATTGACTGGCGCGGCGATGTTGGTGGTCAAATCAACATTACCAGCAAACGACGACGCAGTCGATGAAACACCGTAACCATTGGTCAGGGAGGAGGCGGTGGAGTTCTGTTGGTTTTGACGGCGAAACTGATAGCCGAACGACTGGTGTTTCATTTCGGGCGAGTACAGCCCATCCTCCGAGTCGTAGTGCTGACGTGTTGCGGTCGCCAGCGGACGGCCGGTGTATTTTTGGGTGGACGTAGTGGGGGAAGAGGCGGAGGAGTTGGTCGTGGAAAGCGAGTTGGAAGTGGTGATGCCATTCGACAGATGCTGGGCAGGGCTGCGTTCGCGTTGCTTCGGCAGGAATCTCGATTGCTTGCGAATACGTTGCTGCGATTGCGGCGGCACGGGAGGTCGGGTGACGGCATTGGTGGCAGAGGCGTTGGTGGCAGAGGCGTTGGAGGACAATGAGGAGCCACTGCCTTCGGTGCTCAACGGCCACTCGACTTTGTGATGGCCATTTGTGGCGGGGTTGGATTTGGTTTCGTTTTGCAACGGTTTCTCCACTGTGGAGGGTGTGGACGATGACTGGGCGGACGGTACGGGGCTGGCGCCGCGCGATCGGGAACTACGCATCGCCAGCAGAACACGCTCTAGAAATTTGGAATTTTCTACATGCTGTGTGGTTGGTTGCTGTGAGGTTTGGTGTTCCTGTTTCTGTGGTGATTTGGTCTTATAAGTGTTGCCGTTGGTAACATTATGGTTTCCTGTAGTGTTGGCATGGTGGGGTTTGGTGTTCTCTTGTGACGTTGTGGGCGTTGTGGCGGCTGTGCCTGTATGGGTTTGCATAGCATTGGCAGCACCTTCATCGATGGGTGCCACCATTGCCGCGTGTAGTGGTGGCATGTTACAGCGAGTTCTGCGCGTACGTTCGGATTTCTGGATTGGTTTTAGGGATGTGCAGCATGCGGGGCTTTGGCGCTTAGCTCGAGGGCTTTGATGGCATTACGTGTGTGTGTGTGACTGCTAATGGGTGAGAGGTGCCGCAAGCAGGACGGGGAAGGATGCAATGATTGCAGTGTTACACTTTCGGCGAGCCAATAATGTGCGAAATTGTGCCAAAAAGAAATCAAATGCAAATAAACGGAAGTCGATCGAATGGTGTTTTTAGTTGTCGTAAAAAATGTTCGAATTTAGATTTTCGTGATTGGTTCGTAATGTTGGTTTTTATTCGTTTTTGTTTATGTTATTTTAATTTCTTCTTGTAGTTGTTTTTCTTTTGTAAGTGAATTTGGGTTGTTTTTCTCTTGTTATACATTTAAAAAATGGCAATTTTACTCAATTCCAACAAGCGTCTCAGCGAAATTTCGCTTTAAATGCCTTCAAGTGCGAGTGTGTCGTCGGTGCGACTTGTGCCACTTTTCAAATTTCAGTGTTTTTTTATTTTTTCTTTATGCTTTGCGCAATTTTTAGGGGTTCGTTTTATTTTCTGCAGCGAAATTCGCCGAGTTTTCCGATTCTTCTCAAATTTTCACGCTTTCTGGTTGTGCGCGTGTGTGTGTGTGTGACGCGCGCACACTGTAGCACTGGCCGGCGATACCGGATACCCGCTTCCGTTGTATTTGGCAGCAGACTTTCGAGGATCGGAAAATTCGCGTATCACACGGCACTCAGAGGTTCAGATGCCTCCACTGCTCGACGCTGACTGACTGACTGGCTGGCTGATTGTGCTTTTTCGCTTTTGGGAGACTGCGGCGCCGCTGCCGCGACGATTTGTGGCATAATCTTCGTCACTTGTGCGTAGCCAGAGGCCAAAAGGAAAAAAGCGCGAGCATTGCGAAAAAAATGAAAAGAATGAACAGTCAAAAACAACTACAACATATAAGACAGTTGTGAGCATTCGAGTTGGGCTAAGCAGTCACAGATTGCCACCAAAGAAAATTGCAACAACAACAGCAAGCAGCAGCACACAGAGCACACTTGCAGCAATTAGAACCGAAGCGATCGGTGCGCTGCGTTACGCTGGCCAGGCCGGCGAGCGATTTTCTATGATTTTCTCGCACACTATGCGAAAAACTTTCGTTTATTTATTAGTCCCCGTGGCACGAATCTCGTGTTATGTTTACGTTAATAATAAATTTTGATCTTCAAAACCAAAGTGGCTGAAAAGATGATCAACCAGCCGCAGGTTAGAGAGATTATTGAACGGCTAATGGTGCTGCCGCCGAGCAAAAAAGTACATAAAGTGGGCCTTTTGTTTATTTCTTTCGAAAGTAGAAAAACAAAATTGATGCCGAACATTTGAAGCGAAGAGATCAATGGCTAAACAATTGGCGATTTGACCTGGTGACCAGAGAAATATAAATTTAAAACTGCGGCAGCGGCAATTGTCAAAAGTTTGCCGAGTATACATCGGACCAAAATACTTATTGCTTTAAGTGCGTATCTATGCAGGTCTGTGGATATACAAACATATACATATGTACATACATATAGGGTTTTTCATCATGAGCCGAAAAAGTAAATAAAGGAAAAAAAATCAATTAAAATTTGAATTTTGATGAAACTATTATCAAAATAATATTTGGTTTGTGCCATTAGTAATGGAATATGACATCATTCAAATGACCGCCACGAGCAGCCTGGCACACCTCGATTCTTTTTAGGTAATTTTCGATGACTTTTTTACATATGGCAGGCTGTAAGGCGCCAAGAACTGCACGTATGTTGTCCCTCAAATGCTCCAGAGTCTGCGGATTGTCTGCATAGACTTGGTCTTTCGCGTAGCCCCAAGGAAAAAAGTCCAAAGGGTTCAGATCGCACGATTTTGACGGCCAATTGGCATCACCAAAACGCGAAATTATGCGTTCATCGAACCTGGTTCGCAATTCTGTCATGTTCGGTCGTGTTGTGTGACATGTAGCGTCGTCCTGTTGAAACCACATCTCCTCCACATCCATATCTTCGATCACTGGCCAGAAATACTCGGTTATCATACGGCCATAACGTTCAGAATTGACGGTAACGGTCTGTCCTTCGTCATTTTCGAAGAAATATGGCCCTATGACACCACCGGACCATAATGCACACCAAACAGTGACTCTAGGTTGGCATTGGGCGCTCGACAACCACGTGTGGATTTTCTGAGCCCCACACATGACAATTTTGACTATTAACGTAACCGCCGAGGTGAAAATGTGCTTCATCGCTGAAGAAAATTTTGTGCGAAAAATTGGGATTTTCGGACTGTTTTTCAAGCACCCGTTCGGCGTAGTTACGACGCATTCTGTGATCTCCCGGCTCCAATTTCTACACCAACTGAACTTTATATGGATGAAGATGCAAATCCAAATGCAAAATACGCCAAATTGAGGTGATGGAGATGTCCAATTGTTGTGAACGCCAGGGAAGCGATAAATTCAGGTCATCTTCAACACTGGCAGCTACAGCAGCAATATTTTCGGCCGAACGAGCAGGGCGATTACGTATTGGCCTCTGTACATCTTGTACAGAACCAGTTCGTTCGAATTTCGCCAATAAATCCGAAATTGTTGACAAAACAGGCCTTCCGTGACGTCCGAAATCCTTCCTTAGTGCGCGAAAAGTGGTGCTCAAATTTTCACCATTTTTGTAGTGAATTTTCACTATGTTTACACGTTGAGCGATGCTAAATCGGTCCATTTTCATAAATGGCAAACACTAAACTACAATATTAACACAATGCAACGACAGATGACAGCTGCGGTTGTCGAACGCAGGGCTGTCAAAGTTTTCGGTTCGAAATGAAAAACCCTATATATGCTAATGCATTTGTGTGTGTGAAACTGATTGAGTGTCCTAGTTGATCTTGACCGATATATGTTTACCCTAAATGCCAAAATCTGATTAATACTTAATTTACAGTTCGAACGCAACCTATTGTTTCAAGGTCGAGCAGAAGTACACTTCAAATTTGCGCTTTTTAGATCAGAAATGTTGTTGTAAGCTTGAGTAACTCTGCTCTTTTCGTGCATATTGTGGGCGCCGTTTTGAATGATTTGTTACAAAACATCTGCAGCACTTCTTGCTTCCTTTTGCTGTTGAAAGGCCTTCCGATACGTTGGTACGCCCACTGGCATTTATTTGTTTACATTTCAAATACCAATAAATCATCGAAAGTATTTGTAACACTTTTTGCTGCGCACAACAAGCACACACATACACACACACTAATCTACCACCACCAAAGAATGCCTACGCTTTGAAATATTCAACAAAAAGCAAAATTGAACAGCCATTTTCTAATTGAAATTCTCCAATTGCAGTGAAATGGAAATTTTTGCATTCAGATTTCGTTTATACAAAAATCAGTAAAACTACTTGTAAACAGAAACAAAATACACAGAATCGCATATAGCAAATCAGCCATGTAAATTCGGTTGTGTATCGAATGCCAGCAACGTGAGGAGATGTTGTAAATCATTGGCGGCCAATTAGCCGTCACGCGGCCTCAGCTACGGCACACATGTTTGCGCAAGCAGGCCAGCAGCACACACACGCTGCGCTGACTTTTCGGCTGTTTTTCATTTCATTCAATTTTTTTGCCAGCAAATTTTTTGGTTTGTTTCCTTGCACACTGGCTACACACTTTCCCAACATTCTCTGCAACGCCGCGTTCCCTCCTCATTCAACGATTTGAATTGTTTAATCTAAATTTAATTTTGAACGAAATGTTTAAGTAAATATTTTGTCTATTTTTTTAATTTGTTATTTCTTCTAATATACTTGTTTAGCTTTCCTTTTCGCTGGCCTGGCCCAAGTACACAGCACAGTACCGCGCTGTGCTGTGCGGTGTGAACGTGTTTGTTTGCTACAATGCACCGCCGCCCGTCAGCCCGCCATTGGGAGACGCAGCGGGCAGGGACTGGCTGCTGGTTATGTATTTTTAGTTGGCCTTTCTAGTGGTGACCGATAGCCAGAGTGATTTACTTTTCAGTGAATTATTCGAATGCAGCTGCCTCCTGCCCGCCTGGCTCACGTTCGCGCACACATGCTGACGTGTCGTCACACGGAAATTGACACTTGGAAATTCACTTGGTTTGTGGCTACTGAAAATATTTCGATTTCGCCAGTGGTTTTGGCGCTCAATTGAAAATTTCATTTAGAAATAGAGATGCCTAGCTCGCTTCTTTTTTAACTGAGTGGACTAGCAGGTTGCTGTCTAAAATCGTATTGTTATAATTTTAAGTATTGTCTAGGTACTGGTAGAGTTTTTGCCTTTCTTTGTGTGGATTTTGCGGTTTGATATGGTGAAATGTTTGCCATTCTTCAAACGGCAACATAAAAGACAAAACTATTTTCGAAATGTGATAGAAATTGGCATCACATCTAACTTTTGTGTATATAGAAGCTTAATTATTTATTCGAAAAAGTATAGCAGCTGAAAAACTTAGTGCGTACAAAACTCAGTTTTAACCTACTCTTTCCTATCCAATTTAGATTATATTGCCATATAAATAATTGTTAATTATTATTAATTTAATTATTATTATTATTATTAATTTATTATATTAATTATAATTTAAAATACTTATTTTACAACTTCATCAGCTGCTCCGTATATTTTAAAGTTCATACGCAGCCAGCCACCAGACCCCACCGCTTCCCCAACGCATTACTATTCAGTTCTAAACCGCTCTACGCCATTTTTAAATTTAGCGTTAATGTCCCATTTTGCAAAATCATACAATTTTTAAAAAATCCGTTGATTTATTGTCGTGTGTTTTTCATATTTGATAAATATTTTCACTTGGATTTTCGAAAGTCGAAAGTATCGACGACAACATTACGCTGTTCTTTGTGCTGTCGCACAAATATAGACTTGTGAAAAGAATATTTTTATATGTTTCAAAACGACGCCAGACATTTGCAGCTGAACTTAAACCTGCGAGCAAAATTACGCCTACGCCAAACTCAAATTCGGCCAGTGGAGCGCAAAATGTTTGTTTACAGCAAATTGCTGCGTTCTTCGCTGCTGCCAAAAGTTGGCTGGAACAACGTCAGCGACAGACCGACATACCAACAAACAAGCAAATAAATTGCAAATAAATTGTGCAATTTAATTTAATTTCATTGGATTTGATGTGCGAACGCCAACGCCGCCGACATTGCCATCCGCATTAGCCGTGCCGAGTGGCGATTGCATCGGCCGGAGATGGCGACTGTGTTTTGTAATGTCACTGTCGCTCGGGAATGTTTCAAAAGTGAAACGTACAACACAGCGACAATTTCAATTATTTTTGCAGCGTCTTAAGTTCTGCAAAATATGAAATGCGCTGTGGTTGTTGTGCGCGTTATTTTCTTTGGCACACTGAGCGTGTTTTCATATCAAAAATTCTGCTTTTTATTTCATCCAACGCCTATAAATAGCAGCCCATTTGTTAGCCAACAGTTCCTATAGATAGCCAAAATCTTGGCAACTCTGCGGCGGCGCTTTCTTTGCGCCAATAATGGAATGCAATTAGTTAAAAAATAAGCCAAATAAGCCGTCTGGCTGCCTACCTTCGCTTCCAATTTCTGATTTTCAGTCTTCAGCTCGTGGCGGTCGTTTTCGATCTTCTCCAGCTTGGCGCGTAGCATGGCCAGCTCCTCGTTGGCCGACTTCAGCTGCTCCTCGGTGCGATGCACATTCAGCAGCGGCGTCACGCGTACCAGAAGGCGCCACCATGGCCAATCGCGGACGGTCAGGAATGCCTTGACGTTGCGCTGTATGCAGCGTACGGCCAGTTCCTGCAACACAAATTACAGACATTTCTCAATCACAACTTCAACGACAATGCGACAGTGACATTTTTACAGTTGTTGGTTCATGTTGTTGGCGTGTTGAATTGCTGGCAAACGCTTTGGCGTTTGACATGCGCGAGAAGCGCATGTCGTGAATTGGTAATTTTTGATGGCTTTGCATATGGCAAAAAGGGCGCTTTTTGAAAAGTGAAAACGCCAACAATTTCAACCACGACGGCAACAACGAAAACAACAACTACAAAAACACACACGCCTTTGCATATCAACGCACCTGCACGCGACGTCGCGCCACCTGTTTACGTGCCAAATAGCCGCGGCAGTAGGCCTGCAGCTGTATGATGCGGTCGGAGAGCAGCTCATCACGTTTCGCCTCCAATTCGCTCAAAACGCCGGAACGGAATAAAATCTGCAAGTACACACAAGAAATCAAGGAAGAGAGGAAATTTAGAGTCAAATTGTGCAATTCTTTTATGTGATGTGATAGAGTAAAAGTGCGGCCGCCGAAGAGAGAAGCACGTTCTATGCATGTATGGGCAATGGAAGGTGTGGGGCGCAGTGCTGGTCGAAATAATTACAATGTTCAAAAATCAAGATGCATAGCTTGCCTATGTCGAGTACAATTTTATAGACTTTCACGATGATTCACGAACCACAACTCACATTGCTTGAGGCAACGTTGCAGTTTCTGCGAAATTTATCAAGTCAAGCTTTTCTGTGCGTTACGCCACTCGAAGCAGATCAGTGTGTGCCAGCCTTAATGACAGCTGCTCTAAGCCACTGCAGGCGCGACAGATTTTACGCACAAATAATAAAAATTGAATCAGAAACAATGCACACAACCACAGTTGGAGAAACAGTTAGAAGACACAGTTGACAGCTTGCGCCCGTAGAAACACAGCAACAGCTGATGGAAATTAAGGAAAATGGGCACGAAAAACTGCATACATGCTTTCACCCAGAACACATATGAAGGCAGCCAGAAAAGCAGACAATTCGTAATTAGATTTGTGCACTTTGCAATGAAGTGTTGGAGCAAACCGAATGAGGACTGACGGTACAGAAAAGAGTATATGGAAGTATTTCGAAATGAACCTGAAAAATATATATGTAGGTATGGTATCAAATCTTAACTAATACCCCGTTTATACGACAGCTCAAGTCGCTATGAGTCAATACGCATTGACTCAATACAGTCGTATAAACACGTTTTCAAACCGCTTTGAACATTTTAAGCGTATCGAGTCAAAGCGCTTTTCAAATGAGTTCTTAAATTTTCAAGTCGCTTCGAAAATCCGTATAAACGGTTAAACATTTTCAAAGTGCTTTGAAAATCAGCTGATGGTGATGTACACTCAGTTTTTTGAGCATTTTCAACTAAAAAACAAGCAACACTAACAACTAATTTTCATTCAGACGTCAAAAAAATAGGAGAAACGAAAATATAAAAGCATGCTTTTCAAACCGTCTGCAGTCAATTCGCTTCTGAAATCAATGTATAAACACCTGGCTCGAAAGCGTATCGAGTCAATGCGAATCGACTGGGACCGTCGTATAAACATGGTATAAGACTAGCATTGCCACCTCTTCGATTCTTTTTGCATGAACAATTAATGAACCTTTCGTATGCGGAGAAATTTCAAGCTTTACAAGCTACTTAGCTCAGCTTATTAGGCAAACAAGCTCCAATAAAGCAGCAGTGTATACAGATGGGTAATGAAAAAGAATGTTGGAACGAGCAAGAAACGATTCTTCAGAATCTCCTACTACCATCAGTAAGTACAAGAAAGAAGCAGCTAAGGTCCTAAATTCAGACCCTTTGTGGGACGGTCTGTGGTACTATTATGGCAAGAATTCCCTTTGAAGAGATTTTTGCTGACTCTTATGGCCTGGAGTGCTCCAAAATTCATTTTACCCATTACCTATGCCCTTCTTCCTTCCTGAAGCCAACGCAATGTTTCGCACTCTAGTCGTTAGTGATAAATCAAGCTTGACGATTTAATACGCCCATTTTTCATACCGAACACGGCTGCTCTTCTGCTGTTATGATTTAATCTCGTCGTCTGCACGCGATACGGAAAAATTTTCCATCGTTTATAAATACACTCAAATTATGCCAAAAACACCTCAAAACAACAAAAAAAAATCAACAGCAAAACCATCAACAAATAACAACCGGCAGTTCGAATTAACCACACACACACACACACACACATGAAAGCGTGATGGTAATTTTCTAATTTTGCATGTGGTTACGTCGCCGCCGTTGCATGAATGTTGTTGCTGTAGCTGCTTCCGTTGGTTTCGTCTACAGCTCCAGCAGTGATTTTTGGCTTTATTGGCAACAAAGTGGCAACATTTGAATTAAAATTCAATTTCAACGCGTGATTTCATGTCAAGCGAAGGGAAAATCGGTAATCGCTGTCGCTGGTAAACACAAACAAACGAAGACAAACAAACAGAGGTAGAAAAAGCAGCAGCAAAAAGGTAAACAAAAACACGTATTTTTCAAATGCCAAACGACGGACGTCGAATGGAAATTCATTGTAAATATGAACGCCGACTTGATGTAACGTAGAAATTATAATTATGTACATTTAAATGCCAACGCGGACAGACCGACACTTGGACAGACACGCATACACGCGCACATGCGCCAAATGGGTGGGGCAAGGTGTAAGGTGCGGCATGAGAAAGTTGCCGCGTGCGGCCGTTTCTGCTGCTGTGCGCTGCACTCCTCACATTGCCAATCATCATAAAATTGGTAAAACATTAAATATTATACATATAAAAACAACAACAACGAAAGCAACCAAACCAAACTGCACATAGTGTGGCTGCTGTTGGCGCTATTGCCTGCGGCCAGCTTTAAAAACAAACACATAACACTTGTCAAACGCGGCAACAACAATAAAATAAATTACACAAAAAAGAAAAAACTACTATACAACAAAAACACCACCACAAAGAAGACGCAATAAAATGATAACATAAAAACAGGCAACGTTATTAAGTAATAAAAAATGCAGCTAGAAAGCGGTACACAACGCACAAGCGGCTGGCGGCAAATAAGGATGCGGCATGCTGCGACGAGCGATGGCGTAATCTGCTTGGCTGCAGTTGCGTTTTCGCGTTGCGCAGATGGCCGCGAACAAAAGGCTTGCTGCCGCCATCCAACTCCGCTGCACGCCGCCCCTTCTGCTGCTCTAAGACTTCGGCGAAATTGGAGACCAGTTGAAGGGCACTCGACACTATCTTTTCAGCGTTTGTCTTCACGTGTGGGCCGCACAAGTGCGGATGTGTTACGAGACGATGCCAGAAAGGAAATCAGCCGCAAATTTTATAGCTATTGTCCATGTCGGGGATGATGACGGTTATGGCGATACTCAAGTTGGTTACTTATAATTAAATGCCAATCAGGAGCGCACTCGGGATGGTGTGGGATAAGGTGAAGAAGGATGCTAAATGTATTTAGAGATAAGAAACAATAAAGGAAAGAGGTGGCGAGGAGACATCAAATAATGGTAAACCAGGTGGTGCAGAGGGGAAAGCAGTGTGAGTTATTAAAAAAAGGATCAAGAGAATAGAGCGATCCTGTGTTAAACAGCAAAATTATTGGATGTTGTTCACACTAGAACCCCACAGAACCACACACCTTTGGTACATTTCTTTTAATATTTTTTTATAGCACTCAATTTATCTCTCTAAAAGATCAACGCTTTCAGTGCAACCATTGGCGCCCACTTTCGAATGAAAACAAAACCGCCACTGACTGCAATTGCAGCATTTCTGCAAGGCAGCATTTGAATAAGGGCAAAGGATTGCGGACTGCGACGCTAAACGGAAAGTACCAACAAAGCTGCAAATTACAAAGAAAATGGAAATAGGGGGACTAGAAAAAAGAGGCAAAAATTATACACACTCAGCTAAAACTAATTTGAACACCTGTGGCAGCATCGTTCGCAGTTCAATTGCCGATCTGTGCAATCAGCGCAGCGTAGAATTGGCGTGCACAAGTGGAACGACAGGCAACGAAAAAGGCGCAAAACTCAAATTACAAACATGTCACGTACACGGCGCATTATTCGCCACATTTATTGGCCAGCGGCGAGCAGGCGATTCAGTGCAGTTGCGCGCAAGGGCCGAAGGGGTACGAGGTATTGAGACGCATGGCTAATGTTGAAAATGTCAACTACGCGTATAATTTAGAGCTGGGCCTCAAGTTTTAGCTGCAATAAAAATGCCCAGCGACAGGCAGACGCGCCGGCGATTACTTTGCATTTACATGAGGCGGCTGTCGCGTCCCTTCACTCTATCGACAATGGATGCGCCGTAATGGAATCGTAAAAAGGCAATAATATTTAAAAAGCATTTGCCGCGCAATCGTTTTAATATCGACACATTAGCCATATTGGAAAATAGAAACAAAAATAGAGTGAAAAATCGGAATGTCGATGAAGGAAAATTATTGTGTTATTAACTCATTTCGGGAGGGTCGAATTATGTTAACAACAATTATGCGCCTCACGTGCGCATGCAGTGAAATGAAAGTTTTTCTTTTCTGTTTTCTTTGCACAATTCGTCAACGTTCGCTGCAAGTTAATTTGGCAGCGAACGCGGCCCAATAGAGCACAAATGGCGGGCAACTAGGTGCGCGCAACGAAAGTAGCAAAGCAACGGTAAACGGTAGCAAATACGACAAATACAACTGTTATTCACGTCCCGTCGAGACTTGGGCGTGCCCACCTACATACGGCCGAGAGCTGGCGTGGAATTCTGCCGAATCGGGCGGTAAAAGTGCGTGCGGCTGAGGTCAGCCGATTTGCATTGGGTAATTTGAGACATAGTCGACTGCGTGTGGTTGCCAAAAACACTATTTTTCATTCAATGAAGATCGAAGCTGGTTGGAGTGCGTTTCCGCTAGAAAAGTGTAGTGTTGTGGGTAAAAAAGACCAATGTCTGTGATAAATTGATGTGTTGAAAAATGCTGTCTTTTATATTGTAAGGCTTCAAAGTCTGTGATCAGGTGGAGTTAAGTTCTTTAAATAAATGAGGTTTAACATCTACAATAGTTTTAGGACAAGTTATACAAGATATTAAAAACCAAAAACAGAAATCAAAATATTTTAAACAGAATGCACGTATAGAGAATGTGAAGAGCCCAGGTTGAGCAGGGAAATATTAAAAAATGTGCAACTTTCAACTATTGACGCCTTCGAACTACGAATTGGCATTTAAACTCATTAAATACTTATAACCAAAACCATAGCGGGTGGGATGGTGTTCAGAGTAACAAGCAACTAATAAGTTATCACATACAATGGCGGGTGAGGGGTTGGGATAGAAAGTTGACAAAGGATAGAAAGTGACAACAATAGCATAAATACTTTAGGGTAAACAAAGCTTCAAGTGGAGTTGATAAATGTCCGAGTGAGAAAAACAAATTTACAAAACATGTTTGTTTTATTTAAATTTTAAACCACTTTATTATAAAAAATTAAGTATAATTGCAGACATTTTATACCATGTCTCTATAGTACAATACAAACATTTATCAAGTTAAAACAAAAAGCAACTAAGAATACAAATAAAAGTTTGATAAATTATTGCATAAGAAAAGAAACACAAAAACTACATTTTCATTCGTCAAATAAGCTGGGGTACGTTACAATACGTTACGGGTATAGCCAATTGTCTACTGCCTGCTGGTCACCCTAAAGCAACCGGATAGTTACCTCTTTGCTATAGTTCGGATAGAATTCGACGTGTGTTTGTATGCACTGCACAGCCTCCAGCTGCGCCACCCGGGTGGCAGTGCAGACCTTCGAGACCTTGGAGGCACGATTGCACTCCGCACCGCCACTGCCAGCTACCGCCTCCGCATGACCGTGTCTCTCGAACTTTGCCAACAGTTCCGAAATTTTCGTCGACTTGTAGTGTGTTGTGTGCAAGCACGGCGCCGGCCCCTCGACTGCGTCCGACCCGCTCACACTACTGCTGGACATGGTGGAGGTGAACAGCACATTCGGCGCTGCGTCGTTCTCGTTGGATATGTGGCCCGAGTCATCCGAGTCCGAGTCAGGCGGATGCTGTTTTTTGCGCTCTGCCTGCCGTTCGTCGTGTGCGGGCGTTGTTTGTTGGATCGAGATGTCGCACTTCGCTTTGCCTGCCGGTACCTCGATAGCCCGGATGTACACTGCCTCAATGGGCATCGGCGACATTTTGGCCGCCACCACATTTACCAACAGCTCGGCGTGTTTGTCCGACGTCTCGCCCAATACGGGCGGTATGATTTTGCAGAGCTCCAGCTGCGGCTGCTGCACTTTCTCCTCGTTCGCATAGTTTAGCTTCCGCGCCAGCGAACCGCGCTTCTTCGCGCTGGCCGTATCTTTTTTTACTTTACACGTCGAACTCGGAGTTTTCGCTTTCAAGCGCGCCGGCGCCGGGTGCTTAGTGCTCACGGTGCGTCGCACGGACGCCTCCGTGTTGAGTGTCTCCACCTTGCGCAGTATTTGGTGACCTTTCTCCAGGCACTTGTCGAGCAACTCGTCGCGACTTCTGTGCAGCTTGCGCACAGTGGCGGTGCTCGTGACCGGCGTGGAGGTGCCGCCGCCCCTCGAGCTGCTGCAGCGCGATATGCTCGATCGGCTGGTGGCCGTGGAGGCGGTGCTGGTGGTAGAGCAGGGTGACTTCGATCTTTCCGGCTGCAGACGTGAATTGCTGCGTGGCAATTTCTCTGCTGCAACTCCTCTCCGTTTCGGCGGTTGGGTCAGTTGTTGACGCTGCGGCGTTACTGTTCGTGCATTCAGGATGAACTGATCCGTTATGGTGAACGTGGTGGCCGAGCGGCCCTGCATAGCCAATGTTCGTCTGCTGGGGCGGCTGTCGATGGCATTCAGTTTGCCGGAAGACTTTTTTGATACGACCGACTGTTTCTCGCTGAGTGTCGCCTCAGCATAGATGGTGCTGCAAAAGCTCTTGCTGCGCCTTTGCGTCGTCAACGGTCTCAAGATGGGAATCTTACTCGAGGTAATGTCTGTTGCGGACGGCGTCAGTTCCCAGACGGACTTAGAACGCGTGCATGCGCTCAGGGGGAACGGCATGTTGCGCAAAGTGGCCGAGCCCGTTTTCTTCGGTGTCAAAACGGATGATTTGGATTTTTGTAGGGTCTTTGGCGGCGTACGTGGTTTCGATGTGGTGGTGTTGATGCGCAAATCCTTTGGGTTGCTTGGTGATATGGGTTCCAGTTCGGTGTTCCAAATGCCTGGTAGTACATTAAGGCTGTCCAGTTGTGTTTTCTGGCGCTGTAGTGGTGGTGGTGATTTCTTCGATAACATTGAGCAATGGTCGAACATAGTTGCTGGAGTGTTGAAAGCGTCTTCAGAGCACTTTGTTGGCACTTTTGGGTCGAGCGATACGGGTTCAGAGCCTACTTGCGATTTTAGGTTATCTGGAGTTGTAGGGGTTGCCGAAATATTTAATGTAGTGTCCAATTCAGCAGCTGGAACAGTCAGTGGTGTAGCTTGATCTGGTGTAGAGTTCAATGGCGCTTTAGCGGCGTTTAGTGGCGTTGTCAAAATGTCCTCATCGCTGTCCGAGGATGTTGACAAATCCGTTACCGACCTTGAACTATTCAGAATGGTTTTTGTGATTTCAGAAGCAATCACCGATTTCAATTCGGTATCCACAGCGCGGGGATGGTTCTCTTGCGCCAAAGCCATTTCCAGGTTTTCACTAACAATCGATTCCAGTATTGATTTGAGCTCAACTTCTGGATTTTGCTCCACAGCAGCAGCGCCATTCTCTGAAAAGGGTTTCGCTTGACTCTCCGATACGATCTGATTCAGCAACGATTCATCCAGATTCCCTTCACAATCAACCACATCGCTAGCTTTTACAACGCAAGCAAAAAGGTACGGCTCTTCGGCACTTTTGCCGTCAGCAGCCGATCCTTGCACCTGTGCAACCTCCCCGGCCGCCGATTCCTCGTGCTCGGCATTGTCACTGGGCGCGCCAGGTTCGTGGTGGAAGTCTGTCAGAATTTTGTCGAAATTCCTCAAGACCATATTCAGTTTGGTCTCATCGTGGGCCGCCTTCTCGAGCTCCTCGAAAATTTCATCCTCCAGCGACTGTTTGTTGACATTCAAACTCAGCTGACACTCCTCGTCGCTGTCGAGGTAGACGTGGCTTGGCAGCACAAACAACACAGAGTCGTCTGGTATCATTGGAGTAGGTGTGGAGCAGACGGACACTGAATTTTCCTGCGTGTGCGACTTCTTGGCGGATTTGGTGATGCGTCGCTGGTGCTTCAGCATGCCTGTCAGGCGTTTGGTCGATGAAGCGGTCGCCGTTGTACCGCTGGGCAGCGTGGCTTGCTTGTTGATGGCGGTGTATCGGCCCGTGGTGGAGTCGTCCGTGAACAGAGAGCCCATGGAGACTGAATGCTTGCTGGATTTATACAATTTGCCACTAAGCTTCGGTGTCAGATTGTCCTCGATTTTGTGGCGCAGCTTCGAGCAGAACTTCTGCACGCCCAACGTCTTTATTGACGTCGACGAGGGGCGTGCAGAGGTGCTGGGTGTAGCTGCAGCGTGGTAGGTCTTGGAGCTGCCTGTCAATTTATTCATGTTACTTGTTTTTATTTTGATTTTGTCAAGAAATTTTGCACCAAATTTCTAAACGTTGTATTCGTCAAAAGTTCATATTCGTTATATGTCGTTTTTTGTTTTTTTGTTTGTTCTATAAATCGGTGAAAGGCTTAAGGTAGAGACAAAAACAAAGCTGCCGAGCAACAGAGTCCACTTGCTGGGCATACGCCGCACAGGTCGGGTGCGTGCAGCTCGAACCGACTGTTATTAAAAATCCATTTGATTCAATCAACGTCTGGCCGCCTGTCTGGCTGTTTTTAGTTACTCGTACTTTGGATATACGGCGCGTTTGGTTTGCGTACCGTCCACTGTGTACCGATCGTAGTCGTTCGCGTTCAGCGTGCAACTGACTGCTTGCACGGTCGCTGACAGTCAAATTGAACAAAGTTTTACACTTTGGTCGCCGCCTCAACACAGCGCAATGCAGCCAAACACAGGCCAGAGCCAAAGACACGGAGCCAGAGACACGCCAGTGTCATCAGCTGGCGCAGCAACATCATTATCGCCAACAGAAGTACCAGCAACATTGAGCCGCAACATCGCACACATTCACACTTACACGAAGCAAACACAGGCGCATGCACAAGAAAGCGCGGCTTATCAGCGCAGCAAGTGGCGTTGAACAGACTTGGCGTGTTGCGTTTTTTGTTCATTTCGGCACTCAACGCAGCTTACGAGTAGCACAGAAAGCAACGCATTCAACGAAGAGAAATGTGTGTGGCTGTGTGCAGAGACCGCACGCAACACAACATGTTGCGTGCTTTCGATGCGTTGAACGCTCAGGGTTGAGTCGTGCCTACAGAGAGTTGCCGACTTTGACTGGGATTGTGCTATGTGGGAAAGTACACTCCACACGTGAACGCTAAGTAAGTTGCAGACGCTACTAACATTTCAAAATTAAACTTAATGCCACCATTAAACGATGAACATACACATGTACATACATATATGGAACATTTTTTTTGCGCGGAGAAAGGCAAAACTGACCAGAGAAAAAGCTTTCTTCGTTTTGTGTTGATTGAGTCAGAATTTGCATTCACGGCTTACATATCGCTCAAATATGGCTTAACTGCTGCTACCGCTGCCCTTCAGCTTTTGTTTTAAGGGGTTAGGTCCACTCATGATTTTCAAAAAATCGATTTTTTTTATTACATTTTCTAAAAGTATAACATTTCAAAAGTATTCCCTGAAATTTTTAGATTAATCGGACTATTATTCGCCGAGATGTACTGCATTGAAATACATCTCTATTGTATTTTTATCTGCATGTAAACTATACTCAAAATTTTAAACGCGTTTTTCTCGAAACCACGTTTTCGAAGTCGGTGATCACTGTAACTCGAAAACGGCTGTATTGACCCTCTTGAAATTTTAACGACTTATTTTACATATAATTGTCCTCAGGATGGACGAAGGATTTTTTTGTACGATGAAATTTTTTTTTTATAGCCGAAAAAGTGACGAAAATGTGGGTAAAAAAAAATGTTGACTTTGAACGTCCGCCATGTTGCGACAAATCAAAATATGAACAACCCTTCGTCCATCCTGAGCATTAACTGAGTTACTAAAGATCCCCGTTCGTTTTTTTGGTTTCAAATGATCCAGACTGCTGCAATCGTGATCACCGCAAAACGTCTTTTTTTTGGTGTGTCAGCAAATTGACTATATCTCTTAATATTATGGACATTTTGACATGAACATTTTTTTGTAACTTCCTGAAATGTCTATCTTTAATGTACAAAAAGATTTATTCATAAATAATAAAACCCGTCTTCAGAAAAAATTTGCAAAAAAGCGTTCTTTTTTTGCCTTACAAGTGGACCTAACCCCTTAAGTCAGAAGACTCGAAGAAATTGTGTATCTAATTGATTGCACGCAAGTCCCGTGCTTGTCATCTTCTTCATCTCCACATTGTCACAATTTAACCGACAATTGGACATCTCCGATACAAATGCCTTTTTAACAGCCGAGTGTACTATTTTAAGTTAATTGTCATAAAATACGTTAAATCTTCGTTAAATCTTGTCACACATGGAACAGTTTGTCACAATTGTATTTAAAATTTGACATTCCTGGTGTAATTTCGAACAGCTTTTTATGCAATTTCAATTGCCGTCCCATATTCGTTTAACTTTTCCTAAATAACTTTTTTGTAGACCATTTCCGATTATGAAATGCAAGTCAGCTAAACTCTAAAGCTCATCTTATGAGGAAAACAACAACAACACCTTCTGACATTTGATGCCTTTGTAGAAATTATGGTTTCAACAGCTTAAATATGGTATTGGTACGTATTGCATTTTCTTCAAATTCACAGACATTACTTTTAAAGCAAAAACAACAGTGAATACAACAAAAACAAGCAAAACCAATACAACAATCACTGTGTCATTGTTTATTAAAAATGCTATTCATCGCTTGGAAAGTTGTCACTACTTTTTCCAACAATTTGGCTAGTATCGGTTTTATGGGTTTAGGCCACAATAATACAATAAAATAAACTTTAGCACCCGTAATAAAGGTTTTGAAACTTATTTAATTGCTCTCTTTCTTTTGTGTGTTTGTGGAAAACCAAAGCCACAGAATAGCAGCAATAACAACAACCGAACCAAAGAAAACGGTTTTGAAAGAAACAAAAAACTAAAAGTAATTCATGTTGTAAATTGCTTTGTCATCACATGAAATTTGCTGATGAGACTAATCACCAAACGCAACAACAATAATATAGCTAACTAAGCCAATAACAACAACAACAACGAATGCAGCCAAGGGTTTGCACTCGATGGTTATGTGACGCGACGTTGAATTAACACACAACAAACAGTCTTTGTAAACGTTAATCGGCGACATGCAACGGGGCACATGCAACGCACGCCGCCACAGGCTGCGATCAAAGCAAATTCACTGTTAAACTTGGCGTACAATATCGTAATAAAAATGTCATAAAATGCCATTTTGAAGGCCAATGCCAATTTGCAACTGGAAATGAGTCGAGAAACTCCAAAGCATAAACATTTAATTCTGCTTGAAAGTGCATAGAGTTTGAAGAAATATCTGAAATTTTTCTAAATAGAATATAAACGAAAGTGTAGCGAACTAAAGTCATTTGGAATTTGCGCTAAGCGAGCGAAAATGTTCAAATATTGAGCGTTTCATTAATGTTACGTATACGCCCCGTTGTGGCTCCGTTCTTGGGCAATTTTCATGCGGCTGTCTGACTTAGTGGCCATGCTCGGGGTAATTGCGCTGAACAAATGGCAATTAAAGGCCATGGCATGATACCGTACAAGCGAACGACAACAACAAAAAGGCAATAGCAGCAAACACACACAACAATGCAACAAGTCAGCTTCAACCAACCAACAGATTAAACACGTTTGGAAACGCAACAAGACCGTAACCACCAGCAGCTGGAGTAGAAGAAGCAGCAACAACACACAAGAAGCAGCAGCAGAAGACTTGAAAAATTATTAAATTGTATTTTAATGAAAGTAAGCGTGAATTCACACCGCGCTCCTGCCGCGACTGCGACAACCGCCAGCCGCAACTCTCGATTGTGTTTTGCGTTGCATGCAGCAATCTGCGGGTTGCGGCAATGCCAATGCTCTTGTGCGTTGTGCTGTCAGTCGGTTAATTCCACACATGATGGTCAAATGTGATTTTCGTGTTGTTTTGCTGTGTGTGGATGGCGGCGGCTGCTGCTGCTGATGGTTCGCTAACGCAGTTGTCATTTGTATTAGTTGTTATTGCATTGTAGTCGCAGCCAAAGTGCATTTGTTGTGTGGCATAAAAAGCGCACAACTACACTCAAAAATACAATAAATAACCACAAAAAATAAATACAAAAGCCACTACTTAAACGAAACGAAAACACATGTGAGAATCTGTCTGTCCCTGTTGTATGTTGGCTGTCTAACTGTCTGTCTGTGCCTGTGCGTCTGCCCGTTCGGCAGTGCATATGTCATGCATGTGGCGGCTGGTTGTTGCGGTCGACTTGTTGTTGCTATTAGTCGTTGAACGTTGTTTTGTTGGTCGGCTAGCTGGCTGGCTGGCTGATTGTTGGTCTGCGGTGTCATTTTAGGTGAAAGTCACTTGCGCATAATTCACAATATCGATTATTGATGAAATACGCCGCTGTTTGTCTGTTCGTCAGTGCGTGTGTATGTCGCGTCGTGTATGTGCGCTTGTGCAGTTGGATAAACAAACAGAAAATATTAATTATGAACCTTAACAATCTTTATTTTCATTTTTACGCACGAAATGCTTTTAGAGGCGTTATCGAACTTTCTCAAAAAATACAGCAACAAAATGCTTGACAGCAAGTAGCCCAACATGCTATTCACATTTGTAAGTTGATGATGGTTTATAAAGTCAAAAGAAGTCAGAACATAGCAAGCTGACCTGGAAACAACAACACAACGATTTAATTAATAACTATGAACTTGGAATCTGTATTGAGTTCGGTGTGGAATACGAAGCTGTGAGTTGGTTGCAGAAGGAAAGTTGGGTTAGGAACGATTGACATTTAGTGGCACTTTTATTCGGACACCGAGCAGATGAGATATAAGGGAAATACTATTTAGCCCTTTCGCTACAGATTTTTACTGGGGAAAGTTACAATTTTAAATTTTACGTTTTAGGCTTCTATGTGGATATATTAGCAACATTCCATAAGAAATTTTTTAATTTTTATATTCGGACCCTGTATTTTAGAGTGTTTTTCTATGAGAGCAACCACATCGCTGTGGCTGTAATAATTACTTAACCCTTTCAATACGACTTTTGGCCAGTGAAGATATTTCTGTATGATTGAACTAAATGTGCTGTAAATAAGTAAAAGAACATGTTTACATAATTTCAGATTTTTTTTTTTTTTATGTACAAAGAGCACGCTTACACTTCTGAACGTATACCAAGTATGAATTAGTTAGGTTATGCTAACCAAAACATGTGTAGTGAAGTACTGACTACAGACTACTGTTTAGTCACATCCCAGCACTTTAAAAGCGAATACTTTTCGCACCAGTAATTTTTGAACATTATCTGGGACTTATATATCCCCGCAGTATTGAAACATAAAACTTTTTACGCATAACGAAAATTTAAATATTTCTTCATTTACTTCAGCCAAAATTAAAAAAAAAGTATCTAAATTGAAAGAAAACGTCAAATTAAAAAGTTCTGTAATTTTTTCTGCTTCTTCTTCCTTTACTATGTCAAGATATACCATTAAAAAAACGTGTATACTTCACTTCTCTTCTTTAAACTTAAATATTCAGTTTATTAATTTCGTATTTTTCCTAAAACTTCAAGCTATTCTAAAGACCAACAAAAAAATGTATTCTTGCAACCATAGAGGATGCAGACGGCCACAAAGTAGCATGTTTCCATATGGCAACAAAATAGCGAAAGGGTTACTATCAGCCTGGTTCAATGCATTTACCGATTAAGACTTCGAAAGTGAACTCTCAGCTACCAATATGAAAGCAAGGTTAAGGACGACTGGCAGGTTTTAAAATGTAAGTAGAAAACTAGCTTCAAGCTTGATTTAAAGTTAAAGAAAAAATTTTGGTTATGGAAGGTGGGTATTGTTAAATTCGAAACCGAGGAACTGCAAAGATGTAAGCGAAATACTAAGACCTATTCAACACATTTATCGCTGAAATTGAATGCCAATTAAAATGTAGCGCATTTAGAGTTGAGTAGCATTTGGATACTACGAACGTCGGTCATTGAAAATCGTTTCCAAAATGTGTCAGACTGCATAGAGAAAGCCCCAAACTGATTCCAGCTTCCAGCTGACTCCAGATTTTCTTAGTGAGTTTTCGCAATGAAAATTGTTAACTGAACGATCTAAATATTTGAAAAATATCTCCACCATTTACTCGATTCAAGTTATGAGCGCATCTTCGAACATTTTTTTACTTTCAGCTTTCAAATTCTCTGCATTCACAACAAATTCCACATCTGTTTGCCAAAGTCAATGTCAGGCAAACAAACATTTACTTTCGAATTGTTCAACACTCTAACTGGCCGGTTTCATTCAACCCGTTTGTCACTAATGCTGTAAACACATTGAACTTCAGGTGTTAAATTTTTCAAAGTAACGCCAGAAGTTAATATGAATCACTTCGAAATGACTAATTATTTTTTTAATTATGCTATTTTGAACAAGAAAGATACCGCAACAGTTGTGGAAACAGCTAATAATTGCAATAAGAGCGCATAAATAATTGAACTGCCGTACTAAAGCAAGCAGTGAAAAGACCCTGCAATTTCAAGCCAATGAATTCACCGAGCGATGAGTTTGGATCAATTAAATTATTATTAGCAACTTTGTCTTCTTTATTTCGTGTTATTAATGTCAAAGTGCGAATCCACAATCTATGGACTTTGTATTGATTCTTTAACCTTCACTCTGTGCATGGTTTTTACACCCTAATCCCGTACAATGTGGAACTTTGCTCCCCATTTTTGTTCCAGTATATTTTGTATGAGAATGAGTAAAATAATGTGTTTTTGGGAAATAATTATATTATCATTATATCATGAAACATTGTTATTTCTTTTGTACCGTATTATGAATTTGTTATTCCACCGGTGAGTGTGCACGTGGTTGAGAACTTGAGTGGTTCAGAACTTGGATGTGTTTTGCTTACTTGGTATAAAAAGCGGGGTAATTTATTCCCTAAAACAGAACAAACTGTTTCTGGGCAATATGTGGGTATACTGACCCAATCACACTTAAAAAAAAATAACTGCTTGTGTTTTAAGAATCGTTCAGAAAGAAATACTTTCACAAATTCATATTTTCTGTGGCTGTGGGTAACTGTATATCGCATGCACAGAGTGAAGGTTCAATACAGCAGTCAACAGCCGATTACGAAGTTTGAAAATCTGTTTTCTACAGTTTTACAATCAGAGACACGTAACTACTTGAACACTTGAAGAAGCTTTCCAACTCACATAAACTTGTTGCGCATACGAATCGAGAACACACCCACAATCAGTAGAAAACATTACTGATGTCAAGAGGTATTATTGAATCATGAATGATATAAACCGATTTGAGCAGTGACGCTCAAGCTATCGCAATCTGTTACTTAAAATTTTCCTCTAGCGAAACACGAATCTGCAACACCCCGATTTGCATTTCAAGCCGCAGCGCGCCAACAATTTGAGGGGCACTTATCTGTTGTGGCGGATCATGTTGTCGTTAGTGGCCACCTACATTTTTGCTCATCAGCAACACGCTCAGCAGGCCGTAGAGCAGCAGCAGGAGTCGCCACACCTCGCGCGCCACGTCGCGTTGCGAGCAGAGCTGAATCAATAAATTAAAATAATCTCTGCTGCCATTGCCGGCGGTGGCGTTGTGATATTGTTGCTGCTGCGTGCGCCGGCTGTCGCACCAGCACGTCGCTCCATCATCATCACCGGCAACTGCAGCTGCAGTTGAAGCCGTCGCCCCAGCAGCGGTGGCGACAAGAAACGTCGCGCTCTCTTCGCTAGGCATAAGCGCGCCTGATCGGCCGGATGGATGAATGCATGGAAATTGGACTTGCTGGCATCTAAGCGGATGTGGCAGCGCAGCCGCACTCGTCGGCGTTAGGCTGTGACGCTGTTAACGGTGACGTTGCAATGCTAGAAAACGTCGCTCAAGCTCGAATTGCCAGTCACAGGCGTGCAGCTGCACTTGTCGCTGCCGTCGCAATGAATATGACAAATTTATATGACTTTTGCTGGTGTTGTTGCTTTCTTCGAACGCGTACACACTTACACACACGAAACGGTCTGAAAGGGAAACAACTCGCGTGCCCTGTAACTACGGGCAGAGGGACAAGCGGCTTGCTGCAGGCATTGCTGAGTGTTTTTTGTAGTTTTTTCCAATTGTTGTTATCAATAAAAATCAATAATCGACACACCGGCACACATTTCGCCGTTGTCTGTGCACAAATTTCATTAAAAGCGAATAAAATCGGCCGCAATCGATGCCAACGAAATGGAAAGCGGATTTGCGGAAAATTCACGCAATCCGCACAACAACGCGCGTTAATGCAAAGCACGCAGCAACAACAACGCAAACATCAATGCCGAACAGCCGAAAAGAACAATTTTGAAGAAGAGCGAAAAGTTGTCGACTGACGTTGACTGGAACGGCGATGTTGCAGGCAGATTGCAACGACACTGATGCTGACGAGGGACGCACGGACGGACGAACGACGCAGATAGTGAACGCTTGCTTGCATCGCCAGCAGTCACAAAAACGCGTTATCCGCACACAATTGAAACAATTGAAAGGCGTTTCAAGCGCAGTCAAGGCGCAAGGCACAGCGGCGAGCGAAATATTAGATATCAGCAAAGGTGAGCAAAATCTATGAACAACTATACAAAGACTGCAAAAAATTTAAGCTGAGGGAAAAACTGATTGAAATTAATAAAAATAAATTCAAATTAAATTCAAGGCGATTGATATTTGTCAGCGGTTAATGCATTCTGGGTCAATCAACAACAAACAAAGACATTTTCTCTTTCAGCTGGCAAGAAAAACTTAAACTTAAAAAAACTCCAGCAAAAAATGTGGGAAAACTTGTTTTTGGAGTGTGTAATTTTTTGTTTGATCATTCAAATTATGTTATTAAAGTAAAGTCAACAAATTCTTAGCGACAATAGCGTGCAAATCGTCCGAATGTTTTTCTTTCCGTGGTCCTCCTTTGTTGAACAAGTTCAGTGTTGCCAGATACCTAAAATGACTTTCTCCTAAATTAAAAAAAATACCGAAATTTCCCCTCAAAAGTTAAAAAATCTTCTAAAATTGTTTTATAATTTGCGTCATTTTAAAATAAATAAAACTTCTCTAAAAAAATGAAAATATGTAGGGGAATTCTTTGTAAGGTGCCACTCTTTGTAAGGTGCCACCCCTGCTCGATTTCGACGTTCCAGCAATCCAAGCAAAAAAATTCCTACCGACATTTAAGGTATATATGACAACATCAATTTTAATGTGGTTTTTGAGGGAACAGACGCAATAACACGGTCTGGGTAAAAAAAGTGTCAAATTTTGTTAAGAAAAAACTTAAAAATAAAAACTGAAGGTTTTTCTTACTTGAAAAAGTAACCAAAAACTTATAAAAAACTAAGGTAAACATCAGTGTTGGACATAATTTTTAATGGTTTTTCATAATCCGAAATGATATCCGAGCATATCGTAAAAGGAAAAAATTTATACAATGATTTCCAAAATGGCATCAAAATGTAAAGTGCGACCTTTTTTTCTTTGTAAAGTGCCACCCCCTTTTTTCATTGTTTTGTGATCCTATATCGGTAAAATGCCTTTTTGTTGCTCGGGACCGCCAATAAAATGAATTTAAAGTGTTCTTAGTAAATTTTTCTCTAATCCTATCATGAGGAATAAAGTTCAGTTCAGTTTTGTTTATTAATTTCCATATAAATACCGTTTTATTCGTTACCATTCAATTTGCATTTTGCTTTCGGTCATTTTCTATTAAATTCAAAATTAATTAAATAATCTTTCATAAATTTTCTAAATCATGCATTTGTACTTGAGATTTCTACGTTTTTCGCGATTTTTTAGGGGGTGGCACTACTTTACATTAAAAAATTTTAGGGTGTCGATTTTTAACACTTTGGGAAATTGGCTGTAAAATTCGTATATACGAAAAATTCAAATGTGGTGTTTCCTTGGGTCATAGCTTTTTAAACCCTCTTTTCAACAGTATATGAATTAATTTTCTAACGAGCTATGCGCAAAAAAGCCATGGGGTGGCACCTTACAAAGAATTCCCCTACATATAATTTTTTTAATGCAGCCTTTTTTATACATCTTCAGCTTAACAACAAAAACTTTACAAAAACAAAACATATAACAAACGAATTAAATAGAAAGTGTTATTTTTGACGGGATTTAATTGTAACAGAAATAAGTGAGAACGAGATAGAACGAGCTTACATTTTCTAATCTTACAAATAGTTGCCAAAATATGTTTTGTTGCCAGTGTTCCCAATACATCATACTTCGTTATTCAAAAATCTCCTGAAAATCCACTAAGGATCAGAAAAATCCCCAAACATAAATATAAATCTCCGAAACTTTCTCCTAAACAATTCTTCCTCCTAAAAATTCTCCTAAAAGACCAAGAATCTCCTAAATCTAGGAGGAAATCTCCTGATCTGGCAACACTGAACAAGTTTGAATAAGCCACTAACACAAGAGAGTCGTACAATCCAACAGTAGCGAAATCTTTGGTCGCCTCTGCCACAGAAAACATGTCATGATATGATGTGTTGACAACAGTTAATATAAAATGGCATAATATATGTTTTCTATGCCTTTACTATATGCGTACGCCTTGTATCTGTCCGTTTGTTTGTAGCAGCGTTATGCATAATGAATGTGCTTAAGTTGACTAAATAAAGACAGAATTCATATCGGACATATTTTTTCGGTGAGTTTTTCAAATTGTGTTAATTTGATGCTAATATTAACGTCAATATGGATCAATACTTGAATGGCAGACGAACGCAAATACTTGAGTTGAGTTCTTGAATGAATTCGTGTGCCGTTATTGTTGTTGTTGCTTTTGACATTCGTAGGCTGTTTGGAGGCAGCACATTTTAAAATTTGTTTCCGCCTGCAGATGATTCAAACTGATAACAGTAGACAGAGACAAACCATGGCCGTGATTACATTGAACGTGTTCACACGTTAATGGGCCGTTATCTTCCTTATTTCTAAATCACTAAAAGTCCGCTCAACTGTATCCATCAACTTCATTTTGTATTTCATTGCTAGTTAAGCTAAATTGTTTCTCTTTACTGTAGGCAACAGCACTTTTGCTGCAGAGCTCTTCCAACTGTAAAATTGCGCCGAATATAGCACAAAAACCGGTGACAGTGATTGCGGTGATTGTGTTTCCCTCAGCGGCAGATTGCATTACGCGGCCGATGCAGCAACTGAAACTTAAGACGTGCTACACAAAATGTGAACTTGACCGTGAAAGTTGTCGCCGCTGTCGAGCAGGGCCACTGACAACGCCGATGGAATGACGTCAAGGAGGTGAGCAGGCACCGACAGTAGCCAGGAAGTGAATTGACCGGCGCACAAGGTACCACTTAATTAGTGTGCGGTCGGACATTCCAGCAGTTAATAAGAATCTGAATGTGGATGTAATTGCAATGCAAAAAGGAGCATGAAATCAGTTAATTACTGCCATTGCGGTATTCACCAAACTGTTTAATTCGTCAACCAAGCCAAACAACGTGCAAAAGTTTCGCTTTAAAGCAGCAAATACAAAAAGTTGCCGCCCATTCCTAAACGCAACACGCTGTCAGTGAAAGTGGGAAAACTTGTAGAAATGAAATGCGAGAGGCTACCAAATGCAGAATTTCAATTCCCAA
This sequence comes from Melieria picta, assembly GCA_964056695.1. Taxonomy (NCBI): domain Eukaryota; kingdom Metazoa; phylum Arthropoda; class Insecta; order Diptera; family Ulidiidae; genus Melieria; species Melieria picta. The sequence continues at coordinate 68,193,673 of OZ057398.1, forward strand.
AAAGAAAATGCAAAACAAGTTAAAATGAAAATGGCTGCTAAAGCAAATCAGCGAAGTGCGCCCGCAACCAGCAGAAATATGTAAAAACCAAAAAACACATCGACAATTTGCTAATGTAAAAAATCAATGCAGCAACAACACGGAACCACGAGTGACGACTTAGAAAGGCACACAAAAAAAACGTTTACAACAAAAGCAGGCAAACACTGTCTGTCTGTCAGCGGCAGGTCAAACAAGGCCAAAATTCCAAGTCATTGCTACCGATGCTCCTTCCACTGCGTCGCGGCCGAACAGCGACATGTTTGCGGTGTACCAACCAACTACCAACGCCAACACATGCACAATCACAACAACAAGCGCAACAAACGCAGCAAATAAAGACGAATTTTTTCTGCAGCCGCATTGCATTATCGATGCGTTCCACTTAATGCACTTCCAAAAACAACACCATAACATAAAAACCATTTATAAAACATTGCATTAAAAACACAGAATGACTGCACATTTATGTGTGTGTTTGTGTGTGTGTGCGTGTCTAAAGCAAAAGTCATCAAATGTGCTGCTTTTTACTTATTGGCGAAAACAATTAAAACTCTTTAGTGCCGCCAAGATTTATTGCCATAACGCAAAACAAAAAGTGTTAATATGGTCGCCTTTTGGGGTCGCTAATTTAACAACAGATCCATTAAATATTTAAATGAAGGGCAATGCGGAATGTAAGATCAACAATAACAATGCGTGCCTAGGGGTTCAGATCACAACGATAAATAACAAAAATTAAAGCATACAGGGAAAGGATTCAGCATTCAACTGCTTAAGGAAGTAAGATTCGCATTAATGTGAAATCCCAGCAGTAAAAGAGCTTATCCAGACACATTACTTACATTCAAAGGAAAAGTTAAAGGCCAAATCTACAAACAAAACATTCGATGATCCGATATTTCGTGCTAATACTTCTTAAATATTCATAATAAACCAAAATTTGCATATTAACAATAATTTCCTGTTTTAATCGTCCACTAAAGCACAACAACGAGACTCACGCTCATACTGTAGTAAACAGTGTGAGGCAGGTTAGTAATCGACAATGCCCACAATTACAACAACTACAAATTGCAACACGCCGCTCAACGGCCCATAATTTAACTTTTAATTAACACTTCACACGATATGAAGCGCACCGCAGCGGGGGAGCAATGCCGAATACCGCTGTTCTACGAAATACGACCGATAAACAGACAGTCAGGTCAACCAGCTGGTAATGGAGAACAGATAACAACAGAATTTTAAATGCCTACAGTGGTTTTTAAACCAAAACCCACAACGTACAAATATACATAAAGATTGAGCGAAGCACAAAACAGCACAACGCGTGGCTTTTTATGAATTTAATGCTGCAACTAGGGACAATCAAAGTCAGAAGCAACAAGTTTATAAATTTAAAACTCGTTCTATACGAGTTCAACAGCTGTAACTTTTTTGTTTAATTACTCATAGCTATCAATGTGGCAACAACTACCGAGGAAAAAATGCATAATTCTAATGGCTCGAACGTTATAAATTTTAAACTGACAATTAAAATGAACACGAATTGTAGATAAGCCGAATTGACTGTGACTTGCGCTGGTTCGTGCTTTCGGAAGTTTCGTGCCATAGATGAAACAATGTCAGGTTTGTTGCATGAAGTCCTTGAATTGTTTAAGAGTCAAACTGCTCTTGATTTGTCACAATAGATCAATTTTTACCTAAACTAGCGCCATTGAGCTGCCAGCGCATCTTGTTGAATTTTCACCAATTTCTAGTTAGTTTTTATTCAGTTCTATACAATAATATGCATTTGGTCGCTGTTCTATTGCACTCAAACTGTGCAAGCCGCTGACAAAAAGGTGTACGCCGCTGCAATACAATTTATTGAAATTAGCCGTTCGTTTTGACTTTGACTTGGCCGTATTTCGCGCCAACAAGCCTCCTTCTTGATGGCAAAACATGCACATAAAACAACACGAATATACGGCAAAAACAAAACTCAATTTCCAATTTAGCATTAACGCTGAAAAACAACGCTACGCGCGCGCCGAGCCCGAGCGAAATGTTCTTTAAACCAAGCCTGCACGGGCTGATCGCGCCGCATTTAGCGCCAGAACGTGTGACGAGGCGGTTGGCTAGTTAGTCGGTTGGCTTGCTTGAATTCGAGCTCGAGAGGCTGCCCAACAACTGCGTGCATTCGCGTCCAGCGTGCAGCTGCTGTGCATCGGAAAACGACAACAATTGGCCGCTGAAGTGATTTGAAATCTGCTTCGGCGAGTATTTCAAATAATCAATTTTGCAATATTGGAGGGCATTGCATTGCACAAAAGCGGCAAGATGCAAATCCATACATTGTTGTTGCTTCTCTTGGTATCAAGTTTAGGCGGTGCGTTGTTGTATTTTAAGCAAAATAATTAAAAAATTTACATTATTAAGAGATGAATAAAAATTGGTTTTTAAAAGATGAAAACAAGTATTAAACTAAAAAAAATGATTAAACATAAAAATTAAATATTAAAAGAATTAAACTAAAAAAAATGATTAAATATAAAAATTAAATATTAAATACTGATATACAGAAGCGTTCAATGTTGTTCACTTCCGATTTTTTTTATTGCAGTTCTGGTGCGCGCAAAGTTCGCCTACGAGCGCGGCATTTGTGACATTTTGATATCGAGCGCGATTCGCGAGATGTTCAAGAACGAAATGCGCGCCCTAATTGATCCCTCGCTGCGCTACTCGAATCGAAAGCGCATGCACTACGACCTCTACACGCGCAACAATCCCGACAAGCGGCAGGTGCTGAAGGCCGGCGATCGGGAGGTGCTGCGCGGCTCCTACTTCAATGCCAAGTGGCCAGTGCGGTGGGTAAAAGCAAAGTTGCAGTTTTGCGCTCAATCAATTCACAATTGTCATTGGTTTCGCTCAGCTTCTCCATACACGGCTGGACGGGAAAGAGCACTTCCTGCTCGAATGCTGCCATTAAGGACGCCTACTTGGCTGCGGGCAATTTCAACGTGATCATTGTCGACTGGAGCGCTCATTCACTGGACTTTAGCTATGCCCGCCTTAGTCGTCAGCTGCCGGCCATCGCTGCGCAGCTGGTGGAGTTTGTGCGCTTTCTGCATCGCGAAGCGGGCGTGCCCTACGGAAGCATGTATCTGGTGGGCCACAGCGCGGGCGCGCATATTGCCGGCCTGGCCGGCAAACTGTTGGCGCCGCAACGCTTCGGCGTCATCTACGCACTGGATCCGGCCGGACTCACGCAGCGCACGCTCGACGAAAAGCACCGACTGGCGCCCGACGACGCTCGCTATGTCGAGTCCATTCACACGGACATTACGCTGCTGGGCAATCCGAGTCCGACGCTCGGCCATGCGGCATTCTTTGTCAATTGGGGTCTGGGCCAGCCACACTGCCCGAATGCAACGGCCGCAGAATTCGACTTTGCGTGCGATCACTTCGCGGCCTTGTATTACTTTGCCGAGTCGGTGCGAAATCCAAAGATGTTTGGCGCGCTGCAGTGCAAAAACGATAATAACAACAGTGGCAACAGCTTGGACCAACAGAGTTGCGGCTGTGCAGATGTTGCAGGTGCCGGTGTCGGCGCTCCAGCGGCAGGTGAATGCACTGCTGTTGCGTTCATGGGCGGCGAACCGGCTGTGCCGAAAATCGGCACCTACTATCTGAGCACGCGACCAGTGCAGCCATTTGGCTGGGGCGAAACAGTGCGCATACGACCCGCAGCCCCGCCGAATTTCCTACAAAGCAGCTTCCTCTCGAACAACATTTTCGAGGCCATGCTCTTCGGTGCATAAGTGACGGTGGAGTGACGGGGGCGGGGAACAGTGCAATAGCCACAGCTGTACATGGTCGCACAACAGCAGCCAGCTGGAGCAATGAATTCACACATGCCAGTGCAATGCAGTTGGAATTCTAATGATTCCCAGGCCACGAGCGTGAATTATGGACTGGCCACAAATTGCTGAGCAATTTTTATTTGTAGTTTTTTCTCCAAACGTGCATAATTAGTTGTGAGATTTATCGTTAGGATAATATGATTTACTTTAGCGAGCTAATAGAATTTTAAAGTTGTATTGCTAATTGCAAGTGTTTTAAAAAATAAATCAATAAATTAGTTTAACATTATTAGAAGTAAGAAACCCAAACTTATTTAAACTAATGCTGTCATGTACGTAAATAGCTTCCAATTAATTAATATGATGCAGCAGTTGTCAAATGGTGTTCTTGGAATGTTAAATGCGAGTAGCTTTTCATCCACTCTTGCCGAATTACGCAAACCGTATTTTCTACACACTTATCAGGTGTTTTATTTTTTATAGTTGAATCCAGACTATTCATACCGCAGTCTTAAAAGTTGTACCTCCATTCCCATACCTGTAGTAACTTAACTACATGAGCTTTCTGTTCTCCACTGATCTTTGAACTCATTGCAACAATAGTCTCTGACATTAAACAATCTATGCATTACTTACTTGACTAGGTCCGATACGGTACGTTGCAGTATCCACTTCATTTGAGGCGAGAATTTGCTCGACTGTTATATCCTTAGTTGCGGCGGCATCGCCGGCCAGCAAACCAAAACGGCGAACAAACTCCGCCAAAGGAACTGTTTCAGGGAAGCCCAAACGGTGCAGGCGTGCCGCCTCCAGCACTTGTGAACCGCGCAACTACAAAACAACAACCAAAGTCATACAATTGCCATACATGTCAACACAACGTCGCACACCGCACTTACCTGACTACGCAGCAACGGAACATTCACCATTTCCTCGCTGTTCGACTGTAGCGCCGCCGCATTGGGCGAGCCACTAGCCGAGTAGCTATTGTGTTGACCAGCATTGTGCTGCAACATGTAGCAGTGCACAAAGTGCGTGCCCGTGCGTCGCAACGTGTCAACAATGCCGTCCACTGTGAATTTCACTTGCAGCATTATAGAGTTACGTTTCACACCAGCCGATGTGAACGAGCGTCGTATACTCGAGACACGTCGCAGCGACTGTGTGCCCTCCAGGCCGGCAATCGAGCCACAGAACACAATGCCGCCAGCGCCTCTGGTCAACGAGCCAATGTACAGTCGGCTAATCTCGTCTCTGGAGCTGTCCTGTAGCAGCGTGACTGCGTTGCGTATGGCCGGATGCTCGCGACTGTGCCGCACCCAACCATCGACGGTGTATAGCACCGGATTGGTACCCTGCAGATGCTGCAGCACAAACTGCTTCGGTCCGGCGCACTTCCGCAGCAAGCACTGATGCTCACGATCGCCATAGTGATTGAAGAGACGCTCCAGGAATGTGTCGTCATTGGAATTCGGGTACATGGACTCCTCATCGAGTAGCCTGTCGCAACCAATTAATACATTTATATAAGTTCGGCCACACTTTTCATTGCCATCACATCCACCCTACTCACCATAAAAGCCCACGTCGATCATGATCGCGCAAATCGCGCTGCGATGAACGCACCACATGATTTTGCGGCGCTTTATCAATCAGTGACACCAGCGGACCGGGATGTGTTTCCGGCATACCCTCCGTATCGATCTCCACCAGCTCTTGAGCATAGCGATCTCGAGGCGCCACCAATGTGGTATGATGGAAGAGCAGTTGTAGACGTTCTTGAAGATAATTATGACGCAAGTCGGACAGTGTGGCGCCCGTTTGCATGCCACAGCTGGCCGGATTCTGAAAGCCCGGCGTATCGACCAGCATAATGGAAGCAATGGTGTGTGCCGAGGTGCAGATGGTTTTATTGATCAATGCCACAACAGCGGCCAACGCCTCGGAGTAGAGACCGACAGCCAACGCCTCCAGACTCTCCCAGGCCTGCTCGGTGCTCTCCATGGGCGATTTCGAGGGGCTGGTGCTGCCGCCAGTGCCAGCTGGACTGGAGTTAAAAGCAGCCGCCGTCAAATCCTCCATCGAGACACCAAGCAAACCAGCCGCTTTGCGTGCAGCAGATGGATTGGCGAATTGCAAACGTGCCGAAGGACCAGAGCCAACTGAAATAATACATGTTTAGTGAATTCAATTTCTTTAGAAATCAAGTGTTTTCTCGTCTGCTTGATACGTACGTTTCGTCACACCAGCCGAGCCTAAATGATAAATAGCTGCCAATATGCTCCAGATGCCGCGTACAGCCTTCGCTTCCACATTCAGCGCGTCAAAAGCCTGCGCAGTCCGCATAAACTCGGCAGCGGCACGATGTCGTTCGTCCAGTTTTTGCGACAACGACACAAACGGATGATTGTCGAAGGAGGCCACATTTTCTAGATGCAACTCCTTTTGCAGTAGACCCTCAGCACCGGCCAGCAGGCGTGACATGATGTGAAAATTGTGATCGTTCGCCTGACGACGCCCGGCACGTTGACGATCGGGCAGTAGGACCTGTGCAGAAAAATTGGCGTATATAATTTGATTTTACCACTTTTATGTGGCATCTAGGGAACAGTGGTCACTTACCTGCACCGAAGCGGAAGCAATTTGTCCAGTCTGATCAAAGTCCAGACTTAGGAGCTGCGTAAAGCGTGTGGCATTTGAGTTGAGACATGTCTTTGTGTTACCAAATGCCTCCAGAATGACATTGATGGAGTTGACCTTCTCGGCATTGAGGAAATTGTTGTAAGAACCTAAATGTTTAAAAGAAATTAAGACCATGAAAATGGTGAGATTGCTTGCTTGTGGTTCTGTCATAGGTTGAAGGCATTACAATCTTTTAAGGCGTAAGCTTTGCATATTGCAAATACATAAATCCCACCAAATGGACTTCTTCCAACCAGCCAACTTTATAACTAAGCAAATAGCTTGAATAAACATTGCCAATTCAATGCATCGCAAACATATTTACTGTTCATTGATCAGAATGCCTATATACCACTTCAACTTCCCCCTCCTCCCGCTCCTTCCAATTTTCTTATTCAACTTCACGCTGCAGCGCCAGCTGGGTGCAGTTTCTAATTAATTCATTAACCTCAAGAATTCATGACACGTATAAATAAACTCAAAAACTCACATTAAACGATTCGATGCGGAATTTTCGCGTGTGTGCCCACTTCAAGGCAACCTAAATAAGTTTCCAATTCACGCTAACTCCATTTGTTTCGCGGCAGCAAATCATTCTAATCACATTTTTGCGCCGTAATACTATGTTTTGTTATTATTTTGTTTTGTGTTACCCAATCGCTTTGCTCTTGCATACAAATACTGTAAAAATGGCCAAAATGCAAATGCACATGTTCAGCCGCAGCAAACGGCAAAAACAAATTGGCATGCAAATTGACTACAACCAAAAATAATTAATTACTGCACCCAAACTCGAGCTCGAAACTCGAACCCAAACGCGAATCGAATCGAACGCGTGGTTGTGGTCGGCCAACGCACACGACGGTTGACGTGTGCGCATGTGGACACATGCCACAAAAGTAAAACAACTACAAGAATATCACTGCTGCAACAGCAGCCAGCAATCAACAGTGCCAACAACAATCATCATAGCACACAGCACAGGCAGAGAATAGCGCAACATACCAGCGGCCAACGCCAAATAGTACAAGGCGTGCTTGAAACTTGTCGTCTTGCCAGAACCAGAACGTCCCATGAATATTAGACTTTGATCGCGACGCGTTTCCAACATGGCCCTGTAGGCGGTCTGTGCCAGCGAGTAGATGTGCGGAGGCATATCCTCCGTCTTGCAGCCGCGGAACATGGAAACAACCTGCAACAATAACGCGCAACCAAACGTCACAAATCAGTAAAAGGTAAATAAATAAACCTGAATGCAAAAATGCAATGCAAATGCAATTGCGCCGGTCACTGTGACTGTGACTGTAATGCGCCATTTCAGCGGAACATGTCCAAAACTGGCCAGAGATAAGCACACACAGATACACAGTGTCGACTGATAGGCGTACAGCAGCTGCCTACCTTCTCGGAGTACAGCGACAGCGGTGCCATGGGATTGACGACCAGCAGCGTGGGGCCCGCCTTTGTGTGAATCAGGTTGCTGGCGAAGCGCTGACGCAGGCAATGCAGCACCGACGCTTCGTTCAGCTGCTTCAAGTCGCATATATCCTCCACCAGATCCAGAGCGGGTGAATTTTGCTGCTCGATGTCATCCTCGTCGACCACCATCTCGTTGCCATTGTGCAGCAGACGTATGGTCACCTTGTGATTGTCCAGTTGCGCTTGCGACTGGGGCAGTCGCAGTGCAGCACAGAAGCCGCCGCGATGCACCAGCCAGACACGCTCGACGGCAGCGCCACTGGCACCGACAGTGCCGCCGAGTGAGGAAACACTATTCGCAGTGGTTGCGTCATTGAGGGATTCGTTGTTATGGCGTGGCTGCAAAGAGTAGTAAAACACAATTTTTCGTCAGTATTTGTAATCTAATTGAAGGAAATGTCATGTATGTGTAGTAAAAATACTAAAGAGGAGATGGTTGAATACAAGTTTCAGTAGCTAATCTAAAAACAGCGATTTATTTGTCATCTTTCAAAACGAATCAAAATCCTTACATTCTTTACAGTCATTTTCGAAGTCTACTTATAGGCTGACTGAAATATTTTTGAGGTTAGATTAGAATGGCAGCTCAAGTGAGCTAAGGACTGAGGCCAAGATTTTTCCCTTGACCCTCAAAGTGAAACAATGCGCCACAACGACACTGTCAGTTGCTCATTTAGCGACGACTCACCGGAATATCCCGAACGACGACCCACGGTTTGGGGCCACAGACTAAACGAAGTGAGTGAGAGAGATCTGAGCCCACATAACCTTGCAGATGCGATATTAAAGACGACAGAGGCTTGGAAGGCAACATGCGAAGGTGATATACGTTTCAGCAAAGCTGAGACTAGCAAACGGAGCGATTGCCGAGCTTTACGGCAATTCCACAGCTAGAATGTGGATTAAGGAGGAGGCAGCAGACTGATGGAAAGCCAACAGTACTATAATAAGATGGCTTGACCTCCAGCCAAGTATTGAAAGGAAACCATTCCAATCCGTCATATTTGTTCTGCCGTACATTGAATTCTTAAGTAATTATTGCAATTCGGACATCATCATTGATGGTTATATTTCCATCCCACAAGAAATGCACACAGCAATTCACAAATCTCCAAAATATTTGCCCTGCAATACATAGTGTATGCATAATTATAAGTATGATATATGAAGTTACATGTAAAAACTTCATGCTGACTGCATTTCCCTGACACACGCAGCCAACGCCAGCAATTTTAGCCAGTCAGCGCCACCAGACCAGCAGCAAAGCCGCGGCTCACAGACCTCAGCCCATGCGCCAAGCAACACTATTCTCTCGCTGCCTCCGCTCAGCTCACCCCCCATTCGGCTGCAATTTCGACAACTTCGAGTTGTGGCAACGCTATTTTTAGATGCTTCTAAATTTGATTTCGTTTTCAAATGTTCTTCTAATTAGTTGCAGACGCAAAATATAAACACAGGCAGCAGAAGATGCGCTTCGGCTGGTTTTGGACGAAATGAGAAGAAAACCCAACAGTGAAGAAGCTAAAAAGGACAGACAAAAACGACACAGAGTTCAAACGTGCGTGCGGCCAGCGCTGCAGACCACAATGTAGACAGCGCAGACACGCCGTTATGCAACTGTAAACATAAAGAGGCAACGCGTGCCTGCATTTTGAAATCTGCTGCTACATTTTTGTTATTGTTATTGTTTTGGTGAGTGTTGCTGTTGCCATGGCACAATAATAAGGTAATAGCATGCCCGCAACACCAAAAACCACATGTATTTTGTTGGTAGGATTGTTTATGGTTACTGTCAAAATCAGCTGATATTTTCCGACGAAAGAGGGAGAAACTGAAAACATACAAAAGTGATTGTTGCCAGACGGTGCTGTATTTGAGTGAAAAAACGGGAAAAGTGCTCAGGTCAGTTGTTTTCAGTCAGGTATTTTCATTTCAACCGATGCGGCAACACAGCACACCGACGATTTTGACAGAAGCCATAAACGATCAGCCGGTGGCTTGCTACAACCTTATAGTTGAACCATGGCTGTTGCTGTTGAGCACGTGAACGTGTGAAAAGCATACAAAACAATAGCAGAATGTATTTATTTTTTACAAACGAAGGGAGCGAAGGTGTACAGCAACAACAATTTTATGGCAATTAAGTTTTTCTGTAAATGTTTTTACTTTATGTCTTCTGGCTGCATTTGTTCACGCGCGACGTGTGCGAGGAAAAGGAAGACGCAGACAACAGCGCAAACGTTCAGCCGACAGGTGTTGACAAACGATTTGATTGTAATTCATGTTGAACAGATATGTTTAAATTAACATAAAAGGCACTCGCGGAGAAATTAAGTGCGATCGAGTAGACGCATAAGCGCACAAATAATCGCCGACTCACGATCCGACCACCAAATAGATGTGGTTATTGCCCCTCCAATCATAAGCTCCGAAGATTGTGCACGTTGAGGATGTGATTTTATGGAGGCTGGAGGTGTTTCTGAGGCAATCTCGTCTAAACATTTTATAGATTAGAAGTGCCACATTTCCAAGTCTTCAATTTGGAATTTGAGTCTTCCGGGCACATACAATTTGTGATCCTCAGGTGTGATGTAGGGCACTTTAGTGATCACACAATCTTAAGTCACAGTTGTGATTTGGGGCTTTTGGCAATTATAATTTGTTTTTACACGGTGATACCTCACAAGTTGTGATGTGGGGCGTTATTGTGATTACGAGTTGTTATCACACAATTTTACTACCATGTAACCGCGCAACCATGGAGAGCAGAGCATATAGATTTGACAGCACAGATGGCGAGGTGATTGCATACAGCTTTATTAAGAACGCATTACTTGACGAAATTTTTTATTAGACACAATCACGGACGGGGTAAATTTGGACCTGTGTAGGAAAGTTTAAGCCGTATTTTCAAGTTTTAAACTTTAAACAGATTCCCTACGAACAATTTCTCGATATAAATGATATCCAAAATGCTATTGAGAACAAGAAAAATGACGCTTACGAAATGTAATCGAAATTTTCAAAATTTCCGACATCGTTACGATATCTCGGATAAGATAATTTCAATATCGCAACGATATCGAGATTTTCGAAATTCTGGACAACGTTACAATAGTGTCATTTTTCTCGTTCTCGATATCATTTTAGACACTTAAGCAATACTCGAAAACGAAAAAAATTCTCGCTTTAACGATATCGTTTCGATATCGTTTGGTTTGTTGGGTTGTTACCTTCCGCGTTAAAAAAAATAACAACTATGAGCTACCAATTTCAGAATTAAAAAACTTGAAATTCACATAACACTACGTCATTACGATTTAAACTATTGACATATTTTAAAATTAAAAAATTTAAAGATTTAAAAATTGACATGAAAAATGTCAACTATATATATGTGGGGATGCCGCCCAAAAAACGAATGCCAACGGTATAAATTCTTGTATTTCACTTGTATATTTCAGTTCCAAAGTTTTATTAATTATTTAACAAATTTCTTAAGCTTCTTCTTTCTTCCTGGTGTTGACTCGGCGGCGACTCGATGTGGAAAGAGGAAGATGGCTGCGCTTGCGTCGCCATTCGGGGTTGCTAATTTGGGAGAGCTGCCACTACCCGTTCCTACAGAAGTTGCCAGCTTAGGGTTTTCGGGTTACTTAATTGGGAGTGCTGCCACTGCCCGTCCCTACATATAATAAACATTTTTATTCAAGCTTTTTCTTCCAAATTTGAAATATAACAAAGCAAAACTTCACTGACTTTCAACAAGTTAATACCTCAATTTGTATGTGGCACAATTCATGATGCAATAATAAAAGGTGATGTACATTGGACGCCGTCTCGTTCTAATTTGACAATATTCGCTCCCTTAGCAAATTAGTAATGCTTCTTAAAGCGGATACTATTTTTTTTACAAGTAAAAAACAAAAAATTGTATTAAAAATGCTACAATCTCCCCAAAAAAAAGTGGGCATTACTAGGCCAATTTTTGTTTGTTTGTTTTGAATTTTTCGTAAACAAACTCAAATTCAAATTCAAAATTTTCTTTGCGCAGTCGACACGTTAGCTTGCAAAAATTGAAGAACTAATTGAAAAAGTGCGTGAACAGCCGATATTACACCCATATTATCGTATTGCTGGGTTTATGGAATGAATACGGAACACGTGTGCTGATTTCACGAGATTCGTATACGCAGTTTACATATTTTCTGGGTCACAGTTTCATTTGCGCTGCGCTGCCCTGTCCTGAGTTGCGCGGCCTGCGTATCCGTATACGCCTAGGCTAACTGTTGTGCCAATTTCAAAATAATTTCTAATGCTAAAATCAATCTGAAAAATCAAGGAAGAAAAAAGACCTTAGTGTGGACTGCGCAATTTCTGTAAACCACTTGCTTACCACCTGCTCTAAATTCAACACTGTAAGAACCAGCATTTTCCTCAACTAAGATCCTATCCAAGTGCTCAAATCCACAAGCACAGATAATATTAAAATATTGTACAACTTCCTAAAAGAATGCAATGTCCTTAAAATGATTTAAACAATAACCATTAACAACTACATATAAGCATAATGGCATAATTTTATGATTACACACATATTCTTCTAAATATAAAGCATAAATATTAGTTACAGATATAAATACTCTACAGGTTAACTATGTATATCAAATTTTAATATAAGAACAGGAGAGCCGAAAGCCCTGGTAGCTAATGCTCCTCTTTTTATTGTAAGATAATAATTGTATTACTATCTTTCCTATAATAAATAAATAAATAAAAATAAAAACAAAATGTGATGAAGTTGAAGTAGAGGAAAAAGTTAAATTTCTATTTTGAAGCACGAATGCATTTTCGCATTAAGCACTTAAATAAAATCTCGCGAAAATATTTATATGTATTTCATTCCAAAATTTTAATTTTGAAGCTTAGAAACGTACAGCAGCATATTTTTAACGCAGCTTTTATGCCATAGCGCGATTATGCAAAGTGAAATACTTTTTGCACTTATAAAACCGAGACTTTTTCTTACTTAAATTGTGTAGTGGTTTCAATACTTTTTATTGAAAAGGCCTTTTTTTATTCCCCATTTTTCATTCTTCTAAAATACGACATTGAGCTAAGGGAGTGTCAAATCCGGCGTGTCAAAATGTACATCACCTTTTATTATTGCATCATGGCACAATTTATATCTACACTTTGCACTTTTGAGTATCGTTCGCTCCTAATGCTCGTTGCTCATTACCCCAATAAAGTGAGTGCAACCAGCTGACCACTAAACAAAACAATTTAAGTGCTAGGCACGTAATTTGTAGCTTTATAAATTTTACGGTTTTGCTCTATTCAGCTCCTCGCCGCTTCTCTAGCGCAAACAACAAAGTCTTAACTATAAAAATGGAAGTGTCCGTTATTTTGAATTGAAGCCAACAACTCAAACCACAACAGCGACCACCGTTTGTGCAACTTTGCCCAGAGGCCAATATTTACACAAATTTTATTTTAATTTATTGATTAATTTTGCAATGCAATTATTCAACCAACAAGCGATTTGTTTTGATATTGAATTATGATCTTCTGCACTTTTGAGGTTAATTGCTGCGTGGTAAATTTTGAGCACGCAGTGAGTGCTTTTCGTAATCTTGCCCTCAGTGACACGACAGATTTGATCTGGCTTTGTCGCCGACCCGATCGCCAGCTACCCTTTGGCTGCATGCGTTGTGACACTCAAAGCGAAATGGCATTAAAAGATCATTTATCATTGTGCTGCGTACCGAAGGCAATAAAGCAGCAAAGCAAAAACAAAGCCATAGAAACCAAAGCGAAAAAGCCAATCAGCAAATACCAAAGCAAGTCAAGCCGAAAAAGTCAAGTTGACAAGACAGTTCGGCGCAACAAACGGCCGGCAAACGTTTCCCTAATATGCGTGGAAAGGCGGCAAGGAGCAGCAAATTATTCAAATTGTGCAGTTAGGCGACGACAGGGTCGTTGACCCAGCCGGCAGACGAACCAATACCAAGAAATGGGCGGAAGACGGCCGAGCAGCGGGGTGTGCGGCTGTGGCGGTGCGGTACCGATAATTAATCGCACGTACGTCGCAGTCGACGCAAACGTCAGTGCCGCCAGTGCAACGCTACATTAATACGAAGCGCTGGCAATCATGCCGGCTATGCTTATTGAAGCGCGCTTACCTTACCCTACCAGCCAGTCAACGCGCCCTGCCGCCCGCCTGCCCACTGGCGCAACGATCAGCCATCAGCAACGACGACGAGCGGGCCATATGCAACACGTACTCAACGCCGCGTACCTACGTACAACTCATTGCATGCGCATTAGTTGCGTTCATGTCAACATGTTGTATTACAATAACAACAAGCAGCAAGTAATATTTACTTTTCGAGCGAGTTTGTAGCTGTGTGGTTGTGTGTGTGTGCGGCATTGGAGTTGTAGCAGTGTAGCAGAGGAAGGTATTCCCATTTATAAATGAAAACTTCCGCAAAGACAGACAAAAGCAACAACAATAATAAAAACAACAAACATTCATAATACGAAAGAACAAGCGTAGAGAGGCAAAGGGGGCGTAGGTGGGGCCAAACGCAGGCTGCAGCACCCACATAACCACATAAATAAAAACGCACTTAATACGAGGAGATTTGAGTGACAAACTTGCCGACATTCACACCGGCACACAGTGCGGCGCTGTAGGGTTGCCACCTGATGACTGTAAATGATGGAAAATTACATATTATGTAAAAATTGGTACTACTACCTCCGAGACACTTATAAGTGCCTCTTCTGGCATTACCTAAGGCACCCATTGTGGACCTTTACTATTTCTAATCTTTATAAATGATTTACCAAATTGTTTTAAATTTTCCAATTGTTTAATGCTTGCTGATGACGTGAAACTTTCTCTAAAAATAACTCAATTTTCGGATTGTTTAAAACTTCAAGATGACTTGTTGCGTTTTTAAAATTGGTGCACTTTGAACCACCTGGACTTAAATGTTAATAAATGCTGTGTAGTATCATTTACTAAAATAAGAAATGCCATTATTCATGATTATACACTTAACAACACTACATTGTTACGTAAGCATGAGATGAAAGACTTAGGTGTAATAATCAGGTCGGATTTCAATTTCAATTGTCATATTATTATCGCAAAATCTTATGCCATGGTTAGTTTCATCATTAGAAACACTCAAAATTTCAAGGACCCTTTGACAATAAAATCACTTTATGTGGCGTTAGTTCGCAGCATAATTGAATATTGTTCTATTATTTGGAATCCCTTCTATGCGGAACACTCAAATCGGATTGAACGTGTTCAAAGAAACATTACGAGATATGCACTTAAGAAGATGCATTGGCCCAATGGCTTACCGTCTTACGATGCTCGACGTAAGCTCCTTGGTTTGCAATCATTAAAAGACAGAAGATCTCTTCACTCTCTTTTATTTGTTTACCACATTTTATCTGGTAAAGTAAGATGTGATGAATTAATTAGTAATTTTGTTCTGCATGAACCTCAAAGATCTCTGAGGAATTACAGATTTCTTGAAGCTAAAATTCCTAGGACAAATTATGCCGCAGCTGAACCAATCAACAGGTGCATTTCTCTATGTAATAGTTTTGCCCATTTTTGGGATTTTGGCTTGCCTGAGAATCGCTTTAAATTAAATCTTTTTACACTATTTAATTAGTTTTATGTAGCTTAAGATTTGTTGTTATAGTCTGTAAGATTTAAATATCGGTAGACTGAATAAATAAATAAATAAATTATCGAAACTATATAGATTGAGGGCTGTGCGTAAACAGCAGCTGGGGAAATGTGCATTAATTTTCACAACAAGCAATTCCAAGAAGATAGTTTACGAAAAATGGGAAATACGCGAATCTGCTTTGGTTCAGTCAACGTAGATACTTAGTTAACATAACCAGACAATTAAGTGATGATCTTCAGACATTTATAGCAATCCGCCAAGTCGCCAAGCAAACCACAGACGACTGGATACCTTCCGTCGCTCCGTCAACGACACAAACGTGAGACAGGAGATACTAGTGAGTTGAAGAAATTTGCTGCGTTGTGGAATACTGTAGTTGGAAAATTTCTGTCGGAAAAACTATATTTATAGATATTTTGGACAATAAAGTCGATTTAATTGTTAAGTTAATAATAAACAATAAAATAAATAATGCAAAAAATAAATAAAGCGAAACTCGAATAAAATAACAGCAAATTAGAGTGAGAAAGCTAGGAACGCAGACCACATAGGCAACACTGCAAGCACACCACATCGACAAGAGTACATAAATTGTATAGCTACATGTGCGCCCATACGGTGATCAAAAGCCGTGCGTTCTTCAACGATCTCTTTTGTCACCAACATCAACATAAACGCCAACGCAGCCGACGCCGCGCATTGCAATCCATCTGCGTGATCGCGCATTCCGGCGATTTGGGGGTCGATTGGCTGTTGCAACTCTTAATATAAAATTTGTTGTTGTTTTTGATATTGCTGGTTTTATAGCTGCAATAAAATCAATAAATTTGCCAAACAAATAAATTACAAACTAAACAAATTTTGTCCCACAATGGCAAAATTGAGCGGCAATCACTTTGAGTTGGGGAAATTTGTTAGAATTGTGAGTCAGCCAAAGTGCAGAACGCTTTCGAATCAGTGTCGGCGCTAAGCCCACCAAAAGGTAAATTTCTACATTTAATTACGAAAAAACTGCACAACTCAAACCTGCTGCTTTATGGCCTCGTCGTAGTTTTTGAACACGCCGCTGTTGACACCGTAGCCCCGCAGCGCCAGCGCTCGCTCCCACAGCGTTTGCCAGTTGGCCGCATCGCGTGTACGCCGCAGCGAGCTGCGAAAAGTGCGTTGGCTCAGCGCCGTGTGCGAGCCGCTGTGATGGCTGCCCGGCGAGCTGGACAGTGTGGAGTACAGCGAGAAACTCGAAGTGGTGTTAAGGTGCTGACGTGCGCCGGCGCCGCTGTTCCAAGGCGGCCGTGCCACGGCCGTGACTTGTGCGGCTTTTGCTGTGCCGGCCGCTGCAGCGTTCTTGTTTTTGTTGCCCACACGAAAGCTGCGATACTTTTGCGTCCGCTCGAAGCTGGTCTGCTGCGCACTGGCAGCGACGACGGTGCAGCTGCCGGCGTTGCTGTTGTCCGTATGATCGCCATCGCTGTGCAAGCGCATGCGACGTGTGCCGGACGCAACCACAGCAGTGGCGGCGACTGGACAAGGCGACAGCGTGCGACGTTGTTGGCCCGCTCTGACGGCACTCACAGGCGATTTGGGCGCATCGACTGCTTTCAGCGCCTTCATCATTGTGTGAGCCATCTCTTTGGAGTGTGCGCTAAGTGTGGGCTTCTTGGCAAGAGCGGGCTTGGCGCCGGGCGGCGTTTTGGCCAGCTCAGTTGTGGTCGGTGTGGTGGCCGCCGAATCGTGCGAGTTCCATGAGGCCGAATTCTCCGAGCCGCTGTCGCTGATGGTCTCCGAGCTGATGCTGTTCTTGCGCGCGCTCACTTTGGATGCGGCTACGCCCGTTGGCGGCGGCGGTGGGATGGCGTTTTTCAGCAGCTTCGACTTGAGCGTGCCGCATGCGTGCGCCTTCCCGGTGCAGCCGCGATGGAATTCGGGATTGAGCCCGGAGCCGGGCTGAGCCGGGGTCGCGGGCGTGATGGCCGCTGACGAGCGCAGCGATTGCTCGAACGATTTCGGTAGCAGAAACATTGGCTAGCGGTGACGGAAATGCCATCCACTCTTCCGTTTACTTCCTGTTTTCTTCTTATTTTCTTTCTTTTTTTCTTTTCTTCGTATCACCACTCCGCTGAGTTCGTTAGGGTGCGTTACACCTTTATGCGCATTTTTCTGCGTTTTTTGTTTCTGTCGCCAGTGGCCGTTGATTTTATTAACTATACATGTCACTGTAGTTGTTATTGTAATGTCGTATATCTTTTAATACTTTTTCCTTGTTGATAATTTGAACGCGTTTCGCTTGGTTTCGTTTCGATTTTACTGCCGCACTAAAGAAATTTCATTCATTCAAAATTCAAATGTACGCGCCGCGGACCCCGAACCCGTGCGCCCACTTTGCTCAATCAAGCACACGGGTCTACACAATTTTGGAAACTTCAAAAACTTCAATTCACTGAAGGAAACGAAGGTGGATCTTGTAAGATTAAAATACCAAAATGTCGTATCGCGTGCGGTTAGCGAGTTATAAGTAATCTGAACAATTTCAGTTTCTCATATAAGACGCATGTTTGGAAAAAATTAATTCATTATTAAAATTTAATTTTTGTTACCGAAGAAATAAACATAATTTTATCTGCGCTAGTCGAAACACTTGACAGTCCTGAAGTCGTGAAAATTGTGTTAAACAGTGTCATGTAATTGGTTTGTGTTTAATTCAGATCTATTTTTTTGCACTTTCCGCCTGTTTATAACTTCTTTTTTTTGCGTTCTATTCATTTAACCGTGTTGTATTGGTTGTTGTTGTTGTTGTTGTTTTTACTGTCTTGGCATATTGAATCGCATTTAGTGTGTGTGCATTATTATTATTATTTAGTGAACAATTGCCAAGGTTAAAGCCACAATGCGCTGCTCGGATCTGGCCCGACCTGGCCAACACCTCAAGCATAACGTCAGTCAACAATTCGACACCGTCGCCTTGCCGGCCAGGCCGCCGCGCTTGCTGCCACATTTGTTGTCATTGCGTTGCTGGCAACAGTTAGCTGCTCGCTAAAGAGCCGCACGAAGGCTTTACGCGCAAGCGTAAAGTACACAGCTCGGCGACTTGCAGCAATGAACGTAACCTTGACTAACGGCCGACCGCCTATGCACAAAGTTTGCAGCTTCGAAAACGCATATCGCGCCGATCAGGTTACTTAAAACCCCGCAGCGACAACAACGACAAAGGCGTAGAAAATAAATTCTTAAAAGTCAGTTGTATGATTTACGGAAATTCTGACGTGCTGGCGCGACGTCGCCGAGGGATTAAGCAAATGCTGGGGAGCGTGAGCGGTGCGTTTGTCGGCGTTGAGCTGCGATTTTTGTGCCAATATTTGGCAAGCATTACATGAGCGCACAGTTTGCCAAATGGCTATAAATAAATATTTGCATAGTTTATTTTGGTGCTGACCAGGTTTAGTGGTTCATGCGATGCTCCAAAGAGCGATTGTGCTCCGAAACCAATGACGAATGTTCCATAAATGCAGCCAAAGGCCACTTTGACAGCTTTCAACATTTCAACACAAAACCTCAGCGGTTTCAAGAGGCACGGAACTAATATCTGCGGTGCTAAATAATCGAAAAAGACATCACTTATAGGATAAAGAAAAGAGCATTTAAAAATTGTGTGTTGCATTGAGTTTTGACTGATGACTGAATATGAGCTGGAACGACGTTAAAATTGTGATTTAATTGCGATTTAACAGCATTTTTTTTTTGCTTATTCCTCAAACTTGTGATCAAGACGGAAACATTTTTGATTTATGGTACAGAAATTTGAAGGAAAGGATCGGTGGATTTAAGCATTTTTTTCTTGAAGCACCAAAGATCACGTACAAGGTCAATAAAATTGTTAAATCATGAAGCGTGTCTCAAATGAATTGAAAATGTCAAATAGATTTGCTTCATTTAGTTCATTCAACAAATAAGCAGACGAAATGTTTGATATGAGTATTTAAAGATCTTCAGTTTTCGAATATGTTAACAATTTTTTACAATTTGGGATCATTTTTACATTTGTAATAACTACAAAACCACTTTAGAATATCGTGTAATCACTTAGAACTCTGGAACTATTTCGAAAAGTGGTCTTTGGATGCGCTTTCGAAAACGTCCTTAAATATTAATTGAACCCAATACGAAAAGTTATAATTTGTTAAACCAATTTTTTTAGCTAAACATTTATATTTTTTAGTTAAAAGAATGTATATTTTTAAGGTATTACCAAAATTCGATACGTTTTTATAATTCGTTAACATTTTTAAAGTGTAAACAGAGATGATTTTTCTCAAACATACAACTTGTTTCTATACAACAGAATTTTACAACTTTAAAATCGTCCAATAAATACACAATTCATAATCGCAAAAAAATTCCTAACATCATTTGGCGTTATGATTATTTATTTATGAACTTTTTTAGTTATTTATTTATTATTTATTTCTTTTTTTAAGATAAGATTAGCCTCTACTCATTGTGTTGAGCTCTAAGCCAACTTACGCTCAACTAATAAATATTCAATTTCTATGATCTCGGCGACACTCGTCGCATACAGTGGGGAAAAAACTTAATTTAAATTAGCAGACAAGATAAAAGTCACGTTTCCAATGAAAGCGAAAAATTGTTAACTATGACAGTTGCATTATTTCAAGTTGTTTGTTGCGTCAACTATTTACACTTTTAACAAGCTGAGTAAAATTATTGTATTATTACTTTTGGCAGGTTTCATTGAGGCGAAAAAGAAATCCATGCAATACGACCAGTCAACGACAGATTTTCACACACAAGAAAGATGTGCTGCAATAAGTAGTGATTGAGTAGACAAAGCACCATGAAAAATCCGCTTAAAAATGCTTTGAATTTGTTGCGATGTTCAAATTGCTACGGTCAACAATGAAGCAGTACAACAACGAAAAACATCTACTGCAACAATAGCCGCAGCGGTGAGGCAAATAGTGAAAAGCGATGTGAGTACAGCGCGCTAACCAGCGTCAAATTATGCGCGAACGTTGCTTGTTGATTGATACACGATCGGCGCGAACAGCGGCAGCAAATACAGCAACAATAGCGGCAGCTGCTGCGATCGTCATCATGTGATTGCTATGCCATATCAAAGGATCGCAACGCACACTGTTAGTACAATGCAAGTGATTATCGTCAATTTTAAAAAAATCTACTCAAGTACGAATTATTGCAAAAAGTTGCGCGCACTGAAGGAGCTAAAGTTGTAGTGGGCATCGAATGTGAGCGATGCTTATGGCACAGAAAATTGAAATGCTGATTCCATAACAGTGAGTTGAAAAGAATGAAAGAAGAGCGAATAGTTCATCGAATTTTTACTTCGATCTTGGAGAATTGACTTTGACTCTATTTCGATATCCACTACTTTGTACATTCTAAAGAATCTAACCAACTAAAGTGCAACAAGCATCGGTCTAATCAGTTTAAGATTTCTATTCAATAGTTTTTGTTGATCTACCAATTAAGCTTTGATCCGTTGCTGTCGTGTCAAAGCTGTCAGTTCTCAACTTAAGTTCATGAAGTTTTAACAGTTGTACGTTTTTTTCGCGCAGTGGTAACATTTTTGAACGATCATAAGTTATCGTCAATGCTTCTTTCGTAAGGTCTGTTGCTGCCACACCCTTTCTGACATTCTTTAGCGCATTAGGAAGATGCCGCCAGCAGCACACAGTACTAAAAGTTGAGTGTTTTTAGTGGCAATAAATTCGATCCACAGGGAATGAAAGAATTTTTCGCAATGATCATGGATTCGTTGTGATGACACATGAATGACGCTAATTAAACAGCAATGAACGCGTTGTAGGTATTTGTGTGGCATGCATAAAATATCAAGTAGCACAGACTGCCGATACTTAACGTTTGCATTTGACATTTGTGGAAAATCCGGCGGTGCAAATTTGAATAATTTGTTGTTTGGTTTTAAAAAGGAGGAGCACAACGTTGCCAAGTGAATGGGAATTGTTTAAGCCACGCCAACGCAGTCGGTTTCTTGTATGAATTATAAACGGATTTTAATGAATGAAGTGTCACACGAAAACCCACTAGATCGACCGCTGCAGTCAACGAACGTGCCAATGCTGCGCCAATCAATCGGAAGAACGTCGATCAGATCGATGTCTGAAACGGTGCAACGTTGCTGCACAATAAAGCAGCTCGCTTACAACTTTGGATGTCAATGAAATTAGAGCCGGGCGTAGTAATCACAATAATAACAACGACAACCAATACAACAAAGACAACATTAATAATAAATAATCAATTGCTGTCGGGTGAAAAACAAACAAACAGCAGACTGTAAAATGAACTAAAAGAATAACAAGAACCAGACACTGGAGAAATGCAGGAGGAAGAGCAAAAAAATGAAAAAGAAAAAACTTGAGCAAAGTTTAACTTAAAATTAAACAAAGCGCCACGAGCTACGTTACAATGAGGAATCGTCGTTCGAAGTTGTAGTTTAATTGTGAAATGTAATAAGCAGAAATGTGGCGCGTTACGTTTGAGCACGGACGCGACGCACGGACCGACCGAACGACCGCGCTTAGCAAAGATTCCAAACAAACTGATCTACGACCGTTTGTTGTGCTGCTAATGTGGCAGTCGCGGCAGCAGCAGCTCCACAACACACACACACATACCGATAGCCGAAGCGCCAAGCACACAGCGACAAAAGTCAGCAGTGCAGGCGGCGCACGTTCAGCACAAATGGGCGGCTGGGGAGACACACAGCCCGGCCGACAGACAGCTACCGCAGAGTGGAGTTTAAAATACATGCATAGGCGTAGGTATCGGCGTGTGTGTATGAATGTAACACACAGCAGTAACAACAACAATTTGGGAGCTACAATTAGCAATGCGGCGTGCCTCTTTGACTGTTTGCGTAGGCATTGCTGCAATGTTGGGGCGGCTGGCAGTAATTTTGGACAGCCAAACGTTACATGTCAACGTTGCCATATGTTTGTGATTTGCTTTCAGTTAAATGAAATGGGTTTCAAAAATTGTAACTACATCCAATTGCACATGTAATAGAAAATTTTTTGTGAAAAAATATATTTTATTGTTTGTTTGTAAAATGTGGCAACGCCGTCTTGCACTTTTGTGGGCATTTATTAAATATTTATGCAGATTGCACCGCAGTGGCGTAAGCGCAACCACACCGAAATACAGCCGCACGAAGTCGCGGCGCTGCTGCCGCTGCGATTGCGCAGGCACGTGTGCGTCTGCCCAGCGGCACTCACCCATACAAAGGCACACAAGTGTGCATGTGTGTGTGCCGTTGCTTAATGCTGCCTTAACCCATTCAGTGCATACTTTTTACTTGTATAGCTGCTGCCGCTTTTATTGATTGTGTAGCAATTTTACGCTTTCAGCTGCAAACAGTCGATACAAAAGCTTCCGTTTACTTTACACTAAGCGCAAAAAACAACAATAAAATGGAGCAGTGAAGAAAAATATTGTGAAATTAGTGTCAGCTGTTAATATTTGTTATCAACGGCATTTATACTCATAGAATTGAGAAAAAGTCAGTTATAATACAAAATATATGCAATACTGCCACAAATTAATTTTTTTTTTTGCGAATTTGTACAGGGTGGAAGGGACCTACAGTTTAATGCCGATTCGGAACGGCGAGTTGGAGGCTTTTTCATAGGCAATTTTACTCTCAGAGGTTTGCCATTTCCTGCTGAGAGGACAGCCGCCGAAAGAAAAATTTTTATTTTTCTTTTTTTTCGGTGTTAGCAGCAACGGAGTCTTGAACCTGGGTTCGAGCATCGCATTTGACTCGCGGCCCAACGCACTAGCCAGCTGAGCTCCGGCGGGTTCACCGCTTGTTTTTAGACAAACAACTTTATTAATGTACAACGCTAAAAAAATTACTCCAAAATAACATAAGCAACAGTTTTGGTTATCATTCAAGTCATTTTGGACCGACTGAGTAATATTCCATCAGCTTGGCTATTTTTCTTAACATTTGGTGAGCCTTGATTTTCTTTAGCTCCGCAATTTTTTTTACTCTTGGGCTCTGCATAGACGTCAATGGTCGCTCATTGGCAGCTGGAGGGAGACCAGCTGCGCGCACGCTATGCTCATAGGCAAATATTTGTCAATTATCTTTTGTTGTTGCTAGTTGTACGCTTTTGCTCTTTTGTACGAGTAGACGAATTCGCAACAAGCCCATGTAAACATTCTCAGTTTACATTTAAAGCTTTTTAATGTCAAAGTTATTTGCCTGGATATTTTTTGGTTTTATTGAACGTTTGTCGCTTTGACGGCAAGACTCCATTACACAATCCATTTTTTGGTTGTTTTTTTTACTTAATTTTAATTTACCATTGCTTAATGGAATTAATGCACGCTAGACTGTGCAAACGCTCAGCTAATTGAAATTAATACAAATAAGCACAGCTTATAAATAAAACGAAAATATGACAGCTACGAAACTAAAATAGTTGTATGCAAAAACTAGAAGTTTTATAGGCTACGCAAAGATACCCAAACAGCAACCAATGAAAAATTATTCTCATTAATTTTAATGTTTCATTACAAAATGGCATAGATTTTCATCAAAAGGATAATAATTTCAAACAATTATGAATACAACCTTCACAAATACTTGCACTATTAATTTGTAAATAAAGTCTCACTCACCTGCTGCTTAAAGCGTTTGCTGGCGCTGCGTTTTAGTGTGTTGCAGTTCACGTGCGCCGCCGCACGGTACACTTCGTCATCGTGTCCAGCACTCTGTGTTGGCATACAACGTCGGCTCAGCTCCACCAGCTCCGAAACTGGTTGCACCTGCAGCCACACAAACAAAATAGTATTACTTTAAATTCAATAATCCACGAAAATACAACAAATCACGTGTTCACACCTCCACAGCCACCGAATCGCCACTATTGCGTATCATCTCGATAATCACTTCGCGCGACAGCTCGCTCACCGGCGTACCGTTTACTTTCAGCAGACGGTCGCCAGGTAGTAGTCCGGTGGCGCCGCCACCTGCACCGGGCTCAGCGAAAATCACCGGCTTGAAGATGGGCGCGGTCAGCGCCTCGGAGCGATCCAGACAGATGGCTTTGCGCAGACTGAAACCGAAATCTTGCCGAGGCGGCTTTTGTCGCCGTATCACCAACTCACGCGGAACTGGCAACTGCACCAGCCGTATGGTTGGCAGTGGCAGCTCCACATCCTCGAACGCGTGCACACGCGACCAACGATCAATGCCCTGCGATTCGCCGATCGGACTAAGCGAGAAGGGCGGCGTAGCAAAGGAAGAATTTGTGGTATCTGTGAGACTGTCGGCGCTGGGCGAGGGTGAGGTTAGCACGCGCAAATTGCCGCCCTGCTGCTGCAGCTGCGGCGCATAGCGCGCTGTGGCGGGCAGTGTCATGGCGCGCTGTATGCCCGTCGTGCCGCCCTCATCGCTGCGCAGGCTCTCCACAGACGTGAAGGCAGTGCCACTGTGCTGACTTGAGGCGGAACCCATCGAGCCGCCGCCAACACCAGCCACTCCAGCAATACCGGCGGCACGACCGGCGGCGCTCACACTGTTACTGCGCTGGCCCTCAAAGAGCAGCTCGTTCTGCATGGTATTGCGCAACACCAACAGTTGCGCCTCCGGCGACGCAACAGTGATCTCTTCGTGTATGTTGGAGATGTTGCTCCGTGAGCCCTTCAGTATGCCGCGTTTCGGCGGCTTTGGCGGCACCGGCGGCAATGAGCGCTGCTATAAGGTGAGGACAATTTTGCAATTACAATTTGATTAATCTACAATTTTACTATCGTCGGTAATACCTTCGCGCCAGCCAATATGGAATGTACACCCGTCGTGCCACCACCGGCAGCACCAGCACCGTTCTGCCGACTCTCAATGGTGGTCGTCACAGATGCGACAATTTCCTCACTGCCGCGGTCCAGCTCGTAGATGCTGCCATCGCCGCCCAACTCGGCCTTTAGCGCCGCACGATCGATATCCAACTGTGCGAAAAAATCGGCGCTGTAGTCAGCGGTAATGCCGCTCGGTAGCTTCTCCTTCTCCTTGCGGCGCCCGCGTATTTTCAGCGAACGACGTACCTGTAAATTTAGTAAATTTAGTTCGAAACAAAAACATTTCAATTTCATGCCGCAAACAAAATGAAATAAAATCCAACTCCATTCAGAAAACGTTACGAAAAGTGTACGCACCTCATCAAGACGCAGCAGTTCCTCGGTGCTCATACTGCCGGCCAGTAGACCAGCGTTTTTAGCCTCTTTGCGCAGTTTCTTCTCACGTTTGCGTCGCTCCTTCTCGTCGCGTTCGGCCTTCTCGCGCTCGCCGGCGCTGCCACCGCCACCACCCACCGACGACACGCCCTTTTTCATAAAGTTAAACATTTTGCCAATACGCCAACTGCTTACAGTGTCGCGCCGTGCATGTGAGCCTGTCTAATCTTGTTGTTGTCAACCACGCCTACTGCGAGCGTGTGTTGCTGTAGCACGGCACAGACATTCAAATGGGCAATCAATAAAGTTGCGTTAGCTGCTTCTGGCTGCACCAAACCTCAGCAGCGGCACCACAGTTGCAGTTGCTCCTCTTTAGAACCTCCTAAAAGCATGCAAACAAATCTCTAATTGGTTATAATTCGGTTAGCTGTTGCGATTGTCGAATCAAAAATGCTGCATGCGATTGTGTCTACCCGAGCGCCTGTCTGTCCGCCTGCCTGCCTTTTTCGGCCAGACAGTGAAAATGTATGCAGCAAACGAACAATGGGACCGCCTAGCTGTGAGATAGTTTTCGGCGGCGCGTGCACATTTTTCGTTTTCTTCGCTTGCTTCGTTTCGACAAAGAGAAATTTTCACTTTCATGAATTCTGCATTTTTAATGAAAACCCCACAATTTTCGGACGCTTTTCACATTTTTCGCCAACTATTGGTTTTTCATTGGCGGCGCTGCTTTTCACAACTAATTCGATTTGTGTGAACACTGCTACGGCGACGATAGCGGCAGCTGAAAATTGTTTTCCACCCACTACAAAAACAACAACAATCACAGCGACAACGCCAGCAAAGAAGCGGAAGACACACCGCACACCGCAGCAATGAGAAGAAAAAACGCCCCGGCACAGCGCTGCCCTTCGCGACCCCCGGCCGGCCGGCCAGCCTGTCAGTCGCTGACACTCGACTATCATACTGGAAACTGAATGGGGAAAATGGGGAAAGCAGGAAAATGAAAGCAAAGAAACGTGCACAGCAAAAGCCAGAGAGGGTGAAAATCTGCGGTTGGGCCGGCGGGTATTTTCCAATGTCAACCGAATTTTCTTTTGCAGCTTTTTCGGTCTTTTTATCTCTGCGCGCCACTTATACGCGCTGCAAAAGTAGCAAATTCTCAGTACGCGCGCACATAGATATATAAAATTTTATAGCAGCGATAAGGGAATTCAAAAAACAAGCAGCGGGGCCCAGTCCTCACTCAATGTAACCCCAGACCAACCAGCTTTTCAACGCAACGTATGTGTGTTGCTGCCAGTGCTTCCGCTACTGACCCAGCACGCTTGTCGAGCTTAGCTTTTCCCGCCCCGAAAGCCTTACCTGACCTTGAACTTGGCGACATTTGCGCACCAAACCAAATAAACATGTCGAAATCTTGCGTCACTGAATCACTAAACCACTGCCGCACCCTATTTACCAAATTGAGTCAAGGTCTTTGGTTGATAGCGTCCATAAGTAGTATTGGCGCATCATGCGGCAATATGAACGAAAAAACAGCTGACAGCTGATGGCCACTTTCCACACCGCGCAGCTTTATGCCCATGAAAGCGCAACAACGCCGACAACAGGCAGCGGCTCGCGCTAGCCATGTCTTCTCTTGTAATTATGAGACATTGTTGCTTGATTAGTTGGAAGTGCGCGACAGCCTGACTCATATTACGGAGATTAGCAGGCGACGCTGGTCGCTAAATTTAGCTCAATTTATTTAGTGCAAATAAGTGGTCTGATATCCAGCATGCCACGAGCCCAGTCTATTCCACAAAAAAGAAAAGCTTCTGTTATGCGTCACTGCGCATTGCCGCCTAGTTGAGAAATCGATGCGCTGCCAGTGGGCTTTAGTCTTCTTGGAAATTAGACCAACGATTATTGCCAACTGAAATAACGCAACAATGTCAAAATTTCAACTGTTGTACTAAAAGAAGCACTTGTGGTTCGCTTGATTTATTGGTTAGTGGAAACTGAGACATGGGATGTGACGCCCTTCAGACACAGTTTCCAAAAACTATGAACACATTTCTTCACGTGTAAGGCACTCAAAATCGCTGCTCCAACGAGCAACTGTTCTTTTTTTAAATATGATCTTCGAACGGATTTCAGAAGCGTTCCATTAGTCAGAAATTATTTTAAATCAGATATTACTTACCAACTTCCTAGCCATAAATATGACTGACACAATAGCCCTAACGCAGTGCTTTAAGCCAAAAATTACTCTCCTAAAATCACCTTCGATTTCGTACAATTACTATCTTTATAAATTCAACTGAAGCGCGCTCGTTGTGTTCAGGGCGCATGCGCAAACCGATTTCAAAGTGCCCGTAGTCACATCACTCAGTGATTCAATGATTCAATTATTCTAAGTAAATATTTACGAAAACATAAAAAACATAACATATGCCAGTCACGCACACACACACACACATACAAGCCCGTAGACCGCAGAACTATTTGTGTCAACCCAAAAGCAGCAATAAGAAAAGAGAAATTAAACCGAAAGGTAGCCGAACGAGCCGACGCAAAAGAACGCACAAATCGTAAGCAGCACTAAAGAAAGCAAGAAAACTAAAGACAAATATGACAATGAAGATTTTACTTTTCTACAAAAGAGCGACCCGCATTGGAATTTTTCTGCGGTGCGCAGTAAAAGTACAAAGAATGCCAAAAATAAATAAAACAATAAAATTAAACATAAAAACTGCAAGCATTTGTTGCAATTGTGAGGTGTATTTGTAGCGTGCTGTGAGGATGTGTGGGTGGTTGGCGGGCGTGCGGCGTTGCTTTTATTGATTCTGATTTCAAGCAACATAAAAAGTACATTTACTTTCGGCCTTAGTGGAGCGCAAACCGCGGCCCACCAATGCCGCTGCCGCCGTCATGCAGCTAACAACAACAGCAACAATAGGAGCTTTTACTGCTTTGCCAATAACACATTTTGAATGTTGTAATGTGATTGCCACTGCAACGAATGCTTTTGTTGTTTTTTTTTTTTGTATTATTATTTCTTTTTTAATTGCATTCTCAATTTCACTGCGAACGTGTAAACAGGAAAAATGCGCAAAAAATATGCATATAAATAAAACAAACCAAAATAACAACAACGCACCAACAAAAAAGACCCAAGGAATTTATAGCAAATTAAGTGGAAGCCAAGAGAGGTACTGAATGGGGCCAAAGGAGGAACGGCGGTGCGGTAACGAGGTGACGAAACGTGTTGTGCAGCTTTGCGCGCACTACTTGGAACTAATAACTGGTTTTAAGAAATTGTGGAATCTAAAAAATATGGTTTTCGAAAAATTAAAATTAAAAAATATGGTCTTTCAAAACAATATGATTTAGAAAAATAATTTTAAAGTCGCAAAGTCCTAAAGTACAAAGCAGCAGAGCGATATTTTTGGCCACAAAAAACTCAAGATAGCATTTGTTTTGGTGATTTGGTTGAAGATTTCCGAAAATTTATTAATCTGCTTTGAATGTATGAAACATTAGTAGTGTTTATCAGTTGAGTTTCCCAACTAAAGTAACAAACGTCGTACAAGTTTAGTGGTCGTTCCTTCATACATTTTACAAGACTTTGAAACAATCGTCATCCAGTTAAAAAACCGCAATGAATTCTCAACTACTGCAGTTTTATTTCACTTCTCTGCTGCTAAGCTGCACGACAATAACATTTCTAATATCTAACCGGTCGACGACTGTAAAAACTGCATCGCAGTTGCTTTGCATGTTTGCATTCACTTGAGTGAAGCCAGCGTAAATTGTATGTTTCAAGGCATCTCGACCGATGACTTAAAATTTTGCAAATACAGTGTAATCTGGGTGGAGTGAACTAATTAATGCAAAGCCAGTTCATAGAATCCAGATTGTTCACTATATCCAGATTGAGTTTTTCTGTTCACCATTACGTACTTACGAGTATACCTTATGATCAAAAAAGAACGGTAATTTGGAATTTATTTTCTCAACGTCGGGAATACTTTTATTGGTGTTCTGTCAAATTTTGACGCATATTGTAAGATTAGTATTCGATTGGCGTCTATACGAAGAAGTCGAAAAATTGATGTGTGGCGATTTTTATAATGGATGAAGAATTGGAACAACACGCGTGCCAAAAATTGTGTGTTAAAAATTAACTTTCGTGTGCCGATTCGTTGAAAATGTAACAAAAGGCGTATAATGAAGCGTGTATGTCGAAAACACGAGCATACCAATGGTATAAAAGGTTCAAAGGGGGCCGAGAGAGCCTAGAGCACGATGACATCCCTGGACGGCCATCAACGTCTGTTACCGAAGAAAAAATCGAATCGGCGAAGCAAATCGTGTTGGAAAATCGTTGTGTATCGATTAGAGAGATTGCTGTGTTGTTGAGAATCTCATTTGGATCAGCCGAACACATTTTAACTGATATTTTGGGCATGAAACGCGTCGCTTCTCGGCTGGTGCCAAAAAAAGCTGAATTTCATTTAAAAACAGCCTTGATTATTTCGGAATTTTTGGCCAGTGTCGGAATTTCGACCAATGTCATCAGCCAAGCACCATACAGTCCAGACATGGCCCCGTGTGACTTTTTCCTATTTCCTAAACTCAAATTGCCATTGCGGGGAACGCGTTTTGAGACCATAGAAGCGATAAAAGAGATTTCGCTGCGTAAGCTGAAGGCCATACCTTTGGCGGCCTATCAAAAATGTATGGAAAATTGGATCAAACGTTTTCATACATTTATTGACGCAGGAGGAGAGTATTTTGAAGGGGATAATAAAGAAATTTATTAAAAATTGAAATTTTGCCTTTCTTTTTTTAAATTCCCCTGTGGAACAAAACACTTATGAAACCATTCTTTAAAAATTTCTGCTGTCATCCATGCATTTTTTGAATGTCGGTAGCCCACCGGAATGTTGAAAGATTTGAAAGAGCGTGGTTTGTCCAGTTCCGTTTGCGCATGCAAGAATTGTAACTCTGGCTTTTTCTAATTTCCTGCCTGGAGCCGTTTTTTCTGCACTGGTTACTGGTTACAAGTTCTTTCGGGTAGCATCTTCCAAAACAGTCCACTCTCGTCCGCGTTGTAAATTTGGCTTTTATAAAGTTGTACCTCACAAATCGTACTATTGAGCTTTTGTTTAAACGGTTCAGCCGGGCTATCTGAAGACAATTTCTCGCCGCACACTTTTAACAGACGAATTCCATAGCGTGATTTAAATCCGGCTAGCCATCCACAAACCGTTAAAACCGCCTTCCTTTTCATTAATATCAGGATGTAATTTATTTGCTTTTTCTTTTAACATATCTCCACTGACAGGAAAATTTTTCTGGCGCTGCCGCACAAACCAATTGTACAATGCCTTTTTTAAGTTGTTCTCTTCAACAGCCCGAAATTCTGGTTGGCAGTAACTTGAAGTTACTGAAGTAATTTATTTTAAATTGTGTTCACTCTAAAGAGATTCAGAATTGTTCACTCTATAGAGTACTCAATGTAAAAATTTTGATGTTCACTCTATCGGGGTGTTCGTAGCATCGGGGGTTCACTCCACCCAGATTACACTGTATCAGTTATCTATCGATCAACAACAAACAACATTATCTGTTATCAAAACATAGTCAAACAATCCAATTTGCAAATATTTATCATCGACAAGTTTTGCGTATTCCAATAAGAAAAAGTCCAATTAATAGAAAATATTCACCAGAACACAGCAACCCTGTCGTTTTCCAGCTCCACGTATCGCCCTTTTTCACCACACCAAACCATACAGAACGAAAACAACAAACACAATGGAAATAAACGCTCTCTCGAGAAGCACAGCAAGCGGAAAAATGTAAATGTTTTTCTTTCATATCGGTGTTTCGCTTTTTTTTATTTTTTGTGATCAAACAGAATAAACAAGAAATTGTTTTTATACACAACTTGCACTTCTTTCTGTTGAATGCTTCTATACAACAAACTTAACACGAGTACACCAAAACCTAATCAGCGCCTTGCTGCAATTTGCCATCAAGAATTTGCATTTGCAACATTTTGTTAAAAATGCAAGCAACATTTTTTGGTGTTTTCACCTTTACTGCTGCCGCTGCGCAGTCACACACACACAAACCAATACAAACACTTCACCACCTCACACAACTTCACTGGATTTTGACTTTTTTTCGCATGGATGAGAATGCAGACACCGAAATTGATTTCGACAGGGGTTTCTCTTTTTTCTTACTTTACTTATTGCTGGTTATTGGCCACTGGCTTCATTTGGAACGTTTATTCGCCTTTTATTTAATGTAACGATGCAGTTTTTATTGAAATTTCCGCACGAAATTTTCCCCTTAGCTTATTTCAATTAAGAAATCACAGAAAAATCAACTGCTCTACACGGCAAGCACTTTCAATCGCAATTCCAGACTGAGAAGAAACACAAAACTAAATCCAACCAGCACTACGTGAGCAGCGAAAGGTGCGAGCAAAAGCAATTCTGCGATAACGGGATTTGTTGGTTGTTTCGTGAGGTGAGGGTGACGTTGGGTTGCATTCGAATAGGAGCAAAAATCGTACGTAATTTAAAATTAAATCTGTAATAAATTATTATCATGTGTCCAAATAATTTATATTCTAACAAAAAAGGTAATTGAATAATTAAGTATTAAAATTAAGCATTCAGTCTAGTTGTTTTTTCCGATATTAATTAAAGTAGTTTTAAGGTAGTAGTATGAAAGTAGTATTTTCACTTGCTTTGTGGTGTCACAATAATGGCCAATTTGTAGTTTAAGTGGTGGTCCTATGCCCATACGGCAGCTTCAACCTAACCTAACTTATTTCTTGTTCTAACTTGTTTATTTACAATACTGCACTAATTAACTCTTAACGGATTTTCAAAATGTGCTGAACATGAAACTATACTCGAGTATAGTTGTACAACCATGTTTAAATACACAAACCCTTCTCTGGCTTAAATGTTTAATATCCCCGACTTAAGCTAATTACTGTAGAGAAAGTAATGGCCGGGGACCATATCATGTGCTCAATTAATCATCTGTTTGACCATATACAAAGACAATCACCACCAATCTTAGCAAATTGCCCTCATCATGTGACTCAATGCTTCATTAATTATTTCAGTGCACGGTTCAAAACTTAACCCACTGCCTTAGGTGCCATCTAAACAACTTACGTACTTGTGTTCTTGGAAACAAACAACAAACAGACATCACCACTAATTTCATATATCAAACGTATGCTTGTCACATTCAAATTTTTCATTTGTTAATTCATTTCATTTTTAATATACATATAAACTTTCACAAAAATCGTACAAAAACTTTAAATAACACTCTATTGCCACGTTCTCAACTGTGCGACAGCCATCCCCCCGCAACATGCTCGCCTATCAGCTACATTTAATTTACACATTTTACATAAATACACACTAACAATACTCGAATAGATATAACTACAAATCCATTCCACAACTTAGGCACTCAGAAATATCGAATCGAATGGAATCTGTTCGAAGAGTTTGTTTGAGATTTCGCGAAAGATTTTGCCAAAGCTGCGCGCGTAGCCCACCTTCAGCTCATTAAAGACCGTGTCCCAGTTTTCGTTGAGAAAGCGATTCATGGTCTGCGACAGCAGACGATCGTTGAAGAGATTTTCGAATTGCATGTAGACTCGCTTCGGATTCAAATCGACTCGATACTCCTTGAGGCGCATGTATTTGACGCCGTCGCGCATGTACGGCTCACCGATGAGGCGATGCTCGATTCTGGTATTCACCAGCGTCATGTTCGCCTTGCCGCTGCCGGTGATAGGCAGCAACAGGATGCGGCCGGACATCTCATAGTCGCCCACCATTTCGATGCGATCGGTTTTGCTGTCGCAGATTATGAGATGATTCTCCAAATCGGTGCTAATTGAAGACAAACAAATTATGGTAAAAACTGAAATTGAGTAAATTAATTTTGAATTAGTGTGGCGTACCGGTAGCGCTGTACTTTGCTGGTGGAGATCATGTCGTTGACTAGAAGATTCTTGAGCGTTTGCTTCAGCGTAATGGGTGCATTGCCGGAATCGATGACAAGCGATTTGACAGTCAACGGCTCCAGTGGCGGAATGCCAAATTCCTTGTTGCCTATTGGTGGGCAAATTTAACAATGAAACGACAAATGAATAATTGGGCAAGTTTACGGAAACGGTGTCGGCTAACCTTCTTTGAGCAGCACAATGGCTCTGTTGACGGCATCCACGAGGCATTTGTCGAAATTTTCATCGCGCTTGCACTTGTCGAAGTTAGCAGCTGTAATGGAAATGAGGATATGGTTATCAAATTAAATTAATTATGGATAAATAAATGTTAATATTTAGACATTCTGAGTTAAAACCGCTGTATACGAGACTTAAGTCAAACTTCGGCAATTATTAATTTTGCCCAGAACATGCGATTCCAAACAGTGACGTGTCTGAGTTTATAAAAAAATGTTTTAAATTTTCAGGGAATTGGAACTTTAAGGCACTATTTAAGAAGAATGTATTTTTTATAATAAATGGCATAATACAATTTTAGTGTTAAAAGTGTATTGTGTTTGCATTTATACTTCAACTTGTGAATAAATACTAATTTTAGTAATCGTTTAGGCAAATTTCCCTATTATCTTCCCTACTATATCTTATACATCAATGTCACTCTAAGCTATGTATCTATTGGAAATCTCCAGATTACCAACGCAACAAAAAGAACAACCAAAAACTTTTTAAAGCGGGCCTTGAACTTTGCCAAACTCCAAAGCAGACGTTTTCGTCTCGGATATTTTTTGGTTTTTTGCACCGTAATGGAAAAATGAACCGCCTACATGTGGAATTGTTCATCAATTTCATTCTACTCAAATGAAACACTTTAACTGTTTTGCATACAAATTACGGAAGTATGCGTGGAACGAAAACGCAACTTGGAGCTACTCGTCTGTCGACGAAAATCGCAAAGAATTCCTTTGTATATTTATCACTGCATTGAGATCTCAAACTACGAACGGCGTAATGGTGAGCACGTGAGCAGCATAGGAGCTCGTTTAGAATAAATAAAATTCGATGCGAAGCACCATAAGAATTGGACGAAATGCGCCAACAATGCGGTGAAATATTGCGGAAGATGAGTACAAACGAGTACGTCGTTGCACAGCTGTTGGAAATCGGCATATTGAGATATATTGACAAGTTATGAGTTGTGCGCGCGTAGATTCGATGCCAGTGCTAACGACGGATTATGTGTGACATTAGCAGCTTCAGTTTAAGTTCTACAGAATAGATTGTATACAAACCATGAAGTACTTCCGAATTTATAACACGTTTTGGAGGCTATTATGTGTCTAGCCTAAACTCTGACTGACAAAAAGTTATATCTTTGAGGTATGAGAGTTACCACGGGTCAAAATGTTGTTTCAAGGACATTATGTGACATTAACATTTGTGTAGTGATTCGCTGGAATTCAGCACATGCGCCTAGTGCTAAAGTAGTTAGTTATTGGCCTATTACTTCTTTTTATTCGAACTAAAATTCAACTGTTTTAAAACTCATTTATTGCAGCAATTAAAGCAAATCAAAGCATGGAAACGTTTTGTACTAATTGTCAAAAAGAGTACATGAAACTTAAAAACAAAATAAAAACACCACAGATCGTGTTATTTGACAATGCAATGGCAGCTCAGCAACGCTCACTACAGCAGCAGCCTTACACAATCTTCCTTATCATTGTCCAGACTCATTAAGTGCGAGCTGGCAACAAGAACAAAAGAAGAAGCCGCTGCAGCAAAAGAATGCCAACAATTTGTAAAGTTCATTAGCACCAACAAAAGCGCTTAGCATCTCCGAATAGCTCATGTGCAGCGGGCATCAAAAAGCTGCACCAAGACGCACCAGGCGATGGACAACGGACACACAAGTCGTACGACGACATACAGCGGAAAACTTGTTCCAAAAAAAAAATACAAAAGTCATAAAACTAACCACAACTACGAACAAAACCACAATAACAATGACTGCCAGAGCAGCAACAGAAAGGCATAACTTTTAGTTCAATGTCAAGTTTGAAGCGCACAAGCACCACAGCCAACAATTACAACAACAATTAACTAAAAAATAGCGGCCACCACGCAACTACAACAACTAAGAAATTAAATTAAAACATGGCTAGCAAAAAAACTTAAACACAGACCAAAAAAATGTATGTTAAATCATTTTTTTGACATTCCCAAATGACGGTAGTAAGCACAAAAAACAAAAACAACAACTACAAGTAAAATAACAACAACAACAAGCCAGCGGCCAGCAAGATTGTGATGACAATAAGCACGATAATGTTATAAAGCGACAGCAACAACAAAATAAATGAAAAGCCAAAGCGCACAAAAGCCGCGTTGAAAGAGCGCAAATGACTTATCTTGACCTACGGTAACAGATCGCCGCCAAAATTAAGCTGCGCTCAGTGCGCTTCCCTGCGGCTGCCTTTTCCACTTGAGCTGTTGGCAATTTTTATTTTTTTACTGTATTCGGCTGGTAATCGTGTCAAAATGTAGCACACAAACAAAGGTGTCCATTGCCAAGACAGAAAGGAAGTAGGAAAGGCAGAACGTCAGCGGATAGGAAGTAATTTCGAGCGCCCTCAAAACAGGTTGACTGCAAGTTCCGCGCCTCGGCGCAGCTGCCGAGTCTGTCTCGACCATGTAGCTCAGCAGCCATGCATCACTGCTACGCCACGCTGCGCGTTTTGTGCAGTATTTTGCGCTGGGTGTAGCTGAAGCCACTTTGTGCACCGACCGGGCCAGGTATGATTTAATAATTCGCCGCGCTGATATGCTCGTTTGGTATGTTGGCCAAAGTGGAATAACCTTGTTGTTGTTAATATACCAGAAATAAAAGCAGTAATGCCAGAAACACACATAAATACGATAAATGACATAACGTTGTAATGTTGGCCGACGCACAGTGGTCCAGTGACCACGAGCCAACCGTGAGCCGCTGGTCACCAACGCATAGCTTATCTTTAATTAATTTCTGCTTTAATTTATTTCTTTTCCATTGTTCGTCTTTCAGCTCATTTCGATTGTTAATTCGCATTCATTTTGAATTTGTTTAAAGGCAAATCGGTTACAAATGTTGCTACTTGTATTGTTGATCTCCTTCGCTGCGGTCTCAAACGCTCAAATGCCGCACTGCAACAATGCCTCAAATACGCCGCTGCCACTGCCGCTTCCCGTTCAAATATTTGAATGAATTTTTTCAATATTTTTATTTTAATATGCAAATGCGAAAGTGACAAAAAACCACAATAAAAATTGTATGTTCATGCGGCACACGCCATTTTTGCAACTCGTAGTTTTTAATTTGAATGAATGAATAAAATAATTAATTAATTAATACAAATATTCAATTTAATAAAAATAATTAGTTCGCTAATTTGAATGAATGAATAAAATAATAAAATAAATAATAAAAATATTTAATTTAATCAAAATAATTATTAAACATAGGTTTAAATTCAACATTGGTTTAAATTCATTGGCACACAAGGCAAATTTAAATCATTGCATGAAAGGAACATTGGGATGTTAAAACTTTTAATCTCCTCACCTGCATGGAAGAAATCAGACGTGAATACTGATCTGAATCTACTTTGTGCTTGTAATCTTTATTATCACTTTTATTAAAGCTTTATGAATGTATTTTATTTTTGGTTTAAATAAAATTCCTTACATTAACTCTCTATTCGGGCCGCTACACCAACACCGCCAAAATCAAAATTTTAACATTCTACAATTCTTCCTGATGCAATCTTTGAATAAGCAGCACTACAAATATAATTAATTTTTTATTTACACTTCATATCAAATTCATAAAATGTATCGATATTAATCGCCATCGTTTTTAACCATGAGATCACTTCTCAATGTCAATATTGAATATCGTTTAGAACTTTAAACAAGTCAATAAATATGCATGTAAACAACGCATTTGGGCGCGATCACAGCAC
Organism: Melieria picta; assembly: GCA_964056695.1. Taxonomy (NCBI): domain Eukaryota; kingdom Metazoa; phylum Arthropoda; class Insecta; order Diptera; family Ulidiidae; genus Melieria; species Melieria picta. The sequence continues at coordinate 68,231,720 of OZ057398.1, forward strand.
TTTTTTTGCTTCTTCTATTTGTGCGCCAAAAATGTAGCGCACTTTATTGCCACTAAAAAAATTAGAAAACAATTTCCAAACAGCCCATTGCAAATACTTGAAAGAAAACCTTCAAAGCGGCAAATTGCGTTAATAAAAAAGCACAATTCCATTGCACCAACAAAGGTAAGCATGCAATTTATACTGCACTCTTTTCGGTTTTAATTGTAAAATTTTTAAACATCCATATTGATTTTGATTTCTTTAAATTTATTCAAATGAAAATTAAATGCAATTTGCATGCAGTAGTGTAAGTCACCAAACGGCAACGATTGATTGCTGTCATCCACAACAAACGCCTGTGAGTGACTCGCGGCTTGCAGTGGCATTCACACCTTTGTGTGCACTTACTGGCGTTGAAGCGTCAAATTTCGTAGTCGTATATGCGGTGTCGGCTTAAGAACGCCAGTAGCTTCTCGATTAGAAATACTTAATATTTGCACACTGGCGCGCACTTTGAACACGAAATTTAAACATTTTACAGCGGCAGCGCTCGAAATGCCGTCAAAAATGTGCAAACAAATTGCACAACAAAATTGTTGTCTCTCCCTTTGCGGAAAGCAAAAGTGACATGCACCCAATGGCGTTTGGAGGAAATGAAACGCAATTTAGAAAACCACATTCTATGCCTGTCGCGAAGGGACAAATGCTTCCTGGCGACGCCTTTCCACACAACCAATTTTCAAATACTCCGTGAAACACAATAAATAAATGTGTAAATATTTTTATATAAGGTATGAGTATATTTTAATGTCAAGACTGAGCTTTAAGTGGGACGAAGTGATAGCTGACCACAGCAGAAGGGATCGATAATAAAGTTCTTATTTGTTTCGTTTTAGTACAAGCCACACCTTTGCATTGTACCTTCAATGCATAATGTTTTAAAAACATGTTTATAAGAAACCTGCGCTTTAATATGTCTAAATAAAACGTTTTAAAAAAAGATAAAGCCTTTATGCACAGCTGATATTCGCTAACCTAGATTTATGTCTATGTATTTCATTCTATTTTTCTAAGGATTCTTAACAGACAGCAGAACCGCAGACTGCAATTCAGTTCAGAAATGAAGCATTTTTCACCAGTAAAGTGAATAAATCAGAATTTCCTTAGGAAACACCTAAACTCGATTTTTCAAAAATACCACTTTGGAATAAAAATGTTGAAAACACATCATGCCTAAAATGTAATGAGCCGCAGAAGAAATCTTAGAATATGTACTTTGCCATTGTTCAGCGTTGCCTGGTATTAACTTCTTTACTAACCTAAAAATTTTCTTCTAAAAATTATGTTTTGTCTACAGGTGTCTTAAGTGAAGGAAGCCTAACCATCCTTCTTATTTATTGACTTAGAAGTAAGTGAGCTAACTAATTTAGGTGCGATTTAAAAGATATTATTATGCAAAATACGTTCATAGCTCAAAGGATTAGAGGATTCGCACAGTTTGTTGAACATGGAGCTTATAATTATGTTAGGTTAGGTAACACATTAAGTGGAAATGTGGAAAGCGATATCACATGAAGTTTCGTTCACAAGACGTTGAAGTAAAGTTCCATAAAATAAACATGTCGCCGATGCCGATGGGGAAGGTAATTTTTCTAAAGATCAGCGAATAGTTTTGCTTTCATTCAATCTACTACTTTCATTCATTTCTTTCAGTTTTTCAACCACCTTAATACACCCTTTTTAAGAAACCAACTTAAACCACCTGTAATACTTTAGTAGCCACACTTGAAAAAACCATTTGAAAAAACTCCATTTAAAGCGACATAAAATACGCAATAAAACCCGTAAACTTACGCAAATCTTTGGCAGCCGCTGCATTGACCAATTGCAGCGCCAGTTGCACAAACAGCAGCAACTTACAGCCGTCACTCAAAGTGTTGCGCATGCGTGCAGTCATTTTTGTATGCTTCTTCTACTTCTGCCGCCTGTCGATTTTAGCGTCGTTAATGTCTACCACAAAACTGTTTTTCTATTTTTCATTACTTTTTTCGCTTTGTCTGCTTTTTATTTGCTGGTTTTATAACTTAGATAGCACACACAAACACCCGCACACACGCACCGCCGCAGATCAAATCGCTTCAATTGAAAGTTGTCGCAGGCTGCAGCAGCTTTCAGCGCGACTTACAGTTTCCCTCAGACGATTTTTAGTTATTCTTTATTTGTTTGTTGCTGTGAATTTTTGATTTTTGAAAAATTACAAAATCGTTGCGTGCCGCCGCTGTTGTTGTTCTCGCGCCAGCGAGCTATCAGCACAATTTGAACGGGATGCTCTGCGCTGGCGCGGCTTTTATAGGAAGCTTCGCGCCACTGTTTCGCACTGTGCGGTGAGCAGTGACGACAGCAGTCGTTACCGCCGCTGCTGCTACTCAAACAAAAGCAAAAGATTCGCTCAATCGAGCGTTACAAATGCGCCGCGCAACGAATAGACGTGCGCTACAGCGCGCTACACGGCAGTCATGCTTGCAGAGCGTGGCTCAAACAGTAAACTGTTAAAAGACGCCGCAACTAAATAAAGTTTTGAAGGTGGCGAACGACGATTTTAAAGCCAATGCAATAAAATTTAATTTTTGTAAAAAACCACAAAACGCAAACAACAGTCATAGCAAACATCTGGTCACCTCATAGCACTTGAATGCATTTTGCAATAATGTTGAAGTAACTGACTTTTATACGTGCTGGGCTTTGTGGTCTGCGACTCGCCCGGTGGCAAGAAGTTGAAAGGCAGCAGAACGAGAAATAACTCATTGTCAGCGACTTGCAAGTTTCTTAACTTAAGCATATTCAGCGTGCACATCGTGCACATTGCAAGACGAACGCCTTTTCCACTGGCCCAACTGCCTGCCAGCAGTTAGTCCAACCAACCAGTCCGCCGCTTCGGCCAACTGCCAAACGCCGAGCCGCACTGACAAACATCGCCTCACTCTCACTTTCGGCGCAAACGCTTAAGCCAAGCTTGGCTCTGATCAGTCGACGACCGAAAAAATTAGCGCCACGAAAGCTTTGGCCTATTTTTGCAGCACCACATCGTTTACTGTGAGCCGCGTTAACTGGTTCATGCAGGTCCATAACATCAGCTACAACTACTACCACAACAAATAACAACATGAATATATAAACAAAATAATAGCACAAACAGCTTCCGCTACTGTGTCAGTGGTGGCAGTGCAGCCGCTGCTATCCGCGTCTCCAATGGCTGCAAATTGTCGGTACGGCGCGTCGCTTCGTACATACCAACGTTACGTTTGAGCATTTATCTTGAAGTTGTTTTCTGTTTGTTCAACATGTCGCTGCTGCTTCTATCGCGGCCTGACTTGAACAATCGCCGCTGAACAAGTCTTCTTTGCTTTAGTTCAGTTTAGTTGTGCGCTTTTTTTAGTTGCTGCTAATAGGCGTCTAAGGTAAACATGCTCCATACGTCTGCGTCTGCTGCTGCACATACCACTCGTTGTTGTTGTCGTTGCTGTTACTTGGCGAAAACACTTTAAAAGTGCCTTTCCGGTAATTTTCACTTCGCATTGCTTTGTGAGTCATGACACAAACAGGCCAGTTCGAAACAAGCAAGCAAGCACAAACAAATACAACTTACTCTTTCTGGGAACGTTATTGAAAACTGTGGCTAGTGGGCACTTGCCGTGCAGCACCACTTAAGGGTTCGGTTGACCCTGCCAACAGCCATCAGTTCCATGCAGCGTCATTTCGCTGCGCTACAATCACGCGTCGTCAGCTCATCTCGCCTCAGCTCATACTTGCCCTTCGTTTTAACATTTCTTTATCGTTGTACATTGGCCTTTCTCATTATTGTTGTTGTTGTAAATTAATATAAAACTTCCACCTGTGCTCTGTAGCACAGCTTTAACCCTGAAGTGAACTTGAGAAAGTTCTTAATCAAGTACTTGTATTGTTTTGTTGCTATTGTGTTTATTTACAAATATTTAAATTCTGTGAATGCAGGAGATTGGCACACATTTGGCACAATTATTGATTGGCTGGCACTCCATAATGATCCAATAACTATTTTCCAATTTCGAAGGGAACTTTCAGTTAGTTTGAAGACAGTAAAACCTATAGTTCTTAATTCTTACTATTTAAAAACAACAAGAAACGTTTTAAAAATATAGAAAATAGTTTCGTAAAAGCTACTAGTTTGCGTCAACAAGAGCCAAGGGTGTGCCGCCCTCCTCAAATTAAAAAATGTCACCTTTACTTTCAAGTGCAAATCGAAACCGGTTTTATGTACATTTACAAGTCTTTTAAACAAAAAACCATTACTAAAACTATTTAAAAATTATAAGTGATAAAAACAATTTCAGCTGGTTGGTCAGTAGGTCTCCTGGTAGCGCAACGCGCAGCTTTTGTCCAATGTGCCGTACAACTTGCGTCCCGGTTTCGCGCGTCCAATGGACTCGGCCTCGAGCCGCAAACGCAGTAGCCGCTGACGCACCGCGTACGGCGTAAGCTGCTTCTGCTTCGGTGCCGGCGCCTTGTGACCCGTCCTCAAGTGCTGCTGCGGCAAAGTTGGCTCTGCCGCAGCACCGTCAGATTTCGCCGTAATGGTGCAAAGTAGCTCATCACCAACACCTGTTGCCGGCAGCGTGCTTCGCTGTTGCAGTTGGAGATCTCGTTGTCGTTGCGCGCTGAAGCACTCGTCGGCGTGTTGCAAGCGAAAACGCTGAAGCGCCAACAAACGCTCGTGCTGCACAGCTGCTTCTGCGCAGCGATTATCATCGTCGTGCGATGCGTTACGCTCGGCAGTCTGCGCGCTCACCAGCGCCATGAGCTCTTTGGCAGTTTCGTAGTAGCGACGGCGCTCGGTGAATTCGTGCCGCAAGCCGCCCACAGTGGGCGTTGGTGTGCTGTAAGCAAAGCTTACATCACTGAGTGGCGCTGGCGCTGGCGGTGTTGGCGTTGGCGTTACGCATGGACTGAAGAATGTTACTGTGGTTGCGGCCGAGTTGCGTCTGCTAAAATTTGTGCTGGTCAGCGACGAGTGACCAAGGCCGCAACGCGCGTTAGCCGCCGCAGCGCTGTTGGTGCGTTTGATTTTCACAAACTTCGGTTGAGCTGAGGACTGCACCGCCGCTTTGCTGCCTCTGCTTGATGCTGCTCGATCCAGCCTGTAATCTCGCTGCCGCCACTGCTGTTTCTGGCGCAAACATTGTGTGTCGTAGTTGCTGTTGCAACAAGTCGACAGTTCGCTGCTGCAATAACATTTGTGCTGATGTGGTGTTGATTGCTTTAAGGACATTTTCACTGAACACTTCACCTAAAACTTCTACAGCGCACAAATTGTCACCGCCCAAAAATCAAAGAAACTATCCACAGCACAATATGCGAACCGGTTCTGATTTATTTGTTGCTATTGGTAGGTTGTTGTTTACTTTTGTTGTGGTCAGTGCGAAGCCATGGTTGCCATGGTTCGCTGTAGTGCGATCATATTCGGTTGCAGACCCAGAGATGGCGCACTCACTGGTTACGGTTGACAAATTACCGTAGACGGACAAAAGACTCAAGCCACAAACTCGAAAGTTAATTTGCTACTAATTATATAAGTAGCTACAAGTTCGTTTTAACACCAAAGCCAGAAAGGTTTTCCGAAGTCTGCATGCGAGGACCCCAGTGCTCTGCATTCAGTAGAGCATCGATTATATGTGGAGCATTTTTGAATTGAATCGAACCCACAAATGTTTTCCAGAAAAAATAATGTTGCTGCAAACGAATTGTTTATCTTTAACTTTAAAATGAAAAACAAGATTGTGTCACTTATATTCGCCAAAAGATTGCATTTTCGTTAGTATACCTTCAGGCCGGTCTCCAAATAACAAAATATAGCCAGTGACTGCTTCAATATCAAAATAGACAGGAAAATTAAAAATTGTAGAACTATGAAACGAAATTAAATACAAATAAGAGCAAGAAATGAAGGGACAATGAAAAAAGTAAAAGAGTAAACAGAAATCAATTCAATCTTGTCTCCATTTCCTGTGCACAACAATAAAGTGCTAAAACTTGATGGAAATTGCCAAAATGTGTCACGCGTCAACGATACAAAACAGGTCACTACTTTAACCATTGGCATCGCCAAGGGCCTAATAGGGTCTACGCATGGCCTTACTGGCAGCCAGTACAACCTAATATGACCTAACAATGCAAAATAAAAGCCACTTTTCTGCTTCTTTTTTTTAAATTAAACTGTGTGCTATTGTTACAAGTGTTGCTCTTAATTTTAAAACTGTTATTTTTTACGCATTGTGTTTATTTATCCTGCATTTCTTGTAAATGTATTATTTCTGTTTACTTGTGTTTTTGTTTGTTTATTTTGTTTTGCTCGTTTTCAGAATATATTTATGCCTCAATGCATTTCGTTTTGTAAATGTCCGTTGATGTGAACGTCATTATCGTTTTGTTGTTGTTCTATTCTCTTGTTTTATGTTTGCCGTTATTACAAGTGATTATATGAAACAAGGTGTCGCATAATTTGTCATCAAAACATTTTTCACATTTTCGATTTATTAGCTGAACTATTCTGTTGTTGTTATTGTTGTTGTTGATACATGATTTGTGTGTGCAAGTTGTTGATATTGTTGCTGGTGTTGTTATAAATTTTTACTTAACCTGTATTGCGTCTTCACGTTTGTTATTGTAATAAATTAACATTAAACGCAAAAGTAGTGTTGTTGGTTTGTTGTTGTTGTTGTAATTGTACGCTAGTGCTTGTTGCTGTTATTATCTTTTATTTACTATATATTATTATTATTATTTTATTTCAATATATGTATATATGTATACTTTAGGTTTGCCTTGCTGAAATTTTTACGCTAAATTGCATTTCACCTATGGTTGATCGCAGCAGTGCGTACAGCAACATACAGGCCACAACCGATTGCAGCCAACAAGACGCACAAATTGTGTTCGATTGCATTGCTTCAACAGCTCGAACTATACGGACCGTTGCCGTTTTGTTGCGCTCTCTCCTTTCGATGTTATTGTATTTTTTGTAATTCGCTGCTTCTGTAGACTACAACAACAACAACAACCGCAATAGTGCGCGTACAATTGCAATTTACAAATTTCTACGCTTATGCAATTTTTCTATATAACTTATGTGTGTGTGTTTAAATTAATCGGTTTTCGTGTAAGTTTTGCGTTTGTTTGTGTCTGTGTGTGTGGGTGTTTGTAGGCGTCTCTGTGTGTGTGTGTGTGTGTGGGTGTTTGTAGGCGTCTCTGTGTGTGTGTGTGTGTGTGGGTGTTTGTAGGCGTGTCTCTTTTATGTTTTATAATACACATCTAATTAGACTTGAATTGTCATTTTAATTTATAGTATTAGCAATAATGTTTGTTGTTGTTGTTGCTGTTGCACAATTTGTCTAGCCCTTCACATTTTCGCATAGTACAATACGCATGCATATACACATGACATACAACAGAGTTGCTGAACATTTCCCAGAATGCAGAAAATTGCCCAAAATATTTACCTAAAGTTTATGCTTCTTTACTTTATTTTTTTGTTATTTTTATAATGTTTTCTTTAAAATTTTTATGTACTTAAATCTTATTAACAATGAATTGCCAGACAACTCAGTTTGCACGCTGTGTTCATATACTTTTGTTGTTGTTTACATTTTTTGGCGTTTGAAAGCCGCGCTGCAGCCGCTTTGCGGTGCTTTGTTGCGTTGCAACGCTGTCAAATGCTTAATGCGTCCATTTGTCAGCATTTATTCGCACACGTTCCCGCCCCTTCTTACACTATACAATACAATGATTTCTTGTAGTTGTTGCTAATTTCGAAAATTTCTTCATTAATGCCGCGTCTGACACGCATAGAGCCAATGTTGTTATTTATGCGCTGGTATGCTTGATGTGCCGTATAATTCGTTATTTTATGTATACATAGATTTTCATTTATTTATATTTATTCATTTACTACGCTGTATAAATCTATTTACTTTGTATCATTCGATTATTTTTATTCGCATAAAATTGTGTTTTTTGTTTTGTAAAATTGTAAAATTAACATAAATGTAACTTTCATTTTTTTTGCTTTTTCGTTTCTTGTTGGTTGGTTTTTTTCTTGTTTTTATTGTTGTTTTTCGTTTACCTTCCTTTATTTGGTGTAAATTAATGCATTTTAGGCTTATAGCTAAATTAAGAGGAAACAAGGATTAAACATGCAGGCAAATTTGTGTATATATAGCTATGTATGTGTTTATTTGTATGGGTATGCGGATTTGTATGCGTGTATGTAGGTGCGGGCATATATAAACCTATGCATGTAAACACTCCCGAGCGGGGCAGATAATTCAACAAGTAATTTTTGGCAAACAAATGCTCACAAAAATATATAACAAATATCGTTACAGATATGGGCGTTGCAATAATGACAAAAATACAATTACAATAGTACAAATCAAAACGCCTACTAGCATTGGTGGTTGCTGATGGCGGTGGTGGAAGTTGCTTGGTGTAAGTGGTTGGTGATAGTGTGTGCTTTTGGTGTTTCATCAGACGCACAAAGTTGCTTACAAACTGATTTCGCTAGCTGCTGCAAAGTTTACATTTGCTCCCGGGTGTGATATGGTGGCGTGGAGGCGGGGGGGGGGGGGTATGGTATGGAGGGAAAGCAAATACGGGGAGCGGGTGAACGATTGTGGCGTTTGCGCTTTATGCCTAACATTAATTAAACACAGTGCTTGCCTCCCAAACTAAACAAAACCATATAGCAAATCAATCAACTATAGCAGCTGAACATATACAAAAAATAAAATGCAAAAACTATTTGCAAATGATTGTGTTGCAATGTAGTGTTGGTGGTGTTGTGAATGCTGTTAATTATTGCCCATTTTCGTGTTATGTCTTATTTTCTTTCATATTTTTTTGCTGAATTTTTTTTAAATTTTGCGTTGTCCGTGCGCTCGCTCGTCTCAGTTGTGTCACTTCGTCTCGCCTGCCAACAATATTTGTGTGTTGTTTCGTGTTGCTTTTCCCCTTAACACATTTCCATTTTCGTGCTATCAATTTCTTTGCTTTGTGTACAATAACTTGCCACTTTCTGTTTATTTCTTCTTGTTTTTGTTGTTTGCGCCGCGCGGTGGAGTCAGCGGACGCCCCGAACTGCCGAAATTCGGATAAACAAACCGACGCTTATCGGCAGGTTTCAATATTTGGAAGGAGCACATCAATGTATCGTCCACGGACATCATTGCACCTGCAGTCAATAACAATAATTAGATTTTAGCTCAACAGCCAAGTTTACTCCATTCAAAATAACGCACCCGCATTATCAAATTCACCACAGTAATTTGGTGCGGAGAATAACGTCACCAGTTGTCGTTTGGCAAAGAACTCATAGCCGTCTTCCACCACCTGATGGGCACGACAAATTAAATCGCAATCGTGCTTTTCCAAAAATTTAGCCACAACCTGTAAACATTATTGCAATCTTCATACAAATTGTAAAACACAAACAAGTATAGTCTCACCTCTGCGCCGAATGTAAAACTCACGCCGCGATCGTTCTCGCCCCAACCCATTGTATCCTTATCCGGATCCGACCATAAGAGATCACATAACAGCCCCTGATCGGGCACATCTGTGGGACGCATTATACGACGTATCTGCTCCATGGACGACAGGTCAGGACTGAGTCCACCATGACAACAAAAAATCTTTTCATCAACTGCATCAACAAATAGCAAATGTTAGCAATTGAAAACATCGATGAAAAGTCAGTATCTACACACCAATTGCAGCAACCGGCAAACAGTTGAAGCAATCTGTGAACGTCTTCCACAGCTTGATCGTGTAGCGGCGTTTGCACTCATCATAAAACCTGCAAAGAATTCGTGAAAATGTGCTCAATTTGACATTCGAAATAGCAACAACGTCGCCAGTGTGCACTTACCCGTAAATCCTGTTGATGCTGGCGCACTCGTGATTGCCGCGCAGCAAGAAAAAATTCTCTGAATATTTGATTTTGTAGGCCAGCAGCAGACAGATGGTCTCCAGGGACTGCTTGCCGCGATCGACGTAGTCGCCCAGAAACAGGTAATTCGATTCGGGCGGAAAACCGCCGTACTCGAACAGACGCAGCAGATCATAGTATTGGCCATGAATGTCACCTGCAAAGGTACGATTACTGTCGTTTAGCAAAAATATGAATGCAATTAATTGCTTATTAGCACAAATGGAATAATCGCCAAAACATGCTTACAGTATTTTAGAAGGACTAGCTTTCTGTGTTATACTTTTAGGCTGATTTTGATTTTTAATGATTTTAATGATTTTGTGGATGCGACATGTTTTTATGACAAAACAGTCGCAAAGTTACTAGAATCTAATTTGATATAAAATTCTATTAAAAAGTCTTTTCAAACCTAATAAAATCAAAGATATAAAATTAAAAAAATTAAACATGACAAAAACAAATTAAAGTTGAAGTGGTTTATTCGCAATGATGTTTAAAGTGTAATAGCAAAACTTGTAAAAGTGGTCGACTAAGATCCTCGTTCTAAGGATATGAACGTAAGCAGTAAAAAGCAATAGGTACTTAAACAAATGGAAATCTAATTTTCTTAAACAATTAAAAATTAATAAAACGAGCAGTAATTCAATTAAATCAAAACAAACATCAAAAGTACACAAAAAAGTATTATTCAAGAATTCGATTAATAATCATTATCAATTAGCAAAATCAAACAAAAAGCAAAATCGGGTGATCAAAATTTTAATTAAACACACAAACGTTTAATCAATATTGCAATAGATTGAATTTTCGATAACTCAGCACAACTCAAACAGAACTAAACGTTTCTGGTGCCAAAAAATAATAATTATACTAATAAAGTTAAATATAAACAACCAAATAGATGAAATGTGCGAAAGCAATAAAAAATATTTACGCTATTAATAAAGCCATGAAATGTGTTTGAGCAAAAACTACGAAAAAATTAAATTTATTAAATAATTAAATTGGCACTGAATTGGTATTAAATTGAAGCAAATTGCGCGACCGCCAGCGGCAAAACGTACCACAAATTTTCAGCGGTGCCTCCAGCTCCAACAATATCGGTTGCGATAGAAAAATCTCCCGCGACTTCAGGCACAGGCCGCGTATCTCGCTCTCCGATAGTTGTACATTTTTTCCGGGCCTCGCGCCCCGCACTGCAATTCAGAAGAAGCACCGAGTTAGGGTTAATTGATTGAGGGTCAGCCACCGGTTGAGTGAAGTTAGCGCCGCTCCACCGGCAGTCAAGTGAGCTCGGTGAGTTTGGACGGGGGTGCCACTCACCTTCCAGTAGTCTTGAGATAATGCTGTCAATGTTCATAATGTCGGACATGACGCGCTTTGCCCGTCCGTCTCGCTAGAAATGCGCTGTCCGCTCTTCCGCCCGCTGCTGTTGCTGCGCGCGCTGCCCGATTTCTGCTTTTCGCTGCTGTTGCTCTGTGTTGCGTGTTTTGTGTTGTTGCTACCACCGGATTTCCCGTTTTTCCTATTTGCTGGTGCTTTTCTTGTCCACTTCCTATTTTCACTCGGACGTCAGTCGTTCGGTCGATTGGTGGCTAGCTGCTTCGGTATACCGTAAAGCCGCCGTGCGCAATTTCGCAGTTCGTCAGCGTTGACGGCTAGTGCTGCCACTTGCTGCCAGTTGGCTGGGCTGACTGTTGTTGGGAATGATGATTGGCTGCGTTACGCTGGGCTGGGTTGAGTTGGGTTGGGTTGACTGTTTGGGGGGCGGCGACTGAGAGCTGAGCTGACACTCGGATCTGTGTAGGGTTTTGGGCCGGAAGGGACAGTGCGGGTACGCACGGGTTGGGTGTATTGGCTATTTGGCAAGAAAAGGCGAAAAACACGACACGACGTCGACAGCGATAGCGACAGCGTCAACGAAAACGACGGCAATGACGAGGGAGGGGGCGCGAGTACTGATTATTCGCCTTTTTTCACACTTCACCTTCGATTTTCACCACACGCAAACCTACAGCGCCATCAACGCAATTTCGCAACGAAATGTTTTCTAAGCGTTTCCGAAAAACCGTCGTTGCACTTTGCCAATTTTTGTGTGCGCTCCGCTCGAAAATTCCACACAAACTTTTCTTTTTGGAAAATTTCAGCACTACACGACGAAGAGAACGAAAGCGACGAAGACAAGTGCACGACAGAGGCAGCGATAAATGTCGCCGATAGCGCAATGCGTGATGCGTTCGCAAAGTTCGCGGATTGCGCGTAGTGTCATAGAAAAAGTGTCGGAGCTGGCAATACTGGATGACATCTTTGATAACAAAACTACCTGAATAGAAGCAGCAAAGGTGTAATTTTTGTTTTACTTAAGCAAACAGCAACGCAAAGCGCAAAAAGGCAAAAGTGCAGCAAAGTTTAATTTCTCACTGACGCAAAAAGCGACTACATTCCATACACATTCCACACGATGACTAACGTTGGCAGCGCAACCTCCATCGTTGCAACCAGGGGGCAGCTGAATTTCGCCAATCCGCGTCTGGAGGCACACATGACCTTTGTCTGTCCGGAATGCGGTAAGGAATATGAATCGCAACAGCTTTGGCGCAGGCACCTTAACGAGGAGCACGACTATCTGCACAAGACTGCCGCTGACTTTGATTTCCGTGAGATCAACGAGGGTTACCATGAATGCCAGATATGCCACAAGTGGGTGGCGAACGCCAACCAAGCCATAGCGCTGCTGCAGTACCACCGCTTCCTACACCTGCCCTTCAATCGCACCTACCGCTGCAGACACTGTAAGGGGGGCTTTTCACGTAAGCGTGCACTGTGCGAGCATCTTTACCGCTTTCACAGCCGCCAAATCATTAAAATGGAAAAACAGAGACGCCCCGAGGCGGCCAACGTGAGCGAGCTACGATCGCTGCGCGACCCACGCCAAAACCCCGAGTTCTATATGCGTTTTCTGTGTCCGCAGTGCGGCATCTCCATTGACCGCTTTGAGCAGTGGCTACAGCATCTCAACACGCACGCCTCCACATCGACGGACCTGCACATGAATCCTATCGCCGGCTCGAATAATTACTACTGCCTGCAGTGCAACAAGATGCTGTACACCAACGAAAAAGTAAAGTTGCAGCGTCACCGTTTCTTGCACATGCCTTTTAAGATGTATTTCAAATGCGCCTTCTGCCTTGTAAAGAAATCCTTAAAATCGGAGCTTTTTCGGCATTTTGCGTACGCACATCCAGGCACCTTCTCCGATACCAAGGCATACATACAGAAGCCGGAAGAGTGGGGCGCCAAGATCAACTACAAACTAAGCGCCGAAATAGATACTATACTCAAGCGCAAACCAACGTGTTTTTGGGTGGATAAAGGTGCGCCAACGACTCAGAGTGCATCCACCAATTACAAGCAAACGGATCTCATACAAAAGGCGTTGCAAAATAGTTTAATCGATCTTGAGACGGAGTATAAAGCGCCGACGGCGAATAACGACGACGGGCATCGTAAAAGCGCTAACGAGTGTGCGCTGGATCAAAGCCTATTGGATCTAGAGGCCATACTTAAAATGGACGCAGAGTTGGTGGGCACCAGTAAACAATTACTACTGCACCAAGACCTCAATAGCGACGAGTGCGAGGATCTAGATGCACTGTGCGATGAGCTCTTTGAAGAGATCGTAGAGGAGGCAGCGTTAGGTCAAGAGACATACACACAAATGCCTACCCTAAGTGAAGTCCACGCAAAGCTCAATGAGCTCAAAAAAGAGGAGCCGGATGACGAAAGTGACAGCGAGCCGGAAGAGAAGATCATCAGCATCGAGATCAATACGTTGGACGAATGCGATCAGAAAGCGCAAACGCGCAACTACCTATCGCTCCCGCCGCGCAAGCGGCTCAAACTCGATTCCGCAACGGCCTCCGCATATACAGCATCTAATGGCGACAAAACGGAAAAATATGAAATGCTGTTGGAGAAATCGATAAACTACATCTGCCCCGAGTGCGGCAGCGAGTTCAAGGAGCAGAGCAGCTGGCGGACGCACGTTTTTAGCGAGCACAATCTGGACACGGCCATACAGAGGAGCTTCGAAATGCTGGAAAACCAGAACTCCTACCTCTGCCTGGACTGCATGAAAGTTCAGCACACCACCAAATACGCTGAGCTGCAGCGCCACCGTTTCATGCACATGCCCTTCCAGGCGTACCTCAAGTGCAAGCTCTGCCAGAAGACCAAGTCAAGCAAGCCGAAAATGCTGCAGCATCTGAAGCAGTACCATCAAGCGCGGCTGCTGTCCGCGCAGTCCACACCCAGTCCCTACACGTGCAACAGCTGCCACAAGGTGTTCAGGACACTGTGGCGTTGGCGCAACCACCGCACCAACTGCCTACAGCAGCACAACAGCAAAGCAAGCAACAGCAATATTGCGAACAACCTGCGACTACTGGCGCACCTAAAGCGGGCACGCTCTCGCCTACAGCAAATACGTCTGGCCAGCTAGTAAGTCGCACAACTGCTCCAGTACATTCAAATTCGATCAGTAATTTTTTCTAATAAATTTATTTTTTATAAACCACAACAATAATAGTCGAAGACAATTAATAATGTTTCGTAAATAAGAAGTTCTCAAAGTTAATTGACAAATTTACGTAAAAATGTTCGCACAGAACTTGAGTGTGTTAATAATCTCAACATAAGAAATTGAGACTTTAATTGTAGGTTAGGGTGAATAACGAACATTCGACCTATGAATTATTAAAGAAGTGAGACATGCGGAACTTAGAAACGATTGATCCGCCTTATCAGTGTCGGCAGCTAAAAGATAAAGACATTTTTGTACAATTCTTGCTGTCATTTTATTGGGAGAAGCACCATATAATCGCTTCACAAAAGCTTACGTCCGGCTGCACTCGTAAACGTGCAACTCAATGTCAAGTGTCGACAAGTGGATGTTCGTCTTATTAATTAATATACGTAACAATTGTCTTAAGTGGCAAAAAGAACAAAAATAAAAACCAATTGCACTACATTGTCATTAAGTACGATTGTGTGTGTAAAAAAAACAAACATTCAAGTAATAAAAAAAGGATCGCAGCACAGTCACGAAGCCCCCGATATGAAATAAAAACATTTCGATTTTCTACAATAAGGTCAGGGAACGATGTCGTCGTGCAGCTTAACGGTCAAGCACATTGCTGCTTTGTACATATACTCCCTGAGTTTAGGAATCATGTCATGCTCCTTTCGTCACTTCCGCGCAACACTGTCATAATTTACTATTTACAGTGATAATTTCTAGTTGGCTGCAACAGCATTAGCATTGTTTTTACTTAAAAACTACTGAACTATTTCTAACGCCTGCCCGTCAGTCGTCCTTGGCTTGCCATACGCCCATAGACCAAATCAAAGGGCCGTTCGTCTCGATGTGCACATGCTCCGCCGCGTACGTGTTCGAAGTGCTCACCATGCCGCCAAACTCCAGCACGCTATTCGCTACGAATTTAATTTACAACAAAAACACATTAACCCTAAATAACCAAATCAAGAGAGAAGTATGTCTTACACAGATCCCACTTGAGTCCACTGGTGGTGACATTACGCACCTTTCCACCCACAGGTATGAGCGAGCACCAACGCTGCTGTGCGACCAATTCCGGTGGTATGACAATGGAATGCTTGCCGGGCCGCATCAACCATGCCATAGACCAGCCGCTCAATAGGTACAAATGCAGCGTTCTGCTCTGAAGCTTGAACAGTGTGTTGATGTTGGCCATTATGTGATCGAAGCGGCCGGAGCTGTCGTGAAAGACTACAATGTTATGCAACTGCAAAGATAAAGCAAAATAACTAAGATCAAAGGTGAACATGAAGTTACTGAGGGAGTGAAGTTAAGATTGCTCAGATTATACTGTGGTTACCAAATTAGAAAAAAGATGAAGTTCAAATTTAAACAGATGCAAAACGAGGATGACTATTGTAAATTTGTTTCATTAGAACAGTTTAATATTCAAGTTGCTCATTCTCCCAAGCAGTGTGAGAAAACAGCAACTTTTTGTGATAATCGGCTAAGCCCACATATATGTCCAAAACTATGATGAACTCGTTCGCGTTACACGCTACAATGATGTACCTGCTGCTTCTCCAGCAACGGTCGCATAAGGCGCACCGCCTTCGTAAAGTCAGTCTCGTTTTGATCCGGTGTATGCACGTACTTAGTGGCCGGGTCGCTAAAGTACGCTCTGGTTTCATCGGTAATGCTATCAAAGTCCCCAGATACTAGCTCGGGCGGCTTCAGCTGTCGTCCTTGGCAATGCGTTTGCAGAAAATCCCGCCAGCGATTCGTGCCGCCGTCCACCAAGCAACGCACGTACGCTGCAATTTCCAATAAAGCAGACGGTACACACATAAAGACTTACTGTCCATTAGTCGCTGTTTACCGTTTTGCCAGATCTGCTCCGCCACCTCAGGTGGTATGCTCACACTTCTGTTTAGCACCAAACAGCCAAATCCATTTCCCACTGTGTGCGGCGCATGCACGATGTCGTTGGGGTGCCAGGTGTAGCTGTGGGTTTCGTTGCGTTCATCGTCGCTGTCGTTGCAGCAGCCGTTGCTGTGATTCGCCCTTCGTTGAGCATCCATATGTGCGCCGGCGGTCAGTCGGGCCACCATAAACGTGCTCAGGCGTTTGTAAAATGCAGGCGCTGCGCCGGACTGTCGCTGTAACAGCAGCTTTTCCCGCAGGGTTGCCCACATTTTTGATCGAGTGTTTAAGTTCTATTTGTTTACGTTAAGCTTTGTCAATGGTTCCGTTCAGCTGCTGGCAATTGGGTTATGACCGTTGCAAAGGCTGGTCCTGGCCAGTTACAAGAGTGTGCGTACAGCTGCTGATGCTGCAACAACAAGTGGATATTACAGGACCAGGTAAACATAAAAAAATTGCGGTGAAGTTGCCAAAAATGGAAATTAAGTACCTGCGGTTAAGACGGTTCGCGACAGGGCTACAGAAATACAATCGCACACAATGGCAATACCGTTGAAGGCCGGTCACTACTCAGGGTTGTGTGTACGGACTCCAAAAAATTTTGTTATTGCACGATTTTTAAATATTGGATGTTGAATGAATTCATCAGTATAACACAATTCCGACAACTATATTCTATTCTATTTTATTTGGTTCGGAAATCATTTGTAAGTAACAAAGATTAAAGTGCATCGAGAACGTCAGTAATATAAAACTATCTCATTTATAACATCTATAGACCGGTTTTTGAATAAAATCCACAAAAGAGACCATTGATTTTATGTTATTGATTTGATATTATAAATAAAATCATTAAATCGAACGTTTTATTTAATCATTTTCATTTCATTTATTTCAAGTCTACAGTAAATGAACTTACAGACTAAGCAAACAACAATATAAGAACTTGAAAATAGAATAACAATAGGAATAGAACTTAAGAATAGAATAACAATAAGAATGACGTTATTTATAAAAGCAATTCAGACGTGATTTTAATTCTTGTTTGGAGATAGAAAGATCGAGGTTAAAAGAACCACAGATCTTGCTAAATTCGGAAAGCGCTCTCACCAAAGGGGCATTCAACCATCTCATATCACTTAAATGGGTTAGAAATATAAATTTCATATCTTCTTGTCTGAAGTTCGCCACTACATCGCTCATCCAGAGGCTTCCGTCATGTTTCCACCACTTATTTCGGAATTTCATCCCTGTTTCCGTACACTGAACAGTCATCGGGCATTTGCACGCGTCCTCACTGAACAACTGGCACCGGACAGCAGCAAAGGAAAAGCAGAGGTGGCAGAGAATTGTTGCAATTTCGGCAGCTGTAAACAAAAAATTGCCACAAATTTTTGTTTGTTCCTGCCGGACAAATTATGCAAATGTACGAGTCACAGTGAAAATGTCAATAATCCCGAAATGAAGCAAGTTTTTTGAGATTTGGGGACATCCGTTTATGTGGTGCGAGAAGCAGCGTTTTGACAGGCGACAGCAGAGTGGGAACCAAGGCGAATCTAGTGCAGCAAACAAGTAAAAAAGAAGAAGAAGCTCAAAAGAGAGTCGCAAATTTGGGTAAGCGTGAAAAGAGCACAACCCAAATAGCGTACAAGTTCTGTTAGGAATCGCAAAATTATTGTAATTGCGGTGCAACGGATAAGCAAGTGGTGTTTTTTTTGGTGCTGTGCAATTGTTGCGTACAATTGTGATTGAAAATGGATCAGTTGGAGCCTTGGAATATGTTTATGTTTACCAATGAATGTCTGGTGCCCGACACGGAAATGGACACATCCAAAGACTCGCGTGTGAAACAAGAACCAGATGATTTGCCGCAGGACGATGACAGCTACATAACACCGGAGGCATTCAGCCAGCCTTCGGTAGCGGCGCCAGCAGAAGCGGGTGATGGTGGTGAAGCCAGCGCCAGCGGCGACGAAGACGACGACACCATATTCAATTTTGGACTGGAGCCGCAGGTGCAATTGCGAGAGTCTCGCCCGACACCCACAACCACATCTACAACTTCAACAGCAGTCGCCCATAGCACTTCTACCGCCGCAAACCATGCGTCGTCCGAGGATCATTACATTAACTACGAGGCGGCAGTAGTGTATATCTGCCCGGCATGCGGTGCCGAATTCACCGCACAGGATGCTTGGAAACGCCACATGAACTCGCTGCACAACTTCAATACACGTCGCGGCCTGAACTTTGTGCAAGTGGACAAGCTTTACCACGTCTGCTTGGAGTGCCACAAACGTATCGCCATGCACGCCATGGAGAACCTGCTAAAACACAAATTCACCCATCTGCCGTACCGATGCACCAAATGCAAGATATGCCTACGCCAGTACAAGTACCGGCAGGACCTGATGGTGCACCTGCGCGTCACGCATCGCGACGATCTATTGATGATGACTCGGCCGAGCGGCGCCGATGACGAGCGCCGTTCCAGCGTGAGCAGCAACCGTTCCGCCACACCGGCTGTGCGACTCGAGATCAAGGACATCAAAGAAAACGCGGTCGACATATTTGAGAACACCAGCGAGGAAGTGGAGGTGAAGAATGAACTGCTGGAGCTGGACGAGACGGACATGGAGGCCGACGCCAGCAACTCGGGTATCATGCTTCCTGCTTTTCTAGAAGACGCTCTCAGTCGCAGCTCGTCGCACGCCTCCGATCAGCGCCAGAGCGGCAACAGTAGCAGCAACAACAACAACGGTTACAACGAGGAGCTTTGCGAGAAGTACATCCAATATATCTGCCCACAATGTGGCACTGAGTATGCCACGCAGGCGCAGTGGCGTGTACACATCGAGGGGGTGCACGACTTCGGCACACGCAAAGGCCTGAACTTCCAGGAGGTACACTCGAATATGCACGCTCAGTGCCTGGAGTGCATGAAGGTAAGTAGTGGAGCCCGGTAATGAATAATTCCTGATTTGTCAATTGATTGTTTATCTCCTGTCTTGCAGATACTGAATGTGAATGCCATCCGCGCTCTGCAGCTGCACAAGTTCATGCATCTGCCGCATAAGTCCTGGTTGCGTTGCAAACTCTGCTTCCGCTCGTTCGTCGGCCACAAAGAGGTGGTCAAGCACCTACTGCAGCAGCACCGACTCGCCGGTGACTACGACGCCGACGCGGATGCGGACGCAGGAGAGGACAGCCAAGAGGACAACAGCCGACCTGCGGCGATATCTTTCGTTACAGACGGACCGGAAGACGACGACGAGTCCAGTCGCACGGACAGTCTGGGGCCGCTATCGAGGAGCGAGGAACGCGACATTTATGAGCCGCAGATCGACTACCTATGCCCGCAGTGTGGCAAAGAGTTCGCAGACAAGAAGTTGTGGCGCAAGCATATCGTCAAAACGCATCACCTCACCGACCTGAAGGTGCTGAACTTTAGGATCATCAGCGAGAGTCAGGTGAAGTGTTTGGAGTGCGGCAAAGTCATCACGAATGCGTACGGCGTGCAGAACGCGCAGCAGCACCGCATTACCCACATGCCGTACAAGGCCTTCATTCGCTGCCGCATGTGCGCTAAATCCTACACGGACCGCAAGGGCCTTGTGAAGCATCTGCGCTCAGTGCATCGCATCGGGCAGGCATCGGCGTTGCATAAGCTGCCGCGCGACGAGCACTTCCTGCCGCGGCCCGTGCGCGAGTACGCGCCACCGCCGCTGCAACCAAAGCCACTTGGCCGTGCCCAGCGCTCGCACCCGCAGAAGGAAATCGTGCAGCTCGCTGACGCGATATACGAAATTCAGTACTTGGATGACGACGACGGTGATGACGAGGACATGTTGGACAACACACCCGTGCCGGAGTTGTCGTTCAGTGGCAGCTTAACGCCTTACGCACATCACCACCGCTGCGCCGACTGCGGCGCTAGCTTCAGCACGGCACATGCGCTGCAGACGCATCAGCAGGAGGAGCACGAATTTCTAGACTTCAACAACCTACAGCCGCTGCCAGAGTCGTCAGGACGGCGGCAACGCAGCGGCCACGCTACGTCGACTCCGTCTGCTGCGGCCGAAAACGAGCAGTCGCACGACAGCGACGAGCTGCTGCTGGTGCCCACTGGCGACGAGGAGCTGAACTACAGCAGCACCAACACGGCCAGCAGCGGCCCCAGCATCGAGAGGTACTTCTGTTACCTATGCCCGGCGTGCGGCAAGGAATTCAAGGTGCAGAACGACTGGCGTCGTCACATCAACGAGACGCACAACTTTGACAAGCGGCACTACCTGAGCTTCAGGCAGGTGGACAAGTACCGTTTTCAATGCACCGAGTGTCATGACATGGTGTCTGGCACGAAGCTGAAGGGCCTGCAGGACCACAAGTTCCGCCACTTGCCCTACAAGCTGTACATTAAGTGCCTGCTGTGCAGCACCTGCTACAACCACAAGCCGAACATGATCAGCCACCTGCGTATGCGGCACAGCATTGTGGATACGCGCACGCCGACGCAGCTAGAGCGCGAGTACGAGCGGTCGCGTAGCCCGCCGCACGCCTCGCCCATGATACACGCTGCCGTCAGCACCATTGTGACGAAGCCGCCGGGCCTAAAGACGGTGGAGGACTGCATCTCGTTCCACAACGCGGTGGACCACGACACCATCACCTACTACTGCCCGCAGTGCAACGAGAACTTCGACACTCACGTCTTCTGGCGCAAGCACATCGTCGACGCGCACAACCTGAACAGCCGCCACGGGCTGAACTTCCGGCAGATCGATGAGCACCACTACCTGTGTCTGCAGTGCTACAAGCGCGTCACTGTCACACACACCAAGGGCGCTATCGGGCAGCTGCAGTCGCACAAGTTCCGGCACCTGCCCTACAAGTCGTTCAAGTGTCTGGCCTGCAACAGCGAATTCGTGCGTAAGCAGATGTTTTTCAAGCACTTGAACCGCGCGACCAATCGCTGCGAGAATGCACCCTTCGGAGGAATGCAATACCACGAGGACGAGGACGAGTTATTGCCAATGACGTCAGTAAAATCGATGGCCGCGGCCAACACCGGCCCAAAAGATGACACACCAACCAAGTCGAAGCCGTGCCAACAGCAGAAACCGCGTGAAAAGGTCGCCGACGAGTCGCTCATATCGCAGCAGAACTGCTTCACGCTCGTCTGCCCACAGTGCGGCGAACAATTCGACACCTGGCGGCCGTGGCGCGAGCACATCAACATCAAGCACCTGCTCGGTCGCCGCGAGACGCTGAATTTCCGGCAGCTCAGCCCCATATTGCATCAATGCCGCGCGTGCCACGAGCGCGTCAATGGCAAAAAGCTGCGCGACCTGCAGATACACAAGTTCAAGCACTTGCCGTACAGCGCGTACATGAAGTGCCGCTTCTGCGCGGCCACCTACCACCACGTGCGCAACATGACGCAGCATCTGGTGCAGAAACACCCGGACATGCTGCAGAAGCCGGAAGAGGAGGACGACGAGAACGAACACAACGACGAAGACGACTCCTCGTCGCGAACAATCAATAACGCGTCACGCGGCAATGCAGCCGATGATGCGGACGAGGCAGATGATAACGAAAATGGCGCTACAGTTGGAGCGGAAACCGGCGATAACGATAATGATGACGGCAATGAGGCGGAGGTAGCCATGGAGATGGAGCCGGAGATCGAAATCAACAGCGAAAGCGACGACGACAGCAGTCAGCCGAACGGCGGCAGTAAGACACAGTCTAATGAGGACAATGATGTCGCAAACGAGGACAGGGAGGGGGATGGTGATGATGAAAATGAAAATGAAAACGGCGAGGACGACGATGACGACGACGATGAAGAAGAGGTAGAGGAAGTGGAAGAGATTGAGGAGCCGGAAGAACAATTTCTGTTAGGTTAGGCAACTGCACATTTTCCAGTCTGAATTGAGAAAGTGAGTGCTTAAAGTGGGAAAGATTCAAATACAATTTTTTAAACTGTAACAAGCGAAATTGCAAGTTTCATAGTAAGATTTTATTATTTTTTATGAACATATTATTTTGATTTGTTTAATGTGATATGATATTTAAGTGAAAGTGCTTAATGGCTAATTTAAAAGACAATAACAATTGTCTTGTTTTAATATGAAAGAATCACATTTTAGAATTGTTGATGACAATTTTAGTTTCGAGTTTACTGAAATTTTAATTAGAATTTTCATGGCTAGAAACGTGTTAGGCTCATTTTGAAACGCAAATTTTTAGATTACACTGAAACTTTCTCATTTTAAATTTCAACTTTCTCAATCCAAACTGCAAATGGCTTAGATTTAAGCGTACTAAAACAAAATATTGACATTGAATTGCGATCAAGGACCGAAGTTTGTGGCATTCCCTCTCTCACAGTACAGTAGACACACACATGCATGTAGCATGACCCGAACTCAAATTTAACTTTTCGACATCAAATGCAGAAGTGCAAAAACCGCAGTTCACATTCATGCTGCACATCGGTTTTCGGGTGATCCTTGATTGGCATTAGTGACAGTTATTTTCAGTTTCAATTCTACACATTACATTACATAAACATTTGTAGTAGTTACACATATTTGATTATTGCATATTTTGAAATGTACTCGTATCGCGTAGACGTATTTGATATTTATAACTATAAGGAATTGTAACAACTAACCATTAATCATGTTTTTTCCAATTTTCCATTTTTCCCAATTAACTCGGTCGCTCAATGCTCTTGCGTCCCATTGCCCATCAAAAGACAACAGCAACGTCAATGCCAGTTGACTAAACCATTAAGTTAAGCTAAATAAATTGCGTATGTTCGATTTAGGTTGAGGCCCATTAAATGGACTAATGGGCCAAAGCCAACTTCTATTTAGCCTTTAAGACGTTCAGTGAATAAATAATAATAAAGCCTACACAATAATGAAGTATTGCCGTTTTAAATCAAACAAAGTCTACGCACCGAATCCTTTCATGGTCAAAACGATTTTTCTCCCATAAACAAGAAAACACGCCACACTGAAACGTTACAAGGAGCTTCCTCTCCATATATTTATATATATTTGTGTAGTACATATATATTTATATATATATATAATATAATTGTTAATATTTTTCTTTCTGTTGCATACAGAAGTTGCGGCCTCAGCTAATGCTCGTTGCAATGCACGAGCTGCGCTGTGCAAGTGTATGTGTGACGTGTAGGTGTGAGTTACGGTTGGTTGGGTGAGGAGCGCGTATACCTGTCGCTGTGTGCCTTATATATCCGTGTACGTGTGTGTGTGTGTCTGTGTCTTAATATGGTTGTTTTCGCAGGAGCGCTAAGCTTTAGGCAGTTGCTGGCGTCGCACCGGCCGCCATCTCCCGGTAGGCCTCTTGCAGCGCATGCTGTTGCTCGGGCGTTAGAATGCTGGCGCATGCCTGGAAGACCTCCGGATTCGATTCCACTTGCTTCACGATGCCCAACATGCGCGTGCCCACGTCGCTGAGTGGCACCACCACCTTCACTGCAAACGCCTGTGCGATGATCGAAACAATGCGCGGCAGATTGCAGTTGTTTGCGCCCAGTATGACGGGATGATTGGCCTGAATCAAATCGCACATGTAACCGTAGATGTGCGGTGCTTCGTCGGCGTCCTCGACGACGGGCAACCAGGAGAACCTGCCATGAACAAATTGTTTCATAAAATTGCTCTTAATGTCTAATAATGGGCGTAAGCGCACACCAACTCACCAAACATTGATGACCTCGTCGATATTTTGCAGCGCACTTTTGTTGTATTTAAGTATTTTCGTAACCGCCGAGATGGCATTTTCTGTGGGATTGATATTCTCCGGTTCACGACTTTTTGGATCGGATATAACTTGCACCAGTAGCGGAATGGTTTGAGCACAAGTGAGGGCGAACTGCTCGCCACCGAACTGAAACAAAAAACTCAGTCAAAAACCATTCTTCAATTGCTTGAGGCGCAATCACATACCTGTCCCAAGACGCCGCAGCCGTAGGCGGCAGCTTGACGCACATCGGGCGACTTATCCACAACGTATTGCAGCAGTGAAGGCGTAAAGATTTGCTGGTAAGCCGCAGAGGCAGGTCCACAGAACTCTGCACATTACAAAAAAATTAACTTAATATTAAGAAAACATGAAAATAAAAATTGTTCACCCACCGATAACATCGTCGAAAACACACACACCCCACTGCCGATCGGACCAGGGGCGGCTAGGGTCGAGCAGCTTCACAAAGTGCGGTGCCACCTGATCGAAGTACGGCAAAAATTGTGCTTTGTTGGTGAGGAAGAGCGAGTGCAGGATGTCGACAACCTTCGAGAGAATGTAGGTGTCGGTATCGTCCTGCTCAGCGAGCTCCTCCTCCACGCCATCGTCATAGTCCTCTTCGGCACGCGCCTGCAGACGCTTGTCGGCGCGCTCAAAGTGCTCGTCCATATACTTAGTGATCACTTCCAGCACTTGCTTCATGGCGTCCTCATTGAGGCAGTTGGGTCCCAGTGTCTCGATGCACTTGGCCAGCGAATTGAGCAGTTCCGACTGCACGTCAGCCTCCGGCTCGGTGCCGATAACCTTCAACAATTCGGGACAAATATACAACCACATGCCCTCCAAGTACTGTGGTCCCTTGATTTTTGCGCAGTCCAGCAGGTACGGCAGCGATTCCGCAGCGGCCGAACGCACGCCATCGTGGAAGTAGAACTTTAGCATGGGTACCATTAGGCGCACCACCTCCTCGGCGTAGTCGGCAAAGCCGTCCTTCAGTTCGCGCGCATAGCAGACCAGCATCTCGCAGGCTGCCGCCTTATCCTCCATACCGGCGGTGCGTATGGCAAAGTTCTGCTGCTCACCCAGATTGATGAAGGACCAGTCAACGTCATCTACACACCAAACACCCAAATTTGCGACAATTATGTAAATGGAAGTCAGAGATTGAATGGCATTCAGTGCTAATCACCCTCAATGTCCTCCACTTCGTCGTTGTCCAGCAGTGCCACCTCGGGTTTCATGGCGGCCGTGCGCATGACCGGTCCCATCACCAGCGGCAAGTACTGCTCGAACTGCTTACCGAGAATCTTGCACATGCGTGCCCACGCCGTGATCAGGTATGACGTCTGCGGATCGTCGTCGGGCAGATCGCCCTCGGTATGCGTCTTTAGAAGCATGTCCATTACCTCACCAGCGTCGGTGATGAACTTATCGCGACCCACTGCCAATCCGATCAGGCTGACACACTCGATGGTTTTGCCACGCAGCATGCGCAGGTCCTCGGATTTGGCATTCTGGATAATGAATTTGAGGCATGGCATCAAGCGGTCGTAGTACGCGACGAACTCCTTCTCGCATGTGTCGGCCACCGAGGCGATGGTAGTGACCACTTGCTCCAACACCAGTTTATTGCCCTTCTCCACCAGCTCCTTGAACTTGGAGTTAAGTATGGTCTCCAGCTTGGACATAATGCCGTCCAGGTAGCGTGTCAGTATGTGCTTGGGGCAATCCTCAGAGAAGTTGACCAGTGCTGCACCAGCATGGGCCTGTACGCGCGGATTCTGTACATCGTCCAGCAGAGACAGAAGACCGGGAACAACCTGTACCGAAGAACAAATGAGCAGGTTTATAATTTAGTTGGTCCTTTCATATGACAACATATATATTAGTCATTAATTAATCAAGCTACGTAAAACTAAAACAAATTGCATCGTGATTTACCTGCTCGTGGAACTTCTTCTCGAATGTGGGCGCAAAATCGGTGGACATCTGGCCAATGGCGTTGCAAGACGCATAGCGAACGCGTGGATGCGGATCGCGCAGGAAATTCAATACACCCGCCATTATCTGATCAAGGATTGTCTCCATCTGCTTGTGGCAGCCCTCCCCAATCGCCGAGATGGCCATCAAGGCGGCGTAGCGTTGCTTCCAGTCAGTGTGGTTCAGCATGGCGGGCAGCGCGTTCATCACATGCGGCAGCACCGCTTTGCCGCCGAGTCCGCAGGCCAAGCGATCCAGCGACGATTCGGCAATGACATTATTGTCGCTGTTGTCGTCATCGGCAACCACATCCGACGTGGCCCACTCCTCGTCGTCCTCCAGATCAGTCATCATCTGGAGCACTAGCGGAATGAGTGCCACAACGTACTTGTCAGCGCGTTTGCGCACCATGGCCGGCGCGTTCTCCGACAACGACACCATCACCTCCAACACCAGGTGCCGCCAGCTGTCTTCCACATCCTCTGAGCCGAACACCTTCATGCACATCTCGAAAATCACCTCCAGCTGCGGACGCAAGTACTTCGGGCACGTCTCCGTCATGTCAATCAGCAGCTTGAGCAGACTCTGGTCGTCCTGCGCCTCGATGCTCTCCGCCGTGATCATGATCATGCGCGGCAGCAGATCAGCAAAGTGCTTAAACACCATTGCCTCCTTATCCTTGTCGTGGTGCAGAATAAAAGCGCCCACGGCACGCACCGCCTGGAAGCGTACCTCCACGTCGGCCGACGGCTCCAGACTCTTGGCCAGCATCTGCTTGATTAGGTCCAGATATTGGGACTCCTGATTGCCAAAGATGGCGGGCACGCTGGCGAAGATACGCAGCGCAGACTCCTGCAGCTGCGCCGATGGCGAGTTGGCGCACTGGAACAGGAACTGCAGAAAGTCGGGCCACTGATTGTTGCCGCTCTCGTCAATGAGGTTGCGCGCCGCCTCGGCCACGACTTCGCAGATCTTGCGGCGCAAGTTGGGCGTGACATCCTGTTGCACGGCCAACAGAATCTGCTGCAGCAACTGGCCCTGCGACTCTTGCGGTAGCTGCAAGGGAACGACGAACAGGCACACAATATTAATTCATTTAAGGCCAAATTATTCAACGAACAGGGTGAGTCATCTGACGATGAAAATTGCATAAATAAATACGGCGAAGCGCGCATGAGACACGACTGTGTACACGGCTAAAAATAAACAAAATATATAGACGCCTGCATGTGTGAGCTACCTGGAAACAGAGAGCTGGCGAACTCGGCGAATGGCGCATCCGTAGATTGATGCTAGTGACCACAAAGGTTGACCGTGATGGCATTTAAAACACAAACCCACAGCGTTATCATTCCCACTTATCTGCTTTGTTCCATTTGCTGTTTATGCGTTGTTTTCGCAATTACGAGTAATGCCAGTGATAACCGAGCACAATGCGACTGCATAAATGCCAAAGCAAACAGCGTAGACATGAACAACTGAACTCACGTTAAAAACCACTGCCGAGATGCCGAGACGCAGTCAATGGGAAATTGCTCAAAACGTCCTTCCTTATGTATACCGCACGTGCCACGATTTTTAGAGGGGAGAAATAAGATATCACCACTCAGCTGATAGGCACGTTAATTTGATAAAAAAAGAAGTATGAATGGAAATAGAAATAAAAAAGAGTAACAGTTCTTTGTCTATGGCCTTTGCACCTGTGCACACGCCTTACTTAACTAACACAGTCAAAGCTGATACAGATAAAGCTGATAAGTCGATTAAGGCAGAACAAAATCAACAAAAAAACAAAAAACAAAATGTTAATTGTAGATACTTTTGGCGAACAACGCAGAAATCTAAAATTCAGTGTTTGCGTATGGGGGGACAACCGTGGGAGATTTCGACCACGTCTAGAGCGGTAAGAAAGGAGCTTCGTCGTTTGCCTATCAATCAAATATAAAACCCTCTAGGAGTTGCCGAAAATTTTCTATTTAAAAAAGAAAACTGCCCTAAAAACTGCCATATTTAAGTTATCAAGCTGAAAATATGTGTTGGTCGGACGTCTTTATTAAGTTGCAGTCAAGTCAATGCATTTTACTCACCTCCTTGTAGAACTCGGCGAATTCGGATGTGAAAAGGCGACGTAACAACACGGCGGCCATTTGGCGTGCCTCCTCCGATTGCTGGCCATTGTGGATGGTGCCCAACAGGTGTGTTACCTTGACGTCGCGTGATAGATTGTTGTAGGCATCCTATACGCCGTAACCGACATGCAAATATAGAAGTTGAAATGTCGAATTAAAGGCAAAATTAAAGCAATTTAATTAGTATCAAATCATTTTTAGTTTTTCTTTTTTTTAATATCAAAGCGTGGAAACGGATGCCGTAAATCAACATCAGACTCAGTATATATATATATGTATTTATAATATATATAATATATACCATCTGCGGTCCATTGTTTCCCCAATAAAGTTTGGTCCTATTTTGCAGGTCTAGTGTAGCCGACACAGAACTTTTAGGTTGTTTTTTCTAATTTGCAAGGTCCAGTTCGAAAGCCGGTGTTTATACCAAACTAAAGTACAAAGTATTATTTGGGGTTATTAGCTTCCAAGAATAGCCACGAATGCCTGTCCTGATTTGCTTAGTATTTCGAGTTTATGGTATGTACTTTCATAATATTTTAAGGCCTGCGCTGGATCTGGTCTACCCATCCCGGAAGGGCTTATGCAGCAATGCAAATGAAAATGCAAAGCCCATAAAGCAAACTACTTCTGGATTTGTTCTTCATTTGTACACACAGTTTTTGGTTGCAGGTAGTAAAACCAAAGCCTATCTACTATTT
The DNA here is from genome assembly GCA_964056695.1 of Melieria picta. Classification (NCBI taxonomy): domain Eukaryota; kingdom Metazoa; phylum Arthropoda; class Insecta; order Diptera; family Ulidiidae; genus Melieria; species Melieria picta. Next base: position 68,260,802 of record OZ057398.1, read on the forward strand.
CTGGCTATTAAACACCATTCGACGTGAAACTGAGAACACAACAACTGCAAACAAAGCGTACATAAACGATAGCGAAACCCGATACCCACCCAAAACTAGCAACACATTGCCAACTTAAACAACAAAAGGTGATATTGCGTTGGTAGTATCGATGAGGCCCAACTACCAGCCAACCAGCCACTAGGGATCAAGGTCAAATGCGCGTGCAGTACATGCGCTGCGTAGCCTGCCGTTTCATTGTTGTTGTCCGTATGAGCGTGTGTAGTTATTGCTGGCGCTGCCGTGCTTTTGCGCTAGCACCACCCACCCGGCACAGGCCACACGAGTTTGGCATTCAATGGCAGCAGCACTGAATCAATAAAATTACTACAACTACCGACGTTGTCAATGCTAAAATAGCAGTAGGCCACAACGGTAGTTGCAGTGGTGGTAAAACAAGCGTTGACACTGCCAGTGCGAGCGGAGGGACAAGAGGACAGCGTCTTGGGACAAGGAAAAAATGTGCTCAATTGCAATTTCACAAGTGTCTGTCGCTCTACATCCGCCGCTTCTCCTTTGGGCTCCTTGTCTGCGGTGTTGGTCGCCATTGAGCCTACTTATGCTCCATCTTCTGCAGCGCCACATTATCATCTCGCACTGGCTTTGCTTCCGTTTTGCGCTCAATTCGCTACTCCGCTTCACCTGCGCGCGCTGGGGCCTTCAGACATAATGCTGGCTGGCTGGCATTTTGCAACTATTTCGCAAGAAATTACGAACAAAATCGGAATCACAATCTTCGCAAAAATTTTCATTAATTTGCTTTCTGTCGCTTTCTAGATGCCACTTTTTGCGCATACGTTTTGCCCATTGATTCAGCGCGTCATCATCGCGGACAGTCATCGCTGCCGTCGCCCTTCATTGCTCCCCACCATACCAATACCAACACTAGTCACACGCCCCTCCCCCCCAAACGCTTACCTTTGTCAACACACTCGCACTGCCCTCTCTTATCTTCTATCTTTGCTCCACTCCACCGAGCACCGATATCCATCACACAAAACCCACCAGCAAAACAACAACAACAAAAAAACGAAGATGAAGCACAAAACCAAAATAACGAACACGGACGAAGCGCAACGAAAACACGTTTCGCGCAGTGTCGTCGGTGTCGCTGAGGGACCCACGAAATTTCAAACAACGAGCACAGCGCAACCACAGACGAAGCAGCATGCAGAGCAACATGCGAGTTGGAGGAGGCGAACGTCGGCGCATGAAGTGCCAAACCGAAAAAGTGCACTCGCACTAGTGATGCCAAGAAAAATGGCCACAGCTATGCGCACTTCAACTAAATCTACGAGAAAAACTTCAGCCAAACGCATTTCACACAATGTGCGCCATTCTCCATACCCCCATTGCCACGCTCTACCACTTTTTTCTTGCTCTACCTAACTTCCCTCGTGGTGTTCTCGTGTACGCCATTGCGGCACTTAATTCAGACATTTCGGTACGTACCTCGGCCTGCTGTCGCACCTCGTTGTCCGTGGACAACAGCGAACTCAGGAGCTGCTGGAATTGTACTTGATCGGCAGCCATTGGAATTCTACGTTTCTTGGCTCGGCTACTTTGCTGTTACTGTGGTTCGGCTGTGATATATATCCCTTCCGTTGGCGTGGAACGAGGAATAGCGTATTTTTTGTTGTTCGACACTTGAAGCGAACGCGCGTTTTCGACAACAGCTGCACAATTATTTCACGGGCGAAATTTCTCCTTTTTCCGTTGAGCTTTTCGTTGCAAAATGGCAAACGGGCTGGGGAAATGCTCGCCTGTATATATTTTTTTGTATTTTCCTTTTAATGCTAACACGACACACAAGAACCGCACACCACGGCACAATTGGCGAAAAGAAGCTGAAAAGTTCACTCGTTCGTTTGTTGTGCTTCGTTGCGCTGAAAGTGTAGGAAAAACGAGCGCGAAAAATCGTGCTTCACTCGCCGCAATTCGGGGTTGTCGTGGCGAGTGAATTCAGTTCGCCTTTTGATTGATGGAATTTTATTGAAGTGAAAAACGCCACCGGAGTTGCCAACTCAAGTAGCTATGTTTAAAAAGTTTTATTAAGAATTTTGTGGAAATAACTCATAGTGAAATATGGAAATAACCAATGCCAAAAATCATTTACATTGTGTTGTAAATGAGCATTAGATATAGAAAAACGGATTTAGTGGAAAACGGGAAAACTTTTTGTTATGAAAATAATTTTATGAAATAATTTTGCAAATGATCGCAGGTTTGTATTGGATTGCTATTAAATTTAAGTGATATCGGGCCTATAGCTCTACTTATGTATAACATTTTGTTTGTTTGGATTTGTACTCGGATCCAATGTTGTTTCAAGTACCTGGTGCGAATATGGTAACGAAAAATATCTCTGCTTTATCGACTTATGAAATTATTATATTTCGTAATATTCAAGTAAAAACCCAATTATCTGTAGCTTGATTAAACTTTTTCATCCAAGATTACAATAACTATTTTAATAAATTAAAAAAATCAAGGACGGAATATTTAGAGTGTAAATAACAAATGAACAAATATGGACTGTTTATCAATCACTTTAAATAAACATAAATGTACATAAAGATAAAATTGTATCACTACTATTTATATAGATTCTTTAAAATTCACTTCATATACATAATCAACAACACAAACTCGGCAGTTTATGCTTCGGCGATCCGTTGCATGTTAGACCACAGGCGCAGTGACACATGGTAGATCATCTCCACCAAGCTGAGTATGGAAAACCCCATAAAGAGACCAAAAATACCGCCACAGTTTGCCAGGAAGTCAGTCACGCCATACAACTCGGAGCGCTTCGAAGTGATAAACTGATTTTCCTTGAAATAGATCGAGAGGCGTGACATTTGCGAGCCGGGAAAATCTTCGAAGAATGTCGTGTCACCGGAAGCATTCAGCATTTCGTTCAGATCGAAATTGCCCTGCGATATTTCCGTGTTGTACACCAGCGATGTGCAGGCCGGCAGGCAATTACACTCGGTTATGCCACGATGGTTAAAAGCTGACTCTTTTAGGCCCTGCTGGAACTCGCGTATCAACAGATCGTCCTCGGCCTGGTCGTAGCAATGTATCTTGTCTTCCTCGCAGACGGGCGTATCGCGCGCACGCGGCATGGAAAACTTGACGCAGCCACACTTGGTTAGCGTGAAATTCGCCAGACACTCGATGGCGCAGTTGTTCTGCGTGTATGTCTTGAAGAAGCGTAGCGTGCGTTCATGCTCCAGGAAACACTGCCGTCGCAATGGATGGTAGTCGGCGATGCCTGCCGAAGTGGTGATCATGTTCGGCTTCACCGCGATCAACACCTCCTTACCCATCGGAATGCGCACAAATTGATTGGAGACGAGCGGCAGATCACCTGGCGAATGTAGTAGCACTTTAAAACCCTGAATGGGACCACGACAGGCGTAGTCCACCTCCTGGCGAAAACTCTGTAAAGCTATAAACAGACCGGCACGCGCGCCTGCTCCCAGCACCCGCGCTGGATACGTCTTGATGCCACTCTCTGGTGCGTAGCCTTCCTGTAGTGACCACAGCAGCTTGCGCTCTAGTATAATGTTGCGCTTTTCGGCGTTTTGAAAGCCCACGCGCTGATACTGATACGTGTCCTCTCGGTACATATCGGTGGCATTGAGTCCATTGAAGGTGAAGCAGATGCCCTCCTCGGTGTAAGTGCGCGTGAAGAGCTCGTCACACTCGCCGAAGTGGCTGAACCACTTGCAGTAGAAGAAATACCGCTCAAACTCGGGTAACATCTGATCCAGGACGGCAAAGTAATCGACTTTCGTGGGCGCCAACATGGGCATGCCCTCTTCGACCAGTTGTGTGTTGCATATCTGCAGCAGTGTGCGAAACTCATCCATCTCAGCGGGACTGATATTGTCCATTTTGAACGGTCTACGGGCCGCTGCGTCGGCTGATAGCTGGGCGAAGAATTTTGCATATGTTACGCCTGTGGGGAGAAAGCAATATTGTACAAGTATTTGATACTTCACCGATTGTTGTTGTTTAACAAGAACAGTTAACGGACTGGACTTTCTCTTAAGCATTTCAAAGCAGCATACCTTCCGTCTTTAGGATCCGTTTCGTCTCCGAGCAAATGGTGATAGCCGGGAATGGTATGCTCCAGACCGGCGTCGATTTTTCCGAGAAACTCACAATTACCGGCGTCTCATTCCACTTCATATAAACGCTAAGAATTAAATTCGAACAACAAATAATAGACAGCACAAACGCGCACAGCCAGAAGAATTTCTCGGTGAAAGGTCGAGTTTCACCCAGGTACCGAATGCCGTGTATCGAGGTGTTTTCGCAGTACTCAAAGAAGATTTGCTTCAGACTCTTCATAAGCGATTTGTTTTTCGCTGGGCGCTGTTTGAAATCGTCATTGTCCAATGCCATTTCCGATAACTCAATATTTTTGTTAGTGTCGAAATTAGCCTTTTTCTCCACCTGCGATGGCATTTCTGCTTTTAGGGCTATTATTGAAACAGAAAAACACCTTAAAAAAAATTAAACAAATGCGGGGCAGCCACAACTATGCCGAAGTTAGAAAATAATTACAATTGTACCGTTACCGGTATAAAAGTGCAAAATGCGACAATTGGCAACGCCAGTTGGTTCCACAGCATTGCCAACACGCTGTCCGGACTTGCTAGCACGATGGTGCGGGCATTGTTGTAATTTTAGTACTTTGTTTATAGCTGGATTTTGAAAACATTTCGCTTGTGCACTTGGCACATAATTGAAGTTTGTGGCTTCTGCTGCGATGGTGATTAGAGCGTGCGTATACAAAGGCTGCGAAAATTATGTGATTAACAATGTGATGTGTGGCAACAAGCCGTTCTCGATGTTCATGTTCCCAAAGAACCCGCAGCGACGCAAGCAATGGATGGAGCTGGGGCAGGTGACTATTGCTTGCATTTCTCATTATGTGTGCTTTCGGTACACTAAACAAGTTAAATATATCACAGGTACCATCGAAAATACCAGAGAGCCACCTGTACTTCTGCTCGGAGCACTTCGACAAGAAGTATTGGTCGGTGAGTCAGAAGCGCACCGTGCTAGTTGGTGCAGCGCTGCCCTTTCAGTATAAGGATGCTACGAACCATGATGAAACTGCGACAACGACCGAAGCAGCTGAAGAAGAGGTGCTGAACACACAGAGTATGAAGCACACACCGATCTATGAGGAGAATTCATTCCTTACGCTCAGCCGGCTGGAGGAGGAAGTCGAATCGACGGAAATTTTGGAAATTGTTGATAAAGAATACCAGGTAGAGTCGACGACAATGCATGATGATGGCGACGAGGAAAGGCAAGATGAGATTGAGGGAGGAGAGGAGCAGGAGGCAACGGATGAGGAAGAGTTGCTACAAGAGGGTGTTTTAATTGAGTGTGACGACGATGAAACCGTGGGCAATGCAATGACGGAAGGTTTGCATCTTAAGACATATAATGTACACATTTGTTAGTAGCTAAAGCAAGGCATCTCTATTACAGCTGTGACGTGCAAAATACTGCCACTCAAAGTGCAAAAGCGAAAGCTAATAGAAATAGAGGATGAACCGGCGCCCGCAAAGACCAAAGTTTTACTGAACAAAGTCAATCTGACGCGTCATTCGCGCGTAAGTTCACAAGAGGTGGGCACAAAGGTGCACGGAGCTTCCACACCGCAGAAATCTGAGCATACACGTAGCAAGGAGTCGCTGGTAGATGACCAAAACGTGACCACGTTCATCTTTAAGGGCGAGGAATATGTGCAAATGTCCAGAGAATACTATGAGCAGGAGAAATTGCAGCTGCTGCAGAAGTTGAAGCAGTACGAGAAGGTGCTGCGCAGCTGCAAACAGCAGTTGAATACGATAAACCTGAGTTGACCTTAAAAAGGTGTAGATGAAATTTTACAGAAAGCACGGAACAATTTTAGCAATTTTTCAATTCATCAAACACTGCAGCAAAAAGGCAAACCAAAAATCTGTACAATTTTATCAGAAAGTTCATACAATCGACTTTGAAAGTTCCCAAAAACTCAACTCGTTTATTGAAAATCGGTGCACTTTTATCGATAAAATCAGTGTTTCTTTATTAATAAAAAAATTAAAAATTAACCACTTGGCTTTTAGCTCTCGGACGAGGAGCACGTTTTCGGCTGCGATTAAAGTAGACGAGACAACAGAAGTCAAGGAAAAACGTAGAAATTGAAAATTATAAAGAGAAGTGCTTTTTTTGTGGAAGGAGAAGCTGGGAATAACGGAGTGTCTACCGGTGGTGCAGGATTGCTGGAGTCGAGTGGTGAAGCAGGTTTGCGTTTTCAGGCGAAGGCAAAAGGTAAGCTTGCAGAGGTTAGTTTGTGATGGCGGGCGCTGCGGCGTCTGGCACCGCAGTGGAAATGGTGGAGTGCTTGGCGGGGAGTGATGGCGACCTGGATGGAGGTGCCGATTTTAAGGCTGTGCGTGTAAAAAGAAAGGCTAAAAAGAGGCCGGTGATTTCGGCAGATGTTGTGTGTGAAACGGAAAGTTCGTGCGGGGATTGCGCTGAGCAGTTAAAACGGGATGTGGCAGTGGAACCGCGTGGGAACAAGGGGAGAGACGGAAAGATAAGCAGGCTGGAGAAAACGGTAACGGAATCTAACGTGATTCCGTTACAGGGCATGCTGGTTTCCAAAGGGTCATACGTAAAACAAGATGGCGTGCAATCGACGTCTGTGAAACTTGGAAAGGGGCAGCAGAAGTCGATAAGGCAGGGGATTTCAATAAAAACTACAATGCAAAGACTATTAGTCTTTGCTACAATGCGCCTACTGACACAGGTGTCGTGAGCGCACCGACAGTTACTTATGCGAAGGGTCACAAAGGTGAATTTGCGGTGCTTTTGGACACGTCCGCGTCACCGTTATTCGATAATAAGTTTATGAAGAACGGTTTGTTCCTATGGAACAAAGTCAGGCACATGGAGATTGAGGGCATAAAACAAATAAAAGCCCTTGGCAGATCTCTTTATAAAATGTATTTTATTTCGGCGATGGCGGCGAATCGATGTGTTGATAATAAGGGGCTAAGTGAGGCGAAGATTAGAGCTTTCATTCCAAGGAGTATGGTAGAGAGTTATGGGGTGATTAGACACATTCCTTTCGAGTTTTCAGACGAGGAGATTTTAAGAAATATAGAGTCTGATGTTAAATTGGTGTCGGTGAGGAGGATAATGAGGAGGGACAAGATCGAGAAGGACAAATTCCTGCCGACTGAAACAGTTAAGCTAGCCTTTGAGGGTGGTGAGTTACCAGAAAGGGTCACCATCTTCTTTACAAACTTCAGAGTGCAACATTACTTCCCTCCGACGCGTCAGTGCTTTAATTGTGGCAGGCTTGGCCACACGAAAATGGGTTGTAGGGCAAAGAAAAGATGCTTTTAGTGTGGAAAGGAGGGGGACTGCGATGGAGATTGCACAAACAAAAAGTGCATCTTTTGTGGTGATGTTAACCACAATGTGTTTAACAAAGACGTGTGCCCGAAGTGGGAGAGAGAGAAGAATTTAATTGAAATTATGACGATAAAGAAAATTAGTAAAAAAGAGGCTGTTGAGTCGTATGGACAATTCAGCACGGGTAACAGGTTCGCACTGTTGGAGGATTACGATAGCAATTTTCCCCCACTTAAGCTCACTCAGCCCCTAACTTTAAACAACAACGCCGAAGTGAACAAGCGACTCACAACGAGGAGCTACAGTAGGGCTGTGGCCAGTCGCGTGGTTGTGTCCCCGGGAGAGAAATTGCGCTCTCCAAGGTCAGCTAAAAGTGGCAGTAACACTCCGTGCTTCGAACAACCTAGTTGGTCGTACGTGAGTGATTTGGACAGGGTCTTGCACTTGTTAAGTGAGCGTTTCCACCTGAATTCGTACGACCCCATTACGATGCTAATTAGAAAAGTGCAGGGTAGCAATGCACAGAGAATATCGCTGGACAAGAGACTGGAGGACATAAGGAATGACCATGCTGAGGTTGCTACAGTATAATTGTCAGAGTCTGAGAGCTAATAAAGAAAATATTGAGATCTTTACGCACACACATCAAATAGATGTTGTGGTATTGCAAGAAATCTTCTCGCACGATGAGGCGAGTGCAAAGTACAAGCTAGCAGGTTTCAACATGATAAGGAAAACAAGGCCTGACGGGTATGGAGGGGTAGCGATAGGTTTCAAGCGAAGCGTGCCATTCAAGAGGGTCAAGTTTCAGACACAGCTGGACATTATCATTGCCAGGACAACTAATTTGGTTAACAACGTCACCATTTGCTCGGGTTATTTACAACCGAGCATCAATACTCCAATGTTCTCTGATGAGCTGGCAAAGTTGACGTCCTTTTTAAATTCTCAGGCGAATGTCCTCCTCCTGGGTGACTTCAATGCTAGACACATGGCGTGGAGCGACTCGATCAGCTCCGGAAAGGGTAAAATCCTGCTGCAACTTATTGATAACACGAACCTGAGGTGTCTAAATAATGGCGGTTTTACTTTCTTTAGTAATCTTGCGGCTGACAGTGGCAGTGTCTTGGACTTGTCTTTCACAAGTATTCAGGAAGTGGTTGAATGGACGTGTAGCAAGGCCTTTGTAGGGAATAGTCACCACTGCCCCATCATAATTGTCGTACCCAATGTCACAAAAAACCTTTTACCTTCATATCAAAGAATCTCTTAGCTAAGAAGTTAGCGAGAATCAGACTCTGTGAGGAATGGAACATAGAGGATGTGGAGAGGGAAATCAGGTGCGCTCGGAAGGCCTGTTCGATAGATTTAAATAACTTCAAGCACACCCCCAAAAAATGGTGGAACTCTGACTTGACAAGACAATACAGAAGACTGACTGCGGCTAGGTGCAAAGCTAGGCTGACACGTAATATTTTAGACATTGACGCGGCCTGCCAGGAGCAGGTAAAGTGGGTGCAGGAGGTTAAGGATGCGAAAAGGAAAAATTTCCTTGACGCGGTAGAGGATTTGAGTGTAAACCCGAATACTAGGAAAGCATGGTCCTTCATTAACAATATGAAAGACGGGGGGAAAGCATATATCAGCAGGTGGTCTGATGAGGATAATACTCTTTACTTACAGCACCTGAAAGCACAGATCAGGAATTCCAGTACCCCTCCCCTGAATGAAATCGGTGATCCTTTTCCAGGAAACTCGCCGACTCCTCTAGTAGTGTCCCCAAGGGATTTTGTGAAAATTATTGCAAACAAAAAGTCCAGTGCTGGCGGACCTGACAGAATCACTTACAGAATGCTGCAAGCGCTGCCTGTTGAGGTCTTACACAGACTTGCCAAACTGCTAGAGGATAAGGTTAATACCAACTCCTTTAAGGAAAGCTGGAGGGAGATTCAAATAGTACCCATCCCGAAAGCCAACGGAAATCTGGACGATATCCTATCCTATAGGCCCATCTCTCTAATTTCAGTGCTGGTAAAAAGCATTAATACACTGGTCAAAAACCGACTGTCTGATTTTGTTGTTGAGAACCACCTTATCCCCACAAAGAGTTTTGCATATCAGGAAGGAAAATCTGCGCCAATGTGTATTAATGAGATCCTGCACACGATTGACGTGGCGAAGGTTTCCAAGAAAAAGGTATTCATATGCTCCTTTGACTTAGCTAATGCTTATAACTGTGTTGATTTAGGTCTTTTAACAAAACTGCTTCACAAATACAGGGTACAGCCCCTCCTGTACATATGGATTTATAACTTCCTGCAGAAGAGGGTTCTCAAACTGGGTAACAGCACAGTGGAGGTGAATAATGGTCTACCTCAAGGCAGTTGTTTGTCCCCCTTACTGTTTAATCTTTATACGGCTGAGCTACATAATGTGTGTGACGACTTTACACACCTCTTTCAGTTTGCTGACGATTTTGTTATAGTTTCTGCCCACTCCTCGACACAGGGAAGTCTGAGCAACCTGCAAAATAAAACTGACGAGTTTGTGAATGCCTGCAAAGATCTGGGCCTGACCCTGAACACTGCGAAGACCAAGCTTATGTACATGGCGAGAGGCTGCAAGAATACTTTCCAATTGAGGGTAGGTCAAAATGTTATCAATAACATGTCCCAGATGAAATTTTTGGGGAGGATTGTGTGTGCTAATTCCACCTTAAATGGCCATGTGGTAAACGTTAAGAAAGCAATCATTCCGGCCAGAAACTTGATGGCGAGGTTAACAACAATAAAAGCTGGGTTGGCGCCCCGCACGGCGTTACAGATTTTCAGAGCCTTTGTCAGGGCTAAGTGCGAGTATGGTTGCACGACCTATGCAAATGCACCGGTGGGGTATGGCAAAAAATTACAAACAGCGGTAAATGACTCGTTGAGACGATGCATTGGTGTGCCGCCGAGCACTCCGATACATACCAGATACGTCCTGGCAGGAGAACTCCCGCCCATTGCTAGAGCTTCCTGGCTGACGTGCAAAGAGCTGACGCGTCAATGGCTAACGAATGCGGATCTGAAAAACCAGTTACAAAGTTTGGGTCCCTTCAACACGAGTTATGGTGTTGTGTACGGAAAATACAAGGAAATTTTTGACAATATTTGCACTCGGACAAGTTTTAGTATGCATCCTAATGTTAGGGTGTCAATGTCTAGCCTAGGTTGTGCTAAAAGGTTTCTACCGCATGCTCAGCTGGCTGCGATGTACAATGAAAGACTAGCGACCTTACGCCAAAATGGTTTTGTCATCCTGGCTACGGATGCGTCTGTGGCAGAAAATTCGGTGGGATGTGCAGTGTACACGGAGCAAAATAATTTTGCTCTTCTTTTCAGGATTGGCGAGAAAACATCCTCTATGACAGGAGAACTGGTTGCCATCAAACAGGCAATCAGCATTGCTGTGGGAAATAACATTACGAAGCTCGCAATTCTCTCTGACAGCCTCTCTGCACTGCAGTGTCTAGAAAAGAAGAAGACAGACAACTATCTGGTTGCTGATATACATAACTGCATGTATGCGAATAGAAGTACACTACAGGAAGTTAGATTAATCTGGGTGCCGAGTCATGTTGGGATACTGGCGAATGAGAAGGCGGATCAGGCCGCCAAGACTGCTGCAGTTCATGGCAGAAACATTAGTATAGTTTTGACGCCTGACGAAGCTCTTCTTAGAGTTAAATAAAAAATTTGGGAAGAATGGGACGGGGAATTTAAAAGAATTAGTCAAGCCAAAGGTAAAAGTTTTGCGGGTACAATTAATGATGTCAGAGACAGGCCGTGGTTCACCAATAAGAACTGCAAATTGTCTGAGCAAATTCATCCAGGGCGTCAGCAGTCTCTGTAGCCGCTGCGGTTTGCCAGAAACGCCCAATCACCTAGTCTTCGATTGCCAAGCCTTTGCTCGGGTTAGGTCAAATTTCTGCATTTTTAACCAATTTAACAACCTCACGGACCTTCTGAAATCGCATAACCTTGTGGATTTTGAAACATTAGCCAATTTTATAAAAACTACCAATCTCGCTGACTCCCTGTGAATCACTGTCATCATCGGTAAGTCAGTAACTAAGTACACATGTCTGATAACAATCTCATATATAAAGAAATTCTAATTGCACCCATGCTAAAATTCTCTTGTTGCACCCTAGAGGTGCTAATTAAGCTGCTGCACTCGCTATCACGGTCCTAGTGATACTTTGGAACTGAGACTCCTGGTCATTGGATGAGAGGAGAGTTCGTGCAGACTACATCAATCACATTTGAAGAGGATCTACTGGACTAGCTGAAAGACAACCTGGCAGTATAAGGGCTCGTTTAAGTTCCTTGCCAACCAACATCACCTTCGTGGTGATCTCGATATTAAAAAAAAAAAAAAACAATTAACAGAAATTTGACAAATGCGTAAATTGATTCGACTTATCGAATGCTGTATGTAATGAAGCTAAAAATACTCATCTTTGGACTTAAAATTAAGTAGAAAATAATGAAGAAGCGATAAATTCGAGTAAGAATCCTTTCAATTGTTCAGCTCGAATAGTATGTGCGATATGGCGCCGCTGGACTCTACGTTGCTGAGCGCCACGTTGGCCAGGTGCGCCTCGTAGCGGCGCAGTGTGCGCTTTGCCGTGCTGGTGTAGGTGACCAGGTTGCGCAATATCAGTGCCGCCGTCAGCCGGATGCTTTTGGTGACGGGGCCCTCGTTCTCGTCCATCAGCTCCTTGGGGTTGACAAAGTCAGCGGTGTGCCGCTTGATGGCGTGTATGGCTGAACTGCCGGTGGCGGACAGTGAGCCGGACGATGAGTTGGAGAGCGCTGGCGAGGCGGTGCTGCTGCGCTGCGACTGCTCGATATTGCGCACAATGGTGACTGGCGGTTGCGAGGGTTGCAGATTGGTGGTGCCGGTGGCGACACGTCGCTGCATAGCGTTGCGCAAGCTATCCGGCGTCAGGTGACGGTCGATGATGTGTGTCATCAAAGAGTAACGTTTGCGCGGTATGCCGTCGCACAGACTGGGGCCGGGCCCCCATTGACAGAAAATCTCTGCCGCAGGATCGAGGTGATCGGGGCAGTGGGCCGAGCAGGCGTGATGCTGCAGATCATTGGCGGACTTGTACTTGCGACGCGGACAATTACGCCAGTCGCACACGTATAGCCAGTTCGCTTCGATTGGAGGCGATTGTTGTTGTGGCTGTGATGCCGGTGACTGCGGTTGCGACTGGACGGATGCTGATGCTGGTGTTGGGGCTTGTGGCGTGGCAGGTCGCGGAGTACCCGGCCTGGATGTGGCAGCTGTTGTAGTTCCAGTGCCGGCGGTTGTAGTTGCTGCTGTAGTGCCAGTCGTTGTTGTGATATTCGTGGTGTCGGGCAGTTTGGGTACATCCTTATGCATTTGTTGTAGCTGTTGAGCAGCAGCAGCTGCTGTTGTGGATGTAGTCACTGCCAGAGGCGGCGGCTCGGTGCTGACGTTGCCGACGTTCGGTTTGTTGGTCGCGCCGCTGGGGGTGGGCAACAGTGGTTTCATTGAACTACCCGCTTGTTGTTGTTGCAGTTGCGGCTTCATTTGTGCCACCACCTGCTGAACGAGTGGCTTTTTGATTGTGGTGATTGAGGCCTGAGTGGTTGCCGGCTGTGTCAACAAAGTTTTCACCACTGTCTGCGGCTTGTTCGAAAGCGACTGCTGCGTGGGCAGTGCATTCGACTGCTCCGCGGGCTAAAAAAACCAATAATTATAAATAATGACCAATACCTGCGCAACACTTACCTTCTGCGTCAGTTGCATCTGCGGTGGTTGCTGTTGCTGTGGCAGCGGTATTGTGATTTTCTGCTGAATGATTGAAGGATGCTGCTGCTCAATGACTGCGCGAATTTGCTGCTGGGTTTGCGGTTGTTGTTGCTGTGGTAGCATTTGCTTGGTGATGATCGTCTGCGAGTTGAGTTGGCTCTGCTGCTGCGGTGGCGCCGCTTGCGTTATCACCGTTTCCTTGATCTCGATGGCGCGCCCGCCCAACATGACCTGCCGCTTCTCCGCCGGTCCCGAGATGATGTGCTGCTGTATAATGGACTGGTGCTGTTGTAACTGCGGTATGGCGATGGGCGGTGGCGGCGGCGTTAGTCCCGTCCCGGTCTGCACAATGGACACTGTTTTGCCCAGTCGTGAAATGGTCGCCGGCTGGTGTTGTTGCTGCTGTTGCTGCTGCAGTGTGACCGGCGGCATTTGCGGCTGATGCAACTTGATGGTGGCCGGAATGTGATTCAGTTGCGAGAGCAGCGACGGCGATATCTGGCCCGTTTGCTGCTGCTGCTGCACGCTCGACGCCTGAGTGTTCGTGTGGAACTGATGACGCTGGAGCAGCTGGCTAGTACTAGCGGCGCCGCCGCTCATTGTGCTACCGCTAACTGGCACGTGTTGTATGTGCGTGGCGGCGCCCGTCTGCGGGTTGATGAAGATCTGTTGTTGCGTTGCGCCGCTCAGGGAAGGCTGGGTGCGCTGTGTGACCAGCACTTGCTGTCCCTGCGGTGTTGTCATGATCATTTTCTGCGTGCCCATCGGTCCACCGGTGGTGATGATTTGCTGCTGCTGATGCGGCTGCTGTCCCGGCAATGTTTGCTGCTGCAGAATGATGATCGTCTTTGTGCCCGCGGACTGCTGCTGCGGCGTCTGCGTCACCAGTACGGTCTGAGTGGGTGGCTGCTGTTGTGGAGGCGGTTGCGACTGCTGTGCCACCAGGTAGGTTTGGCCCTGCGGATTGGTGGCCAGCACGTACTGTGTGGTCTGTTGCTGGGGCTGCGACTGTGGCGCGTTTTGCTGCATGACCTGTTGTATCAGCTGCTGTGAGGGCGATTGCTCTAGCGTTTTCTGCTGCAGTATCACCGGCACCGTTTGAAGTCCTTGGTCGGTTTTGATGGTGGCCATGGCGGTGGGTATTTGCTGACCACCACCTCCGCCCGTATGGGCCGCCAGCTTCAACTGCGGCGGCTGGTTCGCCTGGAAGAGTAGCTGGCGTTGGACGTTCTGAAGTGGCGTCTGTTGTATTTTCGCCGGTATCATTAGTGACTGCTGCAAGCTGTTGTCGTTCTGTTGTTGCTGCTGTTGTTGTTGCACCGGCAAAGGTGGAATGTCGTCTAGCTCTTCATCCTCCAAAATGGAAGCAGCCATTTCCGCGTAGAGATTGGCGGCGTTTTTCGACGGTGTTGCCTGTGTCTCCTCTTTACCTGCATCCAGTGCGAGCCGCTTGGTGGAGCATTCACCCTGAGCGCTATTATCCTCGATTTTGCGCTTGATAATGGTGGCTGGGAGCGGTGGGTCGACGCCCTTCTTGTCCAGTATCTCCACCAGCATCTGGTTCGCTATAATTACAGGTCGACCACTGGTATCCTTCACCACGTTGCTGCCGCTCAGTGGCGCCAGGGGCGGCGGGGTCGAATCAATCATTTGCTTTTTCTCGAGCGTGGACTGTGGATTCAGTGGCTTGATGGTGGTCTGACCCACCTTGACGGGAGTGTTCTGCATGAGCGGATTATTAACGAGAGCACTGATTGCGGTACTGGCTACTTTGATGGGCTGTGGCTGTACTTGCGCCACCGTGGAAGGTGTAGATGTGCTGGCGACGGAGAGCTGGCCCGTGCTGCCACTGCCGGCGAGCACATTTGTTTGTGTGGTGGTCTGCGCAGTTGCGGCGATAGTCAGCTCTTTCTGCTTCAGCTGCCGCTGCGTTACTTTATTAGCCAACAAACTTTTGATCAGCGAGGACGAGGGTTGTTGCTGTTGCGGTGATGGTTGCGGCGTCGTGATGGTCTCGACAGCAATTAACATTGACTGAGCACCAGCTGTTGAGGAACCAAAAGTAATTACAATTAAAATAACAAATCAGTTAAGTAAAACAAGCCGTCAGGAAGCATTACCTTTAGCTGATTGTTCCTGGCCGCCGTTGCCGCCGACCGATTGCGGCATTTCAACGATAGCTTGACCGGCTATTAGGTCGTTATTGCCATTGCCATTATCTCCACCCGTTGTAGGGACAGTTGTTGACGCCGTTCCACTTGGTTTCCCACTAGTCGCTGCCTCTCCTGCCAGCTTCTTTTTTAATTTGCGCGCTGGTGTGCCGCCTACGCACCCCTCTCCACTGCCCTGTGGTTTTAGATGTTTCGTATCAACGGATTTCGTTGTCATTTGCGATGACTTCGTCTGTATGGGTAGTGGCTGGGCGCGCACACGAATGGCCACATAGTGGTAGCCGGAAAGGTCGGTACCATCCGCGCGGCGCACCACCACAGGGCCAACACTGTTGTTGAATATAAGGCGCACCAGGCGCGGGAACTGCTGGTGGTTCACCACTGAGTGTTTGCCTGATTTCTGGCAGTGCGACAGATACATGCGGTACAGCTCCTGCTGCTCCACGTGACTGTCCACGGAAGCGGCGCGTTCGAAGGTGGCACCCAGCCAGGCAAGCGCATACTGCTCGTCCTCGTGCGTGTAGTTCTGTGGCATCTGCAGAGCGGGAGCGGAAGGTGTAGGTGCAGGTGTTGGCGAAGACGTGGGCTGTGTAACTGTTTGTAGGGACTGTTGTTGCGTAACTGCCTGTTGCTGTTGTTGAGATGGCTGAGCTGGAGCTGGCGCTTGCGCTGAAACTGTGGATTCGCCAATCGCTGCTTGTTGCTGCGGTTGCTCGGCTGGCAGCTGTAACTGAAGCTGTGGCTGCGGTTGTGATTGTGGCGGCAGTTGCACTGGCAATTGCGGTTGCGGTATGGTAGAAGTTACTGCGACCGGCTGGATGGGCTGCGGTGGCGTCTGCAGCTGTTGTTTCTGCATGACCGCCACGTTTTGCAGATTTGCGATGTTTTGCGCCACCATTGGTAGCATGTTGCCCGGTACCGTCTCCACCACTCGCATCAAAATGCAGCCATCCGGGCCATACGACTGCGCCTCCACGGTTATCAACGATACCAGCTGGTCAACGACGCCACGCACTTGCACAATCAGGTGGCAGGACCGCGCACCCATCGTGGTTAGCGCGTAGATTGCCTCCAGCGTGAAGATTAGCAGCATGATGTCGTTGAGCGACAGGAAACGACACAGCGTCTCATAAAAGCTGAGGTTCAGGCACTTATTAATGTGGTCCTCGTTGTTGTCCTTCTGGCACAACTTGTACAGAATCTCCAAGCAGTTGATTATGACTCCGCGGTCCCCGCCCTCGATGCCATCGCACAGCGTGGCCAGCAGGCAGCGCGTCAGCTCGTCGGTGGTGGGATCAGCTAGATCCCACTCGGCAGCCACATTTCCGGCAATGTCCAGCGCCTGGTTGTGTATGCCACCCCATCGAATGTTTGCGCTCATCACGACAAAACGTGCAAACGTGCGGCTCTTTGCGAAAACTGGCAGGTTCTCATCGAAGAAGCTCAGGTTGCGTAATATGCAGGCAATCTGCTGCACGCGCTGTCCCACGTACTCTTGTGTACCTTCGGCGCGTCCCAAATTCAGAAAATCTAGTGACAGGATGTCCTCTACAAGCGACTGCTTGGACGCGTCCAGCATTGCCACGTCGCCGTCATCAACGAGGCCCGCGTCGCGCAACGCCTGCTCCTCAGTGTACAGCTCCAGTATGGCCGGCTTGTCGTGCAGCAAGTCGCGCCAAAAGGCATACAGTGAGTGCTGTCGTACGTCCGTGTACACGTGCTGAAACAGTCGGCGCAGAGTGTAGTCGGCGTAGACACCGGTGTGCGCCAATAGTACATCCAGCAGCTTCGGCTGCTCACTCAGCTTCAGCGTGTGCTTGTTCTCGTTGGCCATTAGCGTACACACGTTGATAGCAAAATCCTGCTCATTGGGTAGCGGCGACAACAGCGAGAGCACCAGCTTCTCGTACTGTGACGCCTTGTGTAGGTCGGTGGACATTCGGTACATGCGTCGCCGGTCCATGTTCACAATATGCTGACGGTAGTTGTACGACATGGGCACCGCGTTAACTCCCCCACCGGCTGCATATATGGTGGAAGGGTACCGCGCGCGCGAACGTCCGCCTTCCATATTATCGCTAGCTTCCAGAGCCTCCATCTTGTCCGGGTCCTCGCCTAAGAAATTTAACCGCTCGTACTTTTCCAGACAGCGCCGATAGATGTGTTTCACCGCGGCAGAGGCATTCACACACTTGTCGCGCAATCCCACTGCCGGCAACACCTCGTCCCATTCGTCGCGATGATTCACTTTGGCAAAGCCGCCGCGTTCAGTCACCTCGCTGTAGAGTAGATGTAGGTCCACTTCACGTCCGCTTACTTTCGGCAACTGGGAAATGGGTGTTCTAAACATGGCAAGCAAGAAAAATCTAAATCTAATTTTCCGGAATAATTCAAGTTTTAAAATCAAACTGACCCTCTGCGTTCATGAAATTGCTGCAAGTCCTTGTAAAACTCTTCTGGTGATTTTGGAAGCATTTTGCTTTTGGTCGCACTGGTTGGAGCGGCTCCAGCCGTTCCGCTCTCAACTTTATCATTGACGGTCATTGGCACAACACTTGGCGCGCTGCTTGTCGTTGCAATATTTTTTCCACGCAGTGGCGTACTTAACGACCCAGCTACAGCGGCAGTCGCCACCGCTGCCGGCATGCTGAATTCACCTTGCGCGTTCGTCGTTCCCGCTGCTGGTAACGGGGTTTTTAATATATCCGGCGTGGACATAACGTTTTACACTCGCTGCTGGTTCGCTGTTTTATATATTTACATGTAAATTTTGCAGTTAAATTGCACTTTTCATAAAAAATAAAATGCGACGAAAATTTGTACGAATTGCTTTTTTTTTTTTTTTTGAACTATCGATAGCACCAAGACGTCAGTGCTTGATGGCAAGGAGCCTAAAAGGGCCCTTAAAATGCCAGGTTCTCCTTCAACTAGTCGATTGGACTTCACAATCCCAGTATGTTGTATCTCGCTGTTTTACCCTCCCATAATACTACGAGGGGTTTATGTGCAACATATTATCCTTTTCACTCCTTTTTATCGAGCGCTGCAGCTTGTCGAGAACACCTCCAGGGTGTGGGATGAACCCCTCTCAATGATGGATGTCCAGTTTGCTTGTCCAACGCAGCGCCCCCAAACGCCGCAAGCAAGCGTAGACTCAGCGAGGAAGACAAAAAACGAAAAAACATTGATAAAACCAACACCTTCCACGAGCACTTGGAAAACATTGAGCACATGAACAACAAATATTTACGCGGGGACTTTTCACAAATGTTCCACTTACCAGTGACGACAGCGTCTTGCCAGCTCACAAGGACTTTTCTATATCAGCTGCTTTTATATATTGCAATAAGGCTTTGTAAACCAACAGGTTTTCTGATTTCATTAGCTCCATGAGATTGTCATATTTATCGAAAAAGTCAAAACCGTTTCTTACCCGGCTAAGGGCCCGGCACTCAAAGATCAAATGATTAGGGGTTTCCGGCGAGTCACAGCGGGTGCAGAGGCCGCTGCAATTGGGAACAAATTTACTGAGGTAGGCTCTACAATATGTATGTCCAGTCAGAAGTCTATTAAGCAGTTTCGTTTCCTGCGGCGTCATATCGCAGTTCCGGTTTCTGTACCAAGGCTTCCTCTTTACATCCCCAATTATCTCCGCTAACACCTTACCCTTACTTATACTTAACACTTGGAACTCTCTGTTCCACTCCTCCCAAATCTTGTTCTCTAGTCGGATTAAGGCTTCATAAGAAGTCAAGTCAACGTTTAGGCATCGGCCATGTACCGTGGCAGTCTTGGCAGCCTCGTCCGCTTTTTCGTTAAGACGGATGCCAACATGACTTGGCACCCATACTAAACGGACTTCATGCGTTATGCTCCTCATAGCATACAATAAGTTGTGAATCTCAGCCGCCAAGTAATTTTTGGTTTTGTCCAGAGCCAGGACTTGTAAGGCTGACCGGCTGTCCGTCAAGACCGCCAGTTTTGTAACTCCGTGCTCCGCTTGTGTATTCAAAAAGGAGATAAGTTTAGCAACTTCATTTTCAAAAGTAGCCACATTGATACTAGGTTGCAGATATACCGAACATACAGTTACATTTTTAATCAAATTCGTCGTTCTCGCAATTATAATGTCCAACTGCGATTGGAACCTTACCCTCACAAAAGCCAGACCCCGCCTGAACCCTATGGCCACACCCCCATAGCCGTCCGACCGAGTCTTCCTCACCATATGAAACCCAGTCAACTTATGGTTAACTATGGCCTCATCGTGCGAGAATATTTCCTGCAAACATACAATGTCAATCTGATGGGTTTGATTGAAAATGTCGATGACATTTTTATTCGCTTTCAGGCTCTGGCAGTTGTACTGGAGTATGCTTAACATTCGGATTTCTAATTCTATTTAACCTCTCATCGAGGGCAGAACGATACGAGATTCCACTCACGATCCCTTGTATCAATGTAGCTATAGGATCATCCCTGTCCAGCCCAAACCTGTCCCCCAACAGGGTTAGCACCTTTTCCAGGTCCGACACCGTCGACCAGCCTGGTCGCTCAAAACACGGGACCCCATTCTTTTCTCTTGTCGTTTTCGGGGGCGGCTGAGCCACCCAGCGCTGAGCGACCCTGGCTTCAGAGGCTACCCTGTTGTAGGACCTCGTCGTCAGTCGCCTATTAGTTTCCGCATCTGCATTGACCATAGGGGGAGCTGCTCGTTGCAGCGGGGGGAAATTCTCCTCATAATCAGTAAGTAAGGCGAACCTATTGTCTGCACCTAAATGCGAGTACGTCTCAAATGCTTCCCTCCTGCTAATCTTCTTGATCGTCATAATTTCCAGCACATTTTTCTCCTTTTGCCACTTTGGGCATGCGTCTCTGTTTAAAGCTGAGTGCTCTCGGTTGCCGCAAAGAATGCACGCTCTGTTACTGCATTCTTCGTTGCACCCTCCCTCCTTACCACAAAGAATGCACCTTTTCTTTGCCCTGCAGCTCAGCTTTGTGTGCCCCAGTCGCCCACAGTTATA
Source organism: Melieria picta (assembly GCA_964056695.1). Lineage (NCBI taxonomy): Eukaryota > Metazoa > Arthropoda > Insecta > Diptera > Ulidiidae > Melieria > Melieria picta. The sequence goes on from OZ057398.1 coordinate 68,281,302, forward strand.
GCACTGCCTTGATGGGGGAAAGAAGTGCGTGATCTTAAAATTCGTGTAGAATATCTGTACCATCTGTGGCAACTCACTGCCCGCAAAAGCAATTTTGAAAGTTTCTGTAGGTACAAGCTTTTCCTTGTCGTCTCTGTCCCTCCGTAATATTCTATGGGCCGACACCACCTTAATGCTAGACTCGATGTTGTTCAACACCTCCTCATCCGAGAAACCGACAGGAATGTGTCTTGCAACCCCATACGTCTCCACAAAGCTTCTAGGTATAAAGGCTCTAATGTTCGCCATCCCTAAGCCTTGGTTTTCAACACACTTATTTGCATCACGCGCAGACACGAAAAAAATTTTATACAGGGTTTTCCCCACCGCCTTAATGTTTTTGATGCCCCCTATTTGCATCCTTCTTATTTTCTCCCACAAGTACAGCCCATTTCTCATCGTTTTATTTTCGAAAAGCTCAGACGCAGACGTATCCAAAAGAACCGCAAAATCGCCTCTGTGGTTTTCTTGGTACGCCATCGACTGCCTACTGACTTCACTGCTCGCAGTTGCCATTCCCGTTGTATTTTTCCCGTTACTCTCAACGGTCGTCATGTCTGCGCAGACTTCACTATTCACTTTCGCACCTAACGGGTTTTCAACCGCTAACTTAGCATAAGTGCCCTTGGTTACAAGCATACCTTGTAACGGGATCTTTCCGTTAGTTCCATTTTCACTTTCGTTGCCGCTTTCCAACTTACTTTTTTTCTTAGCTTTTTCGTTGCCAACCGTCCTACTTACGCAGTCATTGCAATTTTTTGGACGCATATCAGAGCCTACCTCAGTATTTGCAGCGTCGGCCATCGCAATTGGCCTCTTACTGCCTTTTCTCGTGGTTTTCCCACTCACCTTCGTGACGTACTCCTCCACCCCCTCATGAGTCGCCCGAAGCCAGTCCCCTATTTCCGTTGTGGCGCCAGACGCCGAAGCGTCGGCCATCCCAACCACCTCAGTAATTTCTTAACTCACCACTTGAAAAATATTCGATCCCACTTGCCAATAAAAATCCCTCGTTGGTGCCTTGTTCCGCTGGCGATCACCGTCTCACTGGTAGTTGTAATAAAAATTTATGTCCTCGTGTAATTTTTTGTTCCGCTACTCTTTGCTAACACGATCTGCTCTGTTCGGTGGTTCAAGCGCGAGTGTACGAATTGCGAATGCGGAAAAAAATGAAAGCCGTTGTTGGGCTGCCAGTTATGGCGCTGCCAACTGTTCTGAGACATTATGCTTAGAGTTGCGTTGCCAACGTCCATTTGGGGCAGCATATTTCGGTAAATTATTCCCTTGTTAAATAATTTGTACATAAGTCAGACTTAAGTTATCTAAGCTCTTTGCCATTGTGAATCGAGAATCGTAAAAGAATTAACTTATGCATTAATCAATTATTCGGCGGTTTTCAAAACGATATACGATTCCTCCAGTTTTTATCGCTGCAATGCCAACACTCCCTTGCTGCTTATTCATGCAACCCTCTGTTCGTCTGACAGTTTTGATTTGTTGTTCAAGCGATTTGTGTTTTTTCCACCGTTTTGAAGCAAGTGAATTTATTTTTTCCTCAACGTTAAAAAACAAAAAATACGAAATATTAATAATTTTACCACAACTGGGCTATGAACACATACGGTTGGTAAAGCAATTGTAGATTAACGTGAATTTCGTGGGTGATATTATTTCTGTCCGCCGGCCAATAAAGCGTTCAGTGCGGCCACTTGGAGTCTCGTACTGTCTCCTTTGCAATTTTCTCGACTTATCCTTAATGTTTGAGCACTAAAACTTCCTGATTTCCTGTGCAAAGTTGGACATCGGCTGGAGTTCTAGCAGCCCCAGCAGAATTCTGTAAAAATAATTTATTTCTGAGGCTGGGCAGCCAGACCTGCCGGGCAACACAACTTCTTATCCATTTGTTGTTTGCTTCCGCGATTGTATCTTTTGCATTGCAATTGTTGTATTCGTGTAGAGACTAAAACAAGTATGTATGTGTGTATATTTGCAAAAGTGCGGAGTACAGAACAAGACAAGTGAAGACCAACTGACCAATCGAACCAACCAGTCAACCCCCACTCAACACATCACCACTACCACCTCCAAAACCACAACCATCACCCCGCCACAACGCTATTTAACATCAATTCTATCACCACACACCACATACAATCTCATCACAGCCACAACATCAACCATCACCACCACCAGCCGCCAGTAGTTCGACGGTGCATCAACGGACGTTGAGCCGCGGCCCACTCCGGTGCGTTTCTTTCCACGACGTCCAAACAAACAGTTACAATTAAAACAAACAAACCAAACCGACCCCTTCCATGCGCCATGGCTATGAAGTATGGAAAGGGTAAGAGTAAGTAGTCGCCAATGCCAATTACCAATTACAAATAACAATAACAACAAAAACACACACTAACCGTCTCTAACAGTTGAGCAAAATTTATTTGTACCATACATAAATCGCCGCTCTCACGATGCTAACCCATTAACGTTTGGATGACTTTATTTCAAGTTTGCTTTTTGTGCGCTTTAATTTTTATTTTACGCTGCATTCCGTTTTGTCTGTACTGAAAAATTATGTCATGTTCAAAAAGCACCAATCGACTGTAGAAAACGATAACTTGTGCGGCAAATTTTCGCTGACGCATCTTGCATTTTTCCTTTAGCGGCTATCGAGTCGGAGGATCAACAGAAACTACGATGGCAAGTTGAGCTGGAGTTCGTGCAATGCCTGGCCAATCCAAATTATCTCAACTGTAAGTGCTCAAAATACTTACATAAACATATGTATGTATGTATATATTTCTAAGTCGTTTCTATGTATTTGGCACTGATATCTTTGCTGCAGTTCTGGCCCAGCGCGGCTACTTTAAGGACGCCGCCTTCATCAACTACCTGAAGTACCTGCAGTACTGGAAAGAGCCCGAATACGCCAAGTATCTCATGTACCCAATGTGCTTGTACTTTCTGGATCTGCTGCAATACGAACACTTTCGGCGTGAAATTGTCAATTCGCAATGCTGCAAGTTCATCGATGACCAGGCTATATTACAGTGGCAGCATTACACGCGCAAGCGCATCAAAATGTTCAACAGCGTCAACGGTATGGGCCAGATGAATGCGGCGGGCGGCGCTGGCGATCAACAGCACCAGCAACAACAACAGCAGCAACAGCAGAATGCTCAGCAGCAGCAGCAGGGCGCTAATGCGCCCATCGGTATGCCGAATGGCATTGGCAACAATGCACAACAGCAGCAGCAGCAACAACAACCACAGCAGCAGGCAGGAGGTGGACCGGCGATTGGCATGCAAAATGGCAACAACACCAGCAGTAATAACTGAATTTCGATTCGAGGTGGATGTTTCTGTTTATTTAATTAATGCAGGTTTTTATTTTTAACTAAACGTTTATTTAATGTAACTTAAAGTAAAATAAGCAGATATTTAATTAATGTTTAATTAATAAATAAATTTTGCACTCGAAATGAAAACGTGTGGCAGTCAGTTTAGTATTTATATTTGGTACGCTTTCAGAAAAAATGCGATAGAAGTATTGTAATGCTTTGCTGAAAGATAAGAACGGCTTCATCTCTTCCAGCAACTAGCTTCCCAATTTTAGATAATTTCTTGATTTTTTAATTAATTATTTGCCATAATTTGATTTTTAGACCATGTCCTCTAGCAACGTGAGCCACTTCTACGGTGTATACTTGTTGTGTAGTCAAAGTTCGGAGAAGCGCAACAACGGCAAATGCTACATTGGCTACACAGTGAATCCAGATCGGCGCATTAATCAGCATAATCGCGGCGCGGACTTTGGTGGTGCCAAGCGCACCAACAACAAGGGACCCTGGAAAATGGTGTTGATTGTGCATGGCTTTCCTAACAACATATCTGCGCTCCAGGTGCATACCCAACAATTACACACTCCCACGTTTAGCTAACCATTTAACATACTCTCTATTCGGTAGTTCGAGTGGGCGTGGCAGCAGCCCACTCTCTCCTCCCGCTTGAAGTCCTATGCCGATCTGCGTCGCAAACAGCCCAAGGAGTCACACTTTCAGTACAATTTTCGCATCTTGAGCCGCATGCTGAATGTGGGCCCCTGGCAGCGTTTGGCGCTAACAGTGCGTTGGTTGGAGCCGCAATATGAATGCAACTTTGCAGTAAGAACCTAACTTAAGCGACGACAAATGCTTGATTTGCATTCAAGACTGTTTGTTTTACTACAGCCCACTGTGCGTCCACCTATGCACATGCAGATTGCCAGAGGTCAGGTGGAGATTGCCAAGATGCCGAATAGCTCTTCAGCAACATCGCCACCGCGAGTCATCTGGGCGACGGAATGCCATCTCTGCATGCAGCGCATCGAACAGCCGGCGCGCTCACGCATCGGCTGTCTGAATCCGTTGTGCAAGCTGACGTGCCATCTCATCTGCCTCGCTAACCACATAATCTCCGCAGATGCACGCAATCGTGGCCACTACATACCCATTGAAGGCGAGTGCCCGCTGTGCGAGCGATCGTTCACATGGGCGGCGCTGTTGCAGCACAAACGCAAAATGCAGGCGGTGGGTATGAAAGAAATCGAGGAACAGGATGAGGAGGAAGATGAAGATCTTGATTATGCGCAATACGAGAGTGGTGATGATGATTCTGATGACGCTGGTTATAATGATGGCGATGTTGATAATGATGATGATCATGTGAATAGCAGTGAGGCAGAAGACGAAGAGTGTGCCGTGGCGCCACGAAAGCCCCTAATGCAGTGCGATGTTGTATATGAATTAAGCGATTGAATGCCAGTAGCTCGAGTAGTTTACATATGCTAATTATTAATTTGTTGCAGAAATGTTAACGAAAGAATAGAAAAAAAACAGAAAGTAAACCGACATTTGTCTAAAATATTTAGCAACTTTAGTACGGAATGTATATATCATAGTCTAGGCCATGATACAATAATAGTGATTGTATCATGAGTCTAGGCTATGTACATATCTCAGTAGCTGCTATAAAATCGTGTTGGGAGAGTAATTTAAGATATTCACAAAATTTGGAAGAAATATCAAATATTAGTATCAGGTTCGGCGCATATTCTAGGTACTTCAAAATGTCACGGTTTACATACCGTTTGTTTGTCGCTTTTGAAACTGGTACATACTAATTGTTTAATACTGCTTGATTGTTAATTGTTCTTATCCATAATAATCCAAAATAAATCTATCGCAACACAGGGTGCCAACAGTGACATAATTTCTGGTAGTTTATTAGTTTAGTGCTTAATCATTGCAACGCTGTCGTTTGCTCCATTTTTACGCCATTTTCACTCGTCTTCTGTTACTGTCATTCGTATTGGTTCTCAACAGTAGGCAGCAGCAATTGCCAGTTACCATTATAAACAATGAAAATTTGTAAATTTCAGTGTCGAGTCGCTGTATAAATGATTTCTGACTGTGCAAACGAACCGAAGACCGTACGAAGCTAACGCAGCGTCACCACAACCCACGGCGTAGCGCGGTGCAAGTCAACCAGCCAAAAATATGTTCGAGATACGCAACAAGAATACGATGGTCTTCAATTCCATGGTGAAGACGATACGGCACAGCGTCGCTGGCAGCTACCCGTCCTGTCATGTGGCGACGCGTCTGGAGGAGCGGCGCGCCAAGGCGCGTGCCCTGCGACAAGAGCGGCGTCGCAAACCGGACAAGCCCGATGACTTTGTGACGTACGACGACTCGGGCAGCGATGAGGAGACGCCGCAGCAACAGGAGGAGGTGTTGAACACCTCGTTTAATCTGTGCGACTATCTGCGCAGTCGGGAGTGCGGTTTGAAGGATGTAAGTCGGCGGAACTCCTTTCAGCTGCATTGAAAGGACAAACAAGTCTAAAACTTCATATTTGTAGCAACGCAGTGTCAACTTTGAAAACACCAGTCGCTATGTTCTGACGCACGACATGCTGCGCGAAACGCAAATCCACTTGGGCTACATAAACAAGGTCTTCTGTTCCAAGTGGCTGAGCAATCGGCAAGTGGTTTTTGGCACCAAATGTAACAAGGTGAGTGCACCCGATCTTTTCCATGCGATTGCCAAACTGCTAACTGATCTCTCCCTAGTTGCTTGTTTACGATGTGAATATGCGTCGCGTGGATGCCATTCCCACGCTGTCCAACAATCGTGCCAATCATCCTGAGGTACAGGGTGGCTTGCACGCTATCGAAATCAACCCGAGTCGCTCGTTCCTGGCGACCGGGGCACGCAACTCGGCTGACATTGCTGTGTACCGGCTGCCTACGTTGGATCCAGTGTGTGTTGGGGAGAACGGCCATCGCGATCTGATTATGGGCATGTGCTGGCTGGACGATCAGTTTCTGGTGTCCGGTTCGAAGGATTCGCGCTTGGCATTGTGGCGCATCAACGAAGATCTCATGGATTTCCCGGACGGTGGCAAGGAAGCGTGTCCCACCTTTGCTACTATTAATCCGCTGTGTGTCAAGGAGTGTCGTACCGCGGCGCGGGTAAGCCTTTGCCAGCATAACCGCGTGTTTTTGGTCTTAATGATTTTTTTAATACGCGCAGATTCGTTCACTCTGTTTCAACAAGGAATTCAAGGAAATTGCCGCGCTTTCACTAAACGGCTACATACACATCTTTAATGCGGAGACATTCAAGCAGAAGTTGTCGCGCAAACTGCCCAACTGTCAGGACAATGTAAGCATAGCGTACCACAGCGATGGGCTCTACGCGGTGGGCTGTCGTTCCTACACCATACTGCTCGATGCCAGGACACTGCAGGTAGACAACGGCTTCCATATTGTTGCAATTCAAAATCACATGTTTTCTCTCCCTCGCAGACAATCAAGAAGATTACTTCACGCTACAACGGCTGCGGCATACGCGCCACCACCTTTGAAGGAAATCTGCTTACGGTCGGCACTGGTCTGGGCATGCTATTGTTTTACGATATACGCGCCGGAAAATATCTGGAGAGTAGCGTGAACGCATCGCGAACCGTCGCGCTTAAATGCAGCAAAGGTATTGTGGTAAGTATTTGTGTTCCCCTGAAGCTCAATGTCTGTACTGCTTATATATCGCCGCTTGCTTGCAGTATCCTGAGGATGAGATGGACGGCTTCCAGCAAGTAAAGTATGTGCCCGCCATCTACACGCACTGCTACGACAGCACCGGTATGCGACTGTTTGCTGCGGGCGGCCCGCTGCCAGCAACGCTGGTAGGCAACTACGCGGGCGTCTGGCAATAATGCGACTGATAAGCAGGCGAGGTGAAAAGTCTCGAAGGGATGGAGTGCGCACTAACACTGCAAGGCGCAGTGGCGTACAGAGCTCCTGAATGAGAAGTTTAATTTGTTTTGGGGCGACGCTGACAGAGAAGGATACGTGGTTTAGCTGAAATGTTCGAATTAATTATGTACGTGTGATTTTAACGAGTTCATTTTTAAACTTTCCTTTCTGCTTTTTTATGATTTTATATTTTTAAGGCGCTTATTACATGTAGTAGACAAATATTTCGTATTAATATTTTTATTTTGCACTAAAATAACACTAAAGCGGTTTACACATCTTTCACCAAATAAGGCTGTGGCTAATAGTTGGTCAAAACTCAGTTCGGAAGGGGAGGCGGGGCGGAATGATTCTTGAGGTTCATTAACATTGACACCGCGAGGATATATTTTAAAAGCTTTTGAAAGCAATTCATAGGATAAAAGGCTGGCCGGCTTGAATTCACTTAGCCAACAGACTTTTAAGCGTAACCAGATTGTTAATAGCTGCATGATCTCCGCTGTTGTCCCCTCACCCGAAGTCCTGCTCAGAGTTTTCGCAGTTCGGTTTCTTACATACAATGTCTAGAGACATGGCTGTTTATTATCAACATTGATTACATCAAATACATTACCGACCACTGCGCCGTCGCACTTTGTCATCAAGAAAATTGAGCTTTATTCGATTGTGTGACCGGTTTTTATTACAAATTGATTTCATAATTTCTTTAAAATTTACAATTGAGTTACACAAACAAATTTGTATTTTTATGATGCAAGATTAGTGAATTCTTAAGTGGGACTAGGCGCTCATCGCCTCTACACCAACACCGCCACGCTGGAAGCGGTGAGCGACTCCGCAAATGTGTGAACAGCTTAGTATGAACAGTAACACAACTTGTATAAGGCATGTTACATAATAGAATTTTGAATGATATACAAGTATAAGAAGAAGCATTACATGCAATACATAGTTACATATTCTAAACATTCTAATACATACAAAGGCATAACAAGCGAGCAACAAGAACAACATATTGCTAGTGGCTAGAACATAAAACCAACCACATTATTGAAAAGACACATAAACATTGCAATAAACAAGTGGACAATTACAAAAAAATACGACAAAGTTTTTCTTTTACACACGAAAAACGCAATGCTATTACACAAAGGTAAAGGCCGCTCTCCCGCCTAAAATTAAATTAGCTCATCCAAGAGCGGAATGACCATTGTAGCGCCTCTGCCTCGTTGGGGTCACTGGTTGTTGTTATTGCTACCGCCACCTCCGCTCCAAGACGGCAGAAAACTGCCCCAGCCACGGCCATGTGACTCCGAGGGCACTGTTGCATAGACGAATAAAAGTGATAAGGAAAAAGGAGAGGAAATTACATTGCAAATTGTGTTACCCTTCTGTCCTTTGGCCACGCAGTTCAGTATTTCCGTTTCGCTGCGACTCAACTTCAGTATCGTGTTGAGCACAGGCACCAGCCGCGTGCGCTCATCACCATTGTTCAACGTCAGAAACTGTAACGTTCAACACATTAAATCAAAACTGAAGCCATGCGACAACAACGCCGCGTTCCTCCTTGACCTACCTTGACTATGACATTTTTCAGATACTCTGAGTTGTGCATGTGCTGCTCGCGTTCGACCGAGCGTTCTTGCCGCCGCAGCTCCTCCTTCAGCATGTCGTTCATCTGCGTCAGCTTGGCCAGGTCCTGCTCGTTTTCCGCCAGCAGCGCTGTCAGATGTCGCACGCGACTCTCTTGCTTCTGCAGTCGTTCTTTGGTTGCGTGCAGCTCGACGTGCAGACTCTCGGCACCGCTCAGTGCTACCTCGGTGCCACCTAGACTGCTGCCGCTTATAGTGGTCACCGTGTCGCTGATGGCATGCATGGGCGCATTGAGCAGCTCGTCCAGCGGCATGAAATCGTGCTGCGAGCGCCGTGAACTGCCGCTGGAGATCTTGCGTTGCACCTCCGCTTCTTCTGAACCTTCGGCATCCTCGCGTTCCATCAGCAGGAACTCGATCTTATTTGGCTCTGTGGCTTGTGCGGAAACTGCTGTACGTTCCGCGTTCGCACCTATAGAAGGTGTTATGCGCTTCGTTTTGGCGAGTTCGATTTTGAGCTGTTCCAGCTGTTGCTGATGGCACGCCTCCAGGTCCAGCAACTGTTGCTTGTGCCATTCATCTAAGCTGTCTAGTTGCTGCCGCTGCGCCAGCAGCATCTCTTGCTGCGCCAACAGTTGCGTGCGATTCTCCGCAATCAGGTTGTCGTTCTGTTGCCGCAGCTCTTCCACGAGACGTAGCAGTTCCTGTGTGCGTCGCTGTAGGTTTTCGTTGTCTGCTTGCAGCTGCTCCACCTGCCTTTGCTGTTCGGCGATTTGCTTCGTCTGTACTTGCGCGTGGGTTCGCATCTGCTGCTCCGTGGCACGTAGCTGCACCAGCTCCTCGGCCAGTTCACGTTCGCGACTGGTGTCCTGGCTCTGGTTCTTACGCAACACTGCCTGCGCCTTCACCTTGTAATCGACATACTCGACTCGCAGGTCCTCCAGCGTGCGCTCGGCACTCTTAAGGCGCGTTTGCGTGTCGGCCAAAGTGGCTTGTGCTTGTAGCAGCTTCTGCTCAGTTTGTTGTTTTTCGCTTTGGACCGCTGACAGCGCACTTTCACTCTTGCTGGCGCTTTGCGCCACATGCAGACGCATTTCCTCCAGCTCCAAGCGCAGCTGCTCCAGCGCCTGCTCCAGTTCCTTGTTGGCCAGCAACGTCTCTTGTTTGCTGTGCACCGCATCCTTGATTTGCTCTTGCAACAAGTCTATTTGCTCCTTCAAATCTTTGGAGTGTGCACATTCAGCGGCCTTGGCCGACTCAACAATGGCAATCTCCTTGCGTAGCTGCACAATGCTGTGCTCCTTGCTGTTCAGCGCTTCGTTTAATGCTTCGAGTTCGTTGGTCTTCGCCGCTAGTTTGCTGGTGGCTTCGCTCAGCGTCTTCTCGGCGGCCTCAATCTCTAGATTCAGCACGTTGGCCTGTTTGCGTGATGCCTTCAACTTTTGATTCTCCGCCTTCAGCGTGTCGATGAGCTGCAGGCGCTGCGTCTGTTCGAGGTGCAGCTCGCTGATCTGTTTGCGACACTGCTCTAGTTCCTGCTTCAGTGCGGTGTGTCCGCTTTGCTGTTGCTCCATTTCGGTCACGTAGGCGGTTTGCTCCTGCAGTCTTTTCTTCAACTTCACTGCCAGACCGCGCAACTTATTGTACTTGTCTTCGAAGCTATCATCCACCTCGCGCAGCCGCGCCAGTTCCTCAGCACGGGACATGGTCGACGTAGACAGGATTTCACTCTGTCCGTCAGCACTACGCAAGCACTGCAGCTCTTCCGTGAGCGTGTTTATTTGTAGCTCGCTTCTGGCGCAGGCCTCCTCCAGCTCGTGCACCTTCGCACGCGTCTCATCGATCTCTTGGCTGATCTCGCGCACTTGCACGTCGCGCTGAGCAATTGCCAGCTCCTTTTCCTTCAGCTCCTTGTCGATTTGCTCCAGATGTGCGGTGGTCTTGCGCAACTCATTGAGCAGCTCCTGCTGTTTTTCTTGTTGCCGTGAGATGACATCGCCGCGCCCCTTCAGTGCCTCATTCAGTTCCCGCATTTCGCACAGCAGGTCGGCATGTTCGCGCTCCTTTTGCGCGTAACGCACCTGCAGCTCCTCGTAACTGCAGGTCGCTTGTGCTGCACTTGTCTCGCGCTCACTAACCTCTTGCTGTTCCTCCTGCTGTTGCAACTGTAACAACAAGGCTATCTTCTCCTCCTCCAAATCCTTAAGCACGTTTCGAATCTGTTGCAGATCATCGTGTACCTTTTTGCTCTCATTCAACTTGTCCTTCAACTGCTTAACTTCGACCTCAAGCTGTTCCTTGTGCGCTGTCACCTCGGCCAATTTACTACACTCACTTCGTAGCGTATCACGTTCACGTTCTAGAACGTCTATTTGCTCCCTCAGTGCCCGAAGTTCATTGTGCAGCTGCTCACAGTCCGCCTGTTGTGCTGCGATCTTGTGAGCGTACTCCTCGTCTTGCGCCAACATTTCCTGTGTTAATTCGTGCACTCTCTGCTCCAGCCGCAAGTCTATTTGGGTCTGTATCTTGTGCTGTAGTTCCTGCTTTTCGTCCTGTGTTTCACGCAATTTCTCTTCGTTGTGCTCTAATTTGAATTTTAAATCTGTCAATTCTTGCGTCAGTCGTTTCGCTTCCAAGTGCTGGGTTTCCATTTCGATACTGTCTCTGTTCTTCACTTCAATCTCGTGCTTGGCAGCGATGGCTAATTGCTGCGTCAGACGTTCGTTCTCCGCCTGCAACGCGCTCAGCTGCGCACGCTGTGATAACTGCTCCTCACAGGCAACCACACTAAGGGCGTGCAATTCCTGCAGTTTTCCTGTTATCTTCCGCACATGAAGCCCGTCGCCACTAATGTCCAGGTCAAGAAGCGAGTCGCTGCGGTTCTGCAGTTTGCGCATCAAGTCCTCATTTTCACTTTTCAACGCATTCATTTGCGTGCAGAGCAGACCGGACGCTTTGATAATTTCGCGCTGCCACTTGGAGACGGCTTCCGCATACTCATGCTGTGTTTCCAGCAGCACACGCTTGCACTCCTTCAGCTTCTTTAGTTTACGATGCACCTCAACGAAGCGCTCCTTGAGTCCATTGAACTTCTGCCGCTGTTCCGTGTTGGTCTCCTTGACGCGGTCGTATTTACGTGTCAGCTCTTGCAGTGCGCACTTCATGCCATTATCTTGCTCCTTGAGTACTTTGTTTTCTTCCAGCGTAACGTTGACTTTGCTCTGTAAGGCGTTGTTCATGCTTTCCGCCTCCTTAAGCTTGTTCACTTCCAACTCTAATAGACCCAGATGCTTCTTTTGCTCCATGCCCAGCAAGTTTACCTGTGGCGGTGATTAAACAACTTTGTGAGTATTGGTGCTTATCTAACAACTTATAAAAAATGCTATGTGTAGCAAAGTGTATTGAACACTTTATGATTCTAGTCAGGAAAAATTTTAATCTATTGCGATTTTTCTGATTCTCATTTTAACTTGAATTGACAATTGAACCTTCGGTTACCTCCCCTTCCGTTTTCTTCCTTATTGTGTAGTCCTAGCAAGGCCTCTGACCTTTTAATAATAACACACCTGCTTTAGCTGCTCCTCCATGCGGTCAATGTCGGTTAGCAGCGCCTCGTTGTCGTCATTGAGTCGGTCCAGTTGTCGCTTCAACGATTCGTTTTCAATGCGTAACTGTGCCAGTGCGTCTTCACCCGTCTTATTATTTTTCTGCAGCTCACTCAGTTGAGTGGTCAGCTGCAATTTATTCTGGGTGAACTGCTCCAGCATTTCCTTCATGGTCAGGAGTGCCTTCTTGTCGGCCTCCTTCTGCGTCTCACTGCGTGCAAGCGTCTCCTTCAGTCGTCTATTCTCGTCAGCCATTTCTACAGTGCCAGCGTAAAGTGTAAATGGCATTGAAATAAAACAAGAACGAAAGAGGGTCGGCAGCAGTGCCACATCATTGTTAGCAATTTAATCATCATCCACTTCAAACCCCTCAGCGCTCACCATCTTTTGCTTGCTTCGCCTTCTTTGCAATGCCCAAGAGTGCCTTGTACTTCTGCAACAGCTCCTCACGACTCAGCGTCTCAATGGGATTCTTCTACGCAGTAAAACGAATGAAAGAAATACAACGAAAAATCACACCAAAACATTGCAAGACTTGGCAATTTCGCCTTTTACTACTCACCAATTGAGCTGCACTCGCCTCGGCTTTCTCCTCCATCGTTTTTAGTATTTCGATTTCAATTAGTTAACATTTGTTCACAATATAATTTTAACTCTGCTTATACCGTGATGGCTTTTAATCAGCCAATTTTATGGAATGCAGCGAACAAACAAAAAATACCAGAAAAACTTCTTCAACCCCTTTAAGAAAAAATTAAATAAGCAAAGACAACAAACTGACACTCAAAGTGATGCCAGATCGTTGTTTTGCTAAATACTCGAATAAAAAACCGAACTTGTTCCTGATGGAGTTTTTCTTTAATTTATGAAGAGACTCAATTGCAAACAACAGCAATTCAATTTCGAATATTTTCCATTGGATTTATCTAGTAAAAAGGCAGGGAACAAAAATTATAAGTAAGACAGAACACGTAGTTTATAGATGATAGTTAGGTCTGGTAGGGAAGAGGGTGCACGGCAACCCAATACAGGTGGCAACGCAGCGTGCACGAAACGAAAGGGCAGCACCGGCATTCGGCACGAAACGATGGGGCCATGGTTCAACTATAAGGTTGTAGCAAGCCACCGGCTGATCGTTTATGGCTTCTGTCAAAATCGTCGGTGTGCTGTGTTGCCGCATCGGTTGAAATGAAAATACCTGACTGAAAACAACTGACCTGAGCACTTTTCCCGTTTTTTCACTCAAATACAGCACCGTCTGGCAACAATCCCTTTTGTATTTTTTCAGTTTCTCCCTCTTTCGTCGGAAAATATCAGCTGATTTTGACAGTAACCATAAACAATCCTACCAACAAAATACATGTGGTTTTTGGTGTTGCGGGCATGCTATTACCTTATTATTGTGCCATGGATGGGGCAAGAGAGTCGGCACGAAACGAGGTGGCAAGACAGTCTGCACGAACGAAAAAGAGCACCAGTAGTCTGCGTGAACGAAACGGCGGCAAAATACCGGATAAAATCCGGTCGGGAGCAATGATAACATGATGCGAAACTGAGAAAATTCACGAAATTTGGACGTTTTTTTTGGTCACACGAACACAATCCGTGTGAGCTGAAAAGAAAATCGTCAACCCTGCCAGCTTTCTCTCTTTGTAGAACAATTCGTATTGCAGCAAGCACCGGACTAGCAAATTTGTTCCTAACGCGGGGTTGCAATTTTTATGTTCTTGTAAAAAAGTATGTTCACAGTCTTATTGTAAACAGCAGTGTAAAATAAGGAAGAAAATATAAGAAATTATCAGAACTACTTGATTCAAATGAAAATGTTAGGGAAAAGTAGATGTAAAAAAGAAACGTGTTAAACACGTATTAAAACACTTTTAACTGGTTTTCGGGAAGATTGTAATTTTTTAATCATTTTTCTTCCAAAAGATTACATAACTACAAAGAATTAAAAATTTATTTTCCTATGCTTAAAAACTTGAAAGTACACGCAGCCCTCGCCATGGCCGTTGTATGGGAAATCAACATTACGTTCCTGCGCAACCTTGGGGTCTGATGTTTGGCAAAATCAACCGTGGGGTCTGATGTTATCGGTGTATTAGTGCGGATTTTGAGTATGTATTGTGGTCCATGATGAAATAAACAAGGTGAAGCAAGTAGCTGACAGTTCTGTCACCCCATACCCTTATTTTGAAACATAGCATTTGAAATCCAATTTTGTTTTGGCATTGAGAGAATATTTTTAACCCCACTCAAAACGTAAAAGGGAAAATATTCTTGTGTTTTAAAAATTTGATCGCGAAAAAAATGCCGAGTACATACTGTTAGTGCAAGACAGCACATGGCAATACCAATAATTATGCAGCATGGGGATCTGCCGCCACGGCAACGAATCGGAATAATGCAGACTCCTACCTATAGCTCCGAACTGGAGCCTGGACGTTACAAGTCACAGTTGCCCATAAATACGACCACAGACACTATCTGCATCGCTGAAAAAAATGATATAAGACGCTCATCGATAGAAGCTTTTCTCTAAGGGCGCTGTTATGCAGACGGTCAAATGACCGTCGGTCACGATAGTTGTTGTTGCTTCAATGTAAAATGAAAAATTGAGAGAGAGAGCGGGAGAGTAAAATTTGACCGCGTCGGTCAAAAATGATGAGGCTCTCGATGCCAAATCATGCGATCAAAACAGTGTTGCGTTGTGAAATTATTCACAACACATGTGTTTTCGGAGCAAAATGGCACACTTATCGGGAAAATATGTATCTAATGACGGAAAAAATGGTTCGGAGCAACCCTCATCGTTTGTTTAGTGTACTGGTGACCGGCGATCAAATGACCGTCTGCATAACAGGGTTTTGGCACAGAGTAGAAAAAACAAAACGAGAGCGTAAAAAGTATCGTGACCGACGGTCATTTGACCGTCTGCATAACAGCGCCCTTACAAAGAATTTTCAGCAAAGCACTACAATAATAATGAAATTGATTTTTTGATACACCAGGCATAAGTGGGTTAATGTGAACAAAGAAGAAGACTTTCATGTTTTGAGAAAATTTTTTTTGGAAATGTCAGTTTTTCAAAAGCTATCTTGTCAAAATAAGGGTATGTCATCTACTTGCTTCACCTTGTTTATTTCATCATGTTGTGGTCGAGCGTTCTCAGTTTCGCATCATGTTATCATTGGTCGGGAGTTTGCATTCAAATAATTGTTCATTTCATAATAAAAAAGGAGTGAATCTACAGTAAATAAACTGTGCGTGTGTGTTTTACTTTCCTGATCGGGTTCGCCGTAACATAAGTTTTATCCGTCGTAGCCGTTCACGCCGTTCATTGGAGCGCTAGGGCTCCGCTGCCGTTCACCGCCGCGATTGTGCTCCCGACGCCGTACAGCTGCCCCCGACGCCATATTAACAGAGCAGCATTTGAGTGCTATCGCGAGCGCCGTCCATTGGAGCACTAGCGCTCCGCTGCCGATCACCGCCGCTATTGTGCTCCCGACGCCGTACAGCTGCAGAGCAGCAATTAAGTACTTTAGCGAGCGCCGTCCATTGGAGCACTAGGGCTCCGCTGCCGTTCACCGACGCGATTGTGCTCCCGACGCCGTATTAACAGAGCAGCATTTGAGTGCTTTCGCGAGCGCCGTCCATTGGAGCGCTAGGGCTCCGAGGCCACGTAACATAAGTGACGCGCGTGCAATCGGCCAATCAGAGTGAAGCTTCTAATGGCAAAAGACGGTCGCCATTTTATATAAACGGACAGAAGTGGCGCGCGGGCAATCCGCCAATCAGAGTGAAGCTTCTAGGTGACGCGCGTGCAATCGGCCAATCAGAGCGCAGCTTCTAACGCAAAGTGACGATCGCCATCCTTGCTGGGTGCAGGTGGCGCGTGCGCGGTGTAGTGGTACTACCCAACCATCTATGCCGACCATAACATTGCATGTAGTGATAGTACGCAATCACTCATGCCGACCAAAACACTTGCGCACACAAATTCGCTGGTGTCAAATGGCTGCACTTGAAGTCGCCACGGTGCGCTATTGCGCAACCACTTGAGCGAGCGGGGTGACATATGATGCCACCTACCGCAGTGCAATGCAGCGTGCATTATGCCAACCCTTTGGCGGCGTGGGAAACGATCGGAAAATATCCGAGGCCGTTTAGCGCCGGCCACTGACCCAATTGCAAATGTGCTGACGCAGAAGAAGTGACCCAGGTCGATGATTGGTCAAACGAAAAATATCGTGGAAAGGGAGGCGGAGCCCTGGAAATGCATTTAGAGTATAACAGTTATAATTTAGTATATAAGTCCCAAAAATTCCCAAATAAACTTAACTTCTTGTTCAATAAGCAAAGTGCCTGGTGGCATTCTTTTATTTTACGGAAGTTCACAAGATCGGCTTTTCGGAGCCACGCTATATTGGCACGGCCTGCCGAATAAACATAGGCCAAATCAACATTACACGTACACACAGAGACTTTGATCACCACATGGCGATCCTGCCCAACACGGACCAAACCTTCTGACACCACAACTTTCATCCTCCAAGACACCAACCACAACTTCTGATCCTGCCAAACTTAACTCCAACTCACAAAGAAGACACTGCATGACGACGCGGGAAGAATTCGACGCAATCTTTTCGAAGTGGGAGCGATTCCTTAACCCGGCGTCATTGTGGCTACTAAACAGAACTTGGCCGTTGTGGCCGGGTAAATTTTACCCATGTACATTATTGTACACTGAATCAAGCTTATGTCAATATTAGTTTTCTATAATAGGGAAATAGGTAGTTAAATACATTATTAATAAAAATCAAACATTTATTTATCATAAAATGAGCATATTACTCATCAAATTAAATATTTTTATTCTGCGATAATTTTTTTAGAACATAACTTAAAATGCGTCGGGTATTAGATACC
The DNA here is from genome assembly GCA_964056695.1 of Melieria picta. Taxonomy (NCBI): domain Eukaryota; kingdom Metazoa; phylum Arthropoda; class Insecta; order Diptera; family Ulidiidae; genus Melieria; species Melieria picta. Next base: position 68,298,767 of record OZ057398.1, read on the forward strand.
CGGCAACAATGACGCCGGGTTAAAAAGGAATACGTCCCAGAGGGCCCACAACAAGACGAACCGGCACCCCCCTACACTCCAACACCATTGACAGCTGGCCCGAAGCCCCTGACACTTGAACAGTACAAGGCAAGGCAGAAGAAGCCTCAACCACCACCCACGGCACCCGTATTAAAAAAAAATCAAGAGGAGGACGACGCGTAAAGCTAAGGAGAGAAATTGCTGAGCTGCAGCGCATCATAGCCATCACGACTGACCCCCAGCAAAAGAAGACGCTTATTGCGGAAATAAAAGAAAAGAAGACATGGGCGGAAGACAAAGCCGGGAAGAAGTGATCGTCTCGAACAACAACGCGGCGAAGACAGACAATTTATTAAATACGAACAACAATTACACTACATATTTAATTATATTAATAATAGCAACTATTGTATTTTTAGAATTAAATAGATATTACAAAAAATTTGTTAAAAAACAAATATCAAAAAACAACACTACAATAGATAAAAAACATACTGTCACAGAAATATAGAATAGAAATATTAAACTGTTTTAGCATTAAAAGAATTTTAAAAAATTACATTAACATTGAATTTTAATGGCATTTTCAAAAAACAAATTGATTATGATACTATAAATATATTGAAATAAACAAAAATAGCATAAAACTCATATATTAATAATAACACCCACAATGGCTGATAAGCAACCAAAAAACAGACCGCAAAAACAAACCTACAATGAAGACGAATTAGACCCAGAAAGAAAACTAGCTTATCTGGTAAAACTATGGACTTTCATAGTTATGCCGAGACAACCGACGATGCAAGATGTAACTAACCCCACGACGCGCGAAGAGGAGTGTTATCGAATGTTCGACAAGCTAAATCTAAGATTTTAGATGGAGAACATCCTTAACGACCTCACACACATTTTAACGAACTTGCGAAAAACCCCAAAACGGAGGTACACAAAACAGACCCTAATACAAAAGGTCGAGACAATTAACACATTGAAACGAGACTTTGACGAACTACTCAACTCAACACCAAAACAAGAAGAGACTATAGCAATAAAAATACAGTTCAACAACACATACGATACACTCAAACGTACATTACAAGAACAGTTAGAAGAACTATACTCTGAAAACCAAGACCAACAACTATCCAACATGGCAACCTTTAACATCGAAACGGCGATGAAAGCCATCCCACATTTTTCTGGCAACCATAAAGAACTAGAAAGTTCATAAAGATTACAGAATTAGTTAACAGAAAACTTGACACAGATGGCAAGAATGAATTACTGGAGTTCATATTCTATGCAAAATTAACAGTAACAACAAGAACGGCAATCGGTAACTGCATACCGAATACGCTAGAAGAACTAACTACATTGCTTAGAGCAAGATACCGAAGCACAACCACAATTCCGCAATTACAAAACTAATTGTCATGTTTGACACAACGCAACTCGAGAATTACCTCATACAAAGACAGAATATTAAACATGATAGCCGAGCTAAACAAGCTTCAAATTGCTCAAGCCGGCGATAACCCAACAGCAGAAGAACAAACGATAATAACTAAACTAAATGAACAATACAGCCTTACAGTTTTCAAGAATGGGCTTAACGAATCTTTCAAACAAACAATTTTCGCGGCAATGCCAAAGACATTCAACCAAGCCGTTGAATTAGCTCTGGAATTGGAAAAAGACAGTGAGCAAAATCAATCGCGAGTAATGCTACTAAACAACCAGAACAACAACAGAAACCGTACAAACTATAATCAAAATAGAACAAACAACAGAAATTTTAACCAATCAAACAACAACAGATACCAACATAACAACAATCAACACAACAATTACAACAACAGAAACAACAATCAGTACAACAATAACAGAAACAACAATTCACACAGCTATTATAACAACAGAAACAATGAACAATACAGCGCTCGCAACAACAACAGCAATAATAGAAACAACAGCCACACACATGTCAAACTATAATTACGCAAGTAATAGAAACCAAAACCAAAATAACAATAGAAACTACAACCAAAATCCCAGATACAACGCACACAATAATGCGAACCGTAATGAAAACAACAACCAACAAGGTCGCCCCACACGCATACATTATATTCAGGGAAACGAGGGCGACCCGGAGGACGAATACTCCACTCCTCCGGGGGAAGAAAGACACATAGGGAACGGATATACATAATATCAGAAAAACCAACTAATTACGTCACCATAAAAAGTACTCAAATCATCAAACCATTGACATTTCTAATAGACACAGGCGCAGACATCTCAATATGTAAAGAAGAAATACTACCCGAATACCACGAAGTCAAAAGAAAAGACAAAGTTAAATCCCTAGGAAAAACTGAGTTAACACTCAATATCGAAAATCAAATCATAAAACATAAATTTCAAGTAGTCGATTCCAATTTCCCCATCAACACAGACGGAATCATTGGTGCAGATTTCTTACAAAAACACATGTGCACAATTGACTATGAAACCTTTACACTGAAAATAGCTACCAACGAAGATGAAATATTCATACCAATAAACGCAACACGAATAAAACATATGAAAATCCCACCGAGATCAGAATGTATATGCGCAATAGATCTAAAGCTAACTGAAGACAGTGTTATATTAAATGATGAAATAAAAGAAGGAATATTCATCGGAAATTCTATTGCCCCAGCAAACGGTAACTGTCACATAAAAATAGTAAACACAACCGAAAAACCAGCAACATTTACAACTCTAGCTATCAAGACAGAACCCTTAAATGAATATCACATAATCAATGAAAAAAAGCACACAGGAAAACAAAACGAAAACACGAGATTTAACAAACTAAAAGATACACTGAACATAGACAGCATGGATGAAACAGCGAAAAACTCGCTTTTCGAAGTTTTCAAAAGATATCAACATATTTTCCACCTAGAAGATGAAGCGCTCTCAGTCAACAATTTTTACTCCCAAAAACTACAGTTAACAGACAAAACACCCGTATATATAAAAAATTACAGGCTACCACATGCACAACATGAAGAAATAGAGAGACAAGTTGAACAACTCCTGACAGAAGATTTAATTGAACCATCTACTAGTGCATACAACTCACCACCACTACTAGTACCGAAAAAGAGCGATGGCAATACGAAGAAATGGAGATTAGTAGTCGATTTCAGACAATTAAATAAAAAAATAGTAAATGACAAATTTCCACTGACGAGACTGGAGGATGTATTAGACCAACTGGGACGAGCCAAATACTTTTCAACTCTAGATATGACGAGCTCATTCCATCAAATCCCACTGGAGAAAAACTCAAAACCAATGACTGCATTCTCGACAGCAAACGGTCATTACCATTTCAAACGACTACCTTTTGGACTAAAAATCTCTTCTAACAGCTTTCAAAGGATGCTAACAATAGCACTATCAGGCTTAGAATCGAGAGCATTTCTCTACGTAGACGACATCATTGTATACGGCTGTAGTTTAAAACACCACAACGACAACCTTATTAAAGTTTTCGAACGTCTAGAAAAATACAATCTCAAACTAAATCCCGGTAAATGCCATTTTCTCAAACCCGAAGTAATATACCTCGGACACTTAATCACGAGATCAGGTGTTCGAACGGATCCAGCGAAACACAAAACAATCGAACAATATCCAATACCAAAAAATTCAGACGAAGTTTGACGATTCATAGCATTCTGCAATTATTACCGAAAATTCATACCAAATTTTGCTGAAATAGCCAGATGTCTAAATAACCTACTCAAGAAAAGACAACCATTCATTTGGACAAACGAATGCCAAACCGCATTTGCAACTCTGAAACAAAAACTCATCAACCCACCAGTCCTACAATATCCCAATTTCGAAAAACCATTCATTTTAACGACTGATGCTTCTGATTACGCATTAGGAGCAATACTCTCGCAAGGAGAAATAGGAAACGACTTACCAATATCATATGCAAGTAAAACCTTTAATAAACACGAATTAAACAAACCGGTAATAGAAAAGGAATTGCTAGCCATTCATTGGGGAATCAATTTCTTCAGACCATACCTATTCGGACGAAAATTTATAGTAGTGACTGATCACCGACCATTAGTCTCACTATTTTCCCATAAAAACCCATCCTCTAAACTAACAAGAATACGCTTAGACCTCTCAGACTATGATTACGAGATCGTCTACAAACAAGGAAAAATTAATACAAATGCAGACGCATTATCAAGAATAAAAATTGACTCAGATTTACTTAAGACCATGATACCGAATACCGATGACAAATCCGCAAATAAAACATTAATAATAACACGGGGCATGACTGCTAAATCTAACGCAGAAAAGGAAGAAAATAAAGATGGATGCTGCTCACCAACGAAGAGTCATGAACTTCACATTTGGGACTGCACCTCTATAGCTGACGTCAGGAATGTAAAGAAATTAGAATTTGAAGTAAAAAGCAACATTAAGGGCATATACGTAAATGAAAACGTAAAAGAGAATAAAATAATTGTGCGATGTAGTGATAATCTAAACAACCTCAACTTGTCTTTGGAGAAGCTATCATCAAAAATGCACAAATTGAAGATTAAAGAATTAGCGCTAAATGAAGAAGATGAAATATTTAAGCACATACAAAAGGATGCATTTAAAAAAAAATATAATTTGTTGCAACAGAGAAACAAAGAAAGAAATGGCCCAAAAATACTGATATATAAAAGACCCCAAAGTATAAAAGATGACTTAATGAAATATAAACTGATTGAAGAATACCACAATTAGCCTAGCGGAGGGTATTTCGGAGTAAGAAAAACAATACTAAAACTAAAACAACGGTACATATGGAAAAACATGTCAAAAATGGTCAAGAAATACATCTCGAATTGTAAACCATGCCAGCTAAATAAGCAAATAAAACACACAAAAGAACAACTAATTGTAACAGACACACCAAACACAAGTTTTGAAGTAGTCGCGATTGACACCGTAGGACCATTAAGAATTTCAAACGGTTACAGATACATACTTACAGCACAGTGTGAACTAACAAAATTTGTTATAGCACATCCAATGGAACACAAAGACGCAACCACAGTCGCATCAACCCTCGTAAACCATTTCATTCTCAAGTACGGCAATTTCAAAGTATTGAAAACAGACAGAGGGACAGAATTCACTAACGAGCTGATGAAAAATATTTGTAAACAACTACAAATAAAACAAATATTTTCGGCACCATACCACAGTGGAACGAAACCACAGGGTACTTAACGAATACATGCTGACCTTCGCGGAAGACCAAGAATGGGACAGGTGGATCTCATTTTACACATTCGCGTACAACACTTCACCAAACATTGACACAGGCTATTCGCCTTATGAATTAGTATTTGGCAAAATACCGTACATGCCAAGTGACGAAATAACAAAAAACACACCAATATACGACATTGACTCCTATGCAAACGAACTTAAAGCAAGACTTAGAACAGCAATACATAAAGCTAGACAATACATAAACACGGTCAAAGAAAAACGAAAAGAAAATAGCATTACAGAGATAAATAAGCTAAATGTACAAATTGGAGACTTAGTCTTAGTTAAATTAGAAAATAGGAAGAAAACCCAAAGCCCTTATCATGGACCTTATAAAGCCATAAAAACAGAAGGGGTAAATACATACATAGAAATAAACGGTCAAATAAAGAAAATGCATAATAATAATCTTAAGCGATACACCATAGAGACATAGTAAATACATGTAATCCTACAAATAAGCAAACATAGCATTACGTTTCATATTAAACAATAGTAACTACATGTAATCCTACAAATAAGCAAACATAGCATTACGTTTCATATTAAACATAATCATAACAACCAATATTATACGTAGTACATATGATAACATAATTAATCATATAAGCATTAGTCTTACAATACCTATCGGAATATTAAGCTAACACTATCCTTAAAATATTTTTATCAACACATTCAAAAAAAAAAATAAAATTTTTTACCAAAAACCGTTTGTAAAGCATTTTCCAAAAACTCCGACCTGACCAAACCTATCTTAAAAAATTATTCATCACGATGATAATTTTTCGCTTGAGGGCAATGGTGTAGTGGTACTACTGAACCATCTATGCCGACCATAACATTGCATGTAGTGATAGTACGCAATCACTCATGCCGACCAAAACACTTGCGCACACAAATTCGCTGGTGTCAAATGGCTGCACTTGAAGTCGCCACGGTGCGCTATTGCGCAACCACTTGAGCGAGCGGGGTGACATACGATGCCACCTACCGCAGTGCAATGCAGCGTGCATTATGCCAACCCTTTGGCGGCGTGGGAAACGATCGGAAAATATCCGAGGCCGTTTAGCGCCGGCCACTGACCCAATTGCAAATGTGCTGACGCAGAAGAAGTGACCCAGGTCGATGATTGGTCAAACGAAAAATATCGTGGAAAGGGAGGCGGAGCCCTGGAAATGCATTTAGAGTATAACAGTTATAATTTAGTATATAAGTCCCAAAAATTCCCAAATAAACTTAACTTCTTGTTCAATAAGCAAAGTGCCTGGTGGCATTCTTTTATTTTACGGAAGTTCACAAGATCGGCTTTTCGGAGCCACGCTATATTGGCACGGCCTGCCGAATAAACATAGGCCAAATCAACATTACACGTACACACAGAGACTTTGATCACCACATGGCGATCCTGCCCAACACGGACCAAACCTTCTGACACCACAACTTTCATCCTCCAAGACACCAACCACAACTTCTGATCCTGCCAAACTTAACTCCAACTCACAAAGAAGACACTGCATGACGACGCGGGAAGAATTCGACGCAATCTTTTCGAAGTGGGAGCGATTCCTTAACCCGGCGTCATTGTGGCTACTAAACAGAACTTGGCCGTTGTGGCCGGGTAAATTTTACCCATGTACATTATTGTACACTGAATCAAGCTTATGTCAATATTAGTTTTCTATAATAGGGAAATAGGTAGTTAAATACATTATTAATAAAAATCAAACATTTATTTATCATAAAATGAGCATATTACTCATCAAATTAAATATTTTTATTCTGCGATAATTTTTTTAGAACATAACTTAAAATGCGTCGGGTATTAGATACCCGGCAACAATGACGCCGGGTTAAAAAGGAATACGTCCCAGAGGGCCCACAACAAGACGAACCGGCACCCCCCTACACTCCAACACCATTGACAGCTGGCCCGAAGCCCCTGACACTTGAACAGTACAAGGCAAGGCAGAAGAAGCCTCAACCACCACCCACGGCACCCGTATTAAAAAAAAATCAAGAGGAGGACGACGCGTAAAGCTAAGGAGAGAAATTGCTGAGCTGCAGCGCATCATAGCCATCACGACTGACCCCCAGCAAAAGAAGACGCTTATTGCGGAAATAAAAGAAAAGAAGACATGGGCGGAAGACAAAGCCGGGAAGAAGTGATCGTCTCGAACAACAACGCGGCGAAGACAGACAATTTATTAAATACGAACAACAATTACACTACATATTTAATTATATTAATAATAGCAACTATTGTATTTTTAGAATTAAATAGATATTACAAAAAATTTGTTAAAAAACAAATATCAAAAAACAACACTACAATAGATAAAAAACATACTGTCACAGAAATATAGAATAGAAATATTAAACTGTTTTAGCATTAAAAGAATTTTAAAAAATTACATTAACATTGAATTTTAATGGCATTTTCAAAAAACAAATTGATTATGATACTATAAATATATTGAAATAAACAAAAATAGCATAAAACTCATATATTAATAATAACACCCACAATGGCTGATAAGCAACCAAAAAACAGACCGCAAAAACAAACCTACAATGAAGACGAATTAGACCCAGAAAGAAAACTAGCTTATCTGGTAAAACTATGGACTTTCATAGTTATGCCGAGACAACCGACGATGCAAGATGTAACTAACCCCACGACGCGCGAAGAGGAGTGTTATCGAATGTTCGACAAGCTAAATCTAAGATTTTAGATGGAGAACATCCTTAACGACCTCACACACATTTTAACGAACTTGCGAAAAACCCCAAAACGGAGGTACACAAAACAGACCCTAATACAAAAGGTCGAGACAATTAACACATTGAAACGAGACTTTGACGAACTACTCAACTCAACACCAAAACAAGAAGAGACTATAGCAATAAAAATACAGTTCAACAACACATACGATACACTCAAACGTACATTACAAGAACAGTTAGAAGAACTATACTCTGAAAACCAAGACCAACAACTATCCAACATGGCAACCTTTAACATCGAAACGGCGATGAAAGCCATCCCACATTTTTCTGGCAACCATAAAGAACTAGAAAGTTCATAAAGATTACAGAATTAGTTAACAGAAAACTTGACACAGATGGCAAGAATGAATTACTGGAGTTCATATTCTATGCAAAATTAACAGTAACAACAAGAACGGCAATCGGTAACTGCATACCGAATACGCTAGAAGAACTAACTACATTGCTTAGAGCAAGATACCGAAGCACAACCACAATTCCGCAATTACAAAACTAATTGTCATGTTTGACACAACGCAACTCGAGAATTACCTCATACAAAGACAGAATATTAAACATGATAGCCGAGCTAAACAAGCTTCAAATTGCTCAAGCCGGCGATAACCCAACAGCAGAAGAACAAACGATAATAACTAAACTAAATGAACAATACAGCCTTACAGTTTTCAAGAATGGGCTTAACGAATCTTTCAAACAAACAATTTTCGCGGCAATGCCAAAGACATTCAACCAAGCCGTTGAATTAGCTCTGGAATTGGAAAAAGACAGTGAGCAAAATCAATCGCGAGTAATGCTACTAAACAACCAGAACAACAACAGAAACCGTACAAACTATAATCAAAATAGAACAAACAACAGAAATTTTAACCAATCAAACAACAACAGATACCAACATAACAACAATCAACACAACAATTACAACAACAGAAACAACAATCAGTACAACAATAACAGAAACAACAATTCACACAGCTATTATAACAACAGAAACAATGAACAATACAGCGCTCGCAACAACAACAGCAATAATAGAAACAACAGCCACACACATGTCAAACTATAATTACGCAAGTAATAGAAACCAAAACCAAAATAACAATAGAAACTACAACCAAAATCCCAGATACAACGCACACAATAATGCGAACCGTAATGAAAACAACAACCAACAAGGTCGCCCCACACGCATACATTATATTCAGGGAAACGAGGGCGACCCGGAGGACGAATACTCCACTCCTCCGGGGGAAGAAAGACACATAGGGAACGGATATACATAATATCAGAAAAACCAACTAATTACGTCACCATAAAAAGTACTCAAATCATCAAACCATTGACATTTCTAATAGACACAGGCGCAGACATCTCAATATGTAAAGAAGAAATACTACCCGAATACCACGAAGTCAAAAGAAAAGACAAAGTTAAATCCCTAGGAAAAACTGAGTTAACACTCAATATCGAAAATCAAATCATAAAACATAAATTTCAAGTAGTCGATTCCAATTTCCCCATCAACACAGACGGAATCATTGGTGCAGATTTCTTACAAAAACACATGTGCACAATTGACTATGAAACCTTTACACTGAAAATAGCTACCAACGAAGATGAAATATTCATACCAATAAACGCAACACGAATAAAACATATGAAAATCCCACCGAGATCAGAATGTATATGCGCAATAGATCTAAAGCTAACTGAAGACAGTGTTATATTAAATGATGAAATAAAAGAAGGAATATTCATCGGAAATTCTATTGCCCCAGCAAACGGTAACTGTCACATAAAAATAGTAAACACAACCGAAAAACCAGCAACATTTACAACTCTAGCTATCAAGACAGAACCCTTAAATGAATATCACATAATCAATGAAAAAAAGCACACAGGAAAACAAAACGAAAACACGAGATTTAACAAACTAAAAGATACACTGAACATAGACAGCATGGATGAAACAGCGAAAAACTCGCTTTTCGAAGTTTTCAAAAGATATCAACATATTTTCCACCTAGAAGATGAAGCGCTCTCAGTCAACAATTTTTACTCCCAAAAACTACAGTTAACAGACAAAACACCCGTATATATAAAAAATTACAGGCTACCACATGCACAACATGAAGAAATAGAGAGACAAGTTGAACAACTCCTGACAGAAGATTTAATTGAACCATCTACTAGTGCATACAACTCACCACCACTACTAGTACCGAAAAAGAGCGATGGCAATACGAAGAAATGGAGATTAGTAGTCGATTTCAGACAATTAAATAAAAAAATAGTAAATGACAAATTTCCACTGACGAGACTGGAGGATGTATTAGACCAACTGGGACGAGCCAAATACTTTTCAACTCTAGATATGACGAGCTCATTCCATCAAATCCCACTGGAGAAAAACTCAAAACCAATGACTGCATTCTCGACAGCAAACGGTCATTACCATTTCAAACGACTACCTTTTGGACTAAAAATCTCTTCTAACAGCTTTCAAAGGATGCTAACAATAGCACTATCAGGCTTAGAATCGAGAGCATTTCTCTACGTAGACGACATCATTGTATACGGCTGTAGTTTAAAACACCACAACGACAACCTTATTAAAGTTTTCGAACGTCTAGAAAAATACAATCTCAAACTAAATCCCGGTAAATGCCATTTTCTCAAACCCGAAGTAATATACCTCGGACACTTAATCACGAGATCAGGTGTTCGAACGGATCCAGCGAAACACAAAACAATCGAACAATATCCAATACCAAAAAATTCAGACGAAGTTTGACGATTCATAGCATTCTGCAATTATTACCGAAAATTCATACCAAATTTTGCTGAAATAGCCAGATGTCTAAATAACCTACTCAAGAAAAGACAACCATTCATTTGGACAAACGAATGCCAAACCGCATTTGCAACTCTGAAACAAAAACTCATCAACCCACCAGTCCTACAATATCCCAATTTCGAAAAACCATTCATTTTAACGACTGATGCTTCTGATTACGCATTAGGAGCAATACTCTCGCAAGGAGAAATAGGAAACGACTTACCAATATCATATGCAAGTAAAACCTTTAATAAACACGAATTAAACAAACCGGTAATAGAAAAGGAATTGCTAGCCATTCATTGGGGAATCAATTTCTTCAGACCATACCTATTCGGACGAAAATTTATAGTAGTGACTGATCACCGACCATTAGTCTCACTATTTTCCCATAAAAACCCATCCTCTAAACTAACAAGAATACGCTTAGACCTCTCAGACTATGATTACGAGATCGTCTACAAACAAGGAAAAATTAATACAAATGCAGACGCATTATCAAGAATAAAAATTGACTCAGATTTACTTAAGACCATGATACCGAATACCGATGACAAATCCGCAAATAAAACATTAATAATAACACGGGGCATGACTGCTAAATCTAACGCAGAAAAGGAAGAAAATAAAGATGGATGCTGCTCACCAACGAAGAGTCATGAACTTCACATTTGGGACTGCACCTCTATAGCTGACGTCAGGAATGTAAAGAAATTAGAATTTGAAGTAAAAAGCAACATTAAGGGCATATACGTAAATGAAAACGTAAAAGAGAATAAAATAATTGTGCGATGTAGTGATAATCTAAACAACCTCAACTTGTCTTTGGAGAAGCTATCATCAAAAATGCACAAATTGAAGATTAAAGAATTAGCGCTAAATGAAGAAGATGAAATATTTAAGCACATACAAAAGGATGCATTTAAAAAAAAATATAATTTGTTGCAACAGAGAAACAAAGAAAGAAATGGCCCAAAAATACTGATATATAAAAGACCCCAAAGTATAAAAGATGACTTAATGAAATATAAACTGATTGAAGAATACCACAATTAGCCTAGCGGAGGGTATTTCGGAGTAAGAAAAACAATACTAAAACTAAAACAACGGTACATATGGAAAAACATGTCAAAAATGGTCAAGAAATACATCTCGAATTGTAAACCATGCCAGCTAAATAAGCAAATAAAACACACAAAAGAACAACTAATTGTAACAGACACACCAAACACAAGTTTTGAAGTAGTCGCGATTGACACCGTAGGACCATTAAGAATTTCAAACGGTTACAGATACATACTTACAGCACAGTGTGAACTAACAAAATTTGTTATAGCACATCCAATGGAACACAAAGACGCAACCACAGTCGCATCAACCCTCGTAAACCATTTCATTCTCAAGTACGGCAATTTCAAAGTATTAAAAACAGACAGAGGGACAGAATTCACTAACGAGCTGATGAAAAATATTTGTAAACAACTACAAATAAAACAAATATTTTCGGCACCATACCACAGTGGAACGAAACCACAGGGTACTTAACGAATACATGCTGACCTTCGCGGAAGACCAAGAATGGGACAGGTGGATCTCATTTTACACATTCGCGTACAACACTTCACCAAACATTGACACAGGCTATTCGCCTTATGAATTAGTATTTGGCAAAATACCGTACATGCCAAGTGACGAAATAACAAAAAACACACCAATATACGACATTGACTCCTATGCAAACGAACTTAAAGCAAGACTTAGAACAGCAATACATAAAGCTAGACAATACATAAACACGGTCAAAGAAAAACGAAAAGAAAATAGCATTACAGAGATAAATAAGCTAAATGTACAAATTGGAGACTTAGTCTTAGTTAAATTAGAAAATAGGAAGAAAACCCAAAGCCCTTATCATGGACCTTATAAAGCCATAAAAACAGAAGGGGTAAATACATACATAGAAATAAACGGTCAAATAAAGAAAATGCATAATAATAATCTTAAGCGATACACCATAGAGACATAGTAAATACATGTAATCCTACAAATAAGCAAACATAGCATTACGTTTCATATTAAACAATAGTAACTACATGTAATCCTACAAATAAGCAAACATAGCATTACGTTTCATATTAAACATAATCATAACAACCAATATTATACGTAGTACATATGATAACATAATTAATCATATAAGCATTAGTCTTACAATACCTATCGGAATATTAAGCTAACACTATCCTTAAAATATTTTTATCAACACATTCAAAAAAAAAAATAAAATTTTTTACCAAAAACCGTTTGTAAAGCATTTTCCAAAAACTCCGACCTGACCAAACCTATCTTAAAAAATTATTCATCACGATGATAATTTTTCGCTTGAGGGCAATGGTGTAGTGGTACTACTGAACCATCTATGCCGACCATAACATTGCATGTAGTGATAGTACGCAATCACTCATGCCGACCAAAACACTTGCGCACACAAATTCGCTGGTGTCAAATGGCTGCACTTGAAGTCGCCACGGTGCGCTATTGCGCAACCACTTGAGCGAGCGGGGTGACATACGATGCCACCTACCGCAGTGCAATGCAGCGTGCATTATGCCAACCCTTTGGCGGCGTGGGAAACGATCGGAAAATATCCGAGGCCGTTTAGCGCCGGCCACTGACCCAATTGCAAATGTGCTGACGCAGAAGAAGTGACCCAGGTCGATGATTGGTCAAACGAAAAATATCGTGGAAAGGGAGGCGGAGCCCTGGAAATGCATTTAGAGTATAACAGTTATAATTTAGTATATAAGTCCCAAAAATTCCCAAATAAACTTAACTTCTTGTTCAATAAGCAAAGTGCCTGGTGGCATTCTTTTATTTTACGGAAGTTCACAAGATCGGCTTTTCGGAGCCACGCTATATTGGCACGGCCTGCCGAATAAACATAGGCCAAATCAACATTACATGTACACACAGAGACTTTGACCACCACAGCGGGAGTAAAGCCAAAAAAAGAGTGGAGTAAGGTTCTGTGACCGCCGGTGACTTGGTTAAATAATTTTGTTTTGGGCGATCGCGGTCGTTGCCATTTGGAGCGCTAGGGCTCCGCTGCCACTTATTATCAACTCGTGCTCCGACGCCGTAAAGCGGTGCTGACACCGCATCAGACGTGTTGATGGACTTTTAAAGAACTTTGTGTTTGCCATTCGGAGCGCTAGGGCTTCGCTGCCATTTATTATCAACTCGTGCTCCGACGCCGTAAAGCAGTGCTGACACCGCATCAGACGGGTTGATGGACCTTTAAAGGATTGTTTGTTTTGGGCGATCGCGGTCGTTGCCATTTGGAGCGCTAGGGCTCCGCTGCCACTAATTATCAACTCGTGCTCCGACGCCGTAAAGCGGTGCTGAGACCGCATCAGACGGGTTGATGGACTTTTAAAAATAATTTTGTTTTGGGCGGTCGCGGTCGTTGCCATTTGGAGCGCTAGGGCTCCGCTGCCACTTATTATCAACTCGTGCTCCGACGCCGTAAAGCGGTGCTGACACCGCATCAGACGTGTTGATGGACTTTTAAAAAGAATTTTGTTTTGGGCGATCGCGGTCGTTGCCATTTGGAGCGCTAGGGCTCCGCTGCCACTTATTATCAACTCGTGCTCCGACGCCGTAAAGCGGTGCTGACACCGCATCAGACGTGTTGATGGACTTTTAAAGAACTTTGTGTTTGCCATTCGGAGCGCTAGGGCTTCGCTGCCATTTATCATCAACATCGTGCTCCGACGCCGTAAAGCGGTACTGACACCGCATCAGACGTGTTGATGGATTGAAAGAAAGATGGGTCACAATGCCGACTTCGCCGATCGTTATAGAACAGAAATTCAAAAGTACCTCGACAAAGGGTACGCGCGCAAGCTCTCCGACGCCGAGGCCAACGACAGTGGCCAGCCTGTATGGTATCTGCCACACTTTGCGGTTCAGAATCCGCATAAACCAGATAAAACGAGGATAGTTTTCGACGCTGCCGCAACAGTTAACGACATATCGCTTAACTCTACTTTGCTCAAAGGGCCTGAACAGGCAAAGTCTTTGTTGAACATTCTACTCCGTTTCCGCGAGGGCGTGGTAGGGGTCGCCGCTGACATCCGAGAAATGTTCTCGCAAATCCGAATATTGCCGCGGGACCAACACGCCCAAAGATTCGTGTGGAGAGACGGGAATAGGGATCAGCCGATTGAACAATATGCCATGGTGTCGATGATCTTTGGAGCGGTATGCTCGCCGTGTTGCGCCGAATTTATCAAGAACAGGAACGCAGAAGACTTCATGACGACATTATATAGATGACTTCGTGGCCAGTTTCAACGACGAGAAAGAAGCCGAAATTATCTGTCGTCAAGTAATTGAGATTCACGCCCGGGCTGGGTTTGACTTGAAGTTTGTTTCTAACGCGAGTGGTCTGCGCGCGTTGAACGCAGAACCACAATCAGCAACCAACAGTGTCAACATGGAATGCCGGGCAACGGCCGAAAAGGTGCTCGGAATGTACTGGAACACTGACGCCGACACGTCCGAATTTAAATGTAAGTTCCATCGCATTCCAAAAACGGTCCTAGATGGTACGCGGCCGCCAACCAAGAGAGAGCTTCTCGGGATCGTGATGTCCGTTTTTGATCCGTTTGGCCTACTTGCTGATTTCCTGGTATTCTCGAAAGTCCTAATCCAAGAAACGTGGAGAAGTAAAATTGCCTGGGACGACCCCTTGCCAATCGAGATATACCGGAGATGGAAGGCGTGGTGGAATGAGTACCAGAAATTCGACACATTTAAGGTCCAGCGTTGTTATTCGCCTAACGTAGCAACGGCCGTTAGATCGAGCTACACGTTGTGGTAGATGCCAGCCAAGCCGCATTCGCGGCTGCCGCTTACTTCAGAATAGAACATGCCGAAGGAGTTGACGTCGCTTTTGTTGCCGGTAAGACCCGAGGGGCTCCACAAAAGGTTATGTCTATCCCAAGACTGGAGCTGCAGGCTGCGGTACTAGGGGTACGCCTAAGCAAGCTCGTCCGCCGTAGTCATGACGTCAAAATAGAGCATGCGATATACTGGACGGACTCGCAAACGGTACTACATTGGATTAATTCCACCGAAAAGAAGTTCAAGTCATTCGTTGGACACCGCATAGCCGAGATTTTAAGCTGTACCAAGCCGACGCAGTGGCGGCGGATTCCGACTGACCAGAACACCGCCGACATTGCCACCGAAGTTCAGAGCCCAAAGCCCTTGGATTATGGGTCAAGCGTTCCTGGGACAGTCTGAAGAAGGATGGCCAGCCAACACACGCCATGTGCAGATACCAGATGCACTAGAAGACAAAGTCAAGCCGTGCCTGATCATGAAGCCAGAGGTATCAAATCCTATTTATCAAATTAAACGTTTTTCCTCTTTCTTGAAGTTCAAACGGACGATTGCATGGGTGTTCCGAGCAGGGGCGAAGTTTCGTCGATTGAAGTCAACCTGTCCCCCTTCAGTCGAAGATGGTCCGCTTACCGCCGCAGAGATCCGCCAAGCCGAGAAGTTCATTTGTAAGACGGTGCAGCAGGGTTGTTATGCAGACGAAATATCCAACCTCCGCACCTCAAATCCGATTAGCAAAAACAGCCGTATTCACGCACTCACACCATATCTGAATGAGGAGGGCCTTCTGCGTATTCAGGGGCGGATTTACGAGGCCTACGTCCTGCCCTACGACGCCAGACGCCCCATCTTGCTGCCACAACAACATGCCGTTTCGGAGCTCATCATGAGACACTATCACGAGAAGATGCATCATCAGAACCGAGCGCTGATCATGAGCGAAGTCCGCCAAAAATTCTGGTTCCCCCATGCTCGAGCCTTATTGAAGTTAATCGAACGCCGTTGCATACCGTGCCGAATCGAGAGAGCTAAGCCGAAGCCGCCGCTAATGGGTCAACTGCCGCCTGACCGGGGGGGCTACTCTGTAATTCGATTCGAAAGCAAAATAACTCGAATTCGAACAAATGGTACTCTGCAATTCGCCTTTCGGATTTAATTGTTTCCCTTTTCGGATTTGAAATTTCCCGCACTTGGGAACTCGAATTCGTTTGTCAAATTTATTCGAATTGCGGATATTTCATTCGATAGCGATTTTGGGTTCGGAAAGCGATTTAAATAAATTAAAATGTAAGTTTTTCAAAATGTTTTTGGTGTTTCATGACTCCGAGTGAGTATTAAACGCTATTTATAGGGCATCTTCGTCAAAAAACACAAAATTGGAATTTCCGGTTATGCTTTTTAATTTTTTTTTTGAAAATTTGTATTCCATTGAACAGTAAATGGACAGTAAAGGGACAAATTATTTTTAAACGTATATGTGCTTGAAATTTTATAGAAAGCAATAGAATCCCAGAGAAAAAAAAGAAAAATGGATAAAAGGATAATGTTACTAAATCTTTCCAAATTTGATAAAAACTTTCGTGAAATTAGGAAAACTTTTGGGAGAGCAAACTCGTCATTTCAAAAAGCCATCTTAAAACTAAAAAAAAACAGAAAATCTTGCTTCGATACTACGATCTGGCCATTATTTTAAGCAACCCGAGCAGGAGGATTAGATTGTTTTGCGATCAAAGCATCATTACACTACTCGACAAAAAATGGGCCAATCGCGTGCATAGATAAAGTGTTTTCTAACTAACTTTGGCCGCTGAACACGAAACTGAAAATAAAAAAATTTTTTTAAGAAGCGTTTTCAAAAAATCTTCGAAAAGGAGTTTTTTTCCTGTTGTTTCAGTTATGAGCACATATCTCCTGAAAGAATTATCCGATTAACACGAGCTGTCCGTCGTTCAAGAAGAAGATAATACCTTAGCCTTTTTAGTGATATATAGATTGCTCAAATCAGATGAGATTTGGGGAAGTTACTGACAAGTAACAAAGTGAATTTTTCGACCAAAAAATCATAAATTTTCGAATATTTTTTTATGGATAATAAAATGATCTCCCCTAGTTTTAAAATCTAAGATGAAAGATATATTATTATTATATAATTTTTGAGCAAATATATTACTTGAGCAAATATGAAGCCTATCATCAATAGAATTGAAAGAAAAATGACAAAGTTATGATGCAGTGAGTAAAAACACCAACTTTACAT
The DNA here is from genome assembly GCA_964056695.1 of Melieria picta. Classification (NCBI taxonomy): domain Eukaryota; kingdom Metazoa; phylum Arthropoda; class Insecta; order Diptera; family Ulidiidae; genus Melieria; species Melieria picta. The sequence continues at coordinate 68,316,940 of OZ057398.1, forward strand.
TTATTATCAGGTGTACAACTTTGCTTCCGCCGTTTTCCGATAGGTGGCTGTACCGGCTGAGGCTGGTTGAAATACATAGATGGTAATGCCTTTAAAGTGAGTGTGGACAGTGCCTAACGAATTTTTATCGCCGTTTCAGTGACAGTTGTTCTTGTTTTCGTATTATTCACGCTCGAAAATGTCCGTTTATGTGCCCAATTCTCGCCATTTGCGGGAAGTTTTACTTTTCTGTTACAATTCGCAAAAAAATGCAGCTGAAGCGCATCGAATGCTCTCAGAAACTTACGGTGATGCTGCTCTGAGTGAAAGAACGTGTCGGGAGTGGTTTCAACGTTTTAAAAATGGTGATTTCGATGTCGAAGACAAACATTTGTATTTGGTGGGATCAGCTCGGTGTGATTTACTACGAGCTCTTAAAACCGGGTGAAACCATCACAGGAGATCGCTACCGAACGCAACTGATGCGCCTTAGTCGCGCGCTAAAAGAAAAGCGGCCACAATATCAAGAGCGACATGACAAAGTCATCCTCCAACACGACAATGCTCGGCCTCACGTCGCAAAAGTGGTCAAAAAGTACCTGGAAACGCTGAAATGGGAAGTCTTGCCCCACCCGCCGTATTCCCCAGATGTCGCCCCTTCTGACTTCCACCTATTCCGTTCGATGGCACACGGCCTGGCAGATCAACATTTTCAATCCTTCGAAGAATTGGAAAAATGGATTGCTTCATGGATAGCGTCAAAAGAGGACTCCTTTTTTCGAGCCGGGATCCGAAAATTGCCGGAAAGATGGGAGAAAGTTGTCGCTAGCGACGGACAATACTTTGAATAATACATCTGTAAGCACTTTTTCGCAATAAAGCTTTTAATTTTGGAAAAAAACGGCGGAAGCAAAGTTGTACACCTGATACACTGTGCGAAAAATTTTTTTTATTGCCGAGACCCATCCAAATTTGGATATAGACGTGAAACTAGAGATCATTTATAGTAATCTGGCATAGTCATTTTCATTTTCTGGCCCAAAGTCCTTTTTAAAAAACTTTAAGATTTTAAGGACATACACATTTCAAATATTTTTTTAAATATATGCGGTTGTGCAATGATGGAAATATGGGTATCAAATGAAAGACATCTTTTTAACTAAATTTTCAATATGTCAGGTAGGGAAAACATACATGATTTGGATTTCAGTCTAAATTTTATTCTATTTCAAAGTTTCAGTCTAGAAAACACTTTTATTTTTAGGTGATTTTTCGTGTCGAGTAGTTTAGAAATGTACAGAAATATTTTATAAAACCCAGTAGCAGTAGCTTACTGACAAGGAGCATAGAATTGCTTTCGTAAAAGAGTCTATCAAAGGAGAAAACCGGATTTCCGGGACGATGTGTTGTTATCCAACCAATAATTATAAAAATAATAATAATAACTGTAAATTTGTTTGACGTCTACTAAGTTTAATGAGGTTAAGTAATTGCGGAATTCGCTCTAGTACAAGCAAACTCTAAGATTGCGATATTTAATTTTTAACTTATAATTTTGTATTTGCATACTTTGCACAAAATTTTAAGTTAAAAATTAAATATTGCAATCTTCGAAGGAAAATTTTTTGAAAATTTGCAAACAATTGTTATTTAGAAAGGATGTTTTCTTGCTTTTATTGAACTGAATTTGTTATTGCAATTTCAAAGTCAATTGTCGATACTGTGTCTCTTTCAATTGATGAAAGTGACAAACAACCTTTCAACAACCATTGTGGAGCGCAAATAGTTTTTTACAAGTTTCAGTTTTGAAAAACTTTAAATTTTTATATACAAGCTTCTCTTGGGGGCCCCCGCAGCCCGGGGCCCGGGGCGGTCCGCCCCTCCCCCGCCGCCCCCGTTAAGCCGCTACTGGTAAAGACTGACGAATAAAATGTCGGACCAGCGTGTGCAGAGCAACGTGACATCGCTGCGATCGCGGTCGCCAACGTGCGATCGGCGGCTGCTGAGCAGCTGGCGCTGTTCGGTCGTCACTTGTCCCCAAATGTCTTCGCACATCGCCGCGGCGTTGTCTCGGTGCAATTTGAGTTCGCGTGCAGCTCGGTTGCACAATCGCCTGCGACTGCATTCACGCTCACAGTCGTACCGCTACGTTCGTTGACCCCGGGGCCATTGTGCTGTGGGGGCGCTGTAGGGCGTCCTACTTGCGCGTTAGTCCATTCCCGCGCAGCCAGCGTCGATGTTATTATGCGCATGCAACGTGATTGGAACAACGGCCTCGCGCCGCACCAGTCGCTCAGCAATGCGGCCAAAGGTGAGCGTTCGCAGAAAACGCTTTGTTTATCTCCGTTAGACTGCGCGCGCAATTAGCAACAATGTCGACAATAACGAGACGTTTGATGAGCTGGAGCGTATGTACCATGGCTCAACAATAACCGTAGGAACACAATTGGAGCGTATGAGCGTATTTACGTTCGACGTATTGCGTTGTCAAATTAAATTTCATGTATTTTTATGAAAGCGCACACAATTGACGACGCAAGCGTATGAACGTAAAAGCGTCGTACGCTCACTTAGATCTATTTCTATTTTTTTAAACCGCGTATGGACGTATTATTCATTTTTCGACAATTGAAAAACGTATTTTGAGTATTTTATACGTTGCTGCTCACGCTGGAATCAAAGTAAATCCCTTGATACAAAAATATACAGGTAGTTTCAATACGACAGATAAAAATAAAATTGACAATTGGAAAAAACTATTTGTTTACAAATTTTGTACTACTATTTTCATTTTTGCTACAGAGCTGCAATTTCACACAATTAGTTTATGTAGTATATCATTCAGTTTCTGTACTTCTTACTTTTTTTGCACCCTTAAAATTTTATTTTTATTTGTCAAAGAAGCAAATGACTTTTAATTTTGCTCGATTGAATCTACCTGTATATTTTTGTATCATGGTAAATCCAAAGTAAATCCTAAGTAGCGCCACTCTTTGACAACCAGACGTCGATTCTGTATGACAAGAACTGTCAAATTGTTGTTGTTCACGTGTAAAACTGAGCTCACCACGGTGGCCGGTCACTAGTGGCAGGATTGCGTGTACGTGAAAAATACTGAATAAATTGCTGTTTCTATGAATTTCTTAAACGTAATTTAAGACGATTTTATAAAGGAATCGCTGACTTTTGATGTTGGTATAACCAGAGAAAAGAAAGCTAAATCAAATTCTCATAAATTAGTTGGTTTTTACCAAAATTTATGAACAAATTTAAATTATTTCCTTTGTTATTCAAGAGCAACTCTGCGTTTGTTATATATATTCACCACAAGTCATTGTCAGTTGCAAATGAAATTCAAATGGTATTCCTGTTTGAATTTCCAAAGGCGAAACGCAATTTTTGTAAGTATAGGCAATTTTTACGTTTTTATAAAGAAATTTGCATGTATTTCCATATTTTTTTCAGCATCATGACTAGAAAGTGTGTTTGCGGCTGCAAGGGAGCTGAAAGTGTTCATCGATTTCCGCGGGAGGCCACGCTGTAAGTAATTTGTTTGTAATTTAAAATGTTTTTTAAATGAATTTAGCCCAACGCCGGAGGCTGTTTTGTTGTGTTGTGTTTTTAAAGTGCTATAAACAAATGTATTCCTATTCCTATTGTGCTAGAATTGTGAGCAAGGCAAAGTCTGAACGTATTTCGACAGCGTATTTACGCCGTACGCCGTGCGCCTATCAGAGATCTGCGAATGGTGCATTATGTATACTTGTATTCATTGCTTCCACTCACTGCAAACAACGAATACCGACGGATACAAAATATTCGTGTCAGCAATACTCATAATGATTCGATTTGGGATACTTTGTTATGCGGTGCTTATGAGTAATAGGTAGTAAAAAGAATGAGTATCAATGCGGTGGTATCCAAAATTGCGGTACTCATTGCTAATCTCTGGCGCGCATATGTCTATGCGCTCCAATTGTGTTCCTACGGTAAATTGTTTTTTAGAGCAAACGTTTTCTCAAAGTTTGCCATACATAAGTTCATGTGCAGGCTGTTCCCGTGTGCGGCTATTTTGATCAGCGCTGACGACTGTGATGATAAAGGAACCCGGGACCACCATATAACTGTTCGGTTACTCAGCAAATCTCGACGCACGATATTACAATAACTTATATTCTATATTTTTGATATTTATAATATTAAGAAAAATCAAATAAAACAAAATATAATTTATAAAGTCATATAATTCTTTCAAGTTTTTAAAGAACACATTCGCTCCATTTGAAATTTGCAAAGCTACGATCAAAGTGAAGCACGGAAATAAAAAGGTGAAATTAAAATCAGTTAATTATCAAAAAATGGTTATGGTTTAGAATGCATAATATTATATAAAATATAGCTTAAATTTGGTCTGCATTGAATGCCAGTTGCTTTTCTAAGTAATTTTTTATTTTCTGTAAATATGATTAGCAATATTTTTTATTTTCTGTAAATATGACTAGAAATATTTTTTGTTTTCTGTAAATATTTCGTATTTGTAATGTAATAAAATACGCTGTGAGTGTTTTCGTTGTACTAAAAACTGCACTTATTCTTCGGTATATGCTCATAATTTCTTGTATATGTTAACGCTTGAATGCCAGTTTATTATTAAGTGAACAAAAGTGCTTGTTTGAAGAATACATAAAACAAAGGGTATTTCCCTACAAGCCTATGCACTAGTTAGTACCTGTGACTGTAATCAGATATGGGTTGTACAGGGTGATTATTTGTAAAATTTGCAATATATTATGCTTGCAATCATTTTTATTTGGCTAAACATGCAAATTGCCGCCTGAGAAAAAGATTGTCGTATGTGCTATTAAATTCAATGGTACATATAACATACGTTTTCTGCTACGACGAAATGTAAATGTATAATTTATTAATTGAACCTCGCAATCATTTACGATGTTTGGTTTTAATCTTCTGCCTGGAATTAAAAAAAACGATTGAGCGATTTTGTGTGCCCTTCTACTTGTGCTATTTAGTGTTACTCGCGCTTACAACCCAATAACAAATCGAAGAAAACTCTATTAGGGACTTTCCTCTTTTCGTTTGTGATTTATTTGTAACATTTCTTCATATTTTGTCCGTGAATTATGAACGCAATTTTGAGCAAAGGACAGGCAGAAGGTTAAATGTATAATATAATATCTAATCCATACAAATCATTCATTTCATGTATAATGTTTTACAATATCTAATCCATTTAAATCATTCATTTCATTCACTCACTTCACTTCACTTAACTCACTTCATTCATTTTTTTTTACTTCTACTTGTGTGTAGGAGGAACGAGTGGATTCGGCTACTCGGCGCGGAAAACCAAGTAGGCAAACCCCTGTATGCCTGTTCATCACATTTTTCAGACAAGTTGAAGTTTGGCAGAAGACTGGATCGCAAGGCGGTTCCAGATTTAAATTTAAGTTATAAAGCCACTGCGAGCAATGCAAATATTAGTTTAGATAGATCAGATTTAATTGTATTAGGTGTGGATGATTTCGTACCACAAGAGTTTTCATCGGATGATGAAAAATTAGCGAGCGCAATTTCTTCAGAAGAGTTTGCTTCCTCGGGAGGGGTCCTTAATTTAGAGGAATGCAAAGGCACTTCCTCTATTCTAGATCCTTTTCCTTCGTCATCACAGCGAAGGAAAAAAGTTTCAATTTCATCTTGCGGTGTGCAGAGTCAAACCGCAAGGTATTTAAGTGAAGGGACCCCTAGGAAAAGAAAGTTTACAGCACAGATTAAAAAGTTACGCAATGAGGTGAAAAGTTTAAGACAAAAAAATAAACTTCTAGAAATAGAGTTACGAGAGTGTAGGGAATTACAAGATTTGTCCGTCCGAAGTGATGATGCGAAAAATTCCGACGAATATCTGAATGAGCTGTGTAGTGAACTTCCTTCACATGTTGCGTTGTGTTTAAGGAATTCGCTAAGAAATCATAAGCGCCTTGTTAGGGGTTGTCGATACGACAACAAGTTAAAAACCATAGCTCTGGGGGTATATTTTCTATCACCCATTGCGTATAGGAGCTTAAAAATTTCCTTAAATTGGCCTAGCGAACGAACTTTACAAAAGTTCGTTTCGGGTTGGCCCCATTCCCCTGGCTGCACTTCTAGCAGCATTAAGGCTTTGCAATTCAGAAGTCGTGGCTTCACTGAATTGCAAAAATTCGTCTCAATTTCATGTGACGAAATGTCCTTAAAGACGCACATGCAGTACATTAGAAGTACAGACTGCATTGTCGGGCTGGAAGACTTCGGCGATGAAAACCGCACTTCCAGAACGGCAAACAGTGTCATGACAATTATGGTTCAAGGCATTGGTGGGGAGCCTTGGTCTCAACCACTAGCGTACTTCTTTGTACATGGCTCATCAATTTTTTTGAAAAGAAATGCCCTTTCGTATGTATGTGGCTATATATATTTAAAATTTTATAGACTTCATGATTGTTTGGAGCCATTGCCCTACTTTGGAGATGAAGTAGTCAATGATGACTTTTTGTTTTGCATTGAAAAGCAATACGATAAGTGTTGTCTTGTGCGGCCCTCAACACAATTCGTAACCTTCATTTCCAATTTAAATAATCGCTTTTGTGAGCAATTCGATTCACTTTGTCACTTAATTGGTTTAAGTGAAGCTCTTTTGGGCAAAATGGAGGATATAGACCCATACATTTGTTGCAGTAACTGCAATCCCGATGTCCTGAAAGCCCTCTTCATAAGGATCAGGACATATTTTTCAGTAACAACTTTTAATAAGGAAGTGAAGGTAAAGAAATTTACAACACTCAAGTGCCGTAAACTTTTACGTGTTACACACGCCTAAGATGAGACACACTTCCTTTTGGGGCGTCCGTCTGTTGTCCGCTTTTGTCTGCTAGTTAGGATTTCGAATATCAGCTTGTATATCATTTAAAACTATTTTAATTCAATAGTGTCTGTCCGACGTTCTTAAAATTCAGGGTGCCAACATTGTTACTACTAATTAATTTGCTAATTTTCCAATTAATTTGCTTATTATAACTTTCTCAGGACAATTTCAAAACACAACAAATTTTATATTTTTTCCTTTCCCCACCACTTTGTTTGTTGTCTAGATTTGTATATGCTCAAGTGGATAAGTTCTTAACTATATATATGTATTTCATCTAATATATAAATTATATATATATATATTTATTTATTATATATATTTATTTTTATATGTATAAGTATAAAAAATATTGTAAGGGTGAAAATATGCCTACAGGGGAACCGAGCACCCAAAAAACATCGGTAACGCGCCATTTTGCATACCCCTTGGGTGGTATGGAAAAAGCAAACACATTTTCAGATCTAGACGGCGCCGCTAGCAGTAGGATGCCGCCTGCCGATAGTTGTTATGGTTGTTGGTTCGATGTCTGCTTTTGTGTTCGGCTGAATTTACGTAGCACACCCGAATAGACAGCTAACTCCAACTCCGTGTTTACTAAAATTAAAACAATTATTAATTGCATAATTTTGTGCCACCAACCATGTTCCTATCTCTTTGGGTCAGCACTTAATTGATGGAGACACGCCACCAAAACATATCTGCATATTGCATCTGAAGATTTTGTTCGCGCAGCAGCTCCATTGTGATAGCCACACTTTGCCTGGTGCTTGCAATCCTTGTTGCCTGTCCTTTGTAGGATATTCGTATAAGAAATTTGTAGGACCCACATCGATCTTGTACTCGGTAAGTATGCGTGACTTCACAATGTTCATATGCAGTTCACCTTTTCCTTAAAAATAACATTGATGTAGTTTATTAAACAACTAAATGCAAAGACTGCTACTGCTGCAAACCGCCCAGAATTTTCTCACCCGTCAACTCGCTGGAATCCTCGCGCTGCATCTGCTTTAGTGCGGCCATGAGTGCAGCCACTTTTGAATAGTTTTACTTACATTACAGTTCGCACATTGCAGTTCGATGGAGCAAACCGAAGAACATTGCCATTGCCACTGATAGAGGCGTACATACGCACATTTTTGTTGGCGACTTAAGAGCGCGGGTCGAGGATCCAAGGAAATGCTATCGTTTTGCAGCTGTAATGAGATTCAAGAAAATTCATTCAAAATTGCATATTTTTGTCTATAAATCATTTTACTCTAGTTGTGAGCCTCAACCCAACAGTTCGCTGCTCCTGGATACAATGGCTACCCGGCGAATTTAATTTCCGCGACTTGCTTCTGCAACTGGAGCGCAATATGGCTAGCTAAAAGTGAAAATACAATTTAATAAAGTACGATTGATATATACTCACCAGGTTTCACTTCTGCACTTCCCTTGTAATTGTAGAAATTAATTAATTATTTATTAATTAATTAATTATTAATTTCTAATATTATGTTTGCGAAATTTTGTTCATTCTGAACAATTTAATCAGAAATGACATTTCATTTCTGCGTCGGTGGTGAAATTTGCACATTTTGTGGTGAAAGTGGTAAAATTATTATAAGACAGGGTTGAAATTTTTGTTATCGATGGTGAGTATAGAAATGTATTTAGATGGGAAATGTTTGTAATGATTATGATTTAATTTAAATTTTTCATTCAGTTCAGTCGCATCAAAGATATTTAATAACGAATACGAAAATGTTCTTCTGAACACATTAATCATCTTTTGATTAAATTATCGTGTTGTGAGTTAGTATTACCAATCAAAATGAATGAAAACATATTTTTAGTACGTATTAAGTGTTCTGAGGATGCACGACATTACTATAACACACAAATTTTGAAGTAATTTATTACAAGAAACTTGTCGTTCGCATTTTACCTTATACGATAACAAAATTACCTTGATATTGATTCGGAATGTTTTATGTTTTCATCATGAAATTATTTGTGCGAAAGCAAAATAGAAATTTGTATTAAAATGTTGTCTATTTTAATCAATTGTGGTTATAATTATTGTATTTCTACAGTAATTTTACAGTTTCGTTAAGATATTTAATCTTTCAAACATTTCTTTATTTGTTGATTGGAAAGAGCAGTCAGAAAATTAGGCACAAAATTTGCTCCCAAAACCAAACGAAAATCGTTGTGGGGTAACATTGCTTGTGCGGCAACACTGCCACTAGTGTCCGGCCAAAAAGAAGTGGCGCTACTTAGGATATACTTTGGTAAATCCTTAGTAGCGCCACTCTTTGACAACCAGACGTCGATTCTGTATGACAGATTGTTGTTGTTCACCTGTAAAATTTAAATCGTGGTGGAATAAGTACAGAATGTGGCAGTACTGCGTGTATATGAAAATTACTGAAAAAACTGCGGTTTACATGAATTCCTTAACCCTGGTGTCATAACGTTATTTTTTACTTCTGAAATCATAACGATACGTCTGGGAGACGTATAAAGATTTACGATCTTAAACCGATATTTAAAGGTACGATATCAGCAAATATTTCACTTACATGAGAAATATGTATATTTTTCTGTAAAATAAAAGTCATAGTTGCTAATTATAAGTAGTAAGTGTTTTATTTTTAGAACGAGTTTTATTGCTCTATTGCGCTTTATTGCGCAAAACGTAAAAAGAGCATACGTCTCGCAGACGTACGTTATGACAGTAGGGTTAAATGTAATTTAACACGATTTTACATAAGAAGCGCTGATATTTTATATTGCTGTCAGCAGGGAAAAGAAAATTTAACGAAATTCTCATAAATTAGTTGATTTTCAGCAAAATTTATGAACAAATTTTAAATTATTTTGTTGCCTCTTCAAAAACAACTCTGCCAGGGCATATATATTCACCACAAATAATTGTTGGCTAAAATTTGAAATTTAATTTAAAATTCTGCTTAGAACTAGAATTGGTAGCTGATGAAATAATTTAAACAATAATTGAAAATAAATAATAGGTTATTTGATCATAGAATTGGTATAAATGGCATAATGACATAAATGACAAGACTCAGCGAGCCAGTCTGCTGGCTGCACCGGCGAATGGTGCGCAATGCGGCTGACATGAAAGTGATAATACAATTTAGATATCATACATGACTGCAAACGATGTGGCACTGAACCATTGGCAGGCAACGCTGCAATCACTGCGTTTTGGGCCAGTTTGCAAATTTTCCTTGATTTTACGCGACTTTCCGTGACATTTTTTTTATAAACAAATGAGGTTATTTGCGCACCGTGGTGAACAATTACACACTGTGTGGTGAAAGTGGTACAATTATTATAAGACAGGGTTGAAATTTTTGCTATCGATGGTGAATATAGAAATGTATTTAAATGGGAAATATTTGTAATAGTTATGATTTCATTTAAACTATTTCAGTCAATGCAGTCGCTTCAAAGATACTGAATAATGAATACAAAAATGTTCTCCTGAACACATTCATCATGTTTTGATTAAATCATCGTGTCGTGCGTTTGTGTTGCCAATAAAAATGAATAAAAACATATTTTTAATACTTATTATGATTTATAAAAATGCACAACATTACTATTACGTAAAAGTTTTGAGGTAATTTATCAAAAGAAACTTTGTTCTGGGCTTTTTCACTTGTACAAGAAGAAAATTACATTAATATTGATTCGGAAAGTTTATTGTTTTCATTATAAAATTATTTGTATGCAGGCAAAATCGAAATTAGTATTCAAATGTTCTCTATTTTAGTGAATTATGATAACAACTATTGTATTTTTACAGTAGGTTAGGTTAGGTTACGGAAGGGGTGTGTGCGGCAAGCACTTCCACTCGGAGACCCTGTTGGGTCCATTGTGAATCCCTTCATTTTCGGAGAAACCGGTGCCTTTCTCTATCTGTTGGGATCCCTGTAGATCCAGGCGGGATCTTTTGGGAACCATTTGGTCTTGGCGAGGAAATTGTGTAGATCGGTAATCTGTGCGTCTGCTACTTCCGCGAGCCCATCAAAGAACCTTGCCCCAAGAGTCTGGAGCCGTCGTCTTTGTAGTGATGGGCAGTGGCATAGCAGATGCTCGACTGATTCTACTGCATCCTCGTCTCCGCAGCCCCTGCACAAATCGTCGGTCGCCAAACGCCATTTGCATAGCATGACACCAATGGCGCAGTGACCTGTGATTACCCCCGTGACCATGCGTATAGCATGCTTGTCGAGGAGCAGGAGGCTCTTAGTTTTTCTCGCGTTGAGCGCCGGCCACAGGGTACGTGCAATCCTGCAGTCGCACCTAGTTGTCCAGGCTCTATTTGTAGCTCGTGTGAGCCACTCCCCAATTGAACCCATCGTAGCAGAGATCGGTGGTAGCACCGTGTTGACCGCCTCGCTGGCTGGCATCGCTGACCCTGCACGGGCTAATTCGTCCGCCTGCTCGTTCCCTTCGATATTGCTATGTCCGGGAACCCAGCACAGACGGACGCTGCACTGTCTTATGCCACCCAGTGCTTTCCGACAGTCTAGTACTACCTTTGACTTCACTACAGTGGATTCAATTGCTTTTAGAGCAGCCTGACTATCAACACAAATGACGGCCACACTAAGTGCCGAGTGTTTTATGTGTTCCGCTGCTTTCATGATGGCGAAAACCTCCGACTGAAAAACGCTGCAATAGTCTGGTAGTCTATAAGACCGGTAGACATTTTGCGTTTCACAGTAGACACCCGCCCCAGTTCCATCCTCTGTCTTCGAGCCGTCGGTGAAGTAGACTCCTGCAGAGTCTTCCACCTCGGGCTGTTGCCAGTTGTCCCTGGAGGGATAGTCAATGGGAATCTTTAATTTGAAGTCACTGCGCTTTACCAGGAAATCAGTGGCCTTATCTAGAAGACCTGGTCCGGTAGAGCTAGTCATAAGAACGTTCAGAATGCTGGAATGTCCGTAGCCGCCTGGCTTCAGCTGGTTAGACTCCCTCAATCTGAGGATAGTCTTTGCTGCGCTGGCCTTTACGAACAGGTCCACTGGGGGAAGGTGCATAAACATTTCCAGGGCCATTCGTGGAGCGCTTTTAGCCGCCCCCGTGATCGCCATCGTGGCAAGTCTGTGCACTTTCCCCAGATTGCTCTGGTTGTTCTTTCTGTCCATGGCTGGCCACCAAACATGAGAACCGTAGGCAATGATGGGTCTGATTATCGCCGTATACATCCAGTGGATAATATAGGGCTTTAATCCCCATCTTTTACCAAAGGTCCGCTTGCAGGCATACAGCGCGTTGAGCCCCTTTTTCATTCTTTCCTCAATGTTTCTTTCGCTTCCACGAAAGTTTTGAGTCAAGAATTATGCCAAGATATTTGGCCTCTTTTGATAATTTCAGGGGATGCCCTTCCACACAGGGAAGAGCAAATTCCTGAATCTTCGTTTTCTTGGTGAACAGGACTAGTTCGGTCTTTTCGGAATTTAACCCTAGACCGTTGTCTCTCGCCCACACTGACAGTTCGGCTAATGAGGATTCCATCAATTCACTGATAGTAGGCAAAAATTTGCCTTGTATCATAATGACGATGTCGTCCGCATAGGCCACTATTCTAATGCGTCTTCTCTGAAAGACTCTTAGAATCTCATCCACTACCAGCAGCCATAAAAGAGGAGATAGCACCCCACCTTGGGGTGTTCCTCTTGTGGCTCTCCTTCTGATGGAAGCCGGTCCTATCGTTGAGTTGATTATCCTGTCTTGCAGCATCGTTTCAACCCAACCAATAACGAAGCTTTCCACACTGTGTGCACGAAGTGCTCTTGTTATGGCCTCAGTGGTGACATTGTTGAAAGCTCCCTCTATATCGAGGAAAGCAGCCATTGTGTACTCCTTTGAGGCCAACGAATTCTCTATGGGGGCAACTACGCTGTGCAGAGCACTATCTACCGACCTCCCCTAGAGGTAGGCGTGTTGTGCGTTGCAGAGCTCAGAAGCCAGTCCCTGGTTGTCTCTTATATGTCTATCCAGCAGCCTCTCCAGCGTTTTCAATAAGAATGAGGAGAGGCTGATAGGTCTATAGTCTTTAGCCGTAATGTGGCTGGGCTTTCCTGCCTTCGGTATAAAAACTACTTTGACCTCTCTCCACTGCTTTGGAACTACATTCCCCAGTAGGCATCCCTTAAAAATGTTTACCAGGGGTTGCAGAATACAGTCTCCGGCCTGTTGTAGCATTGCTGGAATGATACCGTCAGGGCCCGCGGACTTGTAGGGGTCAAACGACCTTATTGCCCATTCGACCTTATGTTTGTCCACTATTTCGGCGACAGTTTCCGGTGGTGTAGTGGTTCCGAGTTACTCTCGAAAATTATCCGAGTCAGTAGGAACCTGACACTGAGGAAAGTGTGCCTCCATTAGAGTCTCAAGCGATTCCTTGCTGGACTCTGTCCATGATCCGTCCGGCTTGCGGATGCAGCTAAGAGCGCAATGCTGCTTAGACAGAACTTTCCGTAGCCTGGACGCCTCGTTGACACAGTCTATGGATTCGCAGTAGGCTCTCCATGATTCTCTTTTGGCTTTACAAATAGCCTTCTTGAAGGCGTTGAAACTGGATCGGTACGCGTTCCAGTCCCTTTCCTCCCCGCTTAACTTTGCTCTATTGAATAGACGCCTTGTCTCCTGACGTAGTAGTCGAAGCTCAGGATTCCACCAGCTGTCGCTGTGCTTCCTCTTGACTCGACTTACCGTACAGGAAGACTTAAAGGCAGCGTTCAAAGTGCCCGTTAGGAGTTCAACCGAGTTCTCAATCGCGCGCTTGTCTGTGACTGGGGCGAAACGTTTCGGCCTCAGTCTTGAACGAACGATAGTCGCGAATTTCTCCCAGTTTGCCCTCCTTGGGTTCAGAGGTGGTAGTTTGCAAACCACGTCAAAATTGACATCGAAGAGTATTCGGTTGTGGTCCGAGAAGGAACAGCCGTCCGATACTCTCCAGTTGTCAACCCTAACGTCGTTTGCCTCAGAAAGCAAGGTTAAATCAATTACTTCTTCCCTGACCCTATTCTGAAAGGTGGGCGTGTTGCCCTTATTACAGATAGATAGAGAAGTGGAAAGAATAAATTGAAAAATGGACTCACCCCTCACGTTGATGTTGCTGCTTCCCCATTGCGTGTGATGGCCGTTGGCGTCGCAGCCCAACACCGACCAGGTCTCGGACCGCCTGGGATGGTGGGTCCAGCTCCTCGTACGGCAGGTACGCTGACGCCAGAATCAGGCTATGCCCTCCTCTTCGTTCAACCATACCCGCCGTTGCTGTATTGGGAGAGAAGAAATAAATTAATATTATTCTTGACTACTATACAGGCTCGTAACCTACCTTCAGTTGAGGGTTGATATAATTTATATCGACCTGACCCCAATCCAGAAATTTTGGATCTTACAATCCACGGTTCCTGAATCAGGGCCACATCGATATCCTCCTCCTCTATGAACCTCATCAAGTCGTGGGTTGCTGCTTTGGAGTGATGCAAGTTAATTTGCACCACTCGTAGCTGTTCCTTCTGTGGCTTGTTCACGGTAACCCGGAAAACGCGCCTTGATGGAACCCAACCCGAACTTGATGACGCCCGAGCGCTGAATGAGGTGAGTGTATGATAAACGATCTATAGCGATCGTCAAATCATTTCCCACGCCATTCTTGCTCTTCGCGTTCGTCAAAACTCTCCAACTCTGGACCGCCAGTTCCTTGTTTTGCACGCCTATAACCTTCAGCATGGATTCAGCCTCCGGCACCGGGGGTGGAATCCATACTGAGACTATAGGCTTCAAAGGGAGGATGGATCGGGAGACGACCTCTAACTTGGCGCCCGGCCAAAGTTCGCCCAGGCCACCGATTGCGGAACGGATGAAATCCAGAGATTTCGTGTTACCGCAGCCGATGACCTTGACGCCTCTCTGCCAGCCCGCTCCGTCGAAGATGGTCTCTTCTCCATCAGCCCGAACTATGGCATCCAGAATCTTCGATTCAACAAGCAGCCAGTTGGCGGCCGAAATTTTCCCATCAGGGTCATTCCGGTCAATAACGGCTGCTTGCAACTCGTTGGGGACGGAAAAACTAGTAGACTGGTTAGTCTTAGGTTTTTTCGCCTCTTTCTGAGTCTCTTCACCGGATCTGGCCCTCTTAGCAGCTTTGCCAGCCTTAGAGGTAGACGTAGCTGCTTCTGAGGGACCGTCCCCGGTGATGGTCGGCTTTTTTACCCTTTTGGCAGCCTGAACGGCTGCAGCCGCAGTGTTGCCAGCGGCTGCCGCCGTAATTCCGCCGACGGCAGGAACTGCGCCGGCTGGGTCCTTAGCGGCCTTGCCACCAGGTGGCTTGTTGGCTGCAACGTGGACTGCCGTCGCATTCCCCCCCGCGGCGGGAGCTGCCTTAGAGCTAGTTGGGGCCTCAGGTACCCCTGGCTCCGCCGGTCCGACTATTGCCGTTTTCCTTTCGAATTTTGCAACAATCTTTCGGTGTTTCTTGATGAGAACCTTGTCCCTGTTGGTCAAGGACGACGGTTCCACCAAGCTCATTTTCCGGAGATACTGAGCTGAACATTTGTAAGCCTTGCGGGCTTTCTGCTCAGCGGTTCTCCCCGCAGCTTTTGTCTCTTTCGGGGGGTCACCCAGCAAGGTGGCTTCCAGATCAGGGTCCAGTGTATCGATGCTGCTGTCCTGTGATAAGGTGATAGCCTCATCGTCGGTGGCAGCACCGATACGCAGACCGCACAATCTGGAGCCTATGTCTAGGCCCTCCTCATTCGACTGTAAGGCTGGTTGTCGCTGAAGCGACATTTCCTTCTTCCCAGTAGCATTAGTAGACTGCGTGACCTGGGGTCCCGCCACACAGCCTGAGAAGTTGCTTGATCTCGACGCCAGGTGGCCTTCTCGCTCACCACCTACCGTCGGTACTGGGGATCCGACTCCCTGCACCGTAACAGTCATCTCTTTCTCAGCCACCTCAGACGGACGAAAGACACCTCTTCCCTGTGGGATTTCTTTTGAGTCTGCCATCCCACGCACAAAAAGACTCGGACGCGACCGCCCCTAACATGGGGAAAACAGACGTCGTTGTGTGCCGCCCCTAACCTGGGGAACAGACGCACACTGGGTAGGTCTTAGTTGTTGCTCCTCAACCGGCCTGCCTAACTTGTGTACCCCTGTCAGGAGACAGCGCAATTGCTGCCTCCGGTCAGTATAGTCCGGTGAATCATCGCTAACGTAAGCCCCCACACCACGACAAGGTGCCTACGAGGCCAGTAATTGCCCAGTTATCTTAAGATATTTGACCTTTCAAACATTTCTTTAATACTTGATTGACAAAGCAATCAGAAAAATAGGCATAAAATTCGCTACCTAAACCAACAGAAAATGACGTTGGGGTAGCACTACCACATTCTGTACTGTGCGGCAGGGGCGTAGCCAAGGGGGGTTTGGGGTGTCAGAACCCCCCCATAGCCTATAATTTGTCAACATTTTCAATCACTATGCATCGTATGTACGTTCCCACATTAGCAAAAAGGTCTTTTCATCTTTAAATATTTAAAAGAATATTAACAAAACCCTGTTTTTACCGAAACTAATTTGTTTTTTTAATAGTCACGGTTAGGCTTAATGCAGGGATTTGCATGTTCTAAAAACATGTCCTTCAGGATGTCGGTACAAGCCTTTTGGATGGTTTCTACGTTCTCAAAACGCTTTTTTTCATCGGCAAATGCATTCTTTGAAAAGGTGAAATTCGCACGGTGCCACATCATGTGAAAACAAAAAAACAGTCAAAACAGGTGTCAATAGATGGGATGGCGTCCTTCGATAGCCAAATGTTCAGTTAAAATGCAATAAATTTATGCTATTGAGATGTTTAACCTTCGCCTTACTTAAGATGATCCCAGGCACTTCCGCCGCTATTTTGAGTAAAACTCACAATAAATATATAATAATTTATAACTTTTTTCATACTTCAGTATTTAGTATCTTCCTCTGGCGATAATTCGTATTTCGAAAAAAGGCCTAACTTTAATGATTTATTTTGAGACTGTGGAAAATATTAGAAGATTTCTTTCCAGAGGGTTTATTGAACACATAATGAGGTACGCAAAAACAAATTTATCGTGAGTTTTAATCAAAATGGTAGCGCCTGGGATCACCCAGGTACATTTGTATAAAAAATGACGAAATTCAAGTTTAAACATGAACAAAATTTCAAAAAAAGTATTTTTTCATGTTATTGAAAATTACCTTCAAATTTGTGCAGATATTAAACATGAATATTAAACAGATCACCCGGGTAGGTATAAGTAAAGCGAAGGTTAAATCCAATTTCAAGAATTTCAATGAAGATTTTGGCTAATCTTTAATGAATTACCGCCCAATTTTGATCTACGGTGATCGCGGATTCAGTTGGCTAACACTTTGGTCATCATTTATGTTCTGACAATCGTTTTTAAATCGCTTTTACCACTTATGAACTCCACCACGGTATAAACAAAAATCACCATAAACTTGGTTCATCAATTTAAATACTTCGGTTAAAGTTTCAACATTTTTAAAACAATAGTTAATATTGGATCTTTGTTCGATGCACATTTTTGTACGATAACACAAACATACTTCCACTTCAGATGCAATAACTTCGCTTTCAGTCCACCAAATTTCATGACATTTTTACTAAAAATCAGGGAAAAAAATGTAATTTTTAATGCATTAAGTCACATAAGCCACAACAAAATGCTCTATTTGGAAAGTGCACTTTACTTTAAAAAACATGTAATACTAAACTGGCAAAAACCATTTTTTAAAACCCTCCCATGACCAAGTTCTGGCTACGCCCCTGCTGTGCGGTAATACTGCCACATTCTGTACCACTTACAGCTCGAAAAAAGAGTGGCGCTACTTAGGATATACTTAGCTGGAATTGTGAGCATGGCAACGTCTGAACCAAGGCGAATTAATACAGGTGACCTCGTTAAATGAGGCGAATTGATTTTTTTTTGGTGGAAAAGGTCTAGATTGTCAAAATGCCTGTGTAAAACTTTGACAGTTTAAAAATGAAAAAAGCAAGCTTTGTTCATGGCACAATAATAAGGTAATAGCATGCCCGCAACACCAAAAACCACATGTATTTTGTTGGTAGGATTGTTTATGGTTACTGTCAAAATCAGCTGATATTTTCCGACGAAAGAGGGAGAAACTGAAAACATACAAAAGTGATTGTTGCCAGACGGTGCTGTATTTGAGTGAAAAAACGGGAAAAGTGCTCAGGTCAGTTGTTTTCAGTCAGGTATTTTCATTTCAACCGATGCGGCAACACAGCACACCGACGATTTTGACAGAAGCCATAAACGATCAGCCGGTGGCTTGCTACAACCTTATAGTTGAACCATGGCTTTGTTCTGGTTGGCTGATTTTGACAATCTAAACCCAGAAAACAAAAACAAAATACATTGAAATTTTGTTGTTGCCCTTACGCTATCACCTGTATCAATTCGCCTTGGTCTGAACGTATTTCGACAGCGTATTTACGCCGTACGCCGTGCGCCCATACGTCCATACGCTCCAATTGTATTCCTACGGTAAGGTTGTAGCAAGCCACCGGCTAATTGTTCATCGCTTCTCTCAAAATCGTCAGTGTCAGCAGTGGTGCTGTGTTGCCGTATCCGTTGAAACTAAAACACCTGACTGAAAACACCTACCCTGGGCACTTTTTCCGATTTTTCACTCAAATACAGCGCCGTCTGGCAACAATCAGTTTTGTTTGTTTTCAGTTTCTCCCTCTTTCGTCGGAAAATATCAGCTGATTTTGACAGTAGCGATAAACAATCCTACCAACAAAGTACATGTGGTTTTTGGTGTTGCCGGGATGCTACAACCTTATTATTGAGCCATGGTATGTACCAGAGAACTGCAATTATTCCCTTTTTCAAGTCATTGGTTGAATAACACAAGAAAGAGTATAAGTGGATTTGAGTCAAAGAAAAACATCCGACTCATATCCACGCATACTCGTTTACGCATGCACACATATTTTGTGTGTGAACAATGAATAAGTTCTTTGCTGATATGAACCGGTGCGTGCTCAGATCTGTCATTGAGTGAATAGGTTCATTGTGTTATACCGTAATCACTCACAACACCAAGAAACACCAATGGTTCAATGGAATGACTTAAGTCATTGGAGTAATTTTCAGTTTCGCTTTCTCCTTAGTTGAAATTGAGAATATTGCAACAAAAAGCGGAAAACCAAAACACAGGTCAATAAATGCAAAGCAATTAAATGAACTTTTTGTTAGTTTTTATTTGTAAGTAACAAAATGAGATCAAATCCATGCTTTTTAAATATAATTAAATGAAAAGAATTCATAAATAAATAAATAAATAAATAAATAAAAAAATCATACTTAAGAAAAAATATACACGTACAAATAATACTCATTCTAAGTTAAATAACTAAAAAACTATAAAGATGAACAAAAATTATTTTAATTTTTTTGTTGAAAATAGAATTTAAGAAAAGAATATTGCATCAATGCACAGCAGCAACCAGATACGCGTCCAAAAGCAAAAAATTACTGTTTAGCAAGAAGCGCGAAGCACAACACGAACTATTACTCAACTCATCACACGAACAAGTGAGTCAAATCAGATTATGAGTCAGTAACCAATAGACACACAAAATACCGGTACATATTCGTGTAAGAGAATTTTGAGTGTTTTGATGATTTGGTGCAAATGAGTAATAGTATTTTGTTGAATTGGTTTGAGTATTCACTTGCACCAATTGTTATGGCTCATGACTTAAGTATACTAATTTTATTAGTACTCATTGCCGGTCTCTGGTATGTACCATGATACAATAATAGCAAGGTTTATAGACTAAAGGTTGCGCATTCCCAACGTTCGCCATGTTGATGACGTAGGCGGGGGCCAAAATCGAGGTGCCACTTATTGACAAATTTATATTTTAATCCCTAAAAAAAAACGAAGCATGCCTTGTTTTTTCCATCAATGGAAATATTTTATTTCCATACACTTTCAAAATATTTGTAAACGCGAAATGAATTGCTCGGTGGCAAATTGCAAAAATTACAGCTCATTTTTCATGTTCATTTTTGTTCACAAATCCAGAAAAGTATTTGGATTTATTATTTAAGGGGTATAAATATAAAATCTGGCAACTTCTTTTTCGGGTTTGTTTACACTTTTCGAATTTTTTTTGCTCAAAAATATTTTCAGCCAATCAGAGCCAACCTCTGTCTATTCTATAAACCTTGCAATAATAGAAGGTAGAACCTCTGTCAATTGTTTTGACACTAAACGTTCTTATTGACGTTTTTCGTATTTGTTAAAAGCTTGAGCCGTGATGCCACTTCGATGTAATATTAAATTAGAAATATTTAAGGTTTTTGGAATTTTAATATCTTTTTTAAGATAAACATGGTGTTGAGCAACCCTGTGCCAAGCGAGCAGATGGCGAGTCAGCCGCAGCCAAGTTCAAGTCAGTTCAGTTGCAGCCAAATTCAAGTCAGTTTTCGCCGCCGTTTAAGAAGTTCAGTTCAGTTTGCCGCCGTTTTTTTTAAGAAGTCAAGTTCGAAAGCGTTTGGTTTTATATGAAAAGGCTTGCCGGAATAAATGTTTTTCACTCCGAACATCTCACATAGTACATATATGTGGTTTGCGTGCCTTAGAATGCGTCGATTGTCTGTTATTTTACGTAAAACTTTCGCCTTTTGCCATACAAATTTCCTTTTTATTTTGCATTCAATTCATGGTGAATTGGTGCTCAGCTGGTTTTTCTATTTATCTATTGTCCGGAGCAGCTCGCGGACTTATTTTGCTGCCGGAAAATGATAATTAGTTTTCCAATAAAACAGCAATCGGAAGCATCTTACTGTATATTATTCAATAAATTATTCATATCTAAGAAAAACGCGATCATAAAATTGCGTATAGCTGATTCAATTTTGCTATAATTTTGCATTGCTTATTGGCTATTTTTCATACAAGTTTCAATTTAGCAATGCGTTTGCAATTCGTGGTGAAACCCAATCAGCTGTTTTCTGCTTGAAATTTTTTCGGGGATGGATGTTTGTGCACAAAATTATGATTTACAGTAAAATCGCTGCCGGAACAAGAATATGTGTTCATTCTGTAATCTAAATGTGATGTTAAAAAGTTTGCCAGTAATCAAAATTGTTTTGGTTCGTTCATATTGTTATATTTTTGCATTATTCTGCCTCCCTTTTGCATAGAAATTTTGTGCTGCCAATTGGTAAAAGTTGTGGTGAAAAAATATCAGCTGTTGGATTTGATATTTCATCGTCAATCTGATGCCGCCCGGGGTAATTTCGAAAAACAAAAAATTGAAAAGTATTGTGCTAAGTTTTGATATATTGTAATTTTTTGTTTTGCAAATGTGTGCAATCCAAACGACAAATATTTTAAGATTCCTCTTATTGCAAGTAACTAATGTACATCACAATATGCTTTATTCATTTATAATAAAAATTTATTACACGTAATAGATATATCTATATAAATATCTTTGCATTTTCCCCACCACCATAGAGGTATGAAAAATAGGCGCGTTACCAAATTTTTTTTGGGTGCTCGGTTTTCCTGTAGGCATATTTCACCCATTACAATATTTCATAAAACATAAGGAACATATAAAAACATATAGATTGCACCAATAAACAGAAAATCAAAAATTCATATTTATAAAACAATAACATGAAACAAAAGATGCAAAATGTGCACAAAAAAAGAGATTTCACCAATAAACAGAAAATCAAAAATAAGAAGGAACATATAAATCACATATAGATTGCACCAATAATATAAATATAAAACCAATAATAAAGCAATTCAAATGCATATAAGTGAGAAGGTGCAACAACTTAACAATTTTATATAAGTACAAGTGCATATAAGTACAATACATTTGTGTAATACCAGCACCAAATATATTTACCTGTGCCACATTATAAGTATACATGTCATATATAAATACATTGAGAACTTATAAATTAAAGAAGTAGCATGAAAAACATATATATATACACAAGCAATCCATAGAAATCCACCCTGAGCGGCTTTACGCGAGTTATACTATACAAAAATTCCGTCAAGTTTTTTAAATGAATTCGCTGAAAAACTGCACTGAAAATTTATGGTTTCTCTGGGCATTTTCTATAAAGAAAAACTAAAGCTTAGCTATATTTTACCTTTAAAACATAATGAATGTACTTACGCTTGCAAAAATCACTTCTGTTTACGTCGGCGGAGCGGTTAAAGAAAATACGGTGGGCTTTTCGGGTTTATGTCTTTATTCGCTGGATGTCGAATAATTAGTGACAAAGAATACAATAAACATTAAACGATACAAACGGCCGAAGCCGGGGAGCAGAAAATAGGGGGAAACATGAGTACAAAAGGACAAGGAAAGGAAGGGATTAGAGGTGGGATCGACAGATCACTGAACAACCACAGCACTCATTTAGCCATCGCGGCCGCCATTGCAGAGTGCAATTGATGTAGTAGCCTGGCTGGTGGTGGTGCGGCTCACTGCTGGCTGGCTGTGGGTGCGCTTAGGGGTGCGCCGATAACTTCTTTGCGGGGAGGATCGGTCCAGCCGTGCGGTCTGGGAGGCACCTGCTGCGATGGTCGGCTGATCTGCAGAAAGATGAGATGTCATTTACTTGTAAATAGTAGTATTGAGGTTGACATCGGGGGAATGAGAAAACGGCTAAGCTGCGAGGTTCGCTTAAGCTAGAGCCGGGGAATATGGAGATATATAAATTAAAAAATTGGCCAAGTTGCCATTTACTTTTTCCAAGTGTGGGGGGATTTTTGGAGTATATATAGAGAATTTTAGGTGCACGTAGGGCTCGAGAGAAGCAGGAGAACCGAGCGAGAATGTCGGTTTGCTCTTCGAGAGGGTGGTGGCAGTCAACCGCTCTTTGATCCGGGATTGGAACTGTGTGAGCATGACCGTTTGGCTCAGCATGGAAGAATTTCTGGAGCCGTTCCACCCAAGAGGGAGATCGTGTAGATCTTGGAGTTTATACCCGATCAGTCCGACGTCTGCGGGATTTGCAGCGCTTGGAGCAAGTCGCACTGGAGTGGCAACTGTCCTCTTTTCGGACCCGGGATTGAGGAGGTGCAATGTGGAACTGCGAGGGAATGCAATTTCCGTCAGTTGCTGTGAGTGTGGAACGAGTGGCGTCAAGCCAACGCTCTTGTCGTACCCTTTTACTCTGTCTCATTAGAGGCGAAAGCCATCCTGCGGGGTCGAAACGTTTGGCAACGGAGGGGGAAATTTGCCGGTTTGAGAATGGGTTTGCAGGCGTGGTGGATTCGAAGTAATTTTCCATTATTTCCTGGGGTGGAAACCCTACGGGATTGAGGGCGGCAATCACTTGTGAAAGGGCTTTCTTTAGGGCGGGAAGGTTATTTCGAAGGGCGGGTCCAGTATGCATATGGCGACTTGGTACCTCTGTGGTACTTGTCAAATGCGAGGAAGAGGGTACTGGACCGCTTAATACCCAACCGAATACTGTATGCTGAGCAAGTAAGCTGCCACATACATTCCGGTGGATACCTTCGAGCATGATCTGCGGGATGAGATCACTGCCAATCACTATATCGATCTGCGCTGTCTCGAAGGGGTTTGGATCAGCGAGATCTAGCATGGCAAAATTTTGCAAATTGGGAGGGTTTATATTGGAAGGTGGGAGCAATTTCGTAACCTCTTGGAGCACGATTGCTTGCACGGGGAGTTTCGTGCTGGTTTGGGGGACTGCAAATGTCAAGAAGCATGTATGATTGGCATTTTGCACAATCTGACCGCCCATGCCCGAGATTTGGAAGGGGGATTTCTCGATTGGCAATTTGAGGCGTTTCTGGACCTTCGAAGAAATGAAGGTACGCTGAGAGGCTTGGTCGATCAACGCTCGAACTTTAAACAACTTTCCTGCGTGCTCAATAGACACCAGTGCTTTTGGGGAAATGAAGCATGGAATGGTGCTTCATTTGGCAATATACACACGTAAAATTGCTTGTACAATCCTCAAGAAGGTGAGATGTAGCAAGACAATTTACGCAGAGATTGTGCTTCTTAACGTATTCTAATCGACTCTGGGGGGTGAGTCCTTTGAAGCTGTGGCAAGTCCGTATGGGATGGTTGGCGTTGCAGAGTTTGCACGCGAAGCCCCTTTTCACTTCAGTGTGATAATTTAGGGATGTGTGTGGCCGATTTGGGAGGACATTGGAAGTAGAGGGTTGAGGTTTCGGCTTAGCAGGGCGAATGCTTTGCAGCCGTTCAAGTACCTCGTATCTGCCGGTCAGGAACTCATCCATTTGCGACCAGGGTGGCAGATCCTTCCGGGATGTCAATGATTGCTCCCATAGAGCAAGTGTCTCTTGGGGCAATTTGGTACAACATATGTAAACCAATAGCGGATCCCAATTGTCAGTGTCTACGGCCTGAGTATTGAGAACAGACAGACAATTATTTATAGTATTCTGGATCCGCTGAAGTGCCTCACTATTTTCGGAGTGGGCAGGAGAGATATTTAGGAGGGATCGAATTTGAGTATCAACGAGTATTCGTTTGTTTTCGAAGCGGGATCTTAGGGCTTCCCACGCGAGTCCGAAATTCTCATCGGTTAATGCATATTGCTTTACAATAGCGCCGGCTTTACCTTGCGTCTTGTATCGGAGGTGATACAATTTTTGGGCTGGAGTGAGCTGGGGGTGGTTTATGTATACTGCCGTAAACATGTCCCGGAAGGACGGCCACTGCTCATAGCCCCCGAAGAAGGTTTCAGTATCACAAGGTGGAACTTGTAGGCAAATGTAGGGGGTATTTGCTGGTTCTAGGGGTCGAACCGGTTCCATATGCGCAGCGGGCTGGGGGGACTGAGTTTGGAGCATCTCAATGACGTCCAACATCTGAGCCATGCACAACTCATACTGGTCTGTGCAGGCGTCGATTTTTTGCCTTGCCGACTCTTTGAAACCGTCGGGCTGGCTGTTGTCTTCAGCAATGAAGACTGCCTCATGTGCGCGCATAAGCCTCTCCCATTGGGCTTGCAAATTTTTTTGCTTAATTTGGACCAGGGATTTGGTCCAATCCTCAATGGAAGCCGATGAAAATTTTGTGCATAATTGCACGAGTCTATCGGACTCGAAAGTGAATTTGGCAACACTGGGATCGGTTGCTTTGGGACTAGAGAGTTTGGAGCGAGTGTTTAGTGGCTCCCGAGTGACAGGAACTGTCAAACGTGCGTTAGACAACTTTGTGTTTCTTGAGGAAGGAGTCTCCATTATGACAAGCTGGCGTTTAGGAGATCGCTCAGCAGGCATTTTGTTAAAAAAAGCTTAAAAAGGGTTTGAAAATCGATTGACAATAAATAGTAGGGTTATGGGAAATAGACCTGTGGTCTAACCGCGTCCGCGCGAACGATATTTGAGACTAGGAAAGGGTACACAATAGTGTAAAAATTGTCAATACTAGTTTGTATTCCTGTTGAGTGTAAACGTTTACAAACGTGTATGTAAAAGTGTAGGGCAATATGTATATATATGGGAAACAAGTAAATTTTTTGTAAATGTGGATGGGTAATAAACAGAAATGTGTATATGGGAATTGAGCAAAATTTGTATATAAGTATGTGTATTGGGAAGGGATGTATGTACAAATAAATATTATGCAACAAATGTTTTATGTGTAGTCAAATGTGTATGATAATTTGTCTTTATTTGTGAAAAAGTGACTTTTTTTGTATGGGATTACGTGAATAATTACGTAAGTTTAAGTTAATATAACAGTCAAATTTCTTTTTTATTTTATTTTTAAATCCTCGGTGTCCTCTGCGTAGTCTACTGCACAATAAACAAACGATAAGAATTCAAATTATGTTCACCATGAAGTATGGTAGGAAGTTTATTTGGCAGCACCAGTAAAGCAATGTCGTATGTAGAAATGACTTCTATGATACATACTACATTCATTTTTCGGGTACGCATGGGTACTAATGTACACACCACGAAATGTATCTAAATGGCTCGGGTCATAGTACAATAACAAGCATGGCACAATAATAAGGTAATAGCATGCCCGCAACACCAAAAACCACATGTATTTTGTTGGTAGGATTGTTTATCGTTATTGTCAAAATCAGCTGATATTTTCCGACGAAAGAGGGAGAAACTGAAAAAATACAAAAGTGATTGTTGCCAGACGGTGCTGTATTTGAGTGAAAAAACGGGAAAAGTGCTCAGGTCAGTTGTTTTCAGTCAGGTATTTTCATTTCAACCGATGCGGCAACACAGCACACCGACGATTTTGACAGAAGCCATAAACGATCAGCCGGTGGCTTGCTACAACCTTATAGTTGAACCATGATAACAAGGTATGCCAACTAGAAAAATCTCGCTTTTTTCCTTTGTTTACATTTGGAAATGCTGTCAAACAGAGATACTAGAGTTGCGTGTACGCTAGAAATTTTGTACCTTTTTCCATGCATACCATACGTTTTGGAAATGTTCATACTAAACAAACAAGAAATATGCACTAGCTGGCTTAGAGTGAAAAGGTGCTAAATCCACTTTTTCAAATGTTACAGGAAAGACAAAAAACTAAGTAAAAATAATTTATATTTATGTTTATTTACATACCTAATAGTTTTATTTCTTTAAGTAATGTTGCTAATTTTTGCCTTGGAGTAATGAAGAGATTGTGAAGAAATAAAAAAAATGTTCCGCCGACTTGTGACTTAACACGTAGAGTGCCACCATACAATCCGAAAATCTGTCCCCACAGGCCACAAATTTTTTTTTTATTAACACTTAGATTTTAGCTACTACAATCGGAAAATGTTTTTAGAAAAATGTATTTGCTTGTTTATACCCGAATTTTACCGTAATTATTTTGCGGTGACACATTGGTCTCACGCGGCCATCAGGTATGTAGTAAATCCCGAGTGGCCGCGTGATGCCAATGTGTCACCGCAAATTCGAACGGGAGAAAAAGATTTAAGTAATTGTTTTCAGTAAGTGAATCTAGTTTGTGCTTGAATAAAAACGCAGCTAATGAGTTGAGCTAACAACGATTGAACGATTTGAGCTAACAAGTTACGTGTTTCAAACACTGAGAGGTAGTTTTCCCGGTGGCAAAAATCTGCGAATTAACAACAGTTGTGAAGAAAGTGAATTTACAAATTTGGAAAAATGTCTTACGAAAAAGCATAAAGTGGTATCGAAAATTAGCATTTGAGCTATTGACGGGGACTGCAGTTGTAAACGCTCATATTGCATATAAAGATATAACAAACAACAGAATGACCATAACCCAATTCAAGGAAGAGATTGTTAACGGTTTGCTAAATACCGTAGAGAATGAACAAGTACAAGAAGAGAACGAGCCAGAACATAAACTAGAACAGGTAACCCGTGCTAATAGACGTAGATGTGTCATCTGTTACCAGAAAATTACAGAAGAATCGGGGAGAACATTTGCATCACGAAAAACTCCGCTTTTTAATGTGCACAAGGTCAAACAAATAAAAGAAATACATTCCTAGAGTATTTTCATGTTTCTATTTATTTGTATAACGTTATTTTTGCTCTAATAAATATTAAGCCAAAAAAAAAATGTCTTTTTGTATAGCTAGTTCAAAGCTCCACACGGTGACACATTGGTCACACAGCCGAAAACCAAGACAACACTAACAATCTCTTGGGTGTATAGTTTACGATGGTATTAGATTCAATACATATTGTGAGTCCAATACAACGCTACGTACACAAATGCGTGTGAACCTACTGTGAGACCACGTTGGTCTCACGCGGCACAGGAGTCCCAAATTCGTGTGAGACCAACGTGGTCTCATGTGGCACTCAACGTGTTAAGACATTTTCTGCCGTTATTTTTAATTTGTGCTCTGGACTTTGTGCACTTTTTCACAAAGCAAGACTTTTTCTTTTTCTCTCTTTTCATACATGTTCCGCCGACTGGTGACTTAAGACATTTTATGCCCGCAAGTAGCTAGTACCGGACATGTCCGAAACTTAATTTTGGCAGAAATATGAGCATTTTTATACTTTTTGCAAAGAACAAGATACCTTTTAAAGTTTTTCTGTGTATTGTAAAAACTGTATGCTTATCAGTATTTTCTGTGCAGCCCTGCGCACGACTCCCATTCATAAGCACCTCTAATTTTTGTCGTTTGACATTAGGTCTGTTTGGCAGAGAATAATTTGTACGAATTTGTACAAATTCATGGTACAATAACAAGGTAGTGGCAGGAAAGAGAGAAAAAATTCACGTGTATTTTGTTAGTGTTTTTGTTCGGTTCATTGTCAAATCGGACGGACGGTTCTCTTGCCAACAGTATTGCCAGTCTCGAATAGACCACTTGGTTTACAAATATTCGATTTTGATAAAGGATGAAAGAAAACGTAAAAGTACACCAATTAACACCAAAAGCACATAGATTCTTTGTTTTAATCTGTTGTTTGACAATGAGGGGCAAAAGTGCTAAGTCCATAGTTCGCCGATTTTGCGTTAATTCATAAAAGTTAATATAAATCGGCCGAAAGTGTTATATGGTACATCTTCTAGGTAACTGCAAAATAATCCTGATAAACACATCTGTAATTAAAAAGAAAATCATAACGAAAATTGCAAAAATAATTTTCTTTCATCATTGCAAAAAGGTTTCAAATTGCACAGAAAAACAGTTGGCTGGCAATGCTGTTCGCCGAATGTAAATAAAAGCAACACAAATTTTTGACAACCTACCGAACTCTGACGAGAAAAAAATAAAATCCGCTCGCCCGTAACACTACCTTGTTATTGTACCATGTACAAATTTGTACAAATTTTTACTGGATCCTGTTTGTTGACGCCAAATCTCCAGTAACGAGAGAGAAACTGAGAGCTTAAAGTGACAGTTCATTTCGTGAGAACTTGCAAGTTTTTACTGGAGAAATTTTGTCCAGTAACTTTAAGCCAGTAAGAATAAGAACAAGAAAAACATATGACTGGCTGCCATATGATCGACTGCAAAGACAAATATTTTTTGCAAACATTTGGAGGCAAATGGAAACAGCAAAGAAATTGTGCGTTCGCAAGTCTGCTGACCCACAACCGGCTTGATAAGCTATTCCTGCTGCAGCTGAAAAGGAAAAATCGCAGATTGAGCGCAACGAACCATTTGCTTTTTGCATTAAATGTCTGATTTAACTTACGTTTCCCTTCAGCTTCAAATCTGAAAGGAAACTTTTTAATCAGCTGTTTCTTCCTTTAACCCTTCTGTTTTCACCCTTTTTCCTGTGTATTATGAATGTGCGAAGTCCCACTGATGTAACCAAGAGTTAAAACTTGCAAATTCTTACAAATTGCTGTTTGTTCACTTTTTTGGATAGTTTCATTTTTGGGAGCGTAAGCTCGCTTACTCTCCTGATATTTTTTACTGGATAATTTTTACGGCTAGTCTCTTATATATGGGCAGTGAGCTAGCGTACTGAAATTTTTATGGTAGGTAGTATTCACTAATAAACGAGCAATTTTAAATTTTTAGTCGTCGGAGTTGTCTAGTTTATAAGTTATTAATTTTTAAAAATCACAGAAATCGTCTCGCAAATTGACACTTCTTCTTCCACTCCATACAACTGGCATTCACAATAGCAAAAAAGCTGAAGAAATATCTACAGCATTGCCATATTGAAATGTTAAAATTCAGTAGAAATGTACATTTTATTTGCGAATTTGCGGTGAAAAGATATGACGGTATGTTGTTTATGCGAATTTCAACTGAATTTATGTACATTTTATGCGAAATTGAAGTGAATTTACGTGCATGAAGGCAGTAAGAAGGAGTTTGAATACAGAAATACTGTTAGCACTTTACTGATGCCTGGCGCACTAGTTGCTCCTATGAGGGTTATTTTTCAAGCGCCCGGCCGAAGGCCGGCCACACAGAAGGAGTTTGAATACAGAAATACTGTTAGCACTTTACTGATGCCTGGCGCACTAGTTGCTCCTATGAGGGTTATTTTTCAAGCGCCCGGCCGAAGCCCGCCACACAGAAGGAGTTTGAATACAGAAATACTGTTAACACTTTACTGATGCCTGGCGCACTAGTTGCTCCTATGAGGGTTATTTTTCAAGCGCCCGGCCGAAGGCCGGCCACACAAAAGGAGTTTGAATACAGAAATACAAAAATAATATTTCACTGAATCTGAAGCCCTACTTGCACTTAAGAGGTTTATTACCCCTCTCCCCTCTTTTTCCACCTAACCCCTCCACCTTATTGGCAAGTAATTACAAGTTTTCTAGCTTCGAAGGTAAAATTTAAAAAATTCATTAAAAAAAAACTATACACTTCCGACGGTTTTCCTTTCAAGGGGGGTATATGGGGAACCCCCCCTACCCCCCACCAAATTTTATCCCCCTCCTCAACTGCCCATATATAAGAGTCCTTCCATTTTTACTGGAAATCTGGCCAAACAGACCTATTGACATCCCATAGTACATGAAAAGTACTCTCCCTATCTGGCATACCTTGTTATTGTACCATGGCTCGGGTATTTATGTGACAGCGGGTATTTATTTGACAGCAAGAAATGAGCCTGTATAAGTGAGAGCAGCCCGAAGTGTAAAGTCTTTATAGTCTTTGGTTTCAACAGCCAAACAACTCAACACAAGCAAACGCCAATTCCCGAAATGTTCGAAGAGGCTGACAACTTTGCGGACATTTTCCGCGGCGGCTTGCCCTATCTGCTGTTGGCGCTTCCCATTCTGTTTATCTGCTCCGCGAGTCCGGTGCTCGCTTCCAGTGAGTTCACGGTGCAACGCATGTCGCAGTTCGACGTCAATGGAGTAGCCTACGGTGAGTGCCATGACGAGGTTTCAGGAGCATCAGTGTGAATTCGTGAGCAACCACGAAGACGAGTTAAAGTAAGGTTAGGTATTTGATGGAAACGGGGTTATTGATTTAGATGGTTTTTTTATATGGCTCTTTAGGCAGATAACGACAGCCCAAGTGAGTTCTTTCGTTTGCTTTTATCGTACGTTTAGAGGTTAGATGGACCGATCTAATGGCATATCTAAAATATGAATGAAACACGATATGCATTTTGGGTTATTCCAATGGAGCGATAAGACATCCGAACTCATGTCTTGATTGTGAAAGCCTTGTGTTAAAAAGCTAAAGGATAACCACAATATTATACATTTTATGATATCTGATTCAGTGTTTACATTTTCCCATATACAAGTAAGTATGTATTATATTATGCTTCCACACACTGCAGGCTGTCGCGCTTCTGCACTGTCCCTGGAGGCCAAATCGCTATACACTTGGAACACGGGAAGGCACTGTGTCGTCACTAAGTATGCCATAATTTGCCTAATTCAACTTCAGTTACCAAATATTGTATTGTAATACCAGATTGCAGGATATCACCATCGATCAGTTCTGTGAGATTTGCCAGAAGGCCGGCGGTCTGGTGATACTGCTGCCCAACAATATTGGAGGAACGAGTTGGGAAGAAAAGGAGGTATAATCCAGCTACTTAGTTTTCCATTGCAGATTATGATATATTTGCTTTAGCATTTAAATTTGTTGGAACAAGCAATGCTCGCTCAGCCCAGCTCTATTCCCATCTACTTTTCGCCGTACAACAAAGACCTGGAGCGAATCATTGCCGACATTACACGCACAAGCACAGCAGACGGTGGGAAAGAGATAAGTCAACGGGGGTCAGCGCTTTCCGAACTGTTTGCTTCCATATCAGCTAACGGCTACCAAGTGATTGTGTCGGGCGTCAGTCATGCTGCTAGCAAGAACAGTAGAATTCCCATCATCCAGGGGGAGCTGGCAGCACCAAGTAAATTTTCTAAACAAATGGAGGGTGCTGGGGATACGAACGACCAGTTGCCCATGATAATCGTGACAGCACACCTAAACACATTCGGATTGTATAATGTGCGAAAGTGCAAGTGTTAGTTATGAGAAGACGTCGAAATGATTTATTGCGTCATTTAATTCCAGGAGTATCCACTAAATGCGGACGCTGCTGTACTGATGACCATTGCCGATGTGTTTAGCAAGATGCACAATACACCCAATGCGGTGCCGAAATACCGTTTGCACTCTTCTCAATTTCCAGGGCGTGAAAAAGTGGCTGGACGAAAATGTGCAACTTCAGGTAACGTAGGGCTAATGACGTTTTACTGTTACAATTATTTGAACTTTAATTATGCATACGACACGAAAAAAATGTGTCGCGCCAAAGGACGGTCTAGTGTCCATCACTGGCAATCTGATTGCTGCCAGGAAACAGGCTAGCATCGAAGCAGAGGTTTGAGATAGATCCAAATCTATAATAAGTTGCCTGTGTAGTCGCGTCCGATAACATCGCTAGCAAGTTTCGATAAGTGCTTCCTTTGCTCAAATTTGATAACCAATTGCCATGCATGCGTAAACATTTTTGGGTTGAAATTTTCCTTTACACAGAACGTTGACTTTGTACTTTGCCTGGACAGCATTGCGCAGCCGCTCAACAGTGAGATCGGCTCCATGTATATGCATGTCTCGAAGCCGCCCAAGGACGGCACGACCATGAATAATTTTTATAAGGTGTTGAGGTCGGTGGGTGTGCAACACAACAACATTACTGTCGACGGAGTGCACAAGAAGATCAACTTGGCCGACATCCAGTTGGCTGGGAGCATGAGCGTTTTAGCATGAAGCGGCTGCCTGCGTTCACCTTGTCCGCTTTGAAGTCGCCTAAAGAGCCTGTGCGCACCACCATCTTTAAGGACATGGACGAACCGATTTTGACTCAAACACAGAAGCACGCCAAAGTGATAGCCGAGGCATTGGCCCGCTACGTCTATGGCATCGAGGAGCAAAGCGAAATATTCGCTGCAGCATTGGTATGCCAGTTTTATTCATTTTGCACTCTAGTAGAAACAATTTGTGCTGTTTTCTGTCCTTCCGCAGCAAGAAGACCAGCAGCTCGTCAAGTCTTATATGCAGTCAGTTATATGTCAGCGCTGCACAACAACGACTTGAAGAATGCCTTTGAAAAGTACCTCAAGAACGTGAAGCTTATGTACGACAAGCCCGACGCGCGCGAGCCCGACTTCATGCTATACGAGGGCCAGGAGGCGCACCTGAATGTCTATCACGTCAAGCCCGCCGTCTTCGATCTCTTCCTCACCATACTCATCTGCGCATACTTGGCGTGCGTGTACTTTATTATACAATACTTTCCGGCATTGTAGCAAATGTACTGTAACTTAAGCGGATGAAGCAGCTGTACCACAGCTGTGCGCGGCCAGTTTTGACCGCTCTATGCTAGTAACAAGAACAACAAAACAGTAAGCAATATTTAAAATAGCCAAAATATTTGTTTGCGTTGTAATTCGGTTCAAATTCAATTCGGTTAAATTTCTCAAAAACCAGATATCAATTATGAAGTACTTGTATTTTCGCAAACAAAACAAAGAACGAGACCGATTTATACAATTAAGAAAAAAATGTATGTAGCCAAATACAGAAATTCTGAAAACAAAGAAATTGGTTTTATTTCTTACAAGGGCACGTGTTTCCTTCATACTTCAAAGAACGATAAAAATAAAAAAAAGTAAAATGTCGGCCTGCAAGAAACTACAAAAATATATATGCACGTATGTATATGTGCGCATAGATGAAGAAAGTTATGAACTGAAACATTATGTTATTATAATGAGATAAGTGACAGCGCTACGTCGTCACTTCTTGATGACCATCAGCAATCCAACATCGTCTCCAACGTTTTCAATGGTGTAGCGAACCCCTGCAAAATATAAGTAGAATAAATGTAATTCTGAAGAAAGAACAGAGATAAGGGCACTCACCTATATTTATGGCGATCATATCGCCTATATTGAATGTGCCGTGCTCGCGGTCGGTGCCGACGTCAAATTCGCCAGCCAGTACGATAAAATGCTACAATACAAAAGTTAATTATAATAAAAGCACGAAAATATTTAAAATAAAAAATCATATGTGAATACGAAGAGACGCGCTCAAAGGACAAAAATAAAAGCAAAATTTACCAAGTGGTATTTCTTTGCCTTTTTCGCTGGTTTCTTATGCCTAGGCTTGAGCGCAGATATCCCAGGCTCACCCTATCATCCGTGTCATAAAATGCATAGTCAATATCCTCGAGTTCGGTGAACATGAGATTCCCCGCTGCCGCTAAATTACAACAAATATGAAGACTTTAACAATTTCAAAGCACTTAATGCTGACTTAAAGCAGCGCATATCCATGAACATCTGTTCGTGACCGCTCGGCATTTGGGTCTGCCACAACTCTTTCAGCCACGACAGCAGGTCAACCGTCGAGTTAACTGCCGTCCTGGTTGCTGCTGGCGATACTCTATTCCCCGCTTTGGCCATGGTCACGGAAGGCGATGGTGGTGCAGAAAATGTGTCTGCTGCTTGCGGCTCGCGATCATTCACATTACTTGTGGTAACCAACTCCGGGACAGCAGACGACGGCAAATTCAAGCGCTGCAGTCGCACACGTACCTTTCTCGTGCGTTTCGTTCCGTCGATGCAGCTCGATGGTGCCGTAGGCGATGTAGCCCTGCTCTGCACTGATGCGTGCTTTAGCTGATCGAAGATATTATTCAACTCATTGACCGGTGCCGGCGGTACCTTTATATGACTATGCTCTAATCTAGTCTGGGTGATGTTGCTCGTCGGTGTGCTGGCCTGCCCTTTTCGTTTTACAAGCGGTGCACGCTTTTTCGGCTGTTGACTTGTTTTCTTCGCGGTCGTGGATGTTTCTTTGTAGGTTGCAGGCACGTCATCCAATTCCGTAACTGCCTCAAATATTGCAGACAATTCCCGCCTTTGATGCTCAGCAAAGGCGGACACGCGTCCATCATTCACTGACGCAGTTGTTTGGCAGCTGGCGTCCGTATCACCCGTTAGATTCAGGTCCGATGCCGTCGAAGACTGTCCCTGACGTGGCTTTCTGCCACGTCCATGGCTGCGGCTCACCAACGAATGTTTACTAGAAGGCTTTGTCAATTTCCGTGCCTCTCGCAGCTCTAGTTGCTGAAATATAAACTGCTCGACAGAGTTTTTCACGGGCACGTGCACACGCTTCGATCTACGAAGTGATGGTACTGCAACGGCAAAGGCAACAGGTAAGTAATAATTAGTAAATAGGATGTTTGAAGTAACTCTTTCACCTTCTGATGCGTCCAACTGGATTGACGCTGCCGTTTTTTCTGTGCGTTTGTTCTTGCTCTTGGAGCTGACCCGCACTTTTGGCGCTGGCAACAAGGGTTTTTTGAATATGGTATCATCCGATTCGATGCTCATTGCAGCGCTGTCTGCCGCAGAATCCAAAAACGGTACTGGTGGCGGTATAATTTCCTCGCATGAATTGGCTTTCGAATTGGACGAGCGCGAATGTCGTGTAGGTCTTGGTGATACATCTCTTAAAGGCGTTGGCAGTTCACCGCTTATATGTGGAGGCGGTGATGACACGTGCAGCGAGGTGATAGGCGAAGTGTCGGGCGGTGTAGGAATTGGTGACAAGTTACCACCCTCTTCCTGCTCAGCGTCTGAATGACCTTTGGAGTACAGCGAACGCTTGGACTTGTTCAGCGGTCGGTGTTTGCCCACGTTGTTTCGCACATCGAGATATTTCTCCACCAGCTCAGGCTATTGGTTAAGTAAAACACTTTAGAAAAATACTTGAAAGATGTAACTGTCACTTACCATTTTATTTTTACATTTGCTGCGACGGCTATTTTTGAATAGCTTCGAGCGATTACAAGATGATTGCACCTGTAATGAAGACATACATTTTTTTAGAAAAAAAAGTATGTAAGTTACTAGAAAACTTACAAATGATATACGATCACAACTACGTTCGCCCACTAGAGATGAATTATACTCGGCGCTAATTCCTATCAGCGCAGGTAATGACTCGTTTCTTGAAGACGTCACAGTGTTAACTGCCAAACTGTTGCATGCCGGTAGTAGACTATCACGAAAGTTTTCCGGCACCATTTCTTCATCCTGCGGCTGTACCTGTTGCTCAGTTTGTACAAATTCGAGTCCATCGATGTTGCCTTCTAGATTGCGACGCAATATCTCAATTTGTATTTGTTCCTCTAGCTGCAGCTGCCGCTCGATAGCCTGTTGCTTGGCTGCGACCGAGTGGCGTCGCCCCGATATTGGGAAAACGTCACCGATCGAATTGCGTTTGCGCAGATCAAGTATTTCATAATTGGTAAGTCGCGCTAGATGCGACTTCAACTCATCAGCAAACTTTTCGCCGTTAATCGGTATATTAGGTGCCTTGTTCAGTGGCCGTTTTCGCGCCGCTTCTTTTCGGTTTGCATCTTGATGGTTATGCATTTTGAATGGGTGAGCAGGCGGTGGTCCCGCTTCGGTAACTGTGCTCGGTAGCTTCAAGCATTCGGCCGAATAACGATTACGGCGGGAACCCGCAAGTCTGCGCAAATTCCGACTGGGCCCATGAGGCCAAGGGACACTCACTGGTTTAGCGGCGACCAAATTCAACGGTCCGCTCTTCCGACTGCAAGAAGCGATCGTCGGCGCTGTCTCGTTAGCGTCTTCGTCGTCATCCTCAGTCATGATTTCGGCAAGCGACAGATCATGCCGTTGTGTTTGGGTCGACAACGGTGGCAGAGAACTTTTGTGGTCCATTCTGCTACTTTTACCGTTCATCACATTGTCTGGACTACTTTTTGATTTTGACAGCGTTTTATTTACTTGCGACTTTTCATAGTGTAGCTGCGGCGATACTGGCTTTTCATTACGCGGAGGTGATGGCGGTGTTTGCTTTCCGTCTTTCTGCTGCACAGGTTGTTGCTCAGCAGGATCTGCTGCATCGTCCTCTTTACGACACTCCTCAGCGGCATCATGCACCAATACTCGTCGGGTTGCCTCCGTCGGCGGTACGCCATTGAAAGTTTGTTGCACTGGTATCACAATTTTCGTTATTTGTAGCCTTGTACTGTCTAGGGATTTTAGCAGCCTTTGAGTTTCTTGAAGCAGCTCCTGTGTGCCCAACACCTCCGTGTTTGGCTGATGTTGCGAAGAAGCTACGCTCGGACATCGTTCAGGCATCTCAGTATTGGCATCTATCTGGTGCACGGAGCTATGTCGCGAGCGCGGCGTGCAGGACGCCTCTCTGATGTGCTGTGGACTGGTCGGCTCCGTGTGTAAATTGTTGCTGTTGTTTTCCTTCTCGTGAAACTTCTGAATTGTTGCCTCTAGCACGTCCTCCAGCATTTCACGCAGTTCTTTGTCTTTTTGACGAAGAGGTGACAATCCAAACGACAGCGATGATTTGCTAGCGTCAGCATTGGTAAAAGTCACACCTATCGCAGGTGCTACATCACCGCCAGCTGAATCAGTTTTTTGTGCCTGGGAGGTAACCGGAGACGTCAACTGTGGGCGACACACAGGCGTGCTGCACACGAGCGGGGCCTGCAAATTTATTATTTAAACTCTACTGTACAGACTGGTAGAAATCTGACTTGGTTGGTGGCTAAATTGAGATGGCATCCTCTTGCCTTACGCCTGCGCAATTATCGGAATAAGCGAGCATGCATAAACGATTTCAAACAGATTTATAATTCAAGAGAATAAACGATTTCAATTGAATAAATAGACAGGACTAATTAGTGAAGTACAACAACAACCAAATGATGAACATCGGACATAGTTACATATATTACTGCACAAAACTTACGAAGTCTGGTGTGGACAGCGTGCTCTCGAATTCTTTCAATAGCGTTCGACGACCACCGACGCCTAGTTGTGACAGCCGTCTCAACGAGTAACGACGCAATCGATCTGCAGTGCCTAAGCCGCCACTGCGCCGCGCTGGGGACAGGGGCCGTATTGGTAATAAACAAACCATCGGCTGTGAATGCACAAGCGGTGGTCGAACGACATATGGAGCTTCAGGTTCCCCAATAGGCATGATTTCTTCTTCGTTCTCTTCCTTTATTTTTGGCCGAGGTACACTAGACTCGTCCACAGCTGGAAAATGTTCCGATGTCAGAGTTTTGTCTTTCTCAAGTTCTTCTTTAAGAGGTGCATTCGCATCGCTTTCCTCTACTCTCAATTTCAGCGGAGATGACTTAAGTTTATCTGGCGACTCTGCAGTCTGTTGATGGTGTTCTCCCTTCTGTCGGCCTTGCGTATTCCGCGGCGTACTGACCCGCTTAACTTGCACATTCAGGCTAAACCGTTCCGACTCAAAATCGAAGACGGGTCGTGCTGGCCGCACTTTGCCTGTTTTCTTTTGCAAAAATTGCGCCAGCCGATGT
The DNA here is from genome assembly GCA_964056695.1 of Melieria picta. NCBI lineage: Eukaryota > Metazoa > Arthropoda > Insecta > Diptera > Ulidiidae > Melieria > Melieria picta. The sequence continues at coordinate 68,355,251 of OZ057398.1, forward strand.
CCTTCACTGTCATCCAGGAACTCGGAGAACTCGCCGACACTGAAGCGATCCGCGGACCTATGAAAGTATAATCACAAGTCATAAGCTAATCATCAATTAATACACCAACTTTATGATAAAGCCCGCGCACACAGCACAGCCCAAGCACAATTTATATCTTTAAATGGTCACAGCACCAACACTTCAGTAGCTTATTTCTATCGACTTCAGAATGCAATGTTTGTGATGACGCAGTCAAGGGACGCTGCCTGACTGTAACATCGTAGCCACTTATAGCGCATTTATGCTATCATGTTGTTTATGCTTTAGCACACATTGCATTACACTTACATTTTAGTCTTTTTTCCAGCTAAATTGAAATATATTGATATTTTTCGCTCGATATTAATCCCCGCTTGTTTTTTCACACTCCGAAAGCCGTTAATACGCCATTTTCAAATCTAGCAGAGTCGCAATCGACTTCTAGAGTGAAGTACAGCGCGCTCTGGGCGGGGTTGCCGTGTTTGTAATAATCAAGTTGTAGGTGGACTGTTCTATAACGGCTCATACAAAAATCCGTTGATTGGCATGGTACGTCCCGGTGATCATTCTTCAGTACATCAGCCACACGTGCTGGCTGACGTCCAGGCGTTACGAACCCTATACAGAGTCTATACTAGTCTTGAAACTCCTGTAAAATGAATTGGCAGCACTCATATCGAGCTGTCACATCAAGCCCAATCGCTGTCACATCAGGACCGGGCAGGCAACATGCTTCCCACCACGAAAGATACTGCGCAGATAACGTTGTCTGAGAAAGCGTTTGTCGTATGTTCTCGAAAAGTCAATACAACATACGATTTTGTTTTTCGGAGCGACATTTCTCCCGCGAAATTTCGTGGTGAAAGTAATTTTCAACGTTCTTTCGTTATTATTTCGCTTGTTTGATTGCGAAACCATACAAAAGACAATTAACAACAAAATTAAATAAATATTTCAACTGCAGTGCTTTTTTAATATTTTACCAGCATTTCAGCGAAAGTAAGTATATTCTTCAATTTGGAAATGAATTTTCTTACGAAAATTATATTTATTTCATAGAAATGCCTCAACAACGACGTTGTGTCCTCGGATGTCCTCTTCTTGTAAGCCTATTTAATTTTCCCAATAAGGAATCGGATTTATACAGGTGAGTTTTAAGAAAGTGCATTTACTTATAAGTGTAAAGTGTAAGACCAGCGCACTTAATTTCAAGTGCGTTTATGTTTCAATAAAAACTAAACATAAACTGTTTTTTTACAATTGCATATGTGCAATCGGCAATTCATCCTCAGTCCACCACTGCTGAACAGCGACAGAGCTCGACCGTTACGCATTTCAGCGGTCCAAATGGTAGTACTTGCGAACTTAAGAAGTTCAATTTTTTATAATTAAAAAAATGTTTGCTTTATATAAAATGCAATGCTTTGTGTGGTCCTTGGTATTAATAATTTGTAAATAATTTGGTATAGGGTTATGAAATATGTATATATATATTATATATTTATATAAATATATATTATATAATATCATTTATTATATAATTATAAAATAATTTGGTAGTTTTTGTTTCTTGGATGTAACAATCGTAATTTGTAGTATTATTAGTGTACTAAAGTATAATATAGGCACAACGAATGGATCCGCATTTTAGGTGTGGAAGGATCGTTTGTCTGAGATCGGCATTTTTCGCCAGAGATGCGTGGCAAAAAAAACTACTGGGTTGGGCCGTCCCAGATTTAAATTTAACTAGTAATGTTTCTTGTTCATCTACCCTGAGTGAACAAAATTCAATTATTGAATTAGGAGTTGAAGATTTTTTTCCAATACCTTCAACTCCAAGAGTAGCTTCCCGGAAGCCTCTTTTGCCTTTCTTTTCGTCTGAAGTTGCGTCAACTTCTGCTACTCCTTTACCTTTAGTCGATTGCAGCCCTATAACGAAGAAGCAGAAATTAGGAGTTGATAGAGTAGTCCAAACAGCCAAGAGTCTAAGCGCAGGGACATCGAGGAAACGAAAGCAAGCTGAGGAGATTAGGGTTTTAAAAAATAAATTATGCGAAAGGGATAATGAGATTAGGGATTTGAAAAGAAAACTTAATGAGGCGACAGCGCAGTTAACAGCTTGCAAAGAGGAGTTAAGATGTCGGCAGTATGAGGAAGAGGTAGGAAAGATAGGAGAAATTTGTTTGAAACTGCCGCAATATTTAGGGACATTAGTAAAAAATAGTCTTAAAAATAGCTGCCGCAATCCAAAAGGCCGAAGGTTTGTAGATTCTTTTAAGACTCTTGCATTAGGAATTTTTTTTTATCTCCCATGTGCTATAGGCATTTAAAAGAGTCCCTGAATTTGCCAGAGGAAAAAACACTCTATGAGTTTGTTTCTAACTAGCCTCGTTCCCCAGGTTGCTCGAATAGCAGCATTAAAGCGTTAGAGTTCCGTAGTCGAGGTTTCACGCGTGAGCAAAAATTTGTCTCTTTAGCTTGTGATGAAATGTCACTGAAGCGACATCTTCAATATGACCGTAAATCGGACAAAATAATAGGTTTGGAAGATTTTGGCGATGAAAATCGCACACACAGGCTAGCTACTAGTGTTTTAACAATATTAGTGCAAGGAATAGGTGGGGAACCATGGACCCAACCGTTTGCATACTTTTTCGTCATTGGTACTTGCAAAGGAGATGTCGCCAAAAAATATATATTTGAGGCCATTAGCCAACTACAAAACATAGGATTAACTGTTTGCCATTTTGTTTGCGATCAGGGTAGAAATTTTCAAAATTTCTCAGTATTAGTGAAGACCACCCTTACTTCGAGGTTAATGGCCAGAAGGTATTTTTTTCTTTGACTCTCCCCATCTTTTGAAAAGCACTAGGAACTGCATTGAAAATTGTAAAAATAAAATTTTCTTTAAAGATAATCGCGTTAAGTGGGACGACATTGTCCATTTTTATAATGTCGATTCCCAACTAAATGTTAAATGTGCACATAAGCTAACAGATGCACATATTAGACCTTCAGTCTTTCAGAAAATGAGCGTGAAATTAGCGTCTCAAGTTTTTAGTAACTCTGTCGCGTCAGCTATGTATATCAAACACAGAAGCACGCCAAAGTGATAGCCGAGGCATTGGCCCGCTACGTCTATGGCATCGAGGAGCAAAGCGAAATATTCGCTGCAGCATTGGTATGCCAGTTTTATTCATTTTGCACTCTAGTAGAAACAATTTGTGCTGTTTTCTGTCCTTCCGCAGCAAGTAGACCAGCAGCTCGTCAAGTCTTATATGCAGTTAAAGTCAGCGCTGCACAACAACGACTTGAAGAATGCCTTTGAAAAGTACCTCAAGAACGTGAAGCTTATGTACGACAAGCCCGACGCGCGCGAGCCCGACTTCATGCTATACGAGGGCCAGGAGACGCACCTGAATATCTATCACGTCAAGCCCGCCGTCTTCGATCTCTTCCTCACCATACTCATCTGCGCATACTTGGCGTGCGTGTACTTTATTATACAATACTTTCCGGCGTTGTAGCAAATGTACTGTAACTTAAGCGGATGAAGCAGCTGTACCACAACTGTGCGCGGCCAGTTTTGACCGCTCTATGCTAGTAACAAGAACAACAAAACAGTAAGCAATATTTAAAATAGCCAAAATATTTGTTTGCGTTGTAATTCGGTTCAAATTCAATTCGGTTAAATTTCTCAAAAACCAGATATCAATTATGAAGTACCGAAGACCGATTTATACAATTAAGAAAAAAATGTATGTAGCCAAATACAGAAATTCTGAAAACAAAGAAATTGGTTTTATTTCTTACAAGGGCACGTGTTTCCTTCATACTTCAAAGAACGATAAAAATAAAAAAAAGTAAAATGTCGGCCTGCAAGAAACTACAAAAATATTTATGCACGTATGTATATGTGCGCATAGATGAAGAAAGTTATGAACTGAAACATTATGTTATTATAATGAGATAAGTGACAGCGCTACGTCGTCACTTCTTGATGACCATCAGCAATCCAACATCGTCTCCAACGTTTTCAATGGTGTAGCGAACCCCTGCAAAATATAAGTAGAATAAATGTAATTCTGAAGAAAGAACAGAGATAAGGGCACTCACCTATATTTATGGCGATCATATCGCCTATATTGAATGTGCCGTGCTCGCGGTCGGTGCCGACGTCAAATTCGCCAGCCAGTACGATAAAATGCTACAATACAAAAGTTAATTATAATAAAAGCACGAAAATATTTAAAATAAAAAATCATATGTGAATACGAAGAGACGCGCTCAAAGGACAAAAATAAAAGCAAAATTTACCAAGTGGTATTTCTTTGCCTTTTTCGCTGGTTTCTTATGCCTAGGCTTGAGCGCAGATATCCCAGGCTCACCCTATCATCCGTGTCATAAAATGCATAGTCAATATCCTCGAGTTCGGTGAACATGAGATTCCCCGCTGCCGCTAAATTACAACAAATATGAAGACTTTAACAATTTCAAAGCATTTAATGCTGACTTACAGCAGCGCATATCCATGAACATCTGTTCGTGACCGCTCGGCATTTGGGTCTGCCACAACTCTTTCAGCCACGACAGCAGGTCAACCGTCGAGTTAACTGCCGTCCTGGTTGCTGCTGGCGATACTCTATTCCCCGCTTTGGCCATGGTCACGGAAGGCGATGGTGGTGCAGAAAATGTGTCTGCTGCTTGCGGCTCGCGATCATTCACATTACTTGTGGTAACCAACTCCGGGACAGCAGACGACGGCAAATTCAAGCGCTGCAGTCGCACACGTACCTTTCTCGTGCGTTTCGTTCCGTCGATGCAGCTCGATGGTGCCGTAGGCGATGTAGCCCTGCTCTGCACTGATGCGTGCTTTAGCTAATCGAAGATATTATTCAACTCATTGACCGGTGCCGGCGGTACCTTTATATGACTATGCTCTAATCTAGTCTGGGTGATGTTGCTCGTCGGTGTGCTGGCCTGCCCTTTTCGTTTTACAAGCGGTGCACGCTTTTTCGGCTGTTGACTTGTTTTCTTCGCGGTCGTGGATGTTTCTTTGTAGGTTGCAGGCACGTCATCCAATTCCGTAACTGCCTCAAATATTGCAGACAATTCCCGCCTTTGATGCTCAGCAAAGGCGGACACGCGTCCATCATTCACTGACGCAGTTGTTTGGCAGCTGGCGTCCGTATCACCCGTTAGATTCAGGTCCGATGCCGTCGAAGACTGTCCTTGACGTGGCTTTCTGCCACGTCCATGGCTGCGGCTCACCAACGAATGTTTACTAGAAGGCTTTGTCAATTTCCGTGCCTCTCGCAGCTCTAGTTGCTGAAATATAAACTGCTCGACAGAGTTTTTCACGGGCACGTGCACACGCTTCGATCTACGAAGTGATGGTACTGCAACGGCAAAGGCAACAGGTAAGTAATAATTAGTAAATAGGATGTTTGAAGTAACTCTTTCACCTTCTGATGCGTCCAACTGGATTGACGCTGCCGTTTTTTCTGTGCGTTTGTTCTTGCTCTTGGAGCTGACCCGCACTTTTGGCGCTGGCAACAAGGGTTTTTTGAATATGGCATCATCCGATTCGATGCTCATTGCAGCGCTGTCTGCCACAGCATCCAAAAACGGTACTGGTGGCGGTATAATTTCCTCGCATGAATTGGCTTTCGAATTGGACGAGCGCGAATGTCGTGTAGGTCTTGGTGATACATCTCTTAAAGGCGTTGGCAGTTCACCGCTTATATGTGGAGGCGGTGATGACACGTGCGGCGAGGTGATAGGCGAAGTGGCGGGCGGTGTAGGAATTGGTGACAAGTTACCACCCTCTTCCTGCTCAGCGTCTGAATGACCTTTGGAGTACAGCGAACGCTTGGACTTGTTCAGCGGTCGGTGTTTGCCCACGTTGTTTAGCACATCGAGATATTTCTCCACCAGCTCAGGCTATTGGTTAAGTAAAACACTTTAGAAAAATACTTGAAAGATGTAACTGTCACTTACCATTTTATTTTTACATTTGCTGCGACGGCTGTTTTTGAATAGCTTCGAGCGATTAGAAGATGATTGCACCTGTAATGAAGACATAAATTTTTTTAGAAAAAAAAGTATGTAAGTTACTAGAAAACTTACAAATGATATACGATCACAACTACGTTCGCCCACTAGAGATGAATTATACTCGGCGCTAATGCCTATCAGCGCAGGTAATGACTCGTTTCTTGAAGACGTCACAGTGTTAACTGCCAAACTGTTGCATGCCGGTAGTAGACTATCACGAAAGTTTTCCGGCACCATTTCTTCATCCTGCGGCTGTACCTGTTGCTCAGTTTGTACAGATTCGAGTCCATCGATGTTGCCTTCTAGATTGCGACGCAATATCTCAATTTGTATTTGTTCCTCTAGCTGCAGCTGCCGCTCGATAGCCTGTTGCTTGGCTGCGACCGAGTGGCGTCGCCCCGATATTGGGAAAACGTCACCGATCGAATTGCGTTTGCGCAGATCAAGTATTTCGTAATTGGTAAGTCGCGCTAGATGCGACTTCAACTTATCAGCAAACTTTTCGCCGTTAATCGGTATATTAGGTGCCTTGTTCAGTGGCCGTTTTCGCGCCGCTTCTTTTCGGTTTGCATCTTGATGGTTATGCATTTTGAATGGGTGAGCAGGCGGTGGTCCCGCTTCGGTAACTGTGCTCGGTAGCTTCAAGCATTCGGGCGAATAACGATTACGGCGGGAACCCGCAAGTCTGCGCAAATTCCGACTGGGCCCATGAGGCCAAGGGACACTCACTGGTTTAGCGGCGACCAAATTCAACGGTCCGCTCTTCCGACTGCAAGAAGCGATCGTCGGCGCTGTCTCGTTAGCGTCTTCGTCGTCATCCTCAGTCATGATTTCGGCAAGCGACAGATCATGCCGTTGTGTTTGGGTCGACAACGGTGGCAGAGAACTTTTGTGGTCCATTCTGCTACTTTTACCGTTCATCACATTGTCTGGACTACTTTTTGATTTTGACAGCGTTTTATTTACTTGCGACTTTTCATAGTGTAGCTGCGGCGATACTGGCTTTTCATTACGCGGAGGTGATGGCGGTGTTTGCTTTCCGTCTTTCTGCTGCACAGGTTGTTGCTCAGCAGGATCTGCTGCATCGTCCTCTTTACGACACTCCTCAGCGGCATCATGCACCAATACTCGTCGGGTTGCCTCCGTCGGCGGTACGCCATTGAAAGTTTGTTGCACTGGTATCACAATTTTCGTTATTTGTAGCCTTGTACTGTCTAGGGATTTTAGCAGCCTTTGAGTTTCTTGAAGCAGCTCCTGTGTGCCCAACACCTCCGTGTTTGGCTGATGTTGCGAAGAAGCTACGCTCGGACATCGTTCAAGCATCTCAGTATTGGCATCTATCTGGTGCACGGAGCTATGTCGCGAGCGCGGCGTGCAGGACGCCTCTTTGATGTGCTGTGGACTGGTCGGCTCCGTGTGTAAATTGTTGCTGTTGTTTTCCTTCTCGTGAAACTTCTGAATTGTTGCCTCTAGCACGTCCTCCAGCATTTCACGCAGTTATTTGTCTTTTTGACGAAGAGGTGACAATCCAAACGACAGCGATGATTTGCTAGCGTCAGCATTGGTAAAAGTCACACCTATCGCAGGTGCTACATCACCGCCAGCTGAATCAGTTTTTTGTGCCTGGGAGGTAACCGGAGACGTCAACTGTGGGCGACACACAGGCGTGCTGCACACGAGCGGGGCCTGCAAATTTATTATTTAAACTCTACTGTACAGACTGGTAGAAATCTGACTTGGTTGGTGGCTAAATTGAGATGGCATCCTCTTGCCTTACGCCTGCGCAATTATCGGAATAAGCGAGCATGCATAAACGATTTCAAACAGATTTATAATTCAAGAGAATAAACGATTTCAATTGAATAAATAGACAGGACTAAGTAGTGAAGTACAACAACCAAATGATGAACATCGGACATAGTTACATATATTACTGCACAAAACTTACGAAGTCTGGTGTGGACAGCGTGCTCTCGAATTCTTTCAATAGCGTTCGACGACCACCGACGCCTAGTTGTGACAGCCGTCTCAACGAGTAACGACGCAATCGATCTGCAGTGCCTAAGCCGCCACTGCGCCGCGCTGGGGACAGGGGCCGTATTGGTAATAAACAAACCATCGGCTGTGAATGCACAAGCGGTGGTCGAACGACATGTGGAGCTTCAGGTTCCCCAATTGGCATGATTTCTTCTTCGTTCTCTTCCTTTATTTTTGGCCGAGGTACACTAGACTCGTCCACAGCTGGAAAATGTTCCGATGTCAGAGTTTTGTCTTTCTCAAGTTCTTCTTTAAGAGGTGCATTCGCATCGCTTTCCTCTACTCTCAATTTCAGCGGAGATGACTTAAGTTTATCTGGCGACTCTGCAGTCTGTTGATGGTGTTCTCCCTTCTGTCGGCCTTGCGTATTCCGCGGCGTACTGACCCGCTTAACTTGCACATTCAGGCTAAACCGTTCCGACTCAAAATCGAAGACGGGTCGTGCTGGCCGCACTTTGCCTGTTTTCTTTTGCAAAAATTGCGCCAGCCGATGTCCTTCACTGTCATCCAGGAACTCGGAGAACTCGCCGACACTGAAGCGATCCGCGGACCTATGAAAGTATAATCACAAGTCATAAGCTAATCATCAATTAATACACCAACTTTATGATAAAGCCCGCGCACACAGCACAGCCCAAGCACAATTTATATCTTTAAATGGTCACAGCACCAACACTTCAGTAGCTTATTTCTATCGACTTCAGAATGCAATGTTTGTGATGACGCAGTCAAGGGACGCTGCCTGACTGTAACATCGTAGCCACTTATAGCGCATTTATGCTATCATGTTGTTTATGCTTTAGCACACATTGCATTACACTTACATTTTAGTCTTTTTTCCAGCTAAATTGAAATATATTGATATTTTTCGCTCGATATTAATCCCCGCTTGTTTTTTCACACTCCGAAAGCCGTTAATACGCCATTTTTCAAATCTAGCAGAGTCGCAATCGACTTCTAGAGTGAAGTACAGCGCGCTCTGGGCGGGGTTGCCGTGTTTGTAATAATCAAGTTGTAGGTGGACTGTTCTATAACGGCTCATACAAAAATCCGTTGATTGGCATGGTACGTCCCGGTGATCATTCTTCAGTACATCAGCCACACGTGCTGGCTGACGTCCAGGCGTTACGAACCCTATACAGAGTCTATACTAGTCTTGAAACTCCTGTAAAATGAATTGGCAGCACTCATATCGAGCTGTCACATCAAGCCCAATCGCTGTCACATCAGGACCGGGCAGGCAACATGCTTCCCACCACGAAAGATACTGCGCAGATAACGTTGTCTGAGAAAGCGTTTGTCGTATGTTCTCGAAAAGTCAATACAACATACGATTTTGTTTTTCGGAGCGACATTTCTCCCGCCAAATTTCGTGGTGAAAGTAATTTTCAACGTTCTTTCGTTATTATTTCGCTTGTTTGATTGCGAAACCATACAAAAGACAATTAACAACAAAATTAAATAAATATTTCAACTGCAGTGCTTTTTTAATATTTTACCAGCATTTCAGCGAAAGTAAGTATATTCTTCAATTTGGAAATGAATTTTCTTACGAAAATTATATTTATTTCATAGAAATGCCTCAACAACGACGTTGTGTCCTCGGATGTCCTCTTCCTGTAAGCCTATTTAATTTTCCCAATAAGGAATCGGATTTATACAGGTGAGTTTTAAGAAAGTGCATTTACTTATAAGTGTAAAGTGTAAGACCAGCGCACTTAATTTCAAGTGCGTTTATGTTTCAATAAAAACTAAACATAAACTGTTTTTTTACAATTGCATATGTGCAATCGGCAATTCATCCTCAGTCCACCACTGCTGAACAGCGACAGAGCTCGACCGTTACGCATTTCAGCGGTCCAAATGGTAGTACTTGCGAACTTAAGAAGTTCAATTTTTTATAATTAAAAAAATGTTTGCTTTATATAAAATGCAATGCTTTGTGTGGTCCTTGGTATTAATAATTTGTAAATAATTTGGTATAGGGTTATGTAATATGTATATATATATTATATATTTATATAAATATATATTATATAATATCATTTATTATATAATTATAAAATAATTTGGTAGTTTTTGTTTCTTGGATGTAACAATCGTAATTTGTAGTATTATTAGTGTACTAAAGTATAATATAGGCACAACGAATGGATCCGCATTTTAGGTGTGGAAGGATCGTTTGTCTGCGATCGGCATTTTTCGCCAGAGATGCGTGGCAAAAAAAAACTACTGGGTTGGGCCGTCCCAGATTTAAATTTAACTAGTAATGTTTCTTGTTCATCTACCCTGAGTGAACAAAATTCAATTATTGAATTAGGAGTTGAAGATTTTTTTCCAATACCTTCAACTCCAAGAGTAGCTTCCCGGAAGCCTCTTTTGCCTTTCTTTTCGTCTGAAGTTGCGTCAACTTCTGCTACTCCTTTACCTTTAGTCGATTGCAGCCCTATAACGAAGAAGCAGAAATTAGGAGTTGATAGAGTAGTCCAAACAGCCAAGAGTCTAAGCGCAGGGACATCGAGGAAACGAAAGTAAGCTGAGGAGATTAGGGTTTTAAAAAATAAATTATGCGAAAGGGATAATGAGATTAGGGATTTGAAAAGAAAACTTAATGAGGCGACAACGCAGTTAACAGCTTGCAAAGAGGAGTTAAGATGTCGGCAGTATGAGGAAGAGGTAGGAAAGATAGGAGAAATTTGTTTGAAACTGCCGCAATATTTAGGGACATTAGTAAAAAATAGTCTTAAAAATAGCTGCCGCAATCCAAAAGGCCGAAGGTTTGTAGATTCTTTTAAGACTCTTGCATTAGGAATTTTTTTTATCTCCCATGTGCTATAGGCATTTAAAAGAGTCCCTGAATTTGCCAGAGGAAAAAACACTCTATGAGTTTGTTTCTAACTAGCCTCGTTCCCCAGGTTGCTCGAATAGCAGCATTAAAGCGTTAGAGTTCCGTAGTCGAGGTTTCACGCGTGAGCAAAAATTTGTCTCTTTAGCTTGTGATGAAATGTCACTGAAGCGACATCTTCAATATGACCGTAAATCGGACAAAATAATAGGTTTGGAAGATTTTGGCGATGAAAATCGCACACACAGGCTAACTACTAGTGTTTTAACAATATTAGTGCAAGGAATAGGTGGGGAACCATGGACCCAACCGTTTGCATACTTTTTCGTCCATGGTACTTGCAAAGGAGATGTCGCCAAAAAATATATATTTGAGGCCATTAGCCAACTACAAAACATAGGATTAACTGTTTGCCATTTTGTTTGCGATCAGGGTAGAAATTTTCAAAATTTAGCAAAAATTCTCAGTATTAGTGAAGACCACCCTTACTTCGAGGTTAATGGCCAGAAGGTATTTTTTTCTTTGACTCTCCCCATCTTTTGAAAAGCACTAGGAACCGCATTGAAAATTGTAAAAATAAAATTTTCTTTAAAGATAATCGCGTTAAGTGGGACGACATTGTCCATTTTTATAATGTCGATTCCCAACTAAATGTTAAATGTGCACATAAGCTAACAGATGCACATATTAGACCTTCAGTCTTTCAGAAAATGAGCGTGAAATAAGCGTCTCAAGTTTTTAGTAACTCTGTCGCGTCAGCTATGTATGCCAAGCTATGTATATCAAACACAGAAGCACGCCAAAGTGATAGCCGAGGCATTGGCCCGCTACGTCTATGGCATCGAGGAGCAAAGCGAAATATTCGCTGCAGCATTGGTATGCCAGTTTTATTCATTTTGCACTCTAGTAGAAACAATTTGTGCTGTTTTCTGTCCTTCCGCAGCAAGTAGACCAGCAGCTCGTCAAGTCTTATATGCAGTTAAAGTCAGCGCTGCACAACAACGACTTGAAGAATGCCTTTGAAAAGTACCTCAAGAACGTGAAGCTTATGTACGACAAGCCCGACGCGCGCGAGCCCGACTTCATGCTATACGAGGGCCAGGAGACGCACCTGAATGTCTATCACGTCAAGCCCGCCGTCTTCGATCGCTTCCTCACCATACTCATCTGCGCATACTTGGCGTGCGTGTACTTTATTATACAATACTTTCCGGCGTTGTAGCAAATGTACTGTAACTTAAGCGGATGAAGCAGCTGTACCACAACTGTGCGCGGCCAGTTTTGACCGCTCTATGCTAGTAACAAGAACAACAAAACAGTAAGCAATATTTAAAATAGCCAAAATATTTGTTTGCGTTGTAATTCGGTTCAAATTCAATTCGGTTAAATTTCTCAAAAACCAGATATCAATTATGAAGTACTTGTATTTTCGCAAACAAAACAAAGAACGAGACCGATTTATACAATTAAGAAAAAAATGTATGTAGCCAAATACAGAAATTCTGAAAACAAAGAAATTGGTTTTATTTCTTACAAGGGCACGTGTTTCCTTCATACTTCAAAGAACGATAAAAATAAAAAAAAGTAAAATGTCGGCCTGCAAGAAACTACAAAAATATTTATGCACGTATGTATATGTGCGCATAGATGAAGAAAGTTATGAACTGAAACATTATGTTATTATAATGAGATAAGTGACAGCGCTACGTCGTCACTTCTTGATGACCATCAGCAATCCAACATCGTCTCCAACGTTTTCAATGGTGTAGCGAACCCCTGCAAAATATAAGTAGAATAAATGTAATTCTGAAGAAAGAACAGAGATAAGGGCACTCACCTATATTTATGGCGATCATATCGCCTATATTGAATGTGCCGTGCTCGCGGTCGGTGCCGACGTCAAATTCGCCAGCCAGTACGATAAAATGCTACAATACAAAAGTTAATTATAATAAAAGCACGAAAATATTTAAAATAAAAAATCATATGTGAATACGAAGAGACGCGCTCAAAGGACAAAAATAAAAGCAAAATTTACCAAGTGGTATTTCTTTGCCTTTTTCGCTGGTTTCTTATGCCTAGGCTTGAGCGCAGATATCCCAGGCTCACCCTATCATCCGTGTCATAAAATGCATAGTCAATATCCTCGAGTTCGGTGAACATGAGATTCCCCGCTGCCGCTAAATTACAACAAATATGAAGACTTTAACAATTTCAAAGCACTTAATGCTGACTTACAGCAGCGCATATCCATGAACATCTGTTCGTGACCGCTCGGCATTTGGGTCTGCCACAACTCTTTCAGCCACGACAGCAGGTCAACCGTCGAGTTAACTGCCGTCCTGGTTGCTGCTGGCGATACTCTATTCCCCGCTTTGGCCATGGTCACGGAAGGCGATGGTGGTGCAGAAAATGTGTCTGCTGCTTGCGGCTCGCGATCATTCACATTACTTGTGGTAACCAACTCCGGGACAGCAGACGACGGCAAATTCAAGCGCTGCAGTCGCACACGTACCTTTCTCGTGCGTTTCGTTCCGTCGATGCAGCTCGATGGTGCCGTAGGCGATGTAGCCCTGCTCTGCACTGATGCGTGCTTTAGCTGATCGAAGATATTATTCAACTCATTGACCGGTGCCGGCGGTACCTTTATATGACTATGCTCTAATCTAGTCTGGGTGATGTTGCTCGTCGGTGTGCTGGCCTGCCCTTTTCGTTTTGCAAGCGGTGCACGCTTTTTCGGCTGTTGACTTGTTTTCTTCGCGGTCGTGGATGTTTCTTTGTAGGTTGCAGGCACGTCATCCAATTCCGTAACTGCCTCAAATATTGCAGACAATTCCCGCCTTTGATGCTCAGCAAAGGCGGACACGCGTCCATCATTCACTGACGCAGTTGTTTGGCAGCTGGCGTCCGTATCACCCGTTAGATTCAGGTCCGATGCCGTCGAAGACTGTCCCTGACGTGGCTTTCTGCCACGTCCATGGCTGCGGCTCACCAACGAATGTTTACTAGAAGGCTTTGTCAATTTCCGTGCCTCTCGCAGCTCTAGTTGCTGAAATATAAACTGCTCGACAGAGTTTTTCACGGGCACATGCACACGCTTCGATCTACGAAGTGATGGTACTGCAACGGCAAAGGCAACAGGTAAGTAATAATTAGTAAATAGGATGTTTGAAGTAACTCTTTCACCTTCTGATGCGTCCAACTGGATTGACGCTGCCGTTTTTTCTGTGCGTTTGTTCTTGCTCTTGGAGCTGACCCGCACTTTTGGCGCTGGCAACAAGGGTTTTTTGAATATGGCATCATCCGATTCGATGCTCATTGCAGCGCTGTCTGCCGCAGCATCCAAAAACGGTACTGGTGGCGGTATAATTTCCTCGCATGAATTGGCTTTCGAATTGGACGAGCGCGAATGTCGTGTAGGTCTTGGTGATACATCTCTTAAAGGCGTTGGCAGTTCACCGCTTATATGTGGAGGCGGTGATGACACGTGCGGCGAGGTGATAGGCGAAGTGGCGGGCGGTGTAGGAATTGGTGACAAGTTACCACCCTCTTCCTGCTCAGCGTCTGAATGACCTTTGGAGTACAGCGAACGCTTGGACTTGTTCAGCGGTCGGTGTTTGCCCACGTTGTTTCGCACATCGAGATATTTCTCCACCAGCTCAGGCTATTGGTTAAGTAAAACACTTTAGAAAAATACTTGAAAGATGTAACTGTCACTTACCATTTTATTTTTACATTTGCTGCGACGGCTGTTTTTGAATAGCTTCGAGCGATTAGAAGATGATTGCACCTGTAATGAAGACATAAATTTTTTTAGAAAAAAAAGTATGTAAGTTACTAGAAAACTTACAAATGATATACGATCACAACTACGTTCGCCCACTAGAGATGAATTATACTCGGCGCTAATGCCTATCAGCGCAGGTAATGACTCGTTTCTTGAAGACGTCACAGTGTTAACTGCCAAACTGTTGCATGCCGGTAGTAGACTATCACGAAAGTTTTCCGGCACCATTTCTTCATCCTGCGGCTGTACCTGTTGCTCAGTTTGAACAGATTCGAGTCCATCGATGTTGCCTTCTAGATTGCGACGCAATATCTCAATTTGTATTTGTTCCTCTAGCTGCAGCTGCCGCTCGATAGCCTGTTGCTTGGCTGCGACCGAGTGGCGTCGCCCCGATATTGGGAAAACGTCACCGATCGAATTGCGTTTGCGCAGATCAAGTATTTCGTAATTGGTAAGTCGCGCTAGATGCGACTTCAACTCATCAGCAAACTTTTCGCCGTTAATCGGTATATTAGGTGCCTTGTTCAGTGGCCGTTTTCGCGCCGCTTCTTTTCGGTTTGCATCTTGATGGTTATGCATTTTGAATGGGTGAGCAGGCGGTGGTCCCGCTTCGGTAACTGTGCTCGGTAGCTTCAAGCATTCGGGCGAATAACGATTACGGTGGGAACCCGCAAGTTTACGCAAATTCCGACTGGGCCCATGAGGCCAAGGGACACTCACTGGTTTAGCGGCGACCAAATTCAACGGTCCGCTCTTCCGACTGCAAGAAGCGATCGTCGGCGCTGTCTCGTTAGCGTCTTCGTCGTCATCCTCAGTCATGATTTCGGCAAGCGACAGATCGTGCCGTTGTGTTTGGGTCGACAACGGTGGCAGAGAACTTTTGTGGTCCATTCTGCTACTTTTACCGTTCATCACATTGTCTGGACTACTTTTTGAATTTGACAGCGTTTTATTTACTTGCGACTTGTCATAGTGTAGCTGCGGCGATACTGGCTTTTCATTACGCGGAGGTGATGGCGGTGTTTGCTTTCCGTCTTTCTGCTGCACAGGTTGTTGCTCAGCAGGATCTGCTGCATCGTCCTCTTTACGACACTCCTCAGCGGCATCATGCACCAATACTCGTCGGGTTGCCTCCGTCGGCGGTACGCCATTGAAAGTTTGTTGCACTGGTATCACAATTTTCGGTATTTGTAGCCTTGTACTGTCTAGGGATTTTAGCAGCCTTTGAGTTTCTTGAAGCAGCTCCTGTGTGCCCAACACCTCCGTGTTTGGCTGATGTTGCGAAGAAGCTATGCTCGGACATCGTTCAGGCATCTCAGTATTGGCATCTATCTGGTGCACGGAGCTATGTCGCGAGCGCGGCGTGCAGGACGCCTCTCTGATGTGCTGTGGACTGGTCGGCTCCGTGTGTAAATTGTTGCTGTTGTTTTCCTTCTCGTGAAACTTCTGAATTGTTGCCTCTAGCACGTCCTCCAGCATTTCACGCAGTTATTTGTCTTTTTGACGAAGAGGTGACAATCCAAACGACAGCGCTGATTTGCTAGCGTCAGCATTGGTAAAAGTCACACCTATCGCAGGTGCTACATCACCGCCAGCTGAATCAGTTTTTTGTGCCTGGGAGGTAACCGGAGACGTCAACTGTGGGCGACACACAGGCGTGCTGCACACGAGCGGGGCCTGCAAATTTATTATTTAAACTCTACTGCACAGACTGGTAGAAATCTGACTTGGTTGGTGGCTAAATTGAGATGGCATCCTCTTGCCTTACGCCTGCGCAATTATCGGAATAAGCGAGCATGCATAAACGATTTCAAACAGACTTTGTGCTGTTTATAATTCAAGAGAATAAACGATTTCAATTGAATAAATAGACAGGACTAAGTAGTGAAGTACAACAACCAAATGATGAACATCGGACATAGTTACATATATTACTGCACAAAACTTACGAAGTCTGGTGTGGACAGCGTGCTCTCGAATTCTTTCAATAGCGTTCGACGACCACCGACGCCTAGTTGTGACAGCCGTCTCAACGAGTAACGACGCAATCGATCTGCAGTGCCTAAGCCGCCACTGCGCCGCGCTGGGGACAGGGGCCGTATTGGTAATAAACAAACCATCGGCTGTGAATGCACAAGCGGTGGTCGAACGACATGTGGAGCTTCAGGTTCCCCAATTGGCATGATTTCTTCTTCGTTCTCTTCCTTTATTTTTGGCCGAGGTACACTAGACTCGTCCACAGCTGGAAAATGTTCCGATGTCAGAGTTTTGTCTTTCTCAAGTTCTTCTTTAAGAGGTGCATTCGCATCGCTTTCCTCTACTCTCAATTTCAGCGGAGATGACTTAAGTTTATCTGGCGACTCTGCAGTCTGTTGATGGTGTTCTCCCTTCTGTCGGCCTTGCGTATTCCGCGGCGTACTGACCCGCTTAACTTGCACATTCAGGCTAAACCGTTCCGACTCAAAATCGAAGACGGGTCGTGCTGGCCGCACTTTGCCTGTTTTCTTTTGCAAAAATTGCGCCAGCCGATGTCCTTCACTGTCATCCAGGAACTCGGAGAACTCGCCGACACTGAAGCGATCCGCGGACCTATGAAAGTATAATCACAAGTCATAAGCTAATCATCAATTAATACACCAACTTTATGATAAAGCCCGCGCACACAGCACAGCCCAAGCACAATTTATATCTTTAAATGGTCACAGCACCAACACTTCAGTAGCTTATTTCTATCGACTTCAGAATGCAATGTTTGTGATGACGCAGTCAAGGGACGCTGCCTGACTGTAACATCGTAGCCACTTATAGCGCATTTATGCTATCATGTTGTTTATGCTTTAGCACACATTGCATTACACTTACATTTTAGTCTTTTTTCCAGCTAAATTGAAATATATTGATATTTTTCGCTCGATATTAATCCCCGCTTGTTTTTTCACACTCCGAAAGCCGTTAATACGCCATTTTTCAAATCTAGCAGAGTCGCAATCGACTTCTAGAGTGAAGTACAGCGCGCTCTGGGCGGGGTTGCCGTGTTTGTAATAATCAAGTTGTAGGTGGACTGTTCTATAACGGCTCATACAAAAATCCGTTGATTGGCATGGTACGTCCCGGTGATCATTCTTCAGTACATCAGCCACACGTGCTGGCTGACGTCCAGGCGTTACGAACCCTATACAGAGTCTATACTAGTCTTGAAACTCCTGTAAAATGAATTGGCAGCACTCATATCGAGCTGTCACATCAAGCCCAATCGCTGTCACATCAGGACCGGGCAGGCAACATGCTTCCCACCACGAAAGATACTGCGCAGATAACGTTGTCTGAGAAAGCGTTTGTCGTATGTTCTCGAAAAGTCAATACAACATACGATTTTGTTTTTCGGAGCGACATTTCTCCCGCCAAATTTCGTGGTGAAAGTAATTTTCAACGTTCTTTCGTTATTATTTCGCTTGTTTGATTGCGAAACCATACAAAAGACAATTAACAACAAAATTAAATAAATATTTCAACTGCAGTGCTTTTTTAATATTTTACCAGCATTTCAGCGAAAGTAAGTATATTCTTCAATTTGGAAATGAATTTTCTTACGAAAATTATATTTATTTCATAGAAATGCCTCAACAACGACGTTGTGTCCTCGGATGTCCTCTTCCTGTAAGCCTATTTAATTTTCCCAATAAGGAATCGGATTTAGACAGGTGAGTTTTAAGAAAGTGCATTTACTTATAAGTGTAAAGTGTAAGACCAGCGCACTTAATTTCAAGTGCGTTTATGTTTCAATAAAAACTAAACATAAACTGTTTTTTTACAATTGCATATGTGCAATCGGCAATTCATCCTCAGTCCACCACTGCTGAACAGCGACAGAGCTCGACCGTTACGCATTTCAGCGGTCCAAATGGTAGTATTTGCGAACTTAAGAAGTTCAATTTTTTATAATTAAAAAAATGTTTGCTTTATATAAAATGCAATGCTTTGTGTGGTCCTTGGTATTAATAATTTGTAAATAATTTGGTATAGGGTTATGTAATATGAAGGTGGTCTGCCGCCTCCTCTTCTCATCCATCAATCGGGCTCTTATACCGGTTGGTGGGGGGGAAGGACTAGAGCGGAAACTAGACTAGACCTCCTCGTGGTGGCCACCGGTAACAGCCACTTCGGGCAGGGTCTTGTCTCTACCTGATAGTGGCTGGCTAACTAGTCGATTCCCCCTATAACTCCTCTCTCCAACCATTTATTTCAATCTACCCTTTTTCCTCATCCTCCCCCTAATCCAAGGTGTCACGCGACCCGTGCCTATTGGACTGGTTTGCAGCCAGGGGGTAATACCGGCTGTATTCTTACGGAGCCTCTTTGATACCTGCCCGCCTCAGAGAGTAACTGTGGGCTTACCGTGTATCGGGGGCTATGGCACGGCGGACCTCCAAACCCCCACACTCGTGGGATCAAGTATGGAGAAACAATTGAGGAACATAAACTCAGCAGCGGGTTCTTATACCGCAACACAACTGGCGCGTCAGGTGGAGCATATCCAGGACACTGACGCCCAGGTTTCTACTCCTAGGAGTAAGAAGACGGCAAGACGTACGACATCTGGCACCTTTGGCACCAAAGTAGGCAAATTTGGGCCAAAGCCAGAAAGGACCGGGACGAAGGACAAACGGAAGGAAAGTCAGGTGGTAGTGGGGTCTGCGGGTGCCTCGGCGCCCAAGGATACGATACCACAACCCTCGACGAGTACTGGCCTGACATCCGGACAAACTCTCAAGCCGGGCAAGCTTGTGGAGACCAGGAAGGAGACTGGGTTGAGTGGCGCTGGTGCCAAATGGTACTTGCGCTATCTCAAGGAGGGCTTAACGCCAGAGCAGGCCAAACAGAAGGTCTTGGACCGCGCAAAACCTACCTCGCTTGACGCGAAGAAGAGGGGCGCGGCCGAGATCAGCCCTCAGGAGGGAAATGTGGCCAAGAAAACGAGGACTGAGGTGCCAACTCGGACTGTACCAAGACAGAAGGCGGGAGTCAGGAGGCCAGGAACTACCTATGCTAGTGCCGCTAAGGGCGTTAGACTGGCAATACTCCCGGCATCTTTCCCTGTGAGCATACTCTCCAGAGAGGAACAGGGTCAGATTGAAGATGCACTTGTAGCAGAAACGTGTAAGGGCTGGAGGGCTAAACTCCAGTTCGATGGCATACACTTTCGGCCAGGACTCATACTGGTTGACTGTGTTAATGCAGACACAGCAGAATGGCTTAAGGGCCTAGTCCCCATTCTACCTGGCTGGAAGGGGGTAAAGCTGGCAACGTGCGACGGGGACCTCATACCCGGCGTACATCTGCTAACTGTCTACCTCCCGAAGGCTGCAGGGAAGGACAACAAACAGCTCCTCGATTTGCTCATCGCCCAAAACGAGGGGCTGCACACAAACTTGTGGAGAATCTTCCGTTCAAGGGACGAGAAGGATGGCAAGGTTCTGACGATCGGGGTCGACGACCGATCGATAGAGGCCATCAAGAAGTGCAAGTGTGTCCTGCGGTACAGGTTTGGCACTGTACCAATACACGTGCACAAGCGCCGTGAGCAGCCGGAGGTGGCTGACACGCCAGAAACGGATACTCCCTCGGAAGGCATAGCCGAAATTCCGAAGGAGGTGGCTACTCTTGTAGAGAAAGAGGCCGCCAGCAGTGAGGTCATCGAGGAGATTAGCCTCCTGCCTCATGAAGTCGAGGGGATCGATGCGATCGATCTCTCGATGCTGAGCATGGCCGCTGACGATGAAGACTCCAGAGTCACCCTGTCAGACCTAGACAAGGAGAGCGGTCTGACGGAGGATGAAGGCGGCGCCGGAAAACCTTAAGGCCGCCATGACCAGCACCGCAGTTGCGCAGATTAATCTGCACCACGCGAAGGCCGCTTCTGCGGTCATCGCGAGGGCAACCCTCAGGAATAAACTGAGCGTGGTGCTGGTCCAAGAACCCTGGGTGTGCAGGGGCCAAATCAAAGGTTTGGCAGAAAGGAACATACAGGTAATTTGGGACATCAGATGTAATAAACCAAGAGCCTGCATGTTAATAACCAATGGTTTGAATTTTATATGTCTTCCAGATTTCCTTTCTAGGGATTTGGTTGCGGTACAGATACCGGTGCAAATAAACGGGACCGCGCAGGACATAGTAATGGCCACAGGTTACTTCCCAGGAGAGGACACCCTGGCTCCGCCAGAGGCAGTCTCTAGACTGGTGAAGTACTGTGAGCGGAAGAAGCTGCCACTTATACTGGGTTGCGATGCGAATGCGCACAGCGAAGCCTGGGGAAGCAGCGATACGAATCAAAGGGGTGAGTACCTTTTAGAATTTATTATAAGTAATAAATTAGAAATTTTTAACGTGGGAAATATACCAACGTTTGTAACCAGTTCGAGAGAGGAGGTCCTAGACATTACCCTAGGAAATACTCTAAGCTCCGAGCTGGTTAAAAACTGGAGGGTGTCTGGGGAGCCTTCAATGTCGGATCATAGAATAATACGTTTTGACATTGAAGGTTCTGCTTCAGTTAGGAAAATTTTGAGAAATCCCAGGAAAACAGACTGGGAAAAGTTCCAGGAAACACTGAGTCTTAACTCCGCCAACCTTGGGCTGGGGGAGAATATCAGGAACTCTATGGAACTAGATAATATGGTGAACTGCTTTAATAAGGTAGTCATCGATGCGTATGAGAACAGCTGCCCGGTCAGCAAGATTGCTTCCTCCAGGGACGTACCCTGGTGGAATAGGGACCTCAGCATACTGCGAAGCAAGGTTCGCAGGTTATTCAACCGGGCTAAACGTACCGGGAACTGGGGCGAGTATAGGAGTACTCTGACACTCTATAATAAGGAGATCAGGGAATCCAAGCGAAGAAATTTCAGAAATTTCTGTGAAAACATAGAACAAACCTGTGAGGCATCCAGACTCTTTAAGGTTATGGCAAGGAGCCACAACCTGACCTCTACCAACCTCAGGAAAAGCAATGGGGAATTTACCGAGAGTGAGGAAGAGAAGGTTCAGCTACTTTTAGATACTCACTTCCCGGGCTCCACTGCTTGGGGAGGGGCAGGGCAGGTTGAGGCGCTATACAGGATCTCTAAAAGAGACTGGAGAGTGGCAAAGGAAATCTGCACGGAGGAAAGGGTACAGTGGGCGGTTAACACCTTCAAACCACTGAAATCACCTGGACCCGACGGCGAAAGGGATGTGTCTTTTCAAACACCACCTGCTGAAAATAACTAGAGCCAGTCTGGCACTGGGTTATATACCAGAAGCCTGGAGGAGGGCAAAGGTAGTTTTTATACCAAAGGCCGGGAAGAAGGACCCACTTCATCCGAAATCTTTCAGGCCAATTTGCCTAACTTCTTTTGTACTGAAAACTCTAGAGAAAGTTGTGGACAACTACATAAGGACGACAGTCCTATTAGACAACCCTCTGCATACTTGCCAACATGCTTATAGGGCAGGTCGTTCCACCGAGACTGCTCTATACCAACTGACGAGTGTGTTACAGGAAAGTCTAGAAGAGAAGGAAATGGCACTTTGTGCCTTTCTGGATATAGAGGGGGCCTTTGACAATACCTCTCATGAAGTCATAGACAATTCTTTAACCAGCAGGGGCCTGACTAATACCCTAAGAGGCTGGATACATAGCATGCTCGCTACTAGGTCGGTGGAGATACAGACTAGTACGGGTGGCCCAGTTTTAGCAAACACAACCCGGGGCTGTCCGCAGGGGGGAGTACTATCACCTCTACTGTGGAGCCTCGTGGTTGATGATCTTTTACAGGAGCTAACTAACGCTGGCCTAACGGTCCAGGGTTATGCGGATGATATTGTAATCCTATGCAGGGGAAAATTTGAAGATACCCTGCGGGAAAGGATAACCTTGGGATAAGGTTAACCAAGAAGTGGTGTACAAAAGTGGGGCTGAATATAAATCCGGCAAAGACCACCGTTGTACCCTTCACAAGAAAATACAAACTTGATGCTCTTAGACCTATACGTTTGGATGGGGCGGAGATAGAATTCCAGAAGGAGGTGAAGTATCTAGGCGTTATACTAGATCAGAAACTTCTCTGGAAAGGACACCTAGAGGCAACGATAAGTAAGGCCACGAGGGTCTTCATGACCTGTAGATCCATATCAGGTAAAAGTTGGGGTTGTACTCCGACTATACTGAGATGGATTTACACGGCGATTGTAAGACCCATGATAACGTATGGTTCGGCTGTCTGGGTAAACAGGACCAGCCAGGCGACCACTATCAAGGCGCTTAGTAAGCTACAAAGACTGGCATGCGTGTGCATAACAGGGGCTATGAGAACGTGTCCAACAGCATCCTTGGAGGTTCTTTTGGAACTTACACCTCTTCACTTATATATACAGACCCAGGCGAAGAGGGCTCTCCTACGGATGACTGATGTCAATATCGGGGCTGAGGGATTCCTGAGTCGTAAGAGGATTGATACTCTCACGCTTCAGCATCCCGAAATCGCAATACCGAGGGACACAATCTCACCGAAGTTCAGCTTTGTCAAACGGTTCAGAACTGAACTTAGTAACAAAAGGAAATGGGTAGGTATATCGGAAACATATCGGATAGACCAGCACATGATATCCTGGTACACAGATGGCTCCTTAACGGAGGAAGGTACCGGGATAGGAGTATACGGGCCGAGGATACGATACTCGGAACCTACTGGAAAGCACACTACTATCTTCCAGGCGGAAATATACGCTATTGAAAGGTGTGCTCATTTCAATCTGGTGAAGAATTACCGGAACCGGAAAATTGCCATTCTTTCTGACAGCCAAGCGGCTATCAAGGCACTTAGATCCTACCAGGTGTCCTCGAAACTGGTATTGGAGTGCCTTGAGAAGCTGAATGAACTTGGCCGTTACAACAAGGTGTGGGTACTTTGGGTTCCGGGCCACACCGGCATTGAAGGGAACGAACGGGCTGACGAGCTAGCAAGGAAGGGAGCTTCCACACCCTTTGTCGGCCCTGAACCTTTTTGTGGGTTGGGAAAAGGAGCCTCCTCCATTCTACTGAGAAAGGACGAGATAACCAGAAGGAATCTATACTGGGAAAATCAACCAGGTCTAGAGCATTCGAAGCTGGTTATCGGATCCTATAATAGAAAACGTTTCGAGGAGTGTATGACCTTGTCAAAAAATAATCTAAGGATTATCACGGGAATGCTTACAGGGCATTGTAGATTGAACTATCATCTAACGAAACTAGGAATCCGTGAAAACGGGTATTGCAGGTTCTGCTTGCAGGAAAACGAGACTGCAATACATATACTAGGAAATTGCCCTGTACTCATGCATAAGAGAAAGAAGCACCTGGGAGACTATATCACATCCGGTGCAGACTGGGTATCCAGAGGCTTAGGAAACATACTAAGTTTCCTCTTGGATACTGGATTCACTGACAGTCTTTGAGGTCCAAGAAGGGGGCACAATAGATCTTCTAGGTCGCAGTGCATTATCCCCATTAATAATAATAATAATATGTAATATGTATATATATATATTATATATTTATATAAATATATATTATATAATATCATTTATTATATAATTATAAAATAATTTGGTAGTTTTTGTTTCTTGGATGTAACAATCGTAATTTGTAGTATTATTAGTGTACTAAAGTATAATATAGGCACAACGAATGGATCCGCATTTTAGGTGTGGAAGGATCGTTTGTCTGCGATCGGCATTTTTCGCCAGAGATGCGTGGCAAAAAAAAACTACTGGGTTGGGCCGTCCCAGATTTCAATTTAACTAGTAATGTTTCTTGTTCATCTACCCTGAGTGAACAAAATTCAATTATTGAATTAGGAGTTGAAGATTTTTTTTCAATACCTTCAACTCCAAGAGTAGCTTCCCGGAAGCCTCTTTTGCCTTTCTTTTCGTCTGAAGTTGCGTCAACTTCTGCTACTCCTTTACCTTTAGTCGATTGCAGCCCTATAACGAAGAAGCAGAAATTAGGAGTTGATAGAGTAGTCCAAACAGCCAAGAGTCTAAGCGCAGGGACATCGAGGAAACGAAAGCAAGCTGAGGAGAGTAGGGTTTTAAAAAATAAATTATGCGAAAGGGATAATGAGATTAGGGATTTGAAAAGAAAACTTAATGAGGCGACAGCGCAGTTAACAGCTTGCAAAGAGGAGTTAAGATGTCGGCAGTATGAGGAAGAGGTAGGAAAGATAGGAGAAATTTGTTTGAAACTGCCGCAATATTTAGGGACATTAGTAAAAAATAGTCTTAAAAATAGCTGCCGCAATCCAAAAGGCCGAAGGTTTGTAGATTCTTTTAAGACTCTTGCATTAGGAATTTTTTTTATCTCCCATGTGCTATAGGCATTTAAAAGAGTCCCTGAATTTGCCAGAGGAAAAAACACTCTATGAGTTTGTTTCTAACTAGCCTCGTTCCCCAGGTTGCTCGAATAGCAGCATTAAAGCGTTAGAGTTCCGTAGTCGAGGTTTCACGCGTGAGCAAAAATTTGTCTCTTTAGCTTGTGATGAAATGTCACTGAAGCGACATCTTCAATATGACCGTAAATCGGACAAAATAATAGGTTTGGAAGATTTTGGCGATGAAAATCGCACACACAGGCTAGCTACTAGTGTTTTAACAATATTAGTGCAAGGAATAGGTGGGGAACCATGGACCCAACCGTTTGCATACTTTTTCGTCCATGGTACTTGCAAAGGAGATGTCGCCAAAAAATATATATTTGAGGCCATTAGCCAACTACAAAACATAGGATTAACTGTTTGCCATTTTGTTTGCGATCAGGGTAGAAATTTTCAAAATTTAGCAAAAATTCTCAGTATTAGTGAAGACCACCCTTACTTCGAGGTTAATGGCCAGAAGGTATTTTTTTCTTTGACTCTCCCCATCTTTTGAAAAGCACTAGGAACTGCATTGAAAATTGTAAAAATAAAATTTTCTTTAAAGATAATCGCGTTAAGTGGGACGACATTGTCCATTTTTATAATGTCGATTCCCAACTAAATGTTAAATGTGCACATAAGCTAACAGATGCACATATTAGACCTTCAGTCTTTCAGAAAATGAGCGTGAAATTAGCGTCTCAAGTTTTTAGTAACTCTGTCGCGTCAGCTATGTATGCCAAGCTATGTATATCAAACACAGAAGCACGCCAAAGTGATAGCCGAGGCATTGGCCCGCTACGTCTATGGCATCGAGGAGCAAAGCGAAATATTCGCTGCAGCATTGGTATGCCAGTTTTATTCATTTTGCACTCTAGTAGAAACAATTTGTGCTGTTTTCTGTCCTTCCGCAGCAAGTAGACCAGCAGCTCGTCAAGTCTTATATGCAGTTAAAGTCAGCGCTGCACAACAACGACTTGAAGAATGCCTTTGAAAAGTATCTCAAGAACGTGAAGCTTATGTACGACAAGCCCGACGCGCGCGAGCCCGACTTCATGCTATACGAGGGCCAGGAGGCGCACCTGAATGTCTATCACGTCAAGCCCGCCGTCTTCGATCGCTTCCTCACCATACTCATCTGCGCATACTTGGCGTCCGTGTACTTTATTATACAATACTTTCCGGCATTGTAGCAAATGTACTGTAACTTAAGCGGATGAAGCAGCTGTACCACAGCTGTGCGCGGCCAGTTTTGACCGCTCTATGCTAGTAACAAGAACAACAAAACAGTAAGCAATATTTAAAATAGCCAAAATATTTGTTTGCGTTGTAATTCGGTTCAAATTCAATTCGGTTAAATTTCTCAAAAACCAGATATCAATTATGAAGTACTTGTATTTTCGCAAACAAAACAAAGAACGAAACCGATTTATACAATTAAGAAAAAAATGTATGTAGCCAAATACAGAAATTCTGAAAACAAAGAAATTGGTTTTATTTCTTACAAGGGCACGTGTTTCCTTCATACTTCAAAGAACGATAAAAATAAAAAAAAGTAAAATGTCGGCCTGCAAGAAACTACAAAAATATATATGCACGTATGTATATGTGCGCATAGATGAAGAAAGTTATGAACTGAAACATTATGTTATTATAATGAGATAAGTGACAGCGCTACGTCGTCACTTCTTGATGACCATCAGCAATCCAACATCGTCTCCAACGTTTTCAATGGTGTAGCGAACCCCTGCAAAATATAAGTAGAATAAATGTAATTCTGAAGAAAGAACAGAGATAAGGGCACTCACCTATATTTATGGCGATCATATCGCCTATATTGAATGTGCCGTGCTCGCGGTCGGTGCCGACGTCAAATTCGCCAGCCAGTACGATAAAATGCTACAATACAAAAGTTAATTATAATAGCACGAAAATATTTAAAATAAAAAATCATATGTGAATACGAAGAGACGCGCTCAAAGGACAAAAATAAAAGCAAAATTTACCAAGTGGTATTTCTTTGCCTTTTTCGCTGGTTTCTTATGCCTAGGCTTGAGCGCAGATATCCCAGGCTCACCCTATCATCCGTGTCATAAAATGCATAGTCAGTATCCTCGAGTTCGGTGAACATGAGATTCCCCGCTGCCGCTAAATTACAACAAATATGAAGACTTTAACAATTTCAAAGCACTTAATGCTGACTTACAGCAGCGCATATCCATGAACATCTGTTCGTGACCGCTCGGCATTTGGGTCTGCCACAACTCTTTCAGCCACGACAGCAGGTCAACCGTCGAGTTAACTGCCGTCCTGGTTGCTGCTGGCGATACTCTATTCCACGCTTTGGCCATGGTCACGGAAGGCGATGGTGGTGCAGAAAATATGTCTGCTGCTTGCGGCTCGCGATCATTCACATTACTTGTGGTAACCAACTCCGGGACAGCAGACGACGGCAAATTCAAGCGCTGCAGTCGCACACGTACCTTTCTCGTGCGTTTCGTTCCGTCGATGCAGCTCGATGGTGCCGTAGGCGATGTAGCCCTGCTCTGCACTGATGCGTGCTTTAGCTGATCGAAGATATTATTCAACTCATTGACCGGTGCCGGCGGTACCTTTATATGACTATGCTCTAATCTAGTCTGGGTGATGTTGCTCGTCGGTGTGCTGGCCTGCCCTTTTCGTTTTGCAAGCGGTGCACGCTTTTTCGGCTGTTGACTTGTTTTCTTCGCGGTCGTGGATGTTTCTTTGTAGGTTGCAGGCACGTCATCCAATTCCGTAACTGCCTCAAATATTGCAGACAATTCCCGCCTTTGATGCTCAGCAAAGGCGGACACGCGTCCATCATTCACTGACGCAGTTGTTTGGCAGCTGGCGTCCGTATCACCCGTTAGATTCAGGTCCGATGCCGTCGAAGACTGTCCCTGACGTGGCTTTCTGCCACGTCCATGGCTGCGGCTCACCAACGAATGTTTACTAGAAGGCTTTGTCAATTTCCGTGCCTCTCGCAGCTCCAGTTGCTGAAATATAAACTGCTCGACAGAGTTTTTCACGGGCACGTGCACACGCTTCGATCTACGAAGTGATGGTACTGCAACGGCAAAGGCAACAGGTAGTAATAATTAGTAAATAGGATGTTTGAAGTAACTCTTTCACCTTCTGATGCGTCCAACTGGATTGACGCTGCCGTTTTTTCTGTGCGTTTGTTCTTGCTCTTGGAGCTGACCCGCACTTTTGGCGCTGGCAACAAGGGTTTTTTGAATATGGCATCATCCGATTCGATGCTCATTGCAGCGCTGTCTGCCGCAGAATCCAAAAACGGTACTGGTGGCGGTATAATTTCCTCGCATGAATTGGCTTTCGAATTGGAGCGCGAATGTCGTGTAGGTCTTGGTGATACATCTCTTAAAGGCGTTGGCAGTTCACCGCTTATATGTGGAGGCGGTGATGACACGTGCGGCGAGGTGATAGGCGAAGTGTCGGGCGGTGTAGGAATTGGTGACAAGTTACCACCCTCTTCCTGCTCAGCGTCTGAATGACCTTTGGAGTACAGCGAACGCTTGGACTTGTTCAGCGGTCGGTGTTTGCCCACGTTGTTTCGCACATCGAGATATTTCTCCACCAGCTCAGGCTATTGGTTAAGTAAAACACTTTAGAAAAATACTTGAAAGATGTAACTGTCACTTACCATTTTATTTTTACATTTGCTGCGACGGCTGTTTTTGAATAGCTTCGAGCGATTAGAAGATGATTGCACCTGTAATGAAGACATAAATTTTTTTAGAAAAAAAAGTATGTAAGTTACTAGAAAACTTACAAATGATATACGATCACAACTACGTTCGCCCACTAGAGATGAATTATACTCGGCGCTAATGCTTATCAGCGCAGGTAATGACTCGTTTCTTGAAGACGTCACAGTGTTAACTGCCAAACTGTTGCATGCCGGTAGTAGACTATCACGAAAGTTTTCCGGCACCATTTCTTCATCCTGCGGCTGTACCTGTTGCTCAGTTTGTACAGATTCGAGTCCATCGATGTTGCCTTCTAGATTGCGACGCAATATCTCAATTTGTATTTGTTCCTCTAGCTGCAGCTGCCGCTCGATAGCCTGTTGATCAAGTATTCCGTAACTGGTAAGTCGCGCTAGATGCGACTTCAACTCATCAGCAAACTTTTCGCCGTTAATCGGTATATTAGGTGCCTTGTTCAGTGGCCGTTTTCGCGCCGCTTCTTTTCGGTTTGCATCTTGATGGTTATGCATTTTGAATGGGTGAGCAGGCGGTGGTCCCGCTTCGGTAACTGTGCTCGGTAGCTTCAAGCATTCGGGCGAATAACGATTACGGCGGGAACCCGCAAGTCTGCGCAAATTCCGACTGGGCCCATGAGGCCAAGGGACACTCACTGGTTTAGCGGCGACCAAATTCAACGGTCCGCTCTTCCGACTGCAAGAAGCGATCGTCGGCGCTGTCTCGTTAGCGTCTTCGTCGTCATCCTCAGTCATGATTTCGGCAAGCGACAGATCATGCCGTTGTGTTTGGGTCGACAACGGTGGCAGAGAACTTTTGTGGTCCATTCTGCTACTTTTACCGTTCATCACATTGTCTGGACTACTTTTTGATTTTGACAGCGTTTTATTTACTTGCGACTTTTCATAGTGTAGCTGCGGCGATACTGGCTTTTCATTACGCGGAGGTGATGGCGGTGTTTGCTTTCCGTCTTTCTGCTGCACAGGTTGTTGCTCAGCAGGATCTGCTGCATCGTCCTCTTTACGACACTCCTCAGCGGCATCATGCACCAATACTCGTCGGGTTGCCTCCGTCGGCGGTACGCCATTGAAAGTTTGTTGCACTGGTATCACAATTTTCGGTATTTGTAGCCTTGTACTGTCTAGGGATTTTAGCAGCCTTTGAGTTTCTTGAAGCAGCTCCTGTGTGCCCAACACCTCCGTGTTTGGCTGATGTTGCGAAGAAGCTATGCTCGGACATCGTTCAGGCATCTCAGTATTGGCATCTATCTGGTGCACGGAGCTATGTCGCGAGCGCGGCGTGCAGGACGCCTCTCTGATGTGCTGTGGACTGGTCGGCTCCGTGTGTAAATTGTTGCTGTTGTTTTCCTTCTCGTGAAACTTCTGAATTGTTGCCTCTAGCACGTCCTCCAGCATTTCACGCAGTTCTTTGTCTTTTTGACGAAGAGGTGACAATCCAAACGACAGCGATGATTTGCTAGCGTCAGCATTGGTAAAAGTCACACCTATCGCAGGTGCTACATTACCGCCAGCTGAATCAGTTTTTTGTGCCTGGGAGGTAACCGGAGACGTCAACTGTGGGCGACACACAGGCGTGCTGCACACGAGCGGGGCCTGCAAATTTATTATTTAAACTCTACTGCACAGACTGGTAGAAATCTGACTTGGTTGGTGGCTAAATTGAGATGGCATCCTCTTGCCTTACGCCTGCGCAATTATCGGAATAAGCGAGCATGCATAAACGATTTCAAACAGACTTTGTGCTGTTTATAATTCAAGAGAATAAACGATTTCAATTGAATAAATAGACAGGACTAAGTAGTGAAGTACAACAACCAAATGATGAACATCGGACATAGTTACATATATTACTGCACAAAACTTACGAAGTCTGGTGTGGACAGCGTGCTCTCGAATTCTTTCAATAGCGTTCGACGACCACCGACGCCTAGTTGTGACAGCCGTCTCAACGAGTAACGACGCAATCGATCTGCAGTGCCTAAGCCGCCACTGCGCCGCGCTGGGGACAGGGGCCGTATTGGTAATAAACAAACCATCGGCTGTGAATGCACAAGCGGTGGTCGAACGACATGTGGAGCTTCAGGTTCCCCAATTGGCATGATTTCTTCTTCGTTCTTCCTTTATTTTTGGCCGAGGTACACTAGACTCGTCCACAGCTGGAAAATGTTCCGATGTCAGAGTTTTGTCTTTCTCAAGTTCTTCTTTAAGAGGTGCATTCGCATCGCTTTCCTCTACTCTCAATTTCAGCGGAGATGACTTAAGTTTATCTGGCGACTCTGCAGTCTGTTGATGGTGTTCTCCCTTCTGTCGGCCTTGCGTATTCCGCGGCGTACTGACCCGCTTAACTTGCACATTCAGGCTAAACCGTTCCGACTCAAAATCGAAGACGGGTCGTGCTGGCCGCACTTTGCCTGTTTTCTTTTGCAAAAATTGCGCCAGCCGATGTCCTTCACTGTCATCCAGGAACTCGGAGAACTCGCCGACACTGAAGCGATCCGCGGACCTATGAAAGTATAATCACAAGTCATAAGCTAATCATCAATTAATACACCAACTTTATGATAAAGCCCGCGCACACAGCACAGCCCAAGCACAATTTATATCTTTAAATGGTCACAGCACCAACACTTCAGTAGCTTATTTCTATCGACTTCAGAATGCAATGTTTGTGATGACGCAGTCAAGGGACGCTGCCTGACTGTAACATCGTAGCCACTTATAGCGCATTTATGCTATCATGTTGTTTATGCTTTAGCACACATTGCATTACACTTACATTTTAGTCTTTTTTCCAGCTAAATTGAAATATATTGATATTTTTCGCTCGATATTAATCCCCGCTTGTTTTTTCACACTCCGAAAGCCGTTAATACGCCATTTTTCAAATCTAGCAGAGTCGCAATCGACTTCTAGAGTGAAGTACAGCGCGCTCTGGGCGGGGTTGCCGTGTTTGTAATAATCAAGTTGTAGGTGGACTGTTCTATAACGGCTCATACAAAAATCCGTTGATTGGCATGGTACGTCCCGGTGATCATTCTTCAGTACATCAGCCACACGTGCTGGCTGACGTCCAGGCGTTACGAATCCTATACAGAGTCTATACTAGTCTTGAAACTCCTGTAAAATGAATTGGCAGCACTCATATCGAGCTGTCACATCAAGCCCAATCGCTGTCACATCAGGACCGGGCAGGCAACATGCTTCCCACCACGAAAGATACTGCGCAGATAACGTTGTCTGAGAAAGCGTTTGTCGTATGTTCTCGAAAAGTCAATACAACATACGATTTTGTTTTTCGGAGCGACATTTCTCCCGCCAAATTTCGTGGTGAAAGTAATTTTCAACGTTCTTTCGTTATTATTTCACTTGTTTGATTGCGAAACCATACAAAAGACAATTAACAACAAAATTAAATAAATATTTCAACTGCAGTGCTTTTTTAATATTTTACCAGCATTTCAGCGAAAGTAAGTATATTCTTCAATTTGGAAATGAATTTTCTTACGAAAATTATATTTATTTCATAGAAATGCCTCAACAACGACGTTGTGTCCTCGGATGTCCTCTTCCTGTAAGCCTATTTAATTTTCCCAATAAGGAATCGGATTTAGACAGGTGAGTTTTAAGAAAGTGCATTTACTTATAAGTGTAAAGTGTAAGACCAGCGCACTTAATTTCAAGTGCGTTTATGTTTCAATAAAAACTAAACATAAACTGTTTTTTTACAATTGCATATGTGCAATCGGCAATTCATCCTCAGTCCACCACTGCTGAACAGGGACAGTGTTAGTGCAACCCTGCAGCCTGCGTGTTGGGCACCACTTCCCTGCAACCTGCGTGCTGGGCACCACTTCCCTGCAACCTGCGTGTTGGGCACCACTTCCCTGCAACCTGCGTGCTGGGATCAGTAAGACGAGAGACACCGAGACGGCAAGAAGCCGAAGAACAACACAACTCATAAACAAATATTTGTCAAGCAAAATAATAAATTGATAAAAGCATAAATAAACAAACAAGCACACTAATTTTGTCACGTCTTTTAATACCACAGTTGGCCAGATTACCACAATTTTATGAGTTTCTCTTCGCTTCGTCGGCCGTGCGTTTGGTGATCCGGGTGAAGTGCGAAAATGTCGTTAAAATTCAGCGAATTGAGTACAGAAAAATGAAGATTGAGTTTGAAAGCCGCCGTTAATAAAGGAATCAGAAAAGTGAACATTCAGAAAAATGAAGATTGAGTTTGAAAGCCGCCATTAATAAAGGAATCAGAAAAGTGAAGATTGAGGAATCAGAAAAGTGAAGATTCAGAAAAATGAAGATTGAGTTTGAGAGCCGCCATTAATAAAGGAATCAGAAAAGTGAAGATTCAGAAAAGTGAAGATTGAGTTTGAAAGCCGCCATTAATAAAGGAAGAAAGTGAAAATTGGGTTGAAGCCGCGATAAAGAAGGTTGAGCGCATGCGTACAGTCAGTCAGTAGGTGTGCGAAATTTGAAGGGCACTAACAAAAGAACGCGAAGCGCGTCATAACGGGTCGTCGGTCGCGTCAGTGAACGGTTCAGCGTGTGCGTACAGTGCAGCGCAAAAGGCGACAAGCCGTCGGTAGCGTTGCGAGCTTTGAAGGCCGCCAATAACAAACGTGAAGCGCGTCATAACGGGTCGTCGGTCGCGTCAGTGAACGGTTGGGCGCGTGCGTACAGTGCAGCGCAAAAGTGTTGTAGCAAGCCGTCAGTAGGTTTGCGAAATTTGAAGGCCACTAACAAAAGAACGCGAAGCGCGTCATAACGGGTCGTCGGTCGCGTCAGTGAACGGTTGAGCGCGTGCGTACAGTGCAGCGCAAAAGGGCTGTAACGAGCCATCAGTAGTGGTGTGGATTTGTAAGACTAGTAAAGTCAAGACGATTTGAAGCAAGTTCAAGTCCAGTTCAAGTTGAGCGCGTACGAGGCAGGACAGATGGAGGATTCGGAGCGCGATCGGGGAGAGCACGTGGACAACATTGTGTTCACGTTGAATGCACTAAGGGCGGCGGTGGCAGAGTTGAGGAGCAGTGCGGTGGAGAATAACAGGGAGTTGGCCAGATTGCGTGCGGAGATGCAGCCGGTGCCGGAGGGGCAAGAACAGCAGTTGGGCGGGCAGTCGGAGCCACCAGGCCAGGTGAGCGAGGCAAACCGGGGCGTAGGAGCGGTAAGCGAGGATACGCATGCAAGGATATACGATTTGCCAACGTTTGCCGGCAATGCGGAGGAATGGCCGCTCTTTTCTGCTAATTTCTACGAGACGACAGGAGCATTTGGATACAGCCACCGGCAGAATCTGATGCGATTGCAGAAGTGTTTGGTTGGCCCAGCAAGGGAGGCGGTGGTATCAATGTTGATATACCCCAGCGATTTGGAAGACCCGAGCTGCTGGTGAGGGCGCAGTTGATGAAGGTGCAACAGTTCAGCCCGATTGGGGAGCAGAAATTCGGCGAAATAGTGGCATTCTCCACCAAGGTGCGTAACGTGGTGGCGTTTTTAAAATCCGCAGGTTGTCAGCAGCACCTGGCTAATGTCATCAGCTCCTGCACAACGACCCGGGACCTGGTGCACCCGTCCAGGCTGCTCAGCCAGCTGCGCCTCAGCCGTTGTTGAATTGTCGCCAGCCACAAGCAAGTCGCAACCAGTTGTTCAAAGTGGTGCCGGTCAAGGTAGTTGGACCAAAAGGGCAGCGTGAGATTTTTGCCATGTTTGACGAAGGGTCGTCCATCACAATGTTGGAAGAGGACGTCGCGAAACAAATTGGAATCAAAGGACAGAGGCAGTCGCTGACGCTGCAGTGGTACGACAAGGAGGTGGTCACCGAGCAGGCTAGTAAGGTGAATTTGGAGCTCGAGGCATGCGATACGCAAGCAAAGTATCAGCTGAAGGAGGTGTACACGGTGAGTCGCCTTAATTTGCCGGTGCAGTCGCTGAGGAAGGAAGATTTCAGCCACCTGAGAATGTTGCCGCTGCAGAATTATCGTGACGCCAAGCCAGTCATGATCATCGGGCTAAAACACGCATATCTGGGAGCTAGCTCCGCTAGTGTTCAGGCCGATCACGAAAGCCCAATAGCCACCAAAACAGCGTTAGGTTGGGTTGCCTTTGGTCCGGTAAACTCACCAGGGGGGCCATATCCTCGCGTGTTGCATGTCAAGGGGTGTCAGCGGCTGCACCAGGTGGTGGCGGAGTTTTTTGAGGCCGACAATTTTGGTATAGACTGCTCACCAATGGTGCTTGAGTCAGATGAGAACAAGAGGGCGCGCGCAATACTCGTAGAAACGACTCGTCGCGAAGGTGATCGCTACGAAACAGGGCTTCTGTGGAAAGAGTATCCACCCGCATTTCCCGATAGTTTCCAGATGGCGAAAACTCGCCTTTTGTCCGTGGAAAGACGGATGAGCAAGGACGGGAACTATGCCGAGCGGTACAGGCAGGAGATGGGAAAATATGTTGAAAAGGGGTATGCCCGTAAGGTCACGAAGGAGGAAGCCACCGCGCGGTCGCCAGTGGTCTGGTACTTGCCACATTTTTCGGTTTTTAACCCTCATAAGCCAGAGAAGCTAAGGATAGTGTTCGACGCCGCAGCCGCTGTGAACGAGGTGTCGCTTAATACAACTTTGATGAAGGGTCCCGAGCAGGCGCAGCCGTTAATGCGCATTCTACTACAGTTTCGTCAGGGGCGAATTGGGGTGGCAGCAGACATTCGCGAGATGTTTTCTCAGATCAGGATCCGGCCCGAGGACCAGCAAGCCCAGCGGTATTTGTGGAGAGATGGCAACCCTGACCAGCCCATCCAGCAGTATGTGATGACCACCGCAGTTTTTGGGGCCGTATGCTCGCCATGCATAGCCGAATTCATCAAAAATTACAATGCAGAAAGGTTTAAAGACAAGTGGCCGGAGGCCGTGGCCGCCATCGTTAAGAAGCACTACGTGGACGATTTAGTGGTTAGCTTTGACAACCAGGAGGAAGCTGTTGAAGTCTGCAGACAGGTGGTGAGCATCCATGCCGAAGCGGGTTTCGAGTTGCGGGATTTCAAATCCAGCTGCATCGCCGTAGAAAGGGAAATGAACGGTAAACCCGTGGCGGGTCGAGCCGACATAAGTATGGAACGTGGTGCGACAGCTGATAAGATATTGGGTATGTACTGGTGCACCAGTCGCGACACCTTCGAGTTTCACACTAGGTTCCATCGCGTTCCACAAGCGGTTTTGGACGGGTTGCGCGCTCCCACCAAACGAGAGCTATTGGGTATAGTAATGGCCATTTTTGACGCATTCGGGCTACTTGCCGACTTTTTGTTGTTGTCGAAGCTGATCATTCAAGAAACGTGGAAACGAAGTGTCGGGTGGGACGATGTTATACCGGCCGAGTTGGAGCGCAGATGGTTGCCCTGGTGGGAAGAGTTCCGAAGCATAAGAAATTTCCAGGTTCCAAGGGCCTATTCAAAGCGCTTGCCAGACGCCGTCGTAATTCAGTTGCATGTTTTTGTCGACGCAAGTCAGGACGCCGTTGCTGCCGTTGGGTATTTAAGGGTGGTGGGTGCAAGCGGGGTGGACGTCGCCTTTGTCATAGGCAAAACGCGCACTGCGCCATTAAGGTTAATGTCAATCCCGAGGCTCGAGCTGCAGGCCGCAGTGTTGGGCACCAGAGTCAGCAAAGCGATTTGCGAGAACCTTGAAATCAAAATCAGTCATGTCGTCTTCTGGAGCGACTCACAAACCGTTTTACAATGGGTTCACTCGTCGGAGCGAAAGTATAAGCCTTTCGTGGGCCATCGAATTGCTGAAATCCTGCGAACGACTGAGCCTGACCAATGGAGATGGGTGCCGACCGAGAAGAATCCTGCAGATGTCGCCACGCGTGCGAGCTCACCTAAGTTTGAGCTGAACAGTCGCTGGATTGAGGGTCCAGAATTCCTGCAGTACGGCGAACAAGATTGGCCAGCCACGATAGTCGAGAAGCCACGGGTCCTGCTGGAAGAAGTTGGAGCTAATCATATCCTATTGTGCCAGGCAAGTAGCGAATGCATTGATTTTACTAAATTCAGTTCGTATTCAAGGTTGAAACGCACCATAGCCTGGGTCGTGAGGGCAATGACGCGATTTCGCGCCCGAAAGAGAGGGGCCCAAGGAAGTCTGGTACATTTACTGGAAGCGGCCGAGCTTAATGAGGCTGAACGAGTGATCTGCAGATTGGTGCAGCGAGAGTGTTTTGCCGGCGAGTATGCCGACTTAAGTTTTTCGCGTGCGCTACCGAAAGGAAGCGCGTTGTACGCTCTTTCTCCGTATATCGACAACGAAGGCATTATGCGCCTGAGTGGTCGCATTGACGAGGCGGCCTGTTTGCCGTTTGAGGCACGCCGACCGATGCACGACCGAGGCACGCTTAACGACTAGAGCCGCCCACCTCGAGTTAGCCGAGAGTTTGTCGACGGATGCCTTTATGCTGTGTTTGAGGGACTTCATCAACCGAAGAGGAACGCCGGTGAGGATAAGAAGTGATAACGGCACCAATTTTTTAGGTGCCCAAAAAGAGCTGAGCGACGCCGACAAATTATTGGACACCGATCGTATCCACGCCGAAGCAGCCAATCGCCGTATTGAGTGGGTTTTCAATTGCCCAGCCAACCCGAGCTCTGGTGGTTGCTGGGAGCGCTTGATAAGAATCATCAAACGCTTACTGATTAAAACGCTACGAGACGCCGTACCGAAGGTAGACACGCTGAGGAGTGTTTTGATAGAAGCGGAGAACATTATCAACTCACGCCCGTTGACGGACTTGCCGTTGGTTTGTGCAGAGGACGAGCCCCTAACCCCGAACCACTTCTTATTGGGTTGCCTGAACTCAACACAAACGCCTCATCCGGTAGATCAGAGGGTATGTCTCAGGAAGCAGTGGCGGATTGCTCAGGGCCTCAAAGATCGGATGTGGAAACGATGGACGACGGAGTACCTTCCGCAACTCATGTGCCGCGCCAAATGGCAAGAGAAAGCAGAGCCTTTGAAAGTCGGCGATTTAGTATTGGTGTGCGATCCGTCACTCGCACGCAGCCAGTGGCATAAGGGCCGAATCATAAAGGTTTTCCCGACGAAGGATGGACAGGTACGAGTCGCTGAAGTAAGAACAGGGTCTGGAGTGTTTCGACGACCGGCAACACGCCTGGCTCGGCTGGTAGTAGAGAGTGAACGCTAGGAGGTTCACTGTGGGGGGGAGTGTTAGTGCAACCCTGCAGCCTGCGTGTTGGGCACCACTTCCCTGCAACCTGCGTGCTGGGCACCACTTCCCTGCAACCTGCGTGTTGGGCACCACTTCCCTGCAACCTGCGTGCTGGGATCAGTAAGACGAGAGACACCGAGACGGCAAGAAGCCGAAGAACAACACAACTCATAAACAAATATTTGTCAAGCAAAATAATAAATTGATAAAAGCATAAATAAACAAACAAGCACACTAATTTTGTCACGTCTTTTAATACCACAGTTGGCCAGATTACCACAGACAGAGCTCGACCGTTACGCATTTCAGCGGTCCAAATGGTAGTATTTGCGAACTTAAGAAGTTCAATTTTTTATAATTAAAAAAATGTTTGCTTTATATAAAATGCAATGCTTTGTGTGGTCCTTGGTATTAATCATTTGTAAATAATTTGGTATAGGGTTATGTAATATGTATATATATATTATATATTTATATAAATATATATTATATAATATCATTTATTATATAATTATAAAATAATTTGGTAGTTTTTGTTTCTTGGATGTAACAATCGTAATTTGTAGTATTATTAGTGTACTAAAGTATAATATAGGCACAACGAATGGATCCGCATTTTAGGTGTGGAAGGATCGTTTGTCTGCGATCGGCATTTTTCGCCAGAGATGCGTGGCAAAAAAAAACTACTGGGTTGGGCCGTCCCAGATTTCAATTTAACTAGTAATGTTTCTTGTTCATCTACCCTGAGTGAACAAAATTCAATTATTGAATTAGGAGTTGAAGATTTTTTTTCAATACCTTCAACTCCAAGAGTAGCTTCCCGGAAGCCTCTTTTGCCTTTCTTTTCGTCTGAAGTTGCGTCAACTTCTGCTACTCCTTTACCTTTAGTCGATTGCAGCCCTATAACGAAGAAGCAGAAATTAGGAGTTGATAGAGTAGTCCAAACAGCCAAGAGTCTAAGCGCAGGGACATCGAGGAAACGAAAGCAAGCTGAGGAGAGTAGGGTTTTAAAAAATAAATTATGCGAAAGGGATAATGAGATTAGGGATTTGAAAAGAAAACTTAATGAGGCGACAGCGCAGTTAACAGCTTGCAAAGAGGAGTTAAGATGTCGGCAGTATGAGGAAGAGGTAGGAAAGATAGGAGAAATTTGTTTGAAACTGCCGCAATATTTAGGGACATTAGTAAAAAATAGTCTTAAAAATAGCTGCCGCAATCCAAAAGGCCGAAGGTTTGTAGATTCTTTTAAGACTCTTGCATGTTAAAGGAAAAGATACTGTAGCATATAAACTTGTCAAATTATATTCGTGAGCAATCCATGAGAAAAATCCCGTCTCATGACATACCTTAAAAATAAAACACTTGTTCACCTATATTCGTAGCACACTGGCACGGTAGTCGTCATAGAGTTGAGGATTCGAGTGATAGACTTCTGAACGGGCGTGCCGGTGTGTTTTCGGAAAACAGAAAATTCTTACAATAAATCAGAAGTGGGATATTTTTTCAAAAAACCAAAAAAATTTGTTGAATTAATTTTCGTAATCGTTCGAAATGGAAAACGGAGACGTTCCTCCAAAACCCAGCATGGTTTATGGGCTGGAGGAGTGTAAGCGATTAATTACGCCGTTCAATCCGTCCCAACCGACAGGGACAAGCGCGCGCGAGTGGATAAATAACATAGAAAAAGTAAAAGAAATATTCAAATGGGAAGATGCGACAGCATTGTTTTACGCCGCACTACGGTTAGAAGAAGCCGCCGCGTCCTGGTTCTCTGCCATACAAGACAGATAACTTACATGGGCTTCATTCAAAATAATGCTACTGAAAGCATTCCCAACGGTGCGCGATGAGAGTGCGGCATATATGCAACTTATGCGTCGCACAAAAAAAACGCGAAGTATTGAGAAATATTTTTATGACGTCCTTGCACTTGCACGAAATGGTGGATTCAGTGACGAGTGCGCGAAAAGTTTTATTGTCTCCGGCCTAGAAGATAAAGAACTGATTACGGCAGTAACGGGTTCATTTTCGAGTTCCAAATCGTTACAGGAACTTACAGGAAGCGCAAATAAAGGCCCATATTAACATCATTGAGCAACAGAAAAAATCGATTTCATTTTTTTTGCGAATTCGAGCACCAACCGAAACTACATGCTCGTTAATAAAACTAAAAGATGAAATGAAAGTTTTTAATCAAAAACCATTCGGTGTGCCATTTCATTTCAAGACGACATACTATTATTTGGTGAAAGTTCTGAAAAGTTGTTGAAAGACTTTGAAAAATTTCTCGAAATTTGCGTTCAAATGAATTTGACATTTTAACGAGAGAAGTGTGAATTTCTTTGAGCAACAGTTTAAGTATCGCGCTAGACCACGAAATTAAAGACGAAAAGGAGAACATTCCTTTATTTACAATTCGGGACCGTGTGAAGATGCGTTTAGACGAAACAGGCCAGAAGGCGGCAACCCAATTCAACAATAATCATTGTGCGCCGAAGAAGTATCTGGAGGACGATCTGATGCTGATTAAGGCAGAAAACCCTACAACCGGGCATTCCAAAAAAAATTGTGGGCTAAGTATAATGGTCTTTATGTATTCAAGAAGGTGCTTGGAAATGATAGATGTGTTATAAGCGATACAAGTACGACACAGATTTTACAGCGACCTTTTGAATCGGTGCAGGCGGCTGACGGGTTGGGGCCTTGGTGCTCCTTTATCGACTTCTCCTTAGTTCACGAGGAGGAGGATTTGTTATCCTCAGGCGACGAAAATTGATGTTTTAGTTTTTATTTTCTTGTTTTGCTTTGATTTTATCCTAAATTTTATAGATTTCTCGCAATTTCACCATGTATTTTGAACTATCAGACTACCTAATTAACAATACTACCGAAATGATGTGATCGTTAAAAATAATAATAATAATAATAATATATACTTAACCAATATTCACATGACACTCACTTTTATTCATTTATGATTACTCAATTTTTGATATTGCCACTTACTTTCATATATATACATATGTGTTCCTGAATTAGAATTTATTCGAACTAATAATTCATGAATCTGTAAGGAAAGGTCCTGATATTATTTGTATTTATTGTTGGTTGCTGTGTGATCTTCCAACGAGAGACAAAGTTTTTGGTTGCTGTGTGATCTTCCAACGAGAGACAAAGTTGTTGGTTGCTGTGTGATCTCCCAAAAAAAAAAAAAAAAGGTTGTTGGTTGCTGTGTGATCTTCCAACGAGAGACAAAGTTGTTGGTTGCTGTGTGATCTTCCAACAAAAAAAAAAAAGGTTGTTGGTTGCTGTGTGATCTTCCAACGAGAGACAAAGTTGTTGGTTGCTGTGTGATCTTCCAACAATAGACAAAGTTGTTGGTTGCTGTGTGATCTTCCAACGAGAGACAAAGTTGTTGGTTGCTGTGTGATCTTCCAACGAGAAAAAAAAAGGTTGTTGGTTGCTGTGTGATCTTCCAACGAGAGACAAAGTTGTTGGTTGCTGTGTGATCTTCCAACGAGAGACAAGGTTGTTGGTTGCTGTGTGATCTTCCAACAATAGACAAAGTTGTTGGTTGCTGTGTGATCTTCCAACGAGAGACAAAGTTGTTGGTTGCTGTGTGATCTTCCAACAATAGACAAGGTTGTTGGTTGCTGTGTGATCTTCCAACGAGAAAAAAAAAGGTTGTTGGTTGCTGTGTGATCTTCCAACGAGAGACAAAGTTGTTGGTAGCTGTGTGATCTTCCAACAAGAGACAAGGTTGTTGGTTGCTGTGTGATCTTCCAACAAAAGACAAGGTTGTTGGTTACTTGTTGGTTGGCAACACAGACAACCTGTGTAAGTACGGTATTGAATCACTGGGACAGTGATTGTGTAGGATGGCCGAGTTGTTAAAGGAAAATATACTGTAGCATATAAACTTGTCAAATTATATTCGTGAGCAATCCATGAGAAAAATCCCGTCTCATGACATACCTTAAAAATAAAACACTTGTTCACCTACATTCGTAGCACACTGGCACGGTAGTCGTCATAGAGTTGAGGATTCGAGTGATAGACTTCTGAACGGGCGTGCCGGTGTGTTTTCGGCAAACACAGAAAATTCTTACAATATGCATTAGGAATTTTTTTTTATCTCCCATGTGCTATAGGCATTTAAAAGAGTCCCTGAATTTGCCAGAGGAAAAAACACTCTATGAGTTTGTTTCTAACTAGCCTCGTTCCCCAGGTTGCTCGAATAGCAGCATTAAAGCGTTAGAGTTCCGTAGTCGAGGTTTCACGCGTGAGCAAAAATTTGTCTCTTTAGCTTGTGATGAAATGTCACTGAAGCGACATCTTCAATATGACCGTAAATCGGACAAAATAATAGGTTTGGAAGATTTTGGCGATGAAAATCGCACACACAGGCTAGCTA
Organism: Melieria picta; assembly: GCA_964056695.1. Taxonomy (NCBI): domain Eukaryota; kingdom Metazoa; phylum Arthropoda; class Insecta; order Diptera; family Ulidiidae; genus Melieria; species Melieria picta. The sequence goes on from OZ057398.1 coordinate 68,397,848, forward strand.
CTAGTGTTTTAACAATATTAGTGCAAGGAATAGGTGGGGAACCATGGACCCAACCGTTTGCATACTTTTTCGTACATGGTACTTGCAAAGGAGATGTCGCCAAAAAATATATATTTGAGGCCATTAGCCAACTACAAAACATAGGATTAACTGTTTGCCATTTTGTTTGCGATCAGGGTAGAAATTTTCAAAATTTCTCAGTATTAGTGAAGACCACCCTTACTTCGAGGTTAATGGCCAGAAGGTATTTTTTTCTTTGACTCTCCCCATCTTTTGAAAAGCACTAGGAACTGCATTGAAAATTGTAAAAATAAAATTTTCTTTAAAGATAATCGCGTTAAGTGGGACGACATTGTCCATTTTTATAATGTCGATTCCCAACTAAATGTTAAATGTGCACATAAGCTAACAGATGCACATATTAGACCTTCAGTCTTTCAGAAAATGAGCGTGAAATTAGCGTCTCAAGTTTTTAGTAACTCTGTCGCGTCAGCTATGTATATCAAACACAGAAGCACGCCAAAGTGATAGCCGAGGCATTGGCCCGCTACGTCTATGGCATCGAGGAGCAAAGCGAAATATTCGCTGCAGCATTGGTATGCCAGTTTTATTCATTTTGCATTCTAGTAGAAACAATTTGTGCTGTTTTCTGTCCTTCCGCAGCAAGTAGACCAGCAGCTCGTCAAGTCTTATATGCAGTTAAAGTCAGCGCTGCACAACAACGACTTGAAGAATGCCTTTGAAAAGTACCTCAAGAACGTGAAGCTTATGTACGACAAGCCCGACGCGCGCGAGCCCGACTTCATGCTATACGAGGGCCAGGAGGCGCACCTGAATGTCTATCACGTCAAGCCCGCCGTCTTCGATCTCTTCCTCACCATACTCATCTGCGCATACTTGGCGTCCGTGTACTTTATTATACAATACTTTCCGGCATTGTAGCAAATGTACTGTAACTTAAGCGGATGAAGCAGCTGTACCACAGCTGTGCGCGGCCAGTTTTGACCGCTCTATGCTAGTAACAAGAACAACAAAACAGTAAGCAATATTTAAAATAGCCAAAATATTTGTTTGCGTTGTAATTCGGTTCAAATTCAATTCGGTTAAATTTCTCAAAAACCAGATATCAATTATGAAGTACTTGTATTTTCGCAAACAAAACAAAGAACGAGACCGATTTATACAATTAAGAAAAAAATGTATGTAGCCAAATACAGAAATTCTGAAAACAAAGAAATTGGTTTTATTTCTTACAAGGGCACGTGTTTCCTTCATACTTCAAAGAACGATAAAAATAAAAAAAAGTAAAATGTCGGCCTGCAAGAAACTACAAAAATATATATGCACGTATGTATATGTGCGCATAGATGAAGAAAGTTATGAACTGAAACATTATGTTATTATAATGAGATAAGTGACAGCGCTACGTCGTCACTTCTTGATGACCATCAGCAATCCAACATCGTCTCCAACGTTTTCAATGGTGTAGCGAACCCCTGCAAAATATAAGTAGAATAAATGTAATTCTGAAGAAAGAACAGAGATAAGGGCACTCACCTATATTTATGGCGATCATATCGCCTATATTGAATGTGCCGTGCTCGCGGTCGGTGCCGACGTCAAATTCGCCAGCCAGTACGATAAAATGCTACAATACAAAAGTTAATTATAATAAAAGCACGAAAATATTTAAAATAAAAAATCATATGTGAATACGAACAGACGCGCTCAAAGGACAAAAATAAAAGCAAAATTTACCAAGTGGTATTTCTTTGCCTTTTTCGCTGGTTTCTTATGCCTAGGCTTGAAGCGCAGATATCCCAGGCTCACCCTATCATCCGTGTCATAAAATGCATAGTCAATATCCTCGAGTTCGGTGAACATGAGATTCCCCGCTGCCGCTAAATTACAACAAATATGAAGACTTTAACAATTTCAAAGCACTTAATGCTGACTTACAGCAGCGCATATCCATGAACATCTGTTCGTGACCGCTCGGCATTTGGGTCTGCCACAACTCTTTCAGCCACGACAGCAGGTCAACCGTCGAGTTAACTGCCGTCCTGGTTGCTGCTGGCGATACTCTATTCCCCGCTTTGGCCATGGTCACGGAAGGCGATGGTGGTGCAGAAAATGTGTCTGCTGCTTGCGGCTCGCGATCATTCACATTACTTGTGGTAACCAACTCCGGGACAGCAGACGACGGCAAATTCAAGCGCTGCAGTCGCACACGTACCTTTCTCGTGCGTTTCGTTCCGTCGATGCAGCTCGATGGTGCCGTAGGCGATGTAGCCCTGCTCTGCACTGATGCGTGCTTTAGCTGATCGAAGATATTATTCAACTCATTGACCGGTGCCGGCGGTACCTTTATATGACTATGCTCTAATCTAGTCTGGGTGATGTTGCTCGTCGGTGTGCTGGCCTGCCTTTTTCGTTTTACAAGCGGTGCACGCTTTTTCGGCTGTTGACTTGTTTTCTTCGCGGTCGTGGATGTTTCTTTGTAGGTTGCAGGCACGTCATCCAATTCCGTAACTGCCTCAAATATTGCAGACAATTCCCGCCTTTGATGCTCAGCAAAGGCGGACACGCGTCCATCATTCACTGACGCAGTTGTTTGGCAGCTGGCGTCCGTATCACCCGTTAGATTCAGGTCCGATGCCGTCGAAGACTGTCCCTGACGTGGCTTTCTGCCACGTCCATGGCTGCGGCTCACCAACGAATGTTTACTGGAAGGCTTTGTCAATTTCCGTGCCTCTCGCAGCTCTAGTTGCTGAAATATAAACTGCTCGACAGAGTTTTTTACGGGCACGTGCACACGCTTCGATCTACGAAGTGATGGTACTGCAACGGCAAAGGCAACAGGTAAGTAATAATTAGTAAATAGGATGTTTGAAGTAACTCTTTCACCTTCTGATGCGTCCAACTGGATTGACGCTGCCGTTTTTTCTGTGCGTTTGTTCTTGCTCTTGGAGCTGACCCGCACTTTTGGCGCTGGCAACAAGGGTTTTTTGAATATGGCATCATCCGATTCGATGCTCATTGCAGCGCTGTCTGCCGCAGAATCCAAAAACGGTACTGGTGGCGGTATAATTTCCTCGCATGAATTGGCTTTCGAATTGGACGAGCGCGAATGTCGTGTAGGTCTTGGTGATACATCTCTTAAAGGCGTTGGCAGTTCACCGCTTATATGTGGAGGCGGTGATGACACGTGCGGCGAGGTGATAGGCGAAGTGGCGGGCGGTGTAGGAATTGGTGACAAGTTACCACCCTCTTCCTGCTCAGCGTCTGAATGACCTTTGGAGTACAGCGAACGCTTGGACTTGTTCAGCGGTCGGTGTTTGCCCACGTTGTTTCGCACACCGAGATATTTCTCCACCAGCTCAGGCTATTGGTTAAGTAAAACACTTTAGAAAAATACTTGAAAGATGTAACTGTCACTTACCATTTTATTTTTACATTTGCTGCGACGGCTGGTTTTGAATAGCTTCGAGCGATTAGAAGATGATTGCACCTGTAATGAAGACATAAATTTTTTTAGAAAAAAAAGTATGTAAGTTACTAGAAAACTTACAAATGATATACGATCACAACTACGTTCGCCCACTAGAGATGAATTATACTCGGCGCTAATGCCTATCAGCGCAGGTAATGACTCGTTTCTTGAAGACGTCACAGTGTTAACTGCCAAACTGTTGCATGCCGGTAGTAGACTATCACGAAAGTTTTCCGGCACCATTTCTTCATCCTGCGGCTGTACCTGTTGCTCAGTTTGTACAGATTCGAGTCCATCGATGTTGCCTTCTAGATTGCGACGCAATATCTCAATTTGTATTTGTTCCTCTAGCTGCAGCTGCCGCTCGATAGCCTGTTGCTTGGCTGCGACCGAGTGGCGTCGCCCCGATATTGGGAAAACGTCACCGATCGAATTGCGTTTGCGCAGATCAAGTATTTCGTAATTGGTAAGTCGCGCTAGATGCGACTTCAACTCATCAGCAAACTTTTCGCCGTTAATCGGTATATTAGGTGCCTTGTTCAGTGGCCGTTTTCGCGCCGCTTCTTTTCGGTTTGCATCTTGATGGTTATGCATTTTGAATGGGTGAGCAGGCGGTGGTCCCGCTTCGGTAACTGTGCTCGGTAGCTTCAAGCATTCGGGCGAATAACGATTACGGCGGGAACCCGCAAGTTTACGCAAATTCCGACTGGGCCCATGAGGCCAAGGGACACTCACTGGTTTAGCGGCGACCAAATTCAACGGTCCGCTCTTCCGACTGCAAGAAGCGATCGTCGGCGCTGTCTCGTTAGCGTCTTCGTCGTCATCCTCAGTCATGATTTCGGCAAGCGACAGATCATGCCGTTGTGTTTGGGTCGACAACGGTGGCAGAGAACTTTTGTGGTCCATTCTGCTACTTTTACCGTTCATCACATTGTCTGGACTACTTTTTGATTTTGACAGCGTTTTATTTACTTGCGACTTTTCATAGTGTAGCTGCGGCGATACTGGCTTTTCATTACGCGGAGGTGATGGCGGTGTTTGCTTTCCGTCTTTCTGCTGCACAGGTTGTTGCTCAGCAGGATCTGCTGCATCGTCCTCTTTACGACACTCCTCAGCGGCATCATGCACCAATACTCGTCGGGTTGCCTCCGTCGGCGGTACGCCATTGAAAGTTTGTTGCACTGGTATCACAATTTTCGGTATTTGTAGCCTTGTACTGTCTAGGGATTTTAGCAGCCTTTGAGTTTCTTGAAGCAGCTCCTGTGTGCCCAACACCTCCGTGTTTGGCTGATGTTGCGAAGAAGCTACGCTCGGACATCGTTCAGGCATCTCAGTATTGGCATCTATCTGGTGCACGGAGCTATGTCGCGAGCGCGGCGTGCAGGACGCCTCTCTGATGTGCTGTGGACTGGTCGGCTCCGTGTGTAAATTGTTGCTGTTGTTTTCCTTCTCGTGAAACTTCTGAATTGTTGCCTCTAGCACGTCCTCCAGCATTTCACGCAGTTCTTTGTCTTTTTGACGAAGAGGTGACAATCCAAACGACAGCGATGATTTGCTAGCGTCAGCATTGGTAAAAGTCACACCTATCGCAGGTGCTACATTACCGCCAGCTGAATCAGTTTTTTGTGCCTGGGAGGTAACCGGAGACGTCAACTGTGGGCGACACACAGGCGTGCTGCACACGAGCGGGGCCTGCAAATTTATTATTTAAACTCTACTGCACAGACTGGTAGAAATCTGACTTGGTTGGTGGCTAAATTGAGATGGCATCCTCTTGCCTTACGCCTGCGCAATTATCGGAATAAGCGAGCATGCATAAACGATTTCAAACAGACTTTGTGCTGTTTATAATTCAAGAGAATAAACGATTTCAATTGAATAAATAGACAGGACTAAGTAGTGAAGTACAACAACCAAATGATGAACATCGGACATAGTTACATATATTATTGCACAAAACTTACGAAGTCTGGTGTGGACAGCGTGCTCTCGAATTCTTTCAATAGCGTTCGACGACCACCGACGCCTAGTTGTGACAGCCGTCTCAACGAGTAACGACGCAATCGATCTGCAGTGCCTAAGCCGCCACTGCGCCGCGCTGGGGACAGGGGCCGTATTGGTAATAAACAAACCATCGGCTGTGAATGCACAAGCGGTGGTCGAACGACATGTGGAGCTTCAGGTTCCCCAATTGGCATGATTTCTTCTTCGTTCTCTTCCTTTATTTTTGGCCGAGGTACACTAGACTCGTCCACAGCTGGAAAATGTTCCGATGTCAGAGTTTTGTCTTTCTCAAGTTCTTTAAGAGGTGAATTCGCATCGCTTTCCTCTACTCTCAATTTCAGCGGAGATGACTTAAGTTTATCTGGCGACTCTGCAGTCTGTTGATGGTGTTCTCCCTTCTGTCGGCCTTGCGTATTCCGCGGCGTACTGACCCGCTTAACTTGCACATTCAGGCTAAACCGTTCCGACTCAAAATCGAAGACGGGTCGTGCTGGCCGCACTTTGCCTGTTTTCTTTTGCAAAAATTGCGCCAGCCGATGTCCTTCACTGTCATCCAGGAACTCGGAGAACTCGCCGACACTGAAGCGATCCGCGGACCTATGAAAGTATAATCACAAGTCATAAGCTAATCATCAATTAATACACCAACTTTATGATAAAGCCCGCGCACACAGCACAGCCCAAGCACAATTTATATCTTTAAATGGTCACAGCACCAACACTTCAGTAGCTTATTTCTATCGACTTCAGAATGCAATGTTTGTGATGACGCAGTCAAGGGACGCTGCCTGACTGTAACATCGTAGCCACTTATAGCGCATTTATGCTATCATGTTGTTTATGCTTTAGCACACATTGCATTACACTTACATGTTAGTCTTTTTTCCAGCTAAATTGAAATATATTGATATTTTTCGCTCGATATTAATCCCCGCTTGTTTTTTCACACTTCGAAAGCCGTTAATACGCCATTTTCCAAATCTAGCAGCAGCGATTAATGCGTTGAAAGCTTAATGCCAGCGATTAAGCGATTTGAAACTGGGAGAGCCGGTAGAAATACATACACAGAATTTCACTAAATTGTTGCAAAATTGCAACCTTGGGGCCTACTAGTAGGCCCCAAGGTTGCAATTTTGCAACAAAATTAGAGAAATTCTGTGTATGTATTTCTACCGGCTCTCCCAGTTTCAAATCGCTTAATCGCTGTCTAGCAGAGTCGCAATCGACTTCTAGAGTGAAGTACAGCGCGCTCTGGGCGGGGTTGCCGTGTTTGTAATAATCAAGTTGTAGGTGGACTGTTCTATAACGGCTCATACAAAAATCCGTTGATTGGCATGGTACGTCCCGGTGATCATTCTTCAGTACATCAGCCACACGTGCTGGCTGACGTCCAGGCGTTACGAACCCTATACAGAGTCTATACTAGTCTTGAAACTCCTGTAAAATGAATTGGCAGCACTCATATCGAGCTGTCACATCAAGCCCAATCGCTGTCACATCAGGACCGGGCAGGCAACATGCTTCCCACCACGAAAGATACTGCGCAGATAACGTTGTCTGAGAAAGCGTTTGTCGTATGTTCTCGAAAAGTCAATACAACATACGATTTTGTTTTTCGGAGCGACATTTCTCCCGCCAAATTTCGTGGTGAAAGTAATTTTCAACGTTCTTTCGTTATTATTTCGCTTGTTTGATTGCGAAACCATACAAAAGACAATTAACAACAAAATTAAATAAATATTTCAACTGCAGTGCTTTTTTAATATTTTACCAGCATTTCAGCGAAAGTAAGTATATTCTTCAATTTGGAAATGCATTTTCTTACGAAAATTATATTTATTTCATAGAAATGCCTCAACAACGACGTTGTGTCCTCGGATGTCCTCTTCCTGTAAGCCTATTTAATTTTTCCAATAAGGAATCGGATTTAGACAGGTGAGTTTTAAGAAAGTGCATTTACTTATAAGTGTAAAGTGTAAGACCAGCGCACTTAATTTCAAGTGCGTTTATGTTTCAATAAAAACTAAACATAAACTGTTTTTTTACAATTGCATATGTGCAATCGGCAATTCATCCTCAGTCCACCACTGCTGAACAGCGACAGAGCTCGACCGTTACGCATTTCAGCGGTCCAAATGGTAGTATTTGCGAACTTAAGAAGTTCAATTTTTTATAATTAAAAAAATGTTTGCTTTATATAAAATGCAATGCTTTGTGTGGTCCTTGGTATTAATAATTTGTAAATAATTTGGTATAGGGTTATGTAATATGTATATATATATTATATATTTATATAAATATATATTATATAATATCATTTATTATATAATTATAAAATAATTTGGTAGTTTTTGTTTCTTGGATGTAACAATCGTAATTTGTAGTATTATTAGTGTACTAAAGTATAATATAGGCACAACGAATGGATCCGCATTTTAGGTGTGGAAGGATCGTTTGTCTGCGATCGGCATTTTTCGCCAGAGATGCGTGGCAAAAAAAAACTACTGGGTTGGGCCGTCCCAGATTTCAATTTAACTAGTAATGTTTCTTGTTCATCTACCCTGAGTGAACAAAATTCAATTATTGAATTAGGAGTTGAAGATTTTTTTTCAATACCTTCAACTCCAAGAGTAGCTTCCCGGAAGCCTCTTTTGCCTTTCTTTTCGTCTGAAGTTGCGTCAACTTCTGCTACTCCTTTACCTTTAGTCGATTGCAGCCCTATAACGAAGAAGCAGAAATTAGGAGTTGATAGAGTAGTCCAAACAGCCAAGAGTCTAAGCGCAGGGACATCGAGGAAACGAAAGCAAGCTGAGGAGAGTAGGGTTTTAAAAAATAAATTATGCGAAAGGGATAATGAGATTAGGGATTTGAAAAGAAAACTTAATGAGGCGACAGCGCAGTTAACAGCTTGCAAAGAGGAGTTAAGATGTCGGCAGTATGAGGAAGAGGTAGGAAAGATAGGAGAAATTTGTTTGAAACTGCCGCAATATTTAGGGACATTAGTAAAAAATAGTCTTAAAAATAGCTGCCGCAATCCAAAAGGCCGAAGGTTTGTAGATTCTTTTAAGACTCTTGCATTAGGAATTTTTTTTTATCTCCCATGTGCTATAGGCATTTAAAAGAGTCCCTGAATTTGCCAGAGGAAAAAACACTCTATGAGTTTGTTTCTAACTAGCCTCGTTCCCCAGGTTGCTCGAATAGCAGCATTAAAGCGTTAGAGTTCCGTAGTCGAGGTTTCACGCGTGAGCAAAAATTTGTCTCTTTAGCTTGTGATGAAATGTCACTGAAGCGACATCTTCAATATGACCGTAAATCGGACAAAATAATAGGTTTGGAAGATTTTGGCGATGAAAATCGCACACACAGGCTAGCTACTAGTGTTTTAACAATATTAGTGCAAGGAATAGGTGGGGAACCATGGACCCAACCGTTTGCATACTTTTTCGTCCATGGTACTTGCAAAGGAGATGTCGCCAAAAAATATATATTTGAGGCCATTAGCCAACTACAAAACATAGGATTAACTGTTTGCCATTTTGTTTGCGATCAGGGTAGAAATTTTCAAAATTTCTCAGTATTAGTGAAGACCACCCTTACTTCGAGGTTAATGGCCAGAAGGTATTTTTTTCTTTGACTCTCCCCATCTTTTGAAAAGCACTAGGAACTGCATTGAAAATTGTAAAAATAAAATTTTCTTTAAAGATAATCGCGTTAAGTGGGACATTGTCCATTTTTATAATGTCGATTCCCAACTAAATGTTAAATGTGCACATAAGCTAACAGATGCACATATTAGACCTTCAGTCTTTCAGAAAATGAGCGTGAAATTAGCGTCTCAAGTTTTTAGTAACTCTGTCGCGTCAGCTATGTATGCCATGTATAGCTCTGGAGTTCTTAAAGATAGTAGTTCATTTTTAAATACCGCGGAATTCTTAGATTTTTTTAATAATTTGTTCGACTTGTTTAACAGCAGTAGTACTAGTAATGCAATGGCATATTTTTGTGGCTATTTGTACCTAAAAAATTTTAGAATGCACACATGCTCAGAACCACTCCCATATTTTGGGGAAGATGAAGTATCTGAGCGCTTCATTTTCACCCTAGAAAGACAATTTCAAAAGTGCAATTTAGTTAAGCCACCAGTTGAGTTTATTTCTTACATAGAAAAATTAGAAGAAATGTTTTGCGAACATTTCAATTCTGAAGCACATAGAGTAGGTGTAGGTATGTTCATATTTGATGCCCTCAAAGTAATTGACCCTTATATTTGTTGCAGTAATTGTGACACGGACAAACTCCTTTGTTTATTTGTGCGAGTAAGAATATATTTCGGTTTAAAGTTTTTCAATAAAAAACTTTCTATTCCAAAGTCCAAACATAAAATTTTGTGTGTTTCACATTTATAGTTTCAATTGAATTGTATATATTTAGGGGCGGTATAACAATTAGATCTACTGTTCGACATGCTAAATATTAATCGAAAAAATTTAATAAATAAGTTTTCAGTGCAGTTATAAAAGTTGTAGTTGAAACTGACCCAAATTCAGACTTCGCGTAAATGTTTCGATAAAAAAGCTCAGCGTAGATTATATATATATGTTGTATATAAAAATGTAAATTTAATGCATGTTAGGTTAAGATTTTTAACTTATAAATTTATTATTTGTTATAAAAATATATATATATACATATATATATATATTATATATACTATGTGTGCATATAGTATATGCTTTATAAATATGCATGTATTGTGGTTATGGCGTATATTTTGCCTTTTTTGATCAACTGAATTGTTCACTTATAATTTTTACTTTTGCACATGTGTGTTTTTATTTTGCATTATATTGTTGTTATGCATTGAATTGATATTTATTTATTTATTTAAATTTTATTTAATTTTAAATTGTAATGGGTGATATATGCCTCCAGGGGAACCGAGCACCCAAAAAAAAATTCGGTAACGCGCCTTCTTTGCATACCTCTATGGTGGTGCGGAAAATGCAAAATTTTAAATGTATATTATAAATATATGCTTTTAATATTAAAAAAGGTAATTAATGTATTGACACTTAACATAAAGCATAAGATGTATTTGTTATTTTGTAGTAATTATTATTATTATTATTTATTAGAGCAATATATAATATTACACTAAATTAGGCTTCTTCTTAGGCCTACGGTGCTTATAGTTAATAAAGTTTATATGTTAAACTATTTACAAGAGATGTTATACATGTTTACACCTATGTGTACAATGATTACAGGCTTTTGATTAGATTAATGTCTTTTATGAAATTATAAATTTTTATTACATTAGCTGCGGTGATATCTTTTAGGTGTGCGGAGGGTTTAGTAGAGCCGAAATGGGATATTCGTTTAGTGGATAGGTTAGGACAGTTATCAAGGATGTGTAGATGGTTTAGGAGGTTGTTGCAGAAAGGACATAAAGGGGGAGGAGAGGCTAGGAGGAGGTGTTCGTGCGTTAGTTTTGTGTGTCCTATTCTTAACCGGATGAAGAGAGTGGTTTGTGTTTTGGAAAGTGAAGAAGGGAAAATTGATTTTTTACATTCGGGGTTGAAGTTGGTGTAGGGGTGATAGAATTGAGCCCAGGAGTTGCGCTGGAGGTGGGAGAGGTGGTTGCGTACGAGTTTCTGGATATCTTTTGCGATAGGAGGGGCGAAGGAGATTGACGGAGAGAGGTGCATATTCTTGGCTGCTGTGTCGGCATGTTCATTCCCGGGAATGCCTTTGTGGCTAGGAATCCATATGATTTTTATTTTGTTTGGGTTTTTTATTAGGCTATCTCGTATTTGGCAAAGTAGTTGGTTGCTGTTATAGATATTTTCAAGGGCTTGAATAACGGAGTAGCTATCCGTAAAGATGGCGAATCTGCCTTTGGTATTGGAAGCATACTCTACTGCTTTTTGGATGGCAATTGCTTCAGATGAGAAGACAGAGCTGTAGGAAGGGAGCCAGCCACCTGCTACCACAGTCCCGTTATTTTGTACAACTGCGAAAGTAGTGCTGTGATCATTTTTGGACCCGCCGGTAAATATGTGTGTACTGTTTGCTAGGTCTTTTCTGTTAGCAAGTTCGTAGAAGAGTTGTTTGAAGGAGTCGGATGAAGTATTATTTTTGGGAAAGGCGTGGAGTTCGGAGTTTATTGAGGTGGGACGTAGGAACCAAGGCGGCAGACGACTTATCTTGGGGCAGGTTGATGGGATTTGGATACCAAGGTCATTTAGGCTGGAGATACAATGTCGTATGGCGGATTTTACTTTATAAGTACGTCTATGTCGCGAAGCAGTTTTTAAGGTATCGAACAGCGGTTTGTTGGTTGTGGTTAGGAGCCTAGGAATGAGGTGCATGGTGGTGGCAACTCGTCTTTCTAGGATGGATGGCAGGCCGGCCTTTTACTTTATAAGTACGTCTATGTCGCGAAGCAGTTTTTAAGGTATCGAACAGCGGTTTGTTGGTTGTGGTTAGGAGCCTAGGAATGAGGTGCATGGTGGTGGCAACTCGTCTTTCTAGGATGGATGGCAGGCCGGCCTGGGCGAGGATGCATTTGGTGGGGGAGGTTGGGAAAGCGTTTAGGCTTCGGCGTACTGCAGTGTGGTAGGGTAGGTAAAGGAGTTTTAGGTGGGAATTGGCGCACCAGCCGTATATTGGGAGACCGTTATCAATCTTCGACAACAATAGCGATCTTGTAATATTAAGGAGTGTGTTGGTGTGAATGTGGAGGTGTTTTGAAGTTAGATATTTAATTATATTTAGTCTGGTGATTAGATTTTTTCGGAGATAAAGGCAGTGTTCTTTGTATGTGTATTTGGCGTCGAAGATGATGCCTAGTATCTTCAGGTGAGGAACATTATCGATATTGGTGTTCATGGTATTTATTTGTATTGGGGGACAGTTTTTCTTACGGCAGACATGTAGTATTTTGGATTTGTTGCAAGATAAGAGTGCTCCTGAGTATTGTCCCCAGGAGATAATATCTTCTAGTAGCTTCGAAAGAGTATCTTGGACACTATTGATATCTTTGACTTTAGTAAAAAAGAAAGCATCATCTGCGTAAATCCTGAAGCGCCGCATTGCTGAGCGACTGGTGCGGCGCGAGGCCGTTGTTCCAATCACGTTGCATGCGCATAATAACATCGACGCTGGTTGCGCGGGAATGGACTAACGCGCAAGTAGGACGCTCCAGCGCCCCCACAGCACAATGGCCCCGGGGTCAACGAACGTAGCGGTACGACTGTGAGCGTGAATGCAGTCGCAGGCGATTGTGCAACCGAGCTGCACGCGAACTCAAATTGCACCGAGACAACGCCGCGGCGATGTGCGAAGACATTTGGGGACAAGTGACGACCGAACAGCGCCAGCTGCTCAGCAGCCGCCGATCGCACGTTGGCGACCGCGATCGCAGCGATGTCACGTTGCTCTGCACACGCTGGTCCGACATTTTATTCGTCAGTCTTTACCAGTAGCGGCTTAACGGGGGGGGGGCGGGGGGGGGGCGGACCGCCCCGGGCCCCGGGGGCCCCCGAGAGAAGCTTGTATATAAAAATTTAAAGTTTTTCAAAACTGAAACTTGTAAAAAACTATTTGCGCTCCACAATGGTTGTTGAAAGGTTGTTTGTCACTTTCATCAATTGAAAGAGACACAGTATCGACAATTGACTTTGAAATTGCAATAACAAATTCAGTTCAATAAAAGCAAGAAAACATCCTTTCTAAATAACAATTGTTTGCAAATTTTCAAAAAATTTTCCTTCGAAGATTGCAATATTTAATTTTTAACTTAAAATTTTGTGCAAAGTATGCAAATACAAAATTATAAGTTAAAAATTAAATATCGCAATCTTAGAGTTTGCTTGTACTAGTGCGAATTCCGCAATTACTTAACCTCATTAAACTTAGTAGACGTCAAACAAATTTACAGTTATTATTATTATTGTTATAATTATTGGTTGGATAACAACACATCGTCCCGGAAATCCGGTTTTCTTCTTTGATAGACTCTTTTACGAAAGCAATTCTATGCTCCTTGTCAGTAAGCTACTGCTACTGGGTTTTATAAAATATTTCTGTACATTTCTAAACTACTCGACACGAAAAATCACCTAAAAATAAAAGTGTTTTCTAGACTGAAACTTTGAAATAGAATAAAATTTAGACTGAAATCCAAATCATGTATGTTTTCCCTACCTGACATATTTTGGTCCTGAAACTTGAAAATTTAGTTAAAAAGATGTCTTTCATTTGATACCCATATTTCCATCATTGCACAACCGCATATATTTAAAAAAATATTTGAAATGTGTGTGTCCTTAAAATCTTAAAGTTTTTTAAAAAGGACTTTGGGCCAGAAAATGAAAATGACTATGCCAGATTACTATAAATGATCTCTAGTTTCACGTCTATATCCAAATTTGGATGGGTCTCGGCAATAAAAAAAATTTTTCGCACAGTGTAATAAATGTAAAGTTGGTGTTTTTACTCACTGCATCATAACTTTGTCATTTTTCTTTCAATTCTATTGATGATAGGCTTCATATTTGCTCAAGTAATATATTTGCTCAAAAATTATATAATAATAATATATCTTTCATCTTAGATTTTAAAACTAGGGGAGATCATTTTATTATCCATAAAAAAATATTCGAAAATTTATGATTTTTTGGTCGAAAAATTCACTTTGTTACTTGTCAGTAACTTCCCCAAATCTCATCTGATTTGAGCAATCTATATATCACTAAAAAGGCTAAGGTATTATCTTCTTCTTGAACGACGGACAGCTCGTGTTAATCGGATAATTCTTTCAGGAGATATGTGCTCATAACTGAAACAACAAGAAAAAACTCCTTTTCGAAGATTTTTTGAAAACGCTTCTTAAAAAAATTTTTTTATTTTTAGTTTCGTGTTCAGCGGCCAAAGTTAGTTAGAAAACACTTTATCTATGCACGCGATTGGCCCATTTTTTGTCGAGTAGTGTAATGATGCATTGATCGCAAAACAATCAAATCCTCCTGCTCGGGTTGCTTAAAATAATGGCCAGATCGTAGTATCGAAGCAAGATTTTCTGTTTTTATTTTAGTTTTAAGATGGCTTTTTGAAATGACGAGTTTGCTCTCCCAAAAGTTTTCCTAATTTCACGAAAGTTTTTATCAAATTTGGAAAGATTTAGTAACATTATCCTTTCATCCATTTTTCATTTTTTCTCTGGGATTCTATTGCTTTCTATAAAATTTCAAGCACATATCCTTTCCATCCATATTGTCCCTTTACTGTCCATTTACCGTTCAATGGAATACAAATTTTCAAAAAAAAAATTAAAAAGCATAAAATTTCAAATTCAAATTTTTGTGTTTTTGACGAAGATGCCCTATAAATAGCCTTTATTACTCACTCGGAGTCATGAAAAACCAAAAACATTTTGAAAAACTTACATTTTAATTTATTTAAATCGCTTTCCGAACCCCAAATCGCTATCGAATGAAATTTCCGCAATTCGAATAAATTTGACAAACGAATTCGAGTTCCCAAGTGCGGAAAATTTCAAATCCGAAAAGGGAAAAAATTAAATCCGAAAGGCGAATTGCAGAGTACCATTTGTTCGAATTCGAGTTATTTTGCTTTCGAATCGAATTACAGAGTAGCCCCCCGGGTCACGCCGCTTGTTCGCCCTTTCACCTATACCGGGGTGGATTTGTTCGGCCCACTACAGGTAGCAGTGGGTCGGCGGAGAGAGAAGAGGTGAGCAGTCGTCTTCACTTGCCTGACGGTCAGGGCGGCCCATATTGAAGTAGCCGAAAGCCTGTCAACAGATTCATTCATTCTGTGTTTAAGGAATTTCATTAACCGACGTGGCACCCCGGTACAGATCAGGAGCGACAACGGGACGAATTTTGTCGGTACCCAGAAGGAGCTGAGCGAGATCGAGCAGGTGATAGACACAGACCGAATAGTCGACGAAGCTACCAGCCGCGGTATCGAGTGGAAATTCAATTGCCCATTGAATCCCAGTTCAGGTGGTTGCTGGGAACGCCTCATCAGAATCATCAAACGATGGGTACGCAAGACGTTGCATGAGGAAGCACCGCGTCTCGAGACGCTGCGAAGCGTGTTAATCGAAGCCGAGAACATAGTAAACTCGCGTCCACTTACGGATGTCCCGGTTTCCTCAAGAGAAGACGAGCCGTTGACGCCGAATCATTTTTTGCTGGGAGCGCGAGCTCGACCCAAACGCCATTGAAGGGTGAAGTGACCTGCCTTCGGAAGCAATGGAGAATCGACCAGGGTCTAAAGAATCGCCTTTGGAAGCGTCGGGTGAACGAATACCTTCGGCAACTGCTGATCCGCCCTAAGTGGCAAGACAAAGCCGATCCACTAAAAATAGACGAACTAGTCCTGGTGTGTCACGCCAGCCAGCCGCGCAGTCAATGGCGCAAAGGTGTAGTAGTAAAGGTGTTTCTCACCGAAGATGGGCAGACGCGGTTCGCGGAAATAAGAACGGTGACGGGAATCATTCGTCGTCCCGCAACGAAATTGGCAATGTTGCTTGTTGAGGGTGAATCCCGGCAACCCAATACAGGCAACGCAGCGTGCACGAAACGAGGGGGCAAGATAGTCGGCACGAAACGAGGTGGCAAGACAGTCTGCACGAACGAAAAGGAGTACCAGGAGTCTGCGTGAACGAAACGGCGGCAAAATACCGGATAAAATCCGGTCGGGAGTTTACATTCAAATAATTGTTCATTTCATAATAAAAAAGGAGTGAATCTACAGTAAATAAACTGTGCGTGTGTGTTTTACTTTCCTGATCGGGTTCGCCGTAACAGGTCTGTCCCTGAAATTAATTATGTAAAACAACAACTTGTAGTATAGCATATATCGTTCGTTGTCTTAACCCGGCATTGGTGTGGTGGGGTATATCATACCCCAGAGGTTGTATTTTTGTGAATAATACGGATATCAGTTTTATGTGGGCACTATTGCTTCTAGTAGCTGTTTATAACAGTCCAACCATACACATTTGCTATCCAAAAACAACTTGAGTGTGACCAGATTTCAGTAACATCCCGCTAAAGTTCAATGGGGTATGACATACCCCACCACACCAATAACGTAACTTTTTGTGTAAATGATTTTGAATTCCAATTGATATTTTCGATGGTCTAGTAGTCATCGATTTATTCAAAAATTCACCGTACGGAAAAACAAGAGGCAAATACCAACTGCCCAACTGCTACGTGCAAGAAAAGCTCCCAGTTCAGTATTCGCATTACGTCGCCGTAGAAAACGAATGTCGTATGTTCCATTGAGTTTAATAGCACATACGACAATCGTTTTCATCGTATCATATATTCAAAAAAATATCATTATTTTTCTACATCATCATGATTCTGTAAATCCTTGAGATAAGGCGAAGCTGCACCAAAACGTCGTCAGTACAGCACACGATGTTCGGTTTGTCCGCGAGCAAAAACCTCATACGACTTGCGAAAAATGCGCTAATTTTGAGACCCTGTAATTCGCTACTCTTTCATGGTAGCTACCAAAAATTTAATGTCACATGACTATATGTATTTCGTTTTTAAAACTGACTATGTTTTTTGGAAAATTATATAAAGAAATTTTTTTAAACCCCATTATATGGAGTCAACTTATAAATATCAGTATTTTTCGTTTATTTTTGTTAAATTTGGTATTTTCTTTTACAAATAAATTGCACATGAAGTGTTTTTGTATTTTCTTACGTAAAAGTAAATGAAGAATAATATATAATTGCTATCTTTTACATTTGTGTTGTTTCGTGAGTTTGCTGCTATATAAAGTTGTGGGGTATGTCATACCCCACCACACCAATAACGTAATTTTTTTCCACCACACCAACGCCGGGTTAATGAAGAAACACCGTAACTAAAATTTGTGCCATCTTCCAAAAAATGAACAAATTTCAATACAATTAAAAACTAAGGATATGAAATCTTTGTAACTCAGTGAATTCTGATGTTGGCGTACGGAGTTCTTACACAATAATAAGAAAGTAAATGCTTCGTTGAGATATGTATATTAAGATTTATTTTTATATTTTGCTAAGTTTACGCGTCACGATGAAACTGAATCGCGTACCAAATAACGAAGGCGGTGGGTTTTTTAATAAACGTTATAATGTTTTATTGTAAGTCAACTTTTATGTGATTGTGAGATTGTTTGTATTTGGTTACAATGTTGTTTGATGTAGGTTGATACAATGTATATAAATGTGTGTGATTCTTATTGTTTGCTGTGTAATGTGGTGACAAATGTTCAATGTTTAATAATCCAATATTTGTGTTTTGTCGGAGTTGTAATTATATGTTGATGAGATCGCGGATCGCGTGGTGTCGTCGCCGATGTTCGAAAGATGAGTGAGTTGCCGTCAGCCGCGCAAGCACCGTTTGGGACAGCGAGGGATGCCGTCGGTAAGTACATAGGTGAGTATATAGGTAAATATACAAGAGAGGATAGCGGATGAGGGATAACGGACGTGTACGAAGGGTAAATATACAAGGAGAAGGTGAGTAAACAAGGTGGGAGAGGAGATGTACTTATTATTTATGTACAATATATTTATTTATATTTATTTGTCACAGATGATGCGTGGCGACGGCAGGCAACGACGTGAACATCCTGGGGCCGGATGCACTCGTGCATTTAAAACACCCCCCTCAACTCCGTCAAGGATTTGATGGCCTGTGTCAACAGCGCCTGGGCCTTGCGTCCTCGAAGCTGGCTGGTGGTGATGCCCTGCCGAGCAGAGCTGGATCCAGCCCGATGGCGACGCGGCTTGCTGCTGGCGTCACTGGTTGATGCCAGGCGTGCCTGACCGGCCCGAGCCGATGCTGTTGAGCGGGCCGATGCCGTTGAGCGGGCCGCTCCCCGACGGGTGCGCGAGGGATGCGCAATACGAGAGGGGGGGTGAGTAGGGCGTCGCGTGGATTGTGCTGGAGCCTGAGGATTGCGGCGGCGGCGGCGCTGACTCTGCGTCGGATTGGGGGGCTGCTTTGCCGGTCTGGCAGCTCTCCTCCGTCCGGAGGGGGCCGCTCGCTGCAAGATGTCCACGGGATGCAGCATCGTGTGGTGCGCTAATCCACACTCCTTACAACTGTTCGGCGAGTCACAGGCCCCCGTGGTGTGGGACCGGGCCAAACAGTTGCGACAGTAGCCATGCGCATGCACGACGTCGTCGCGTTGCCCGGGGTTCATAGCCAGGAACCCGCGGCAAAACCTCAAGGGGTGAGGGCGATAGCATAGTTGGCAGCGATGCGTGTCGTCCATTGTCGAGCTGTGGAGAAAGAACGAAAAACAAGCAGACTTTAATGTCTTATAATGATAGGTGGACAGCGATGTCCGCGAAACTATAAAGGAATTTATAATAAAGTATAAAAGGTTCTACGCGGTGGGTAGAACGCATAATTTCACAATCGGGCGTGTGAGTATGCCAGATTGTGCGCGGACATCGGCCACTCGGACGTGGCCGTCGGGTCCTCGATGTAGGGCGATGATCCGTCCTAGTCTCCATTCGGTGGGGGGCAGCAGCTCGTCCTTGATGACGACTAACTGGTTCAGTTCTATCTCCTGTTGGGGATGGCGCCACTTGTGCCGCTTGTGGAGCTCATGGAGGTACTCAGCTCCATCTCCGGCTGAACTGATGGTGAAGAGCCTTCAGCTTCTCCCATCGGTTGATCAAGGATAGATCTTCCGAGTTGGGTTCGGGAGGTGACAGGAGAGGGGCGCCTCGCAGGAAGTGACCTGGCGTAAGCGCCAAGAGATCCGATGGATCTTGTGAGAGAGGTGATAATGGTCGGGAATTCAAGACGGCCTCAATTCTAGCAAGAAGAGTTGTGAACTCTTCGAAGTTGAATTTGTGATGGCCGGCAGTCTTCTTGAGATGAGATTTGAAACTCTTGACTGCAGATTCCCACAACCCGCCCATGTGAGGTGCACTGGGGGGAATGAAAGCCCAATCGACTCCTTGAGTGGAATACTTCTTTAGGATGTCGTGGGATACCTCCTTTGAGAACTTGAGGAACTCCCGGCTAATAGCTCTGTGGGCGCCAACGAATGTGGTGCCATTGTCCGACATGATTTTGCGGGGAAGGCCTCGTCTGCCAATGAATCTGGCAAAGGCCGCGCGAAATGCCTCTGTGGTGAGGGCAGAACACAATTCCAAGTGAATGGCCTTGGTTGAGAAGCAGACAAACACCGCGACATAACCTTTGATGAAGGTTGCCGTTCGGAGTTGAAATGCCTTAATTTGAAATGGGCCCGCAAAATCAACACCTGTCGTCGAGAATGGGATTGACAGGGTGCAACGCTCTGGCGGAAGGGCTGCCATAATTTGTGATCGGACCTTTTGTCTCTGAACCGTACAGATCTTGCATAGGCGAATGCATTTCTTGATCTGAGGCTTTAGACGGGGAATGTAAAACTCTTGACGAGCCATTCTGAACATGAGCCGAAGTTCTGCGTGTAATAGAAGAGTGTGGAGGAACTCAAGATACAGCGTGCAGAACCGAGATGCCTCTGGTAGGATTATAGGATGGCGTTCATTGTAACTAAGCGCCGCCTGGGCCAATCTACCATCAACTCTCATCAGGCCGTCCTTATCGAGGAACGGATTGAGAGTCAGAATCGTGCTTTTTCGGGGGAGAGGAGTCTTGTTGGACAACGCGGTGAGTTCTGGGTGGTGGAAACGTGTCTGGGCTAACGAGAGAAGTCTCGTCTTGACAAACTGAATCTCATTCTGGGAAACGAATGGATTCAAGTTGAGAGGAGAGTTGCTCCTCTTGGCGAGTCCGTTATGGACGAAACGGAACGCGTATGCAAGGACACGTAGCGCGCGCGAATAGGAGGAGAACCGATCGAGGATGTCTGATGGTTCCTCCAGCGCGAGATTAACTTCGACCTTCCGCTGCTCAGGTGGAGCAACATTGGAGGGAGTTGATTTGGGCCAGGCTTCTTCAGGTGACTGAAGCCATTTGGGGCCGTTCCACCACAGGGGGTTTCTTGCAAGATCGTGGGGCTTGCACCCGCGAGTGCCCAAGTCGACGGGATTGTCATGGCTGATGACATGACGCCAAGTGGCGTTGCCGACATTTTTCAGGATCTGGGCTGTGCGGTTGGCTACGTACGTCTTCCAAGTGCTTGGAGGTTTTTCTAGCCAAGCGAGAACTATTTGTGAATCCGACCAGAAGAAGGTGTCTTCGGGGTTCACATCGATATTTTCCGTAAGGCATTTGGATAATTGAGAGAGTAAAACGGCGCCGCACAACTCTAACCGCGGCAGGCTAACCGTCTGCAGAGGTGCAACTTTACCCTTTGCCACGAGCAGGTGACACGAGATATTGCCATCGCTGTCAGTGGCGCGCAAATAAAGAGTTGCGCAATATGCCTTCTCTGAAGCATCGCAAAATCCGTGAAGTTGGATTCGCTTCAGAGGGGAGAATTGTACCCATCGGGGGATCTCGATCTCGTTGATGGACGACAAATTCTTGACGAATTGATTCCACTTTATGAGGGAACCGGGCTTTACGCATTCGTCCCAGTCCGTACCCTCCAACCAAAGCTCTTGCAGAAGTAACTTGGCTTGAGTTATAATGGGCGAGAGCCATCCTGCCGGGTCAAAAAGTTTGGCGACCGCAGAGAGAATCTGTCGCTTCGTGGCAGAACTCGTTTCTGAGATGGGAACGATCGAATACGAGAAAGTATCCGACAAAGCGTTCCATCTCATGCCAAGTGTTTTAGTAGAGCTGGCACTTTCGAAGTTGAGGAAGTCTGAGTCGAGAAGTGCCGAGGTGGGAATGTTTTCCAGGATCCTCGGATGATTAGAAGTAATCTTCCTGAGAGGAAATCCTGCGGATTTGAGGGCATCAATCACTTGTGTTAGTGATTCGACTGCCTCAGAAATGGTATGAGCACCGGACAAAATGTCATCAACGTATGTCTCCTTGAGAAGGACTGTTTCCGCTAACGGGAATTTGTCCTTTGAATCTTCAGCCAGTTGTCGAAGTGTTCGAATGGCTAAGAAAGGAGCACAGTTCACACCAAACGTCACTGTCTTGAGCCTAAAGTCTCGAATGGGGGAATTTCGAGACTCACGAAAGAGGATTCGCTGAAACTCTTGATCGTCTTGGTGGACAAGAATTTGTCTATACATTTTTTCCACATCTCCATTAAATACAAATTGGTACAGCCGCCATCTTAAGATGAGGGTCATCAGGTCGGGCTGTAATGTGGGACCAATATGCAGGATATCATTAAGTGAATATCCAGAGCCGGTTGTTCTAGATGCGTTGAACGCGGACCTTGGAGGTGGTCTTTTCCGGCTTTACTACAGCATGGTGAGGCAAATAAAATGAAAAGTATTTGCCATCAGAGATGATTTCGTTGGACTGAGTTGGCTCCATATGATTGAGAGTGAGATACTCTTTGAGGACCTCATCATATGTGGCTTGGAGATCGCCTTTCTTTGCCAAAGTCCTTTCCATGCTGAGGTATTGAGAGAAGGCTGTGGTACGGGATTGACCTAGAGCCAGTTGGCTGGGAAAACTAGCCTTGAAGGGGAGTCGGACGACGTATCTGCCATCTGACCGCCGGGATGTGGTCTTTTGATAGAGGTCTTCGCAAAACCGATTCTCTTCGGAAATTGGAGAAGGCTGTGGAATTTCCTCCTGTTCCCAAAAGCGTTTGAGCTGGGAACTTAGGAGTTCATTGGAAACTTCTTCCACTTGTGTCGAGAATATGTTGACACTTTCTGGGGGAGTGGCCCACTTATAATCCAACCGAATATGGTGTTTTGGGCAAGGAGGCTGCCACACATATTCCGGTGTATTCCATCGAGAAGGATTTGAGGAAGTAAATCGCTTCCGAGGACCATGTCGATTTGGGCCTGTTTGAAGCAGTTTGGATCTGCTAGGTCCAACATGGCAACGTGTTTCCACTCCTTTAGGCCCACATTGAAAGTGGGAAGAAGTTTGGTCAACTGTGGGAGTACAATTGCCTGTGTGGTAAGTTTCTTGCCAGTTCGAGATGCGACTAGCGTTACGTTGCAGATCTGGTTGGAGTTTTGGATGGTTTTTCCACCCATTCCAGATATTTCGATCTGAGTCCTCTGCGTAGGGATTCTCAGTCGATTCTGCACTTTGGACGAGATAAATGTCCGTTGCGAACCTTGATCGATAAGGGCTCGAATCTTATGGTGTTCGCCAAGATGCTCTAAAGAAACAAGAGCAGTGGGAAGAAGTGTTTTTTCTTCGACCGTGGTGCTAAGAGACTGCACTGGCCGATTTTTTGATGTTCGTGATGAACGGGACTGTTCATCAGAACTTGACTCATCCCTAGAACTCCGGGCCGTTCTTACGGGGGACTTTCGCGTTTGTGGTCTATGAGGCTGGGTCGTGGAGACTTGAGCAATTACGTTTCGTTGCCGAGGCGGGTTGTTGTCAGCAATGTGAAGCAGCGAATGGTGCTTTCTCTGACAGTGTGAGCAAGTGAATTGACTCGTACAATCCCGCTTCAAGTGAGTGTATGACAGGCAGTTTTCGCACAAGTTGTGTGTTCGCACTGCCTTCACTCGGTCTCGAACAGACATTTTTTTGAAGGTGGAGCAGAATTTGAGCGCGAGGAGCGCCACAAATCGGACATGAAAAAGTCCGCTCACTTTCCACCATAAAATTCTGAGTTCTGTTGAAACCCCGGTTCGGAGGCAACCCGGACTTGATTGGTTTAACGGTGTTAAGCCGTTCCACGACCTCATATCTCCTGGTAAGGAAATCATCCATTTGCTCCCAAGTGGGGAGATCTTTACGAGAACTGAGGGATTGTTCCCATAGAGATAAAGTCTCCTCTGGAAGTTTTGTGGAGCAAATGTAAACCAGGATTGGATCCCAACTCTCCGTCGAGACGCCTTGAGATGCTAAGACGGACAGAGAATTGTTAATGGTCGATTGCAGCCTTTGGAGTGCTTCACTATTTTCATTTGCAACTTGAGGGAGGCTCAAGAGCGTTTTGACTTGTTTGTCAACTAGAATGCGCCGATTTTCGAATCGTGATTTCAGCGCATTCCATGCCAGTTCAAAGTTAGCGTCGCTTAAGGCGTACTGCTTCACAATCGCACCAGCTTTTCCGGCTGTCTTGTATCTGAGGTGATACAGTTTCTGGGCAGAGGTAAGTTTAGGGTGGTTTATGTAGACCGCAGTAAACATGTCACGGAAGGACGGCCACTCTTCGTACCCACCGGAGAAAATTTCTGTGTCGCATGGTGGCACATTCAGGCAAATAGAATTATTTGCCTGCTCAGACGCTGAATTTGCAGAAATTTCAGCTGGACGTGTTTTTTCAGCGGGGGGAGGTTGCTGAACGTCCATAAGATCTGAGATCTGGGCGATTGTATTGTATGCTCGATCTCGGCATAGCTCCAACTTCCTTCGAGCAAGAAGCTTGAAGTCGCTTGGCAGGTCGTCATCAGGGGTGATACCGACTTTCCTATATGCTGCCTTCACGTCTTCATAATAGCCGTTCAAGTCGGCTTGAGCTGCCTTGAGCATGGGCATAGTCAATTCTTCAATTGCACGCGAGGAAAATTGTGTGCAAAAGTGGACCAGATTGTCCGCTTCGAAGATGAAGGCACTCATGGAGGGATCATGAGCCACTTCCTTTTGAGATTTTCGAATCTCGACTGTTTGTGCCCTGGTGGTGCGTTTTTTGGGGATTGCACCCAATAGGTCGGAACTAAGGCCCTCTGTCTCGGTGTCCGGCGTCCGAACGAATTTCGCAGACGGCTCTGACGGTACCGAGAGGGGATCCGACTCAGCTTTATTGCTGGTGGATCTGTCGGGCGACCTGTTTACTGGCATGTCGTTTTGTTATTATGAAAAAGAAAAAAAATAAACGATAGTTGATCTAAAATCACAGTCCACGAAAGATAAACACGTAAGTAACGTGAGAAACGAAATTTACCGAACGAGATACACGAAAGCTGACCACGCGATCCAACAAGATAGACAAAGAAATTCCAAAAAATGGAAAAAAGCATGTACATAAGTGCTATGTACATACACAAGACCATTTTGTGCTGCTAACGGGTTGGCTCTATATATGGATGATATATAGAGAAAAAGGAATTTTTCCAACCGTCTTTTAATGTAAGTTATGTAAAAACTGGAACGACTCACGCAATTGCCTAGGGGGTAGGCAATATATATGATGCTCCCGCGTAGTGCTCGCTACTGTCGCCTATGCTGCTGCCCCGCTGTTTATTGCTGTCTGCGCCGATATATGCGCCGCTTGCTGTGTGGTTGTTGGTGCTGCTGGTACATAAGCAGCTGGACCGTATGATTTTGGTTGATGTTGCTGCTGTTGTTGTTGTTGTTGGTGCGCGCGCTTTAGTTTTTCGCACTTGCACTTACACGCACTTTCGCTTTTGGCGCACACTTTAAATTATTACTTTTTCTTTTAGGGGTTTGGATAGTAAGGTTTTTATGATATTTTCTCTTCTTTTAATTTGTGCCTTATTTTTCCTTTTTTTTCAGATAACTTTTTTTTTTTTTATGTGTAATTTTTCTTGGTTTGTTCAATTTGTGGTTAGGGGCTGGGTTTTATATGTTTTGCACCTTTTTCACTTTACACTTTGGTAAGTATATTTCACTTGGTATTTTAGATTTTTATTTTTAGATTTTTTTATTTATTTTTTCTTTTCAGGTTTTTTAGGCTTTTTCTTCTTTTCCCCTTTGGTTTTCCTTTCAGGCTGTTAGGGCTTCACTTCTCTTTTTCACTTTTATTTCTTTTCTTGTTGCACTTTAGGTAAGTATATTTTGGTTTTTTATTCACAGTTTTCACTTTTCACTTATTCTTTGGTGTTCTTTTAAGTTCCTTCTTTTATTTTTCAGGTTTCTTGCTTGTAACTTTCAAATCACTTTTTGCATGTGTAAATTTTTTGTTGTTTTCCAGTTTACCTTATGTTTCTGTGTCGTTCACAAAGCACTAATTTCTCCGCTGGGCCTTTTTATCCGGCTCGAAGGACCAATTTACGCGTGATAGACACAGACCGAATAGTCGACGAAGCTACCAGCCGCGGTATCGAGTGGAAATTCAATTGCCCATTGAATCCCAGTTCAGGTGGTTGCTGGGAACGCCTCATCAGAATCATCAAACGATGGGTGCGCAAGACGTTGCATGAGGAAGCACCGCGTCTCGAGACGCTGCGAAGCGTGTTAATCGAAGCCGAGAACATAGTAAACTCGCGTCCACTTACGGATGTCCCGGTTTTCTCAAGAGAAGACGAGCCGTTGACGCCGAATCATTTTTTGCTGGGAGCGCGAGCTCGACCCAAACGCCATTGAAGGGTGAAGTGACCTGCCTTCGGAAGCAATGGAGAATCGACCAGGGTCTAAAGAATCGCCTTTGGAAGCGTCGGGTGAACGAATACCTTCGGCAACTGCTGATCCGCCCTAAGTGGCAAGACAAAGCCGAGCCACTAAAAATAGACGACCTAGTCCTGGTGTGTGACGCCAGCCAGCCGCGCAGTCAATGGCGCAAAGGTGTAGTAGTAAAGGTGTTTCTCACCGAAGATGGGCAGACGCGGTTCGCGGAAATAAGAACGGTGACGGGAATCATTCGTCGTCCCGCAACGAAATTGGCAGTGTTGCTTGTTGAGGGTGAATCCCGGAGTGATTCACCGGGGGGGAGAGTGTAGGGAAGAGGGTGCACGGCAACCCAATACAGGCAACGCAGCGTGCACGAAACGAGGGGGCAAGATAGTCGGCACGAAACGAGGTGGCAAGACAGTCTGCACGAACGAAAAGGAGCACCAGGAGTCTGCGTGAACGAAACGGCGGCAAAATACCGGATAAAATCCGGTCGGGAGTTTACATTCAAATAATTGTTCATTTCATAATAAAAAAGGAGTGAATCTACAGTAAATAAACTGTGCGTGTGTGTTTTACTTTCCTGATCGGGTTCGCCGTAACAGGTCTGTCCCTGAAATTAATTATGTAAAACAACAACTTGTAGTATAGCATATATCGTTCGTTGTCTTAACCCGGCATTGGTGTGGTGGGGTATATCATACCCCAGAGGTTGTATTTTTGTGAATAATACGGATATCAGTTTTATGTGGGCACTATTGCTTCTAGTAGCTGTTTATAACAGTCCAACCATACACATTTGCTATCCAAAAACAACTTGAGTGTGACCAGATTTCAGTAACATCCCGCTAAAGTTCAATGGGGCAATGACATACCCCACCACACCAATAACGTAACTTTTTGTGTAAATGATTTTGAATTCCAATTGATATTTTCGATGGTCTAGTAGTCATCGATTTATTCAAAAATTCACCGTACGGAAAAACAAGAGGCAAATACCAACTGCCCAACTGCTACGTGCAAGAAAAGCTCCCAGTTCAGTATTCGCATTACGTCGCCGTAGAAAACGAATGTCGTATGTTCCATTGAGTTTAATAGCACATACGACAATCGTTTTCATCGTATTATATATTCAAAAAAATATCATTATTTTTCTACATCATCATGATTCTGTAAATCCTTGAGATAAGGCGAAGCTGCACCAAAACGTCGTCAGTACAGCACACGATGTTCGGTTTGTCCGCGAGCAAAAACCTCATACGACTTGCGAAAAATGCGCTAATTTTGAGACCCTGTAATTCGCTACTCTTTCATGGTAGCTACCAAAAATTTAATGTCACATGACTATATGTATTTCGTTTTTAAAACTGACTATGTTTTTTGGAAAATTATATAAAGAAATTTTTTTAAACCCCATTATATGGAGTCAACTTATAAATATCAGTATTTTTCGTTTATTTTTGTTAAATTTGGTATTTTCTTTTACAAATAAATTGCACATGAAGTGTTTTTGTATTTTCTTACGTAAAAGTAAATGAAGAATAATATATAATTGCTATCTTTTACATTTGTGTTGTTTCGTGAGTTTGCTGCTATATAAAGTTGTGGGGTATGTCATACCCCACCACACCAATAACGTAATTTTTTTCCACCACACCAACGCCGGGTTAATGAAGAAACACCGTAACTAAAATTTGTGCCATCTTCCAAAAAATGAACAAATTTCAATACAATTAAAAACTAGGGATATGAAATCTTTGTAACTCAGTGAATTCTGATGTTGGCGTACGGAGTTCTTACACAATAATAAGAAAGTAAATGCTTCGTTGAGATATGTATATGTACATTAAGATTTATTTTTATATTTTACTAAGTTTACGCGTCACGATGAAACTGAATCGCGTACCAAATAACGAAGGCGGTGGGTTTTTTAATAAACGTTATAATGTTTTATTGTAAGTCAACTTTTATGTGATTGTGAGATTGTTTGTATTTGGTTACAATGTTGTTTGATGTAGGTTGATACAATGTATATAAATGTGTGTGATTCTTATTGTTTGCTGTGTAATGTGGTGACAAATGTTCAATGTTTAATAATCCAATATTTGTGTTTTGTCGGAGTTGTAATTATATGTTGATGAGATCGCGGATCGCGTGGTGTCGTCGCCGATGTTCGAAAGATGAGTGAGTTGCCGTCAGCCGCGCAAGCACCGTTTGGGACAGCGAGGGATGCCGTCGGTAAGTACATAGGTGAGTATATAGGTAAATATACAAGAGAGGATAGCGGATGAGGGATAACGGACATGTACGAAGGGTAAATATACAAGGAGAAGGTGAGTAAACAAGGTGGGAGAGGAGATGTACTTATTATTTATGTACAATATATTTATTTATATTTATTTGTCACAGATGATGCGCGGCGACGGCAGGCAACGACGTGAACACTAAGTATGTATAAAAAATTGTTCTAAAAGCCCAAGAACTAAGGGTAGTCATTTTTTGAGTAATTCTAATTTGTTTAGCTATTTGGATTCCAAGGAAACAAACAACAATTTCAGCACAACAATTACACTCAAAATCGGCTCAAACGCCAATTCCCAAGTAATTTTGTTCAGGTATTAGTTTGCTTTCTTGCGAAAGACCTCAACCTTAAGTGGAAAGCACTTCTCGTCCGGTACTTCCTCTCCCACTGGAATAGAGACATCACCTTGCGGACAGGCACTCAAAGCCACCAAGAGATTCATCTCCGCAATGAATTCAATGAAATCTCCCTTTTGTGCCGGACTAGTCTTGCAGAAATATTGCTGTGTATCCTGTAAAGCGACATTCTATTTTTATCTAGCCGAATTCGTGTCGTATACTGTTGTTTCTTACCCGTGTCAAACCCGTACACATGAAGATATTCCAAACGTCATGCACGTCGTCCTCGCACATACCACGCTCCTCCACCACCGCCTTTGTCAACGAGCTGTGACAGCTGCCCACGCGATCCTTCCCGGTGATCAGTTTGTACGTGTAGTCATCGCAGCGCGTCCCAATGACATCGTGCAACGAGCCGCCATCCTCATCGATGCCGTACTTGGCCAGCGAATCGAATACAAACGTGGCCATGGGCCTTAGATACGGTAGGCAGCTCCACAGGCGATCGTGCACCTTCAGGTGTGTGCTGTGCAGTTGCCGCGTTTTGCCCGAATAGAAGCGCTCCTTGATGTTGTCCAGATTCCAAAAATTCAAATCACCAACCTGTGAGCCTTCATGCACAGTGATGCGGCACAAATCGCCCGCCTGCAATGTCCATGTGCGAGCGCTCCGCTTAGGCACGATCAGCGTTTTGACGACATCGCCCATAACAGCCTCGTACCGCTTGTGATCGTACTCGTCGTGCGAAATCTGGGCGGCGGGCGGCTTGTTGTAGCATACGGTGGGTGGATACTTAGCAAAATTGCGAGGCTTGAAGCCGCGACCACACCACGACTGTCCAGCCATTTGCTTTCGAATTATAGATTGACGATTGTTTCCTAATGTAAACTAATTTTCAGCGCAATAAAGTGAGCACTTTTCACTTAGACTTATGTGCTTGTTGCAAAAACTAAGAATGTACAG
Source organism: Melieria picta (assembly GCA_964056695.1). Lineage (NCBI taxonomy): Eukaryota > Metazoa > Arthropoda > Insecta > Diptera > Ulidiidae > Melieria > Melieria picta. The sequence continues at coordinate 68,427,359 of OZ057398.1, forward strand.
AGGCAATCGTAGAATAAGAAAAGTTCCGTGTCGAGGCTTTATATAGTTTGAGCGCTTTGCCAAAAAGCTTCAGTGATAATGCTAACCTGTTTTGTTATTGCTCTGTCCATTACTTGGTGGGGGAATTGCGTAACACCAACACTTGCGTGTATGAATTCTAATCTATGCAACTACATACAGTGCCCAAGGGTTACAATTATTTAATATAAGCTGTGTGATAAGCTTAAGTTCATATATATAGTATGTTCATAATTGAAGTTGTGAAAATGCATTTCCTAATTTTGCTTGGAGCAAGGTCACTCGCAGCGGATACGATATGTTGGTACCGGCATCATGTGGTCGGACAAATGCCAGCTGTTCTTCGGAATGTTAGTTAGGTATGCTTTGATCGGAGCATTAAATACACTTCAGGCAATTTTAATTAGATCCAAAAAATAAACTCATTTTATAACACACATAACACATTATAATATTTACTGCATTCATAAAAAATATTAACAACCTAAGCAGCTAAAAACTCAGCAGCTAAAAACTCAGCAGCTAAAACTCTGCAAGTTCGATTTAAATGCAGTTGTTTCAAATTTCTTAGACTACAGTCTGGGCAACACTGTGGCGCTGGTTGCCCGCAATTGTGTTTGCTTCAAAATTGTGAAAGCTGCAAATTTACCAGCACACCGTATTTGCTATGTTCAAAACGAGTTGCTTCGATGTGTGGCGACAGGAGAAGGAAGGACTGAAAGTGATGACGCTGTGCAAAGCGCTGGACGATCATCTGGGAGGCGGCATAGCTGCTGGTCTAATAACCGAGTTGTGCGGCGGGCCTGGAAGTGGCAAAACGCAAATGTGGTAAGCACCGTCGAGCGATTTCATTGATATTTGCTCAAGCGTTGTGTCTTCCTTGTACAGCCTACAGTTGTGTATTAATGTGCAGTTTCCCAAGGAGGTCGGCGGCCTAGGCGGCAAGGCACTTTACGTGGATACAAATCAAGACTTTCATCCAACACGTTTCTCCGGTAGGTTGTTATGAACTTGCTCGAAAATGATCGACGAATATTAAAGGATATTTGATATTTGTGTTGTTACAGAAATAGCTCAGTGTATGGAAAAACGTTTTCTGCACACGTTCTGCAATATGTACTCGCAGTCGGGCCCACAGGAGCCTTTCAATGCAAACACGTTACAGAATAATTGTATTCACGTCTACTGTGCTGACCGGCAAGAACTAATGCACACAATTTGCACACTGCGGAAAAGACTGTGTGATGAGCCTCAAGTTGGTGCTATTTTGTTTGTGTATTTTGTTGCTACGACTGACTATTGACTACTGACTATTTGCAGCTGAAATTGATTGTAATTGATTCGTTCGCATTTCCGTTGCGTGGCATTGAAGATGTGGGGAAGCGCACAGAAATAGTTTACAGTGTACTCACCGATCTGCAGCAGTTAGCCGCAAAGTTTCAAGTGGCCGTGCGTTTGTTTAAACTTTTGCAATTTCTTTAAAACCGATTTTCGTTATTAGTCTTGTTACCGCAGTTTGAAGCGTGCGTTCTTATTATGTGACCCTTTGTGTAAGCCAATGTTTTTGGGATGTGATGTATATTGGTGCATCTAAAATTATTGTTCAAAATTGTTCTACAATTTAGTAGAATGTTAATTTATTGTTTGTAAACTTATAAACGCTAGTTTGCTTCGGAATGTCACTAACAAATAAGTATAAACTTAGGCGTTTAGTATATTTTATCGCTGTCGTTACGAATAAGAGCTGAGAGCTGCCTTTTGCTCGAAATGGCCATCGAATGCGAATGTAGCACATCGAATGTAGCACAAACATGTTGCAGTCTGTAATAGCGAATTGCTTTTTTACTGGTTTTTAAAGGTCGTTATAACTAACGAGCTGACCACACGTGTGCGCGGCACGAATTGGGACATTTGCCCCGCCCTGGGTGGTAGTCATGCGCATAAAATAAACCAACGCATTATCTTAAGCGACAACAGGGATACGCACAATTTTGTGGCAATAATGGAAAAGTCTGCCATGCTGCCTAGGAAGTCTATACCGTTTGTGGTATGTAGCTTATACTTTATTTTATATTGAAGTCAATTCTTAGCTGAAATAATTTTTAAAATACTAATCATCGAACTCAAAATTTTCAGATAAAGCAGAGCGGTATACGCGGCATAAAATAAAGTAAATATAACTAGCAGTCAGTCAGTCTCGGCTTGCTGAATATTTCACCTGCATATTCTGTCACGATTAATGGTTATGATCTGCAAAGGTATTCACATTGTTTGTGCATACAGCTCATCGCTGTTTCTCTTCCCACACTCACGTATCAGTGGCGCGCAGTGTAATGTGAAGAAAATGAGAGCGGATTCTTATGAGTTACTATGCATTAAAGCTTTGAAGCTGAACACAATTCTGAAGATCATTGATCCGCATGATTCACTGTACAAATAGACAAGCTCTCGCAACAAGCCTGTGTGTTATTCATTGGTCGATGAATCAGACGAAATAAGGTGGAATCTTATGAAAATTCATACCTCACATCCGACCGTGCAATTTACAAGTACAATTAATCATACGTATATAAATACTATTGTAGTCAGTTTTTAAACACGTTCATTCAGAAGTTACTCCTGAATTCACTCAATTAAAACTCATAATAAAAAAAGAATTATAATTTGCTGAACAAATTTCAAACATATCATATATACATACATATGTAACATAATGCATGGTGAAATAAATTGTATCTTGAAATTGTTTGAAAATTTGTTTGTTGATTCTTTCAGTGGTGTGATGGTACACAAATGAATGAGTAAATTATTATACTTCATCGAAATTGTTTGCTATTCGCTTAGTATAAAAATGTAAGCTACAATAGATCTCAACTCAGCAGCAAACTTTAACAAGTTCTTGCTCCAGCAAACTTTAGCAGTCCAATACTTGGAGGTTTTTTATTTGAGTTTTAGTTTGAAAAATACTCGTAGTCACTACCAAAAAACGAAAAACTTGTTTTTGGCTTTTCGTGTACTCTAGCGCAGACACTGCGCCAAACGTTCGGAACAATAACGACCGAGAGATGACGTCATCTGGAGCAGTAAAGCAGAGCAAACACTCGCTCGCAGCGTCTTCCAAGCGCTGGGAGTGGGTCTCGGAAGCCGGTGCGCTCTCGTCGAGGTTCAGCCAATAAATGGAAAACTCTGTTCGTTCGTTTACATTCGCTTCACGGTGCCGGCATTTGTTTGTGTATAGTTTTTTGTTTTTGCTGTTTTTTGAAGCAACGTCATCAGTCAATAGCGTCGGTGTGCCGCTCACTGGTCTCAAATAAAAGTGTTTACCAGAGAGTTGGGTTTTTCAGTCTTTGAGGCGCTGTCAGCGAGTGAACAACGCAGTGTATCGTGAAAGCAGAGAGTTCTTTGGTCTTTTGGTGGTAAATACAAATTTCATTTCAATTAGGTTTTTCGCTGTAGGTTCTCATTTTCCTTTTGTTGCTTATTTGTGTCGTTAGTGCGTGTATTTGTGTGATTCTGTTTATATATAGAAAAGTGAAAAGACGTTTAAGTACAATTTAATAAAAAGCAGCAACAACAGCCACCGGCCAACAGCAGCGCATTATAAAAGCGCAAGATATTCAAAGGAGAAGAAACGAAATTGAAAGCAATTTCGCTCATGGTATGCCAATTGGGTGCGGCTGAACACATTAAAGAAAACCGACGAAGAAAAATTGCTACGCACTAAGCAGTCATAGTGGAATTTCAAAGAATGACCAGCCATTTCAAAACAAGTGTTTCTATTCCGCATATATATTTATATATATGCATACGATCTGTATGAATATAAGTCAAAATCCATGTTGTGTTAATTAGAAATGCTGCGCGCTGCTGCTGGCCGACTACACAGTCATCAAATGAACGAAATGAATAGCATATAATTCAAATTCAGCGCTAAAAAGATGACATCATCGTCATCATCATCAGCAGCAGTGGCAGCGGTAACAGCAGCGCCGACGTCCGCCCATCATGAACGGCAAAGTTGGAGAAAAAGCTACACACACAGCGCCGAAATGGGATTCCTCCCATTGCCAGCTGGGCAAATGTAGAAGTGATGTCTATGTCGCAGCCAAATGGGACACGGTGCACCAGCTATAAAACGCGGAGATAAATTCAATACGGCAGCGACGTGTTTCCAAAGCAGCCAACCCATACACTGCAACACACTTGATAATACAATTTATATACTAGTTATATACGAATGTATGTGTCGGTTTATGGGGAGACACATCTGTTTGTTTGCCGAACGGCGACACCTTTTGTTGAGCAGCAGATAATAAATATTTGCGAAAATTGCAGCGGATGTGAATTCATGGCTCCGTTCCGTAAAGCGTCGCCGACAATTGTAGTGCAATTGTCTCTGCCTTACTCTCAATACCGGCCAGTATATGCGCATATTTATGTGTATGGTATATAGAGTTTTGTTGTTTTCGTCGTCGCTATACTCGTGTATGAGTCAAACTTTGCATTTTACTACAGCGAGTCATTTCGTACACAAATCGTTGGATGTATTGAGGCCAAGCATTGCAGTAGTGAACACGTCAAACTATTTGGGCTATGATTCACTTGCATGCACCTTGATGCTGTGCCTACCACTGGATTATTGTTGTTCAGTAAGCATGAACCTTTATATATGTACATATATATGCTATGGCACGAAAGAGTAATAGGAACCATGAATCACTATTGCTGGTAGTAACTGTCTCCCAAATGTCTCTTCGTTTCCCGTTTCTTTGAACGCTTCTTTTCCAGTTAAAACTGTGTTTTTATCCTTATTCGCGCACATGCAAACGTTGCAGTTTTGAATAAGAAGGTCAAAATTCAATGAAACCAGTTTAATTATTTTTTGGGAATAATATACAACAGTTTGCATCAGCGCTGATCTGGCACCAGACTAATGTCTCGTTCTCGTAGTTGATTAAAGCCATAAAAACTTGTACTTGCCTTTGACGTTGCTAAATTTCTGCAGGCAAACTTAAAGGTTAGCGGAAGCCAAGCCAAGCCACCAGGGGCGGATTCAGAAAAATATTTCAGGAGGGTTTCAAAAAGTAATTCTTTAATATTCATAAAACGCAAAAGATGTCTTTTAATTTGTATGTAGTTTTAAAGTCGATCCTAATATTTCAGGGGGTTCAACCCCCAACCCTCCCCCCTGAATCCGCCACTGCAAGCCACACAGCCCTTAGATGCTCACAATGTTGAATAAACACTGCTAATCAGTTAAGTGAGTTAAATGAGAAATTGTTCCTAGATTTCAGTCTGTTCTGAGAGCTCTTCCAGCTCGTTATATTAATTGTTGACACTACACTGTTTTTTCCTTCGTGTGTAGCTCTCCAGCTTACGCGCCGAATATTAGTTTTCTGGTATTTCTTTTTTCCTTCTCCGGCAATACTAAGACAGTTTAAACTCGCTATCATTACACATTCTCTTTTAAAACTTGTGATGAAAGAACGTGGGATATTTTTAAATGAAAAATATTTGTTTTTAAAATAACTGATACGCTTTTTTACAGCACTTTTCTTTCCACCCACAAGTCGCCCGTTTTTTAGTGTAAACCAAGTACAATAAAAATGTTGTTCGTTAATCGCTGCTAATTGTACAAGATTTTGTACAACATGTACTCAAGATAATGTCTGTTTATTAGTTCGAGATATGACAATGTGTAGCGCAGTCCATATCACGAGCACAGCACCAACGCTTTTCAGTTCGCTATTAAGTATTTTCGTAACACTTGTCTACGCCCGCATTATGGTGCTAATTGTTTTTCAAAGCTTCTATCTCACGCTTCTCGCCAACACTTGAGTTTTTTGCTGTAAGTTAGTGGGGCAGTTGCTCTAGGCCGGTTTATGAGTGGTCCCGCAGCTTTCAGATCAATTCTCGGTATGCTGTTTTCTTCATCTGCTTTCAAGCGTTTGGTGATTTTTTGTTCTGCCTTTTGTTATTACTTTTATCAAATGTTTTCTCTTTTTTATATGCAAAGCCCAGTTGCTATGTGTTTGTGTGCGCTATCTCTCTCTTTTACGCCGTCTCAAACATTTCCAATGTTGTTGGTTGTTCGTGCCGCTGTCGATTCCTAAAACCAGTTTCAAAAATATTTAATTAAAAAAGTTTCTTTTTTACTTTACCAAGTCGCCGTCCGCCACGTCATTTGCCGCGTCGCTTTATTGCCATTTCTTGTCGTTTGCTGTACCCCAGTCATTTTACGCGCATTTAATTCATTGTACTAGTGTGGTGATTTTTTGGCGTTTATTGTTGCTTTCGTGTCGTGATATCTAATTATTATTTTTTAAATAATACTTTGTGGCATTGCTTTTGACACCACATACATATTGACATGTCTATGTATGCGTTGTGCATGTCTCAACCGCACTGGCTTCCTCTGGCTTACTCACGCTGCCACCCAAATCACTTAAATTAAATCAACTCCGCAAATTTGTCGCCGGCCAAAGTATTTGTTGAGCTTTTGCATTTCCCTTGCTGTGCGTGCTCGTTTCTTATATTGTTACAATCATGCCATTTACTCGGACATATGTACAAACTTACATACATATGTAAGTGCGTATGCAATGCGATAGTTGTTGCCAAGCTCCTGTGCCGAAACACTCCCGCTTGTTTGTTTGGAGCTTAGTTATGTCGCGGACAAACGAATTTGTTTTGCTTGTGTGTTTCAGCAATTACTTTATCGAGTTTGCTATGCTTTGTCATATATAATTTTCTCGCTCTTCATTGAAATTGACATAAGTATCTATAGTTGACTTTATAAAAAAGACAAAATCAACTACAAAATCAAGTACGGCATGTTATGTCGCCTGTTGCACTGCTTGAACTTGAGTTAAATATGCTAAGCGCATTAATGTTCTTATATTTTATTTGAAGACTAAAGTCGTATTACTACAACAAGAACAACGCAAAGCATAAAGGTTTCATTCCAGTCCTTTGAAAACTCATAAGACAAATTTACTTATATTTTGTAATTAGCCATCAACAAAAGCTGCCACGAAATCTTTGCGAGTCTTGATTGATTTTTGTAGCAGAATCAAAGCAGACAAGCCTAACTAATATTCCTAACAATTTGTGCTCGACCACTTCTGCTCCAACCTCCAACTTTTTAAATCGATAATTAAAAACTAAAAGTAAACTCTTACGAATGAACTTCAACAATCTTAAGCTATTTACTTGCTACACCCAACCACCCACCGCAAAGGGCGTAATTGAAAGTCCTTCACGAACCAAGTATTGGTGCCAATGTCTGCGCCCTGTCTGACTAACTACGGTCACCGGCTGCTGGCCGCCATTTCACCACTTATCATTTCGCTCTCTACTCGCCAACTACCTTTCGAATGTGTACGCGTGCCTACAGCTGGCTGAGACGGCCGCTGTCTCATTCACCAGGCAATGACGCTGTGTTTTGCAGACACTGCAACGAATGTTGGCCTATTTTATGCGCATACGTACATACGCACGCAAGCTGCTGCCGTTGGAGTGCGCAGAAATTTGTGGTCTCACGCTGCCGGCCTACCGAAACAAAACTTTCACTTTTCATGCAGTCGAGCTGTGTAACTACCACTTCAGGTAGTGCCTCGCTTATCTGTTTGCCGAGGCAAATAGGTATGTGCGCGCAACTGGTGGCCAGGTACTTGCCGGCTTACTCGGGCAGAGTGCGGGGCTAGCAATAGTCGGCTGGTTTAACGATTCGCTGAGCTCTTGTTCCATTTGAGCAGTTTCAGTGTCATTTGTGCTCGACAGCAGTGCAGCGCAGAACTTTCTTCCTGTCAGGCTGCTTATTTTTACTACTCTCCGCTTTTATAGTGTGGAAATTTATATTGTGGGTGTGCGTATGTGCTCTTATCGTTAGTATAGTTTATTTTTGCTGGCAGCGATTTTAGTTGAGGGCCCTTTGACTTCCAGGCCAGCACCATATGGAGCAGAGTAACGAGTTGGGGCGCCGTTTGGGCGCATGCTCACCCAGTTGGAAAACGAAAACTATGTGGTCGATGTTCGGGCGGGTGGCCTCACGGGTCCCACATGGCGTATGCTTAACACGTAACGCCATTACGTTTTCTATAAGTAGGCACGTTTGCCATGTGCGGCAGCAGGGCGCTTTAGGCGGCTACCATTGTCAGCTGGAATTGGTTTTGTGCTTTGTCGATTTGTCTGCGTTCCAGTGCGCCAAGTGTGTGGCCATTGTGCGTTTGTTGTTGCTGTTGATGGCAGTGATGATGTAATTTCCAATACATAATAATATATTTTTTTTATAATGCGATATGTAGATGTCTTCTGTAACATACACATAAATATAAGCAAGAAATTAAATTTATAATTTCTCTGGCTAAGCAATTCAAGGGCACAATGCGGCTGACGTTTTCCTTGTAATAGGAAGCGTGATTTTGTTATTTGATGCTTCTTGCTAATGATGAGCAATTACTAAAAATAATTTATGTATGTTGTTATTGTATTTGCAGCGTAATTCTAATTAAATAACTTCGGCACAACACAGAAATACAAAATGAGCTCCGCCGAATATTATCCATTCAAGGTGAGTTGCGTGAATGGGCGGTGAAAAATATGATTTGGCGTTTAATATGAACGCTGAATAAATAAATACTGCGCTTAGCGCATTCCAAAGGCAAAGTTTAGCGGCGCAATAAAAAATATACTTGAAAGTAATTTAATTCCATCCAAATGTAATGTAAACAGCAGTCGAAACTAGGCCAAAATTATGAGTAATTTTGAGCGTTTAAAATTTTGTTTAGCATTTATTTAAAGAATTTTGGAAATCCTAAAAATTGTTTAAAAATATACGTAATGATTTCATACTTTTTGGCTCCATTTCGATTTTGTTTATCAGCAGTTTTGCGATAAGACGCTGACTTGTTTACCAAATAAAAGGCGAAAAATGTAAAAATAAAGTGAATGAAACGAATGTCTGATGGCATCATGAAAACCGCAAAATATTTACAAGTGTGGTTAAGGTCATTAAAACAAGACTCAAAGTGTTGTCAGAAGAACAGCAATTATGCTGCCAATTATTTCCGTCTTTCTTTGCATATTTATCTCATTGTTTTTCTCGCCCGCAGTGCACTCCCACTGTCTACCCTGCCGATCCTTTCGATCCGGTCGACGATGCCGCCATCCTGCGCAAGGCCATGAAGGGCTTTGGCACCGACGAGAAGGCCATCATTGAGATCTTGGCCCGTCGCGGCATTGTGCAGCGTCTGGAGATCGCCGAGGCCTTCAAAACCGCCTACGGTAAGGATCTGATTTCCGAGCTCAAGTCCGAGCTGAGCGGCAAGTTCGAGAATGTGATTGTGGCGCTGATGACGCCATTGCCGCAGTTCTACGCACAGGAGTTGCATGACGCCATCTCGGGTGTGGGCACCGATGAGGAGGCCATCATTGAGATACTTTGCACACTGTCGAACTATGGCATTAAGACCATTGCGCAGTTCTACGAGCAGAGCTTCGGCCGTTCGCTAGAGTCGGATCTGAAGGGAGACACGAGCGGTCACTTTAAGCGCCTGTGCGTGTCCCTGGTGCAGGGCAATCGCGATGAGAACCAGGTAAGGGCAAACGGGCGTTACTCTATCGCTAGAAATGGTTTAGAGAATTGAAAATGTTTTGTTGAGCAGGGTGTGGATGCGGCCGCTGCCATTTCCGATGCTCAGGCACTGCACGAGGCTGGCGAGGGCCAGTGGGGCACCGATGAGTCCGTGTTCAATTCCATACTGATTACACGCTCGTACCAGCAGCTGCGACAGATCTTCCTCGAGTACGAGAATCTGGCTGGCCATGACATCGAGAAGGCGATCAAACGCGAATTCAGCGGCTCCGTGGAGCAGGGCTTCCTCGCAATCGGTTGGTAGAAAATTGAGTTGCATTTTGATTCATCTAAATTAACCGCGATTTCGCTTTTGCAAATGCAGTGAAGTGCTGCAAGTCCAAGGTCGACTACTTTGCTGAACGCCTGTACGAGTCGATGCACGGCATGGGCACCAAGGACAAGACGCTGATACGCATTGTGGTCAGCCGCTCCGAGATCGATTTGGGCGACATTAAGGAAGCATTCCAAAACAAGTATGGCAAGAGCTTGGAGTCCTGGATCAAGGTAAATATGGTTAATTTTCTCCCACTTGTTGTTGTTATCGTCTCTTTACTGTTTGCGCGCCTCTACTAATCCGGTGGGCACATGTTTCTTGTCCTGTCCTTGGGGTGTTGGGCCCAAATTAACATACGAAATAATTGTAGTCGTAATTAGCCACGTTATAAGCAAACAAACATTCAAACATGCATACTTATGTGCTTAACAAATGGAAATACTGAATATTCTGAACATTACATTGAAGTCGAAAATAGCATGAAATCATAAAACTAATTCGGGAGGCACTCGGGTGTTGTTTGGCTACTTGGCTATTCTTGCCGATGGTCACTATATATGCATGTACATTGTGTTGATGTTAGAATGGCTTAAAAACATGTGCATGGCATGTTGACAATACAACAATTTTTTGGAAAATCCGCAGAGTAAATAACGCAGGAGAAAAGCCTTGAAGCCTGTCACCAATATTGGGACAAGTGTTTAGTGAAAGACCAACAGCGAGCGGGTCATTAAAAAAATTGCGGTTTAAACTCCAAAGCCATCATTACAATGAATTTCATACTCGATACATACCATATTCTGTTGCAAATCAAATCCAATTTCATGGTGTTTGAGTAGTAAAGATTCTGGTGTAGCTACGCTTTGGGCAAGTTTTCTATTAAGGCTTTAGGCGTTGCTACAACATTTCAGCAGAAGATGAAGACGCATCAAAAGTGAGAAAGCCAATTCTTAACTTTTAAAATAAATACTTAAGTTTTCTCAAACATAAATTGTCTAACTTTTACGAAAGTGCACATGTATTTTATTTATGTAAAGCACTCTTGGTATTAATTGTACAGTGTCCAAAAAAGTTGTTTGATGTTTTCGAATAGCGTCAAATGAACTGCCAGACATAAAGCTAAACGACTTAAGCGCGCTCGAAGCTCTTCTGACATACTTCTCATTGTTTTAATTGGTAATTGTTAAAACTTTTTGTTTGTCTGCTTTAAATTGTGTTTCTGCATTTATAATGTACAGTGGTGTATAAGGGGTTGGAATCGGCATTAAGATCTGTAGCCATTATCGACGATTAATATTGTCTTTTCTGTATTACAAAATGTGTTACAGAATGTTTCTACTGTTATTGCAGAAGTTTCAGCAAAAATTAGAAAAGTAAACACATTATTCTTTTTAATTGCTTTAATTAATTGCTTTTTAAAATTCCTTACCGTTATTGGTTTGTTTTTCACTTATATTACGTTGTGTAATAATTTTCTAAGCTCTTGTAAAGAAAATTCAATCTGTTTTAAAAACACTCTACGCATTTCCTCTGGTGACAAAGTTGAACCGCATTCAATGATGTAAAGCACATTATTTTTTAATTGCTTTAATTAATAGCTTTTTAAAATTGCTTACCATTATTGGTTTCTTTTTCATTTATATTACGTTGTGTAATAATTTTCTAAGCTCTTGTAAAGAAAATGCAATCTGTTTTAAAAACATTCTACGCATTTCCTCTGGTGACAAAGTTGAACCGCATTCAATGATGTAAAGCACATTATTTTTTTAATTGCTTTAATTAATTGCTTTTTAAAATTGCTTACCATTATTGGTTTGTTTTCACTTATATTACGTTGTGTAATAATTTTCTAAGCTCTTGTAAAGAAAATTCAATCTGTTTTAAAAACACTCTACGCATTTCCTCTGGTGACAAAGTTGAACCGCATTCAATGATGTAAAGCATTTTTATTCGCCATTTTAAGTTACTATTTATTGTTTCCCAAAATCGTTCCAAAAACTTCGAAAGCCCAACAAATCAAATAGAATGAAATGAATTAATAGAATGAAACTTGCCCTTTACATGTTCTTGCTCTACAATCAACAAACCATTAAATTCAAATATTCGAATCTTTTGCAGGGCGATACTTCTGGCGATTACAAACGTTCCCTATTGGCTATTGTTGGATTCTAGAATAAGCAAAATCATGAAATGCTATCACAAAACTCAAATATACCAAAAGTACCTAAACGTTGTCAATGCCCAAAGTGGCAGTTCGAAAGCCTCCTAAAACTATGCCTTGCAATGCAGCACTTTTTATCACAAGCAAACATATACAGACACACACACACACTTCCATGCACGCACACCAATCAAGCCACTACCACCACACAAAATGTCAGAGCAATCTCAACCGCAGTCTGTCCGCAAACGGACAAAAACTGACCAATTTTATATTGTTGTCGAATAATTGTTGAACACTTTTCTTTACTACTTACTCCTTTTTTATAATACAGACATACTTATACTTTTAAATATAAATACTTATACATAACATAAATAAATGTAAAAATAAAAACAAACGCACCGAAGCGCTCAAGTGTGCGCGTGGTTCGTGCCCAAAAATTAGTGTGCCTCATTTTTCTGCTGCCATTTATACAATACGATTTTGTAAAGGATCAAGCTTACAATGGACAAATACAAATTCACTCATATACAATCGACCAACAACAAACGAGACCATGACAAAGTCTTTCACGCCACCCACAACTGCAGCATTAAAAGCATCGTCTACATCGTTTTCATTTACAATGTACACAATTACATGGACACAATAATTTTTAACATTTTTGTATTTTACTATAAATAAGATCAATAAAAAACAATACCTATGACACACACATGCATCTTAGTAACTCTTGCTACATGCCACATACGTATACACACAAACATACTTACAAACACAGCAACACACTACTGCGCAGTCGTGTAGAAATATTTGATTTAATACATTTTTCAATTATCTTTAAATTTACAACAGTGTTTAAAAATTATAACCAGTAGTGAGATTTTTAATTTATGTTGCGTGTTGCCGCTCGATTTCTATATCCATTGTCATCCAGTTATTTAAAAATTTAAAACTTTGCAAATAGTTTTGTTCAAAGTGTAATTAGGGGATAACATTAGCAATTCTTACTGCTCACGAAAACTTAACTCGGTAGCGCCTAGCGGGGCCACATGGTCACACTAAACATGCACTAAACAAATGTAATTTTTCAATTATGCTTCATATTAAATCGCTCAAAACATGTTTTCGCAAAATTCGAAAGAAAAAGAATTCCGGCACATCGGCGTTAAATTTGAAAATTTTACTACTGGTCGTAATTTATTTAGGCCGCACTGTCCATTCGAATTTTTTGTTGGCACTTCGTTTGAGTGTTTACAAAATTCCGTCCAGCTACGCTTTAAGGTTATCACGTGTGGCTAAAAAATATTTGCCTAACGCAAACCTAAAAATAGGCTATGACTTCCTTGCGGTCGAGTCAACTGCGTTGATTTCAAATCGCGCCTTTGGCACATTACGTTTTTGGTTACTCACGTCGAATGTTTAAAAGCCAACAGTAAATTTTCAATTTCGTCACTTCTTACTAAGTGTTAAAAAAAATTCAAAAATTTCGTGGCAACACATTTTGATGAAATCATTTGATAGTTTACATAGAGCATTACTTCAAATTTGTTTCGTCTATTCGTGGACATATTTTAATTCAAGTCGCATGCCACATTTTATATCGAACATGTGAAATTGGCTTTAATTGTAATATACTTCTAATGTTTCGCAAATATAAAAATTAATAATTTGTTCGGTTTACCATCAAATACTTTAAATTTCAAAAACAATGAATGAGTTGAAATGTTGTGTCTCCGGCATTTAATGCTTTAATTTAAAATTCCAACACACACTGACACATTAATAATTTTCCATTTTACACACAGTATTTGCATAGAAACATACTTCTGACGCACACACATACATACATACACATTTATCTGCAAATTCTTATATACGAGTATTTTGTATACATATGTATGTTAGACACATTGAAATGTTTGCATTTGTTGTTAGCTACTTTTTTGTGAATAAAAACCATTTACTAAAAACAAGAAATGAAAACACACTGTTAAACTGTGATTTTCTTAACACTACTAACAGTGGAATGTGAAGGTAAAATTTAAGTTTTCTATGGTATTATGTTGTTACGTAGTAGTACGTATATACATATATATTTTATCTATCAATGTGCTAATATTTTACAACTATCTTTTGGGTATTACGCACATACAAGATATTGCTTTTAGACGCTTTAAGTACTAGACAATTTTTATATTTTAATAAAATTCGGCTAAATTTTCTATGAAGCATCTATTAAATTTTAAGTGATGCTGAACACTGCCAACAACAGCTTAAGACATAGTTTTATAGAATTAATGAACAGTGAAAATTCAACTGTAGGAAATTATTTGGCAGAATAAGAGATAAGAGAAAGCAGAGAAATTCGTTTAGTCTGCTGTAAAAATTATATAATTTTTCTTTAATATCTTGCACATTATTTGCACCAAATTTCCAAATTTCATTATTTACATATAAAACTGCATTTCAAAGTACTTTTAGTCTTAAAAGAGAATCATTGGCATTTCGTGTTATTTAAAGTAATAAAGAACGGCATTTAATGTATTGATGGTTGCCGCTGCTCTCTTAAGAAGTGCATAATTGTGCATTGGGCTTATGGGCTTCACACAACCCGCGGCTTGTTGCTAATTTGCTTCAAATTTATGAATTTCAGTTTTAGTGTACCAATTTTCACAGTAACTGTCCTAACTACAAGAAAAGCGTCCACTAAACCTTGCAATGTCATCAAATTAACACATAACTTCCATACTAATTGTTCGCCAAAAAAAATTGTAATTCACATGAAGCAACAATATAACTTACATATTAAAATTACAACACAACTCCACAAGCCGCGATTAGTACTGACAATGACAAAATATTACCATCTCTCTCTCTTTCTTTGTCTTTTCCCGCTTCCATTTTACGCCATTCACGTTTCGTTCACCTACACAACACGCTTCTCCGTTGATTTGCAGGAGGACTCGGGCTCCGAGAACGGATATGTGCTCGTGACCATGGTCGCTTGGTAGAATGCCAAAAACCAATTGCTGATCAAACATCTCCAAGGCAGCCAACGCAAAACGCTTCGACTACTCTCACTCCAAAATATTATACTTAGAATACTTAGAAAGCGCCTTGAAAGCAGAACGAACAATGTTCAGCAGCTCTTTTCAACTCATCATTGTTTATTCGAAAGAAGCTCGAAAAATTCATTTTCCCAAAAATAAAATGCTTTAAACGTATTTATTGTAACTAGTAGTAGCAACGCTTTGTTGCATTTTGTAGTTTTTTTGCGGATTTTTGTGCAATAATTGTGATTTATAAATGAAAATTTGTACTAGTGACTTGAAAGTATTCCTATTGAAATTCCCACAACACGCTAAACTCGTAATAAATGTGATTTTAAACACAAGTGTTGTCTATACATATGTAGCTGGCTAGAATGTTTGTGCTTTAATAGAATTATTAGACGTGAGTCGCTGAGTGCACTAACCCAACTCCATTATGTACCAAATAAAGTGCCCATCAAACAAAGATTGCGTTGTTTTCCTGTCGTGCGAATACATGTGCAAAACTTTTCGTTTTCTCTTCTCGTTGCAGGACGATGTGGGCGGTGATACGGGCTGCGCTCTAGTGGCAGTCGCTTCTTACTAAGTGGCAAACGCGTCCATTTGTAGTGTGCAGACGGTGCCAACGGCAGTGCAATTCCCCAACAAATCAACGATTTTCTGTTTAAGCATTTACATTGTTTCGGTAGTTGATGTTCTTATTGTTTCATTTTTGTTTGTTTGGCAACTTTTCAAGTTAGCAGCACGAATTGAGTCAAACTAAATACAATTTCATATTTCCTCCATTTTAAAAGTATAGAATGAGTTTATATTACAAGAGCCGAGACAACAATGCTCGAGAGTTCGACTTTATCAAAGTCGCTATACTTTCGTGGGCCTCAACTTCGCAGCTAAAAAAAAACGCGTGCCATTTTTGGTAATAAAAACGTGTTTATTGCTTACTTGGTAAGGGTTATAATCTGTTTTTGTTTACATGGTAAGTTCTACAATTTAAGACAAAAAACAAGCATTGTCTTAAAGGCAAAGTCACAAGGTGTATTGGACATAGGAATGTTGTTATATATATTTAATAAACAGTTAGTAAATTCTGTTGGGGTACAACCCGCTGGCGCACATCACTTGGCCACACGATCCTTGTAAGCTGCCCAAAGGCGATCGCGATACAGCACCGCCGCTTTCTCCACGCATTTCGCATTCAGTATGCCACGCCCCACCACGCCTATGTCGGCGCCGCGCTCCAGCACCACATGCTCCGGCGTCTGATACTGTTGGCCCAGCTTATCGGCACTGTCTTCGATTTTCACGCCCGGCGTCAATTGCACCAGGCCGGGGAAAGCGAAACAACTCGCCGATTGACAGACAACGCCCGCCACAAAATCCACATCAGCGCCCTCGCAGGCAATCTTGCTGGCCGCCTCCGCGTATTTGCTGTCAATCAGATTGCCCGAGGCCGAGAGCTCGGCTAGGAGAAAAACGCCACGTTTCTGTTGACCCGGCGCAGCAATGCCCGCCTTCAGGCCCTGCAGTATGCTGCGCCCGGAGATGGCATGCGCCGTCACCAGGTGCGCCCACTCGGCCACCTTGTATAGGCCTTTGCCATACTGCAGCGACACAGTGTTGCCAATGTCAGCGTACTTGCGATCCTCCAGCAGCAGAAAATTGTGCTTCTCCGCCAGCGACTGGAGGTCACGCCCAAATGCAGCATTGAAGTCCTCAATAATGTCCACGTGCGTTTTTAGCAGGCAAATGTAAGGGCCACACTGCTCGGCCACCTTCAGTATGTCCTCGCACTTGGTAAGATCGGCGGCCAGGCAGAGGTTGGACTTTTTACTGGCCATCAGATTAAAGAGGTCCTTGGCTAGCTCGCATTTGGCCAGACTGGCACGATTCTCGAAGGACAGCTTGGTGCGCACAAATTCATTAACTGCAAGCGACAGGAAAAAAAGTCAGATAATGAATTTTTTCTTTGCTATGGACACGCTTATCGCATTATCAATTTGATAAGCGCGCCGAGACCAGCGTGTGGCTTGTAATGATGGCACACGGATTATGTTTATTCAATAACGGAGAGTATGCATATACATATGTATGTAGGTGGTAACGTGCAAGTAAGGCAATTTAACAGTTAATAAGCAGCAATTGCATTGGTTTGGGATTGCGTCGCTCCTGAGAACAATTAACAATGACCATGATAAGTGCCATGGTCCATAAGGTTTTATTATTCTCATTGCTCTACTAGAGTATTGCAACTCTATTAGAAACGTGTGGGCGTGTAGTGTTGCACAGTCGGCGTTTACATTTGCTACAAATTGGTTTACTTATTATATAGGCCAATAAATACTAAAATTCATGTGTTATCAATTGACCATAAATGCGGCAAAGCAGGAAAAAATTGGCTGCCCTTTAACTAATATTATATTATTGCTAATATTTATCAATAGAGTGGACTGGCCGCTGGCTATGCCGTTTGCATTACTGTCATTTGCGCCGTGTTTAACCCTAATTCCCAGAAGTGAGCCTAACAGTCTCACTAAAGATTTCAAATGGTGATAAATCCAAAAGATTTTCGATACCATTATTTTATGTAATCCTCTAATGGAATGTTAGAATTATATTGCATTTATAAATTTAACATTTTAGACAGTTTTTGTACTTTTTAAACAAATGTTTTCAGTAAATTAGCTCATATAAGCCTGACAGTCTCACTTTTGGGTTTACGTTACTTTTAAAATTCTGGGAATTAGGGTTAAAGCGTGCTCATCAAATTAAGAACAACAATTTAAAATGGGTGTTCTGTGTATGCAAATTTGTTAAGGGGATCTGACGAATGAACGCTGAATTCGGTGCCAGCCGAATAAATTGAAATAGAATCGCCTTTTAAAAAGTAATTAAATTTTTTCTCCGGATTTAAGAAAACATTATATGTCTGCCAGAAAGGCTGGACAATCAGGGAGTGTTGTGCGTGTTTGTATAAATCACAGTATAGTACAAGGCAACTTCATTTGTCTTGAGTATACTTAGTATAAATAAATAAATTTTCGAGTTTCATGACAACTAGAATTCTAAACTAGCTAACAATTTTCTATTCTACAGTACAACTAATTTTCACTTTCCAAATCTCGCTTCCACTTACCCACAGCATGCTGCTCTTTATTAACAATTGTACCCTCGCTGTTGATCTGACAGCTGGCTATATACTTGGCGACCGCCTCCACTGTTTCGCGCTGAATTTTGCCTGCCTCAAGCAGTGTATTCAGCAAAAATGAGAGTGTGAACAGCGAGTGCATGCGCACACCATGCTGGCTAATATTGGCCGCACCGCCTTGTTCGCGGTCCACCACCACCACTGCATCGGTAATCACGATGCCTTCTTGCTGCAAATCGCGCACTGTATCCAGTACGCTCGAGCCAGACGTCACCACATCCTCAACGATCAGGCACGTGTCACCGGCGCAGTAGATGCCCTCGATCAGCTTTTTCGTGCCGTAGGCTTTTGCCTCTTTGCGGCGCACCAGCATTGGTGTGCGCTGCTGCACGGACACCAGTGTAGCCAGCGGCAGCGCAGTGTAGGGCACACCGCAAATATGTTTGGCCTTCAAATCCTGCTCTTTAATATAGGCGACCAGCAGATCGGCGACAGTTTGCTGTGTGGTTTTGTTTAGTTGCGTTGGCGCACAAGCAGCGAAACAATTTATGAGAAAAATCACATGTTAGAATTATTGTTGGTGCCGAATGATTGAGGCGAAAGCATGCAACACTTACCATCACTTCGGGATAGCCGACAATTACACGCAGGTCAAAATACACGGGCGAATTGATGCCCACCTTCATCTTGAAGTCACCGAATCTGAAGGCGTTGATCTCGAATAGCTTCAGCACTAGCTGCTTCATTCGGTCATCGTTTTTGTTGTGCATTTTCGTGCGGCTGTTGTTACTGCACAAAGGCACTTTATATGCTGCAGGTTTCACTTGGGTTTATTCAACTCGACCACTTATCTTCTGCTGGCTGATAAACGTCAACGTGCCGCACTACGAACTGCTTTTCGTTACCCGCAAAACTTGAATGCCGTCAGTTGACTGGCAGTGGATGTCAGCCATTTGCGGCAGGTAAACGCAATGTGGTTTGGCTAGAGTTGCCAATATATTTTCATTTCAGAAAATTACTATATGCACTAAATAAACTGAGATGGACGATAAAGGATGAAGGTTATTGAAATTTATTGCAGAAAACTATATCATCATTTTTAAATGGGCTTTGTGTTTTGGATTTATGTGATGGATTATAATTGAAGTTGCTAATGGCTGTTAGCCCGCGATGGTAACTCTAATGATTCGAACAGCTGATTATGAAGTAATTCATTAAGCTTTTTTATTAGTCCCAAGGCAATTATAGAACCTAGCAACTAACAATATATGGCAGTAATAACTTATCAATGATGTTGATGTGTTATCTGGGGATGGGATGGGATTATGTGTCGAGAGAAGCTATTTGAGTAACGATAAATATTTCTCAGAGTTACGATACGATAGAACCTTTAGCTGGTATATGAATGGTATGTAAACGAAATTCAAATGCGTGATGGCTCATTGCTGGGAGGATGTCGCAGTCTTCTTGACGTTCCTGTACGCATTTATTTCTATTTAAAGTATGTCTTTTTATATATTTTTTTTCAATCCCTGGTATGATGAGTTCTTGGAAGTTTTGGAGCTAAGGAATGTTGACCGTCTCTCTGAACGTTACCACCTTTGATTTACTTCATTCGATATTTTCAAAAACCCTGCTACTAACCTACGATTAACCTAATCTATTTAACCCATTCGCTGCCAAGGACGAGTATACACGTCTTTGGTAGGGTGTCATGCATTGCCAAGACGAGTATACTCGTCCTACTTTAAATTTATAACAGTCATGCACAAATACATTTTTTTACAAAAATTATGCTTTATTTCTTATTTAAAAAATAACACTCAAAATGTAAATGGCAATGGGAATGACTTCATATAATTTAGGCTTGGCAGCGAATGGGTTAAAGCTATTTTAAAACCTTTACCTACTTTACCGCAAATTTCATTCCGATTTTGAAGAAAATACTTCGCCTTTCGTTGAAAATCCTCATTCAAATTGTTGAAAATTAACCTCATTAATTTTCCAATGAAACCACTCGTTCGCGCATTTTATTGTTAAATTGAAATGATTATAATTTATTTGAATGTCTTGACTTAATTTAAATAAAATGTTATTCAAGTACAAAGTTATACATAATTTAATTTTTATCAATTTTTCACATTTCTTTGCTTTTACCACTTTCACCACTTTTGGGGGCGTTTATGCTTTTTCTTATTTGTTTTCTTTTCGTAGAATAATATTAAGTAAATGTAAGTAAAATGAGTTGTTTGTTTCTCTTGTTTTAAGAATTACAATACATATTTGCATATTCACCAGCCGAACAAGAAGCATTTGCTTATTCTTCTTCTCTAGCTGCTTCACATTTAGCTGTTTGTTGGGTTTCCTTACGTTTTCTCTAAATACTCATTATAAATTTCACATTTTCACACCATTTTCGATTTATATAGAATTTTGCACTTGCGGCATGAAAAGATTAATGAATTTCTTTTCTTAGATTTTAAGTTCGAGTATTTCAAATAGAGACAGTTGGTTGAAGTGAAGTGAGTAGAAGAAGAATTACTAATTGTAAGTGTTGTTTGTGTTTTCAATTTGTTATTCGTAAAAAATCTCACTAAATCCCACTCTAACGCAAATTTGACTTCTTTACCATAGCAATTCTACATATACTTTACATATGTCTATTTGTATAAAGTTACCCCAGCCCGACGACCCGTCCACATACAAGTACTACGTATACTTAACCTGCCGACCAATACCCGTACGTTAAGCGAAATAAAAACACGCCGACCGCACCATCGCGGCAGCTTCACCCTTAATACAAAAATAAATCACTTAATTTAATGCAAATACAAAAATATTTACTCTTTTCCGTACCGCCCGCCTGCCTTCATCGCCCGCTCTACACTGTGCTCTTTCATTGGCATTTTTTTGTCAAGAAAGTGTGACGCATAGTTCATGCACTCTGCTCCTGCGCTTTTCAACTTGTTAAGAAATTTGTTAATTTGGTTTCTTCAACCTTCTCTCCAAAACGGAATTAGTTACGACTACTTCTAGGCAGAACTCAATTGCAATACGGCATGTACCGCTTACGTTTTACATGGCTGACACTACGATTTACAAATGAACATAAATGTCATTAAGTGTATGCTTTAATTTCAGTCCTTCCCAAAAATGCCTTGCCTCGAGTAAACAATCAAAGAGAGCGAGGCGCGTGTTAGTACGAAAAGTCGAAAAGCCCCTTCAAAAACATCGCAATCTCCACCTTAATCGCTACGCAGCAATGAAATAAATACGTACACGCCTTCACATACACCTACGCCTACAGCTACTGCCAACGCCTACGCCTAAGCTTACTTACTTTCTAGCTACCATTAGACTCGTACTACTCTTGAAGACTCCACTTGAGGTCTTATCACTAAGCTAAACAAACAACAATCGAACGAACGATCTTACCGACCGAACACGCCCACTCATTGCAGACTTCTCGCCCTCCCAACGCCACCTTATCACTTGCCTCACCTCACTCATTCCAACGCTCGCTCCAACGCTTTGCTGTACACCCAGATCTCAAGTTGTAATTTGATGGCAAAGAAAAGTTGTAGAAGTAAAACCAAAAATGTTCATATCTTAAGGACAATATATATGTTTGTATATGTATGTACGTATGTATAATATTTTAAAAATGTTGTGCAATTCTTTTGTGTGAATCATTAAAACTTCTCATTCTATACTTTTTCGTGAACATATTTTTCCATAAAATGTTTTTGTTGATGTTATTTTTTGTTTTTTACAGTACATGAATATTATGTTGTTTTGGTTTTGTTTACGTTTCGATTTTCAGAGTTTTAGCACTCTAAACGTTTACATTTTGTATGAATTTTTTCGTAAAATTTAAATTTTAAAATTTAGTAAGATTATTTAAAATATTGCGTATGTATTTTTTGGAGGCTCCATCCCTGAGTTATTTAATTTCTTTGTTGTTATGCTTCATTGTTTGTCTCTATGTTTTCCTATTTGTGTGTATTGTATTTTTTTCTTATGCTTTTTCTTCCTTCTCTTCCCCTATTTTATTAATTAATTTGCTAAAATTAACAATTAAATTTGCATCCTTGACCTTGGTGAAAATTTTTTGCACGAAATGAGTGTTTGAGGTTGATGAATTCTTTGCAAATGACATCGACTCTGGGGCGTGTAAAGTTGTGCTCTAGTTCTCTACATGGGCATGTATACTATGTATGTGAAACAATCAATGTTGACATGAGCTGGAGGTGGCTGCATAATTTTGTAGCAGTGCTTTATATGCACAGTTAATCTTAAGAACATTGGTATTTCCAAAAGTTTCTAGTGATCCCAATCAGGTGTCAAACGCTTAAACTATTTGGAGTAGGGTACCAATTTGAATAGTGGAGGCAAGAATACATTTTCCAAGACATGTGAATGTGGAAAAATATTGATTTTCACAGCTTTCCGCCTTTTGCAAATGTGCGCCAGCTCAAATAATACTTATTAACTAGAGCTGAGTGAATTCAGAATTATAGCTGATGTGAAGTTTTGAAAATTCCCAAAAGTGTCAGATGTTGCTGGATTGCTAAGCCAACGGCTAACCTAATCTATCCTCACACCTCCACGACAAACGATTGACGCATGTGCACGTCTGTCGCTCAGCAGCTGGGTTTTGAAACGAACGAGCCAAGGCTTCGGCAAGTTAATTCTACAATTGATTGTGTTTCAGCAAAATGCACCAACTACTGTAATCATGACCAGGTGGCATTTGTAGCTACTAATTCCTCGTGATCATCGCGAGGAGCTAACTTTCGTTCTGTAGAAAGCTCACCCGAGTGAGTTGGCGTAACTTTGGTTTGTTGACTATTGCTTTCAGCTACCGAGACCGCATCAAAGCGAGCATAAATGCCTAAAATTAGGCCAACAAAATGCGTGAAATTCATTCAATGAAATACAGGCACCTGTTTACTTATGGGCCATGCACAAGCCAAATCGATTAACGTCACTTGTCGAAATGTTTGCGATTTCAGTGTGTCAAAGACGTGAGATTGTCCGAAAGTATCTTAACAATGTCTAACTGTTGTGCCTTGTGAACGGCTCAACTGTTCGTATATGTACGTACATATGTAGGTAGGCATACATTTGCATTGGCGTCTGGAAGCTTATATGTTGGACTTGTTGTTGGCGTGGCGGTTTACTGGCAAAAGTATGCCAACAAATTTGGCTGCTGTGCTTATTAGAGTGGCACGGCATCCGTGTGGGTGTGTATGTGAAATTATGTAGTAACAGATTTTAATAGTTAGACAAATTTAGCATAATTAAGTCGATTGCATTCGTCGGTTGGCTGTAATTTGTTTTATGCTGCGTGGTAAATTTGTTTGTTTTGTGAGTAAGATTTGTACTTTTCGCGTATTTCATTAATATTTGCATATATATTTGTTTCTGCTTGTCGTGCTGCCATAAAGAATACGGTTTATACATTTTGTTATTTGTGTGCTTAATTTTATGCCCGTCTGACTGTGAAAATGGTTGGCGAATGAATGACTGTTTAATTGTGTGTGTGTGTGTGTGTGTGTGTGTGTGTGTGAGGGGGAATGACAATGTATTGGTATTGATTATACTTATGAACATTTAGAATACAATCAATATTATATAAGTTACTATTTTTGTAGGCATTTCGAAAACGCAGGAAAACAGGAAAATGCGGTTCCTATGCGGAATCGACTGTATGATTTCCTGTATCGGTGCGTATTAGCTGCGCTGACGGTCGGAATTGTACGTGCAGACGCTCCCAATCGTATAGAATCGGCATTGTCTCCAGCGCAGCAGCGACGTTTCGCTTCTATAATTAACTTTATTATTTGCTATTTAATGTGCATGTTGGCTTATTCGATATTATTTGCTGCTCCATATGTCGCTTGTAAATATTTAAATTACATATGCTTTAGTGTATTCATGTATATATGTATTTACAGTGGGCGGGGCACGTGTAGAGGGAGGGTTGCTGATGTCTGACTGCGCGCTTTAATGCTACTTTCGGTTTGTTCCGGGACTTCTTCCACGCTTATCTGGTTTTTGTATTTTATGGAAGTTAGTGAGTGGGTGTGTGTGCTTGAGTGTGAGTATGTCAAATGCCATAATTTGAACAGTTATTTGCAGTCACTTGCACCAAGTGTTTGAACTTTATTTTTCTTCGCTCTTCATCATTTTGCCGATTCATCGTTCGCCTTTTTTTCATATTTCTGGCTTGCGTGTTTGTTGTAGAAAAATATTCTCTATTTTTGGTTTCTTCTACTTGGTTTTTCTTCTTTTTTCTACGATTTGTTCTTGTCATTGTTTTGTTTACGTTCAGCTGCGCTTTTATGTTAGTTTTTATGCCGTTATTGAATACAAAAAATATAAAATTCGCAATTAAATATGTAATCCAAACATTTCGCTTGTCTATTTGTGTATGTAGTTTTGTCAGTTGTTGGATTGCATTATTTGTAGTTGTATTTTGTATTTTGGTTTTTCGGTTTGTGTGTTCGCATGTTGAAATTGAATTGAACTATAAGTTTGCTGCAAAAATTTGTATTTTCTTTATTTGTAAGTATTTATTGTTTGATGTTGTTGTTGTTGTTGTAATTATGCTTATTGTTCAATGTAATGTGTACTTAACTGTTGTAACTATCTGTTAATGGTAGTGGTAATTATTGTTATTGTTGTAGTTGTATTTGTAATTTGTATTGAAGAATTTCCTTCATTTGCTGTATTTGATTAATTTCTTATTAAAGTACAATTTTTTGTTTTTGTTGCCTTTGTTTTGTTGTAATGTAATACTCATTGTTGACATTTGTTTTAGCTGGCAGAGTGTGGAGCCATTTCAAGGTTAAACATAACCTCGACAGATGCACTTTGACAACGTGTCCCACAGAAACGGTGAAAAGACCGTTCGGACAGAAAAGTAAGAAAATATACGCGAAATTCAAGAGCTCGATACAATGAGCAGCATAAATGCGATTCGTTACAAATATTTAAAACATAATTTCATTTTGAAAAAAATGCACACATCAATGCTCTGAGAGTTTCGGCATTCCACAACCTTCAACCATTATTTGAAAAAGCTATCACGGCGCAAAAACCCCCATAAATGCATTGAGTGTTTTTCAGAGACGATGTGGGGGTTAGAAAACCGTATCAGGAACTTTCTTATTAGTGCAGTGGATTCTTAGAAATTTGGCGTGAAATATGTTGGGTGGTTGTATATGAAAAATTAACTGATTCATCGAGCAATTTTTGTTCTCACGAATTGCATCGAATTAGCGAATTTCGTTCATTCCCCACTTGCCGTGCCAGCAATGTGTCTTGCACGGTAATGAACTTTATTTGTTGTTGTCGCAATGAGGTTTGATGGCTTTGCGGGTTTTCAGGACAGCGACTTCCGGCAGAGTTGCAGAGTTGTGCTGCTGCTCGCTGGTTATTCACTGGAAATTGCTTAAACTTACACATATGTATGTACATACTAACCTCATATTTTTGGGGTTTTTGTTGTGGTGGCATTATAAATATAAAATAATTCCCAATATTTTGCTGTTCTTTCTTGGGGCTACTGTTCTTTAATTGCTGTTGTTGTTATTATTATTACTGTTGTTGTTGGATGTTACTTGTTTTGTGTTGTATTTGAGAAGAAATCTGGCATGCACTCAACTCAACTAGTGTGCAATTGATTTACACACATTGAAAGGATGGGGAAATTTTCATGAAATGCAAAAAATGTCCAATTGGAGAGGAGGCGAAATGTCGAAAAGTGGGTAATATGTAAAGTTGCGTTTTGACCAATTGGCGCACTTTGCTCGGACTGCGTACATGCGCGTGTATTGGAATGCACCCCACATACACATGTGCATGTGTGCGTGTGGGTGTACGTATAAGTATATTTATGCCGTTTGACACTAGCAGCAAAGTGTCATTGTGTGTGTCATCATTGAAATATTTATGTTTTTGCTTTCAACTAAATTTAATGTGCTTACTCGTTATGCTTTTAACTATGTTTATTTTATATTATAATTAATATTAATAAATGTTGTTTTTGCAAAGCAAGAATACTTTGTTGTGTAAACTTAATGCTTAGAAATAAAAATGTGGAACATAATAAAACAATAGAAAATAAAATTAGTATGGAATGTAAACAAATTGCACATTTAATCGTTTAATTTCTACGTCACACTTGGAAACGGAAAGTGTTATTTGCTTAATTCTTGTTTTGCTGTTTAGCATTGAAGATGTTGCTTTTAGTTTCTTTTTCATATTTGTTGTTTGCTGCTGCTTACTTGTTACAATATGTAATAATAGTTGTAATGCTCGTGCTTACATAATTTCACGTTTCGTTTTTGTTTTTATAGCCAGAAAAGATCACAGATCCTCTAAATTATTTCAAATGAAAATGTTTATGTGTAAATGCGCTCACTAAATTGCAAAAAACACAGACATACATACAGTTATTCGGTGTTTTTGTTTTTGTTTGGTAATAGTTTTTTTGCGCCACTGTCGCCATATTGGCGACGATTCCAATACAATATTTTGTATAAGTATCAAGTGTCAATTCAATTTAATTATCGTAGTAAATAATTCACGAGTTTTAGTTATTTCACTTTTAATTTTGTTAATTTACTTATCATCAGCTGCTTCACGCCTCAATTTAAGTATATATTTTGTACATTTCAATTGCTATTAATTTTTTCTCTGAATATTTGTTGCTGCCGTTTGTGGCTGTTGCTATCATCTCGTGTGCAGCAACATTTGTGTCTGCTCACAGCAACTGCACCCTTGCCACACCACACACCCCACCCAAGCACACAAGCGCCTTTGGTAGTATGTGCGAGTGTGTGTGTTTGTGTCGTTGTTGTTGCTACAATTTGTGCGACTTGCATTTGTCATTCACACTCTACTCGTAAATGGCTGTTGTTGTTGTTTCTTGCTTTAATTTAATATTGTATAACAAAATAGAATGCCGGCTTTGTTGCCCAATTCTTGCCAAACTCAAAACATAAACTAAACTTGAACGGAAACTCTTTCTGTTTCTTTTTTAATACAAACGAAACGTTCTGGACAAACTCCTCTCATTCCCCGACACCTTCCGGTGAAAACGCTCAGCAGGACATTTGTTAAACCTTCAGAGAAATTTCAAACTGCACCACGCTAATACACTGTCCTGCTTCTGCCAAAGCGGACGCGTGCATTTTGCGTTGCGCAGTCGCACGAAATTTCTTTGAAAATTTACCAAAAGTCCTTGTACGAACCTCAGGAACCGTGCAGCATATTGTTCTGCGCATTGTTGTTGGCGCTGCCGTTGACATTTTGCGCCGACACCTCGGACTTGACGCGTCGTGCAATGTGCGACCGCGTATGCTTGCGTAGGTGGTCCTTGCGGTAGAAACCTTCAGTGGAGTGGGGATTTCAATTAAGCTCGGTTTAATTTTGTCTGCACTTTTACTCACCTTTGCCACATTCGATGCAGACATGCTTCTTCTCGCCCGAATGTATGACGATGTGCAGCGTGAGCTGCTCTTTGCGCTTGAAAGATTTCATACAGATCTGTGAATTGCACACAACATTTCACAGATTAAATTTGTTTTCTGGTTATGTAGGAAGTTTTTTAAATGTGCGAAGAAATGTTTCAACATGACAGCTGTAGAGATTTGCATATCTGTTAAGAATCTGTAACCGCCCCTCGTTTTTTGACCGCGTAATCTGACCAAACGTTGAAGATTGGCGGCACTAGTTTGAATTGCAGCAAAATATTCTACACAGGAAAAGGGTATGCATTTTTATATCTTATATCTTTTAAATGTTATCTTTATATGGCCCTGTGACACCCTATCCCACTGTGGGAAACAGAGTAAACATTTGCGCATTTCGTTTTATTGACCAAATGACTTCTTTCGACCCTGTGATACCTTGTTGCACTCTACCTAACTTATGCTTCATTGTTTGTTGTTTTCTTTTGACTAGGCTACTTGTTTATAGGGTTCTATAACACCTTGTCCCAACTATTTAATTCCTATGCTATCATTATAAGATCCTGTAACACCCTGTCCCACTTTATGTATACGAAACTTTACTCTTCTTTTCCTCAACTGAATAATTTTTCTTGCCATCTTTATATAACTCAGTACAATTTCGCCCCCCTTTTTTTGTGTTATTCGGGATTTTGTTTTTGTTTGTCACAGATTCTGTGCGCCCGAAAGCGCTACTTACATTGCACACGTGCGGTCTGTCCGGTATGTGCGACAATTTGTGCCGTGTCAGGTGATCTTTGCGCTTCAGCGCCGCATTGCAAATGTCGCACACGAATCGTCGCTCCACGGCGTGCGAGATCACATGCTGCTCGATTAGGCTGCGATCCGGATAGGCCATCTGGCATTCCGGGCAACAGTACAACGTGGAGCCGTCCAGTGCCTTCGTTTCGCGTATCTCGCCCGGCTTGGGGCGTGGCTTCTTCTCCTTTGGTGGTTTCTTCTTTCTGGCTTTCTTGCCAGTGGTGGTGGTGGTGGTGCCACCGGTCGAGGTAGTTGTGGTGCCGGCCGGTGCACTGCTGGTCACCGCGGCACCGCCATTAGCTACGCCGCCATTTGCGGTAGCGCCGGCCGCAGTGACGGCAGTGTTGCCATTGACGCCGCCCTGCAGAGCGGCGCCGTTGTTCGCATTGTCCGCTATGGCCGACATGTGGGTGTGATCCATGCCGACGATGCCATTGTGGTGGCTACCGTTTGCGTTGTTGGACGGTGGGGCGAGTGCGACGCCGCCCAAGGCCAAACTCAAGTTGGTGCCATTCTTGAGGACGTCGCCCTTGAAACCGGACGAGGAGTCCAAATTGCTCAAATTCAAATTCCCTGAGTTGATTTGTGAGCCGACAATACCTGAGGATTCCTTCTTTATTGTTTCGGAATATTTAAGGAAGTGCTGTATCGAGATTGGCAGTGTTGCGGAGAGCAAATGCGATGAGTAGTCGACGGTGTTGGCAGTATTGGCCAAGGTTTGCCACGATTGATTAACATTTTGCAATATTTGCTGATTGAGTACTGAGAATGAGAGAGAGAGAGACATGGGTTTTTAAGCATAGATTGATGCAAAGAGAGATAAGAATAGATTTAGATGGAGATCGCTACAGAGATTCGTTGAGTGTGATTTACTAATATGGTGTTTGAAATTTATGTAGGGATTTATTGGGGCAGATGTCCGTGCACAC
The DNA here is from genome assembly GCA_964056695.1 of Melieria picta. NCBI lineage: Eukaryota > Metazoa > Arthropoda > Insecta > Diptera > Ulidiidae > Melieria > Melieria picta. The sequence continues at coordinate 68,456,862 of OZ057398.1, forward strand.
AGATTAACTGAAACAATTCTAGATTTATATATAAATTGATTGAGATAGTCGTTTGAGATGGGTCGAGACGGGTCAATTCAGTTGGAAATAGAAATTTACGTAGAGATCTATTACCATGAATCAATGAACTGAGATAGATTTGGATAGAAATTCAAATTGTTATATACATAAATCAGTTCATCAGAAGATGCAGACCTATGAAAACTGGTGGTCTGCTGCCTACTCTTCAGCCACTACCAGCTAGGAAGTCCAGCTGGCGGGGGTTGAAGGGCTGGCGGAATGTGACTAGACCTCCTCGTGGTGGCCGCTGGAAACAGCCACCGGGGTATGGTCTTGTCTTACCCTGTGTGGCTGGCAAACTAGTCACTTCCTATATCCAACTACCTATACCTGGTATCCTCTCTGCCCCACATCCCCTCCCCCCCCCCCCCCCCCCCCCCTAATCCAGGGTGTTATGCGACTCGTGCCCATTGGATGGTTTGCAGCCAGGGGGTATACCGGTAGTATTTTGGACTTCCCATGGCATGGGGCTCTGTCATGGGCGACATCCTTTCTCCACAATTTGAAAGGCCACCGAAACGCCTCGTCGGAGTAGGTGGCCGTAAGAACCAGATGATGAGCTCTCAAACACGCGCCTCGGATGGTAAGGACGTCGGACAGACTGACGCCACTGATCAGCACATTGCTGAACCAACAGTAAGCGGTTGGAGAGACCGACCGACAAGAAGAAGTAGGGGGAACAGTGAATGCTCCCATACGAGCGTGACAACCATGTCAACGATCGCAGTTGAGGAGGCACCTTCGCTTGGTGTACCCGCGCTGGTAGAAGCCACCGAGGCCATCTCTCTTAAGAGAAAGCGGCTGACGACTTCTCAAAAGAAGTGGCTGAGGAGGCTAATGGCGTCGGGTAAATCATACGATGATGCACTCAAGACTGTGCTGGAAGAGCCGACAAAGACGGACGAAACTGGTGGCTGCAGCAGAGCAGATACGGCGCAACCCGTACCAAAAAGGACGAAGTTTAGTCCGTCCTTTGCTGAGGCTGCTGCGGCTATCAAAGTCGGAATTCTACCGGACGAATTCCCGGCTGTCCATCTGGGTTTGGAGGAGCAGAGGACGATCGAAGGGCTGATCAAAGAGTAGCTGCGTAAGCTCCCCGTGGATGGGCCTCAGATCAGGTTCCAAGGATGCTCGTTCAAGCCAGGATGGATTATCGTAAACTGCGCCGACGAGGCATCGAGGAACTGGCTAAGGGAGGTCATGACAAAAACCCAGCTGCCGGGAATGAAGGTGAAACTGGTGGAGGGAAAAGACATTCCCAAACCCAGTGTGGCCACCGCATTCTTTCCTGGCTGCTCCCTCCCGGCCGAAGATATTCTTCGAATGCTTCGTACGCAGAACCGTTCACTACCGACAGGAAACTGGAAGGTACTGAATAGATCTGTCGCGGCGCAGGGAACGACGTTGACGTTGGCCATCGACGACACCTCAGTCGGTCGGCTCTCTGAGCTGAAGGACCTTCCCTTCTTTGAGTTGGGGAGAGTTCAGTTCAGGGTGCGGACTGATCAGGGGACGAGGTCGTCGGTGACCAATCGGAGCGGCACGGAGACGAGGACGCCGAAGACAGTGGTGGAGGAGGACAGACCCTCCACCAGCAAGCAAGCACTGGCGAAGGCATGCGAGGACCGTCCACCTACAAGTGGACGGACGCATGCCGACACTCGGACCGAACGGACCGAACAGACCAGTGACAGGACGCCAGGACAGGCATCGGTTGGGCCCGCAAAGCCTACCTCATCTAAGCCAGTCCGGCAGACTCGGCTGACTGGGTTGGCGAATCCATCCAGACGACTGAGCCTGCTGGATAGGTCTGCACACACACCGAGCAGCAATGAACGGGTGCAGACGAGGGGTAGAGGGGGTAAGCGTGCGGGAACCCACACGAAGGGACCAAAGGCGTAACTATGGAGATTGTACAAGTCAATCTCCATAGAGCGTCGGCAGCCTCGGCTGTCCTAACTAGGACCATGAACACCTTGGGTCCTAGTATAGCCCTGGTGCAGGAACCATGGACCAGCACCAATGGTCAAGTCAGAGGGCTATCTCAAGCAGGTAAGGTATTATGTTGTCAATCAACCACAACCAGAGCCAGGACCTGCATCGTGTTTAATAACATATCTTTCTTCCCGTTAACAGATTTCGTTACGCCGGATCTATGCGCGGGTAAGATTACCTGGAACTCCAGGGAAATCATTATTGCCTCCGCATACTTCCCTGGAGACGACGACCACTGTCCACCCCGTATAGCAGAACAGCTCATTGCCTATGCTAGGGGCAACCACATGGAGCTCGTAATGGGCTGTGATGCGAACGCCCATCACACCTTGTGGGGGAGCACGGACATTAATCCCAGAGGTGAGTCGCTATTTAACTATATACTCTCCTTAGACCTAAGTATTTGCAATATTGGGAACAGCCCCACATTTGTAACTAGAGTCAGAGAGGAAGTCTTGGATATGACCTTGACAACCTCGATGACAAAAGACCTTGTCAGCAATTGGCGGGTGTCTGACGAGCCGTCGTGCTCAGATCATAGGCAGATAAGATTCACGCTAGGGAATCAGATGCCAACCGTGGTGACATTCAGACCAAAACGACAGACCGACTGGAACAGCTATTGCTTCCAGTTAGGACCGGACGTCCCAACTCAAATCGAGAATAGGATAGATACCATAGACAGACTGGAAAGGGCCTCTACAATTTTTAGAGACTCCGTTCTGAATGCCTATGAAGAAAACTGTCCCCTCAAGACCAAAACTTGTAGGAAACAGACACCGTCGTGGAGTAGTCATCTTAACAAACTGAGAAGGGAAGTAAGGAAACTATTTAATAGAGCCAAGCGTAACAACGACTGGCAGACCTACTCCCAGACTCTCACCAAATACAACCAAGAAATCAGGAAGGCCAAGAGGGAATCCTTCAAGCGGTTCTGTGAGGACGTATCAGATCTGTCCTCCAGTTACAGGCTTCATAAGGTTCTCTCGATGGAAAAATCCTGTCCGATAGGAACACTAGTGGATGGAGATGGGACAGCCACAAAATGTGAAAAGTAAACACTTGTCCTACTCACCAATACCCACTTCCCGGGGTCAGTATACACTAATGACCCTCTGACAGGCAGTGCTGGACAGGTGCATCGTCCAGGTAGGGAAGACTGGAGAGCTGCCAAAGCGTGTGTGTAATGCACCGGTAGTAAAATGGGCGCTGGAATCATTCTCTCCCTACAAGGCGCCGGGGAAAGATGGCATTTTCCCGGCGCTCTTACAGAAGGGAATGGCGGTACTAACGCCCATTTTAACCAAAATCTACGTATGTAGTTTAGCTTTTGGGTACATTCCAGAAGCCTGGAGAATAGTTAACGTGATCTATCTCCCGAAACCTGGAAGAGCTGATAAGAAGGACCCAAAATCTTTCAGGCCAATAAGCCTGATGTCTTTTGTGCTTAAAGGCTTAGAAAAGGTCGTTGACCGGTATCTGAGGGAGGAAATACTCACTCAGTATCCTCTGAGCCAACATGCCTACCAGAAAGGTAAATCCACGGAAACGGCCCTTTCAGCACTGGTAGGCAAGATAGAGAAGTCCCTGGCGGAAAAGGAAATCTGTCTAGTAGGTTTCCTGGACATAGAAGGGGCTTTCAACTACACAACCTTCGAAGCGATAGAAACGGTGCTAGAAGGACTACAGGCGCCTGCCACCCTTATAAGATGATTATGATCTTTGGAAAAGAACTGAACTTCTCGAGGGAAGTTAAGTATTTAGGGGTAATCCTGGACAGCAAATTGAACTGGAAACCTCATGTTGATCGCATCATCAAGAGGGCAGGTAATGCTCTCTGGAGTTGCAAAAGAATCTGTGGCAAAAATTGGGGACTGAGACCGAAGTGGCTTCAGAGTTTATACTCCCTAATAGTTCTGCCGACTATCACCTACGGGGCGATAGTGTGGTGGAGGAGAACCACGGAAATAACAACTGTGACTAAGCTGGGAAAACTGCAAAGACTAGCGAATACCTGTATAACAGGATGTCTCAGTACTACACCAACGGCAGCTCTAAATGTTATACTAGGGATTCTGCCGCTGGAACTAAATGTGCAAATGGCTGCAACCATCAGCGCACACAGACTAATGCATAGTGGATCCATACATAGGGATGCACATGCAATCGGTCACCTATCGCTGTTGAAGGATAGGAGGCGAGATGGAGGCTTCTGGATGCCTCTGGATCTGATGCCACCGAGACACCTCTTCAGGAAGAACTACTTTACGTACATACCGCATAGAGAAGACTGGGCTGCTAATAGAATCAGTCTCACGTGTGATGATATTGTCTGGTACACCGATGGCTCAAAGATGGAAGGCGGGACGGGAGCTGGAATATTTAATACTAGCTCCCAATTAGCAGTTAGTCTGGGAGACACGGCCACAGTCTTCCAGGCTGAGGTCTTTGCCATAAACGAGTGTGCTAGAAAGATACTGACTCTCAATGTCAGGAGAAAGAGGATAATCATAATGTCCGACAGCCAGGCTGCAATAAAAGCTCTGAGCTCGACGACGTTTGACTCCAAACTAGTCTGGGAGACAGCAAATGTTCTCCAAGACATTTCAAAGGATAACCGGGTGATAATACACTGGGTTCCTGCGCACTGTGGGCACGATGGAAATGAGGAAGCGGACAGATTGGCAAAGGAAGGGGCGGCAAAACGACCCTATGGACCTGAACCAATCATAGGTGTCAGCACATCTCATTTCAGGCATTGTGTCAAACAGGAATTCAAAAAACGGGCCAACCAGAAATGGTCCAACACGGTGGGACAACGCTGTTCCAAGCTATTCTTTCCGGCCTATTCGGAAGGCAAATCTAAATACCTATTGGACCTAAGCAGAAAGGAGCTTAAGTTCATGACGGGAATCCTGAGCGGGCACTGCCTGCTAAATATGCATAAAGCGCGACTGGGATTAACAGACAGCGAACTATGCAGGTTTTGCATGGAAGATGATGAAACATCCGTGCACATTATAACCGAGTGTCCCGCTCTCTTACACGCAAGGAAGCGTATACTGGGAAGGGAACTAATTCAGACAAACGACCTGTCTGGAACTAATCTGGGAAAAATCAAGGAGTTCCTGGACAGTATTGGGGGGGATGAACTCCTCCAATAAAGAATAAGGGATACGACACAATAGTTCTCTTTGGACGCAGTGTCTCGGGCAGTTGATGCTCGGCTCCCGTATCTATTCTATTCTATTCTATGAAAACTTATGGATTCGAGATAGAGAGAGAAGATTTGGGAGCTGTTATAATTTTTGAAAGAGACACTGTTATTTTAATTTTTTTGAACTCTAACTTGAGTGCTTATGATGATGATGAACTGCACCAAAAGTGGGCAAACTTTTGGGCAGATCATTTCAAAGTTTCTTCAAAAAGAGGCCATCAATTGTCTCAACTCTCACCATCCATTCAACTTGAAAAACCTGGATATTTTCTTTAATTCAATTAAAATAACTCTTTCTCTAAGTATTCAACAGATAGAAAGAGGAATTTAAGCTTCAGCGAATCTTATCACGTAAAACGAAAATTACCCAACAAGGAGCAACTGATTCGAAATAAATTTCCGCTTTCAATCAACGTAAAATTTTCCACTTATTAATTATGGACCCAACTGCACCCTCTGCATGGGAGCCCATCGCACGCTGTGCTCCAGCTCCGACCGACCGCAGTTCTCCTCTTGCCGCACTTTCACAAGAACGGGATAATCTGGCCGGCTGCTTCGCTTTGAGGGGATTAACGTAAGTATGTAGGAGCAATGCCAGAAATAAATACTCGCACGTACAAAATTTCCGGGTACATTCTAAATACGGTCCAATACCAATGCGCCGACGTTCGGAGCATGAGTGGCGAGGGAGAAGTAGACGAAGCGCTGCAAATCACCCGGCAAACTTCTTATGGGTCGCCGCTTCGGGTGCGTGTTCGCCTTTGCAGCGCCTCTCGCCCCGTCAGACACTCATCCGACCGCACAAACAAAAAACACAAATCCCCAAAAAACGAAAAACCTACCCCAACAACAAACACTTTATGTGCAGCCATTGGGACAGCAAATTTTCTGTATATATACGTATATGTGTGTGTGTGCGTGCGTTGGCATCCCAGGCTACTGCAGATCCGGCAATGCTGTCAAGGACATTGCTGCCACATTATGGACAACACATGAAAGGAATTAATTTCTTTATAAATTATTAGCTTTGATGTAAAACGCTGCACTCACACATGTACACCACAATGAGCGAAACGGATTATCGTGAAATGCGAAGAATCTAACCTCAAAAATGGTAAAACTTTAAGCAATACGAAAGCGGCCGCGCTGTTCAAATTAAATTTGAAGGAGCCGAGCAAAACGCATAAAATTAAAGCTCATTTGCAATTTAATAATGTGCGGAAGTGTAAAGTAGACGGAAAAGATGTAAAGCGAGAAGCAAGAGCAAATAAAGATGAAAAACACGGAAATGGCGACAAGGCAACAGCAGACAAACTGACTGAAACTAAGAAAACAAAGCTATATGTATACGCGTTCATGTGTATGTGTGCCATTATGCATACAGCAAAGTGTGTCAGAAATGGCTACACAAAGACACCGATGGCACCATACACAAAAAATTCGGAAAATATATGGAATCATATGACAGCTCAACTGATGAAGCCGCATCCGCCACCGTAGCCATCGCCGCCGCTACTTTGAATTTTCGCCGTGCAGCCAAAAGTGGTAAATTGAAAGACAAAGGCAACGGCAATGGCAGCGGTGACTTCGGCGTGCCGCCGTCGCCGCCGTCTGCATGATGCCGGGCAGCAGGGTGCTCAGCGTCGCCGAAGCAGGCAGCGCACAGCAACTGTTAAAAATAAATGTATAACAATAATGCGCGACCTTGAAAAGCGCCGCATACAAATATTGCCAAAGTAAATAGGTAAATCTATAATACATGGGGATAGGCAGATGTATGACATCGAAGATATATGCTTCGTATGTATGTAGGGTAAGTAACTGGAGGAGTTGCCAGCACTGCGCGCTGTCTCGTTAAAAGGCTGGCCGACTGGCTACCTCGCCGGGAGGCTGGTGTGATTTTCAACTTGGTCACTGAGGTGGGAGAGGTTCTCGTGAAGGCGGTACTGGGTATGGGCCAGATTGATATATGTGCGTATACCTATATATACAGTGTTTGATTGGTGGTAGCATTACCTTCTTCCCGGTCGCGTTCGATTTTCGGATGAATCTTTGCCTTGTGCTCGGCGGAGTTGAGAAAATTCAAATCGGTCTGCGGCTGTGAATATGGTATGGATATATTTTGTCCGTATTGCATTGTGTTATTGGCGGCCGAAACTGTAAGCAAAGAAAATAGATGCGAATGAGCATGGAGCACTAGCAGGATAACAACACAGAAAACTTGATTAATTGGTTAGTTGCACATTTGTAAAACTTTGCACACACTTGGCACGCTAATGAAATCAAAAATACAAAAAACACAAAAGGCCATATTTTTTTGAGGTTAGTTTAAAGCGTTTCCAATTTACACATTTTGTCGTTGTATTTTTGTTGGGTTTTCAGTGTTGTTGTTGATTTTTGATTTGAATTCCCTGTAAAATTTGTATTTTTTCTTAAATTATTTGTGTGCCGAATAGATTTTTCCTTAAACGAATTTTGAAGCCTTTGCCGTTCGGTTTTAAACTCAAGCACCACCGTCAGCCGACTGACTGACTGCGGCGCGCTGCCTTTACCCAGCTGTGCGCACTTGTGTCTGTGTGTGTGTATGTGAGAGAGAGAGAGTGTATCTATGTCCACCCCCTATATACGTGGCTCCTCCCGCCGCACACTGTCTGCCAGTCAGCGGCTGTCGGCGGAATTTTGATCGAACGCGCCTCATGCCGCCCGCAAGCCCATGTCCTCATATGCCTCGTGCGACAAGCAGCTGCCGCTTCTGTGCGTGTCCGCACAGACGAAGGCACACGAATTGGAATTGTGCGTGCAAAACCCCGTTTCGCAGACACAGATACAGACATCGGCTTCGACATCTACATCGTGGCGTCCACCGCAACCGGCGCTGGCCGCTTGTCCCCAAAACGCTGACAGTGCACCGAGCCGAGTGGCGCCGAACAACGGCCTAATAGGTGCCAGCCGAAGAGTGCCGACCAGCGACGAGGGCATCGCGGCAAACATATGTGCGGCACAGCCGTCCTCCAGACTGCGCCAGCGCTAGGTACCAACTTTTCCTTTTCTGGTGGTTGTTGTTGTTTGCCTGGCTCGCGCTGACTGCCAAGGCCATTCGTAAAAACGTTACTATGTGCTAGTCGCTAGTTGGGCAGGCGGAAGGCAGCAGGCAGCACCTACCAAAAGTGTCGGCTCTCGGCGCTCGCCCACCTAACGGCCGGTCCCGGAGCAGCCGCAGCGCAGACACAGCGTGGTGGGGCAGCTACCGGCTGTCGTGGCGATTGTGGTGGTGCTGGTGGCACTGTTGGCTGCGCCAAGCAACCAACACGCTTACATAGGAAAAAGGAAATGAAAATGCCGGTTGCTCATCGTTGCCTTGCAACGTGGAGTGCCGGCCTGGGCGGGTGCTGGTGCCAGTGCCGGTGCTGTGGACATTTCAGGCAGTGCGTGCAAATGTGCGTGGGTTACACATTTTCAGTGGATTTTTGGCATGCTCTGTTGTCAATTGCAGATTTTGTTGCTTTTGCTTATGTTGAATTTTCAGAACTTTTTATGTACGCACACCTACTGACGACTGACGACTGTCGCCTGCCAGCGACGGCTCATATGGTTCAGCGCCGATTTAATTTCGTCAACTACATACAAGTATGGCGACATTTCATTAGGCACAGCATTGACGTGGAGCAGCTGATCTAATTTAAATAGCACACACAGCGGCAGCTGATTAGGCATGTTGCCGTTCTTTAAGTCGCGTCGCGTAGCGAGTTGTGCAAATGCGGCTTTAATTCGCCGTATCGATTGTTGCCTAACACGGAGGAAACGGAATTGCCCACCAAAGTAAATTAATATGGCCACAATTAGCTAGAAAGTACGAACGGCTAAGAGAGCTGATGCTGGCGATTTAGAATTTTTTGAAAATTAATAAAATTTGCCTAAAAAGCAACAAAATGTTCGTTTTCATGTACAAGGATTCAGGTTCAATTAGGCAGAGCCGGAAGTGCTGTTTCTGGGCAAACATATCTCCGAAATGTAGGTATGTATGTATTAGGGATTGCAATCCCGCACCAGTTTTGCAATCCCGGGATTTTCGGGACTGAAAACCGCAATCCCGGGATGCCGGGATTTTTTTCGGGATTGCATATATTATTTTAAGATACTAAATCAGACGTCTTTTTCAATCAAACAAATTTTATTTTCATATTAAATACAATTCTGTGTTCCTACTTTAAAACTAAGAACCAAATATTCATGACAAATAACATCAAAATGCATTTAATTGCCAAACCACCTGGCAAAGCTGCTGATAAAAAACTTGTTTAAGTAACTAAGTAAGCTTGTTTAACTAAGTTTTAAGAAATTTCTGGTTGTTTACTTTTTTGGATGAATTAATTTTCGGGATCGTAAGCTTCTTTACTCCCCTAATTTTATTATAGCTACCGACAAATTTTAATGGAAAAGTTCCTAAACAGAGTTAGTGTATACAAATTAGTACAAAGTATCCGTACACAAACAGAGCTATTGTTGCATTGAAACTTATTCAAACGCCGTAGGCAGTGTTATTTTTTATATTAAATAAGAAGATTTGCCTTTTTCGAAATTAAGGTGACAAAACCAAAAGTAAGATATTTTTATGTTTTGGTCCGGGATCGGATTTTGTCAATCCCGGGATTTTTCGGGACTGAAATTGTCCGGGATCCGGGATTGCAATCCCTAGTATGTATGTATGTATTATCTAAACACGTCTAAGGCGAGGTAAGGGTATGACGAAGGTATATTGAAGGAATCGCAACCATGGCAAGCGTTAATGGTTTTCACAAATATTGCCGACAGAAGTATAATTTTTGTTGAACACATAAGTATAATTAAGTTATTGGAATAAAACTCTAGAAAAAACAAATACCCGCCAGTAAATCTTAAAATTATTATTAGTTGTTTTTGACATACATAACTGAGAAAATGCCATTAATAACAACCCACAAATGTCACTTTTGTTCAAATTAAGTTTTAAAAACAATTCTTCCTTGTGTAACACATAGCGTATGAGTAACATTAACTAACATAATGAAATTTTGTGTATGGCATACGATGCGTATAAATATTAAATAAATTATAAATAGGACGTGGAGTTTCATGCGCTAAACATCTAAAATATAATCCAAACAATACGCATCTAATATGCTGTAAAGATAGAAAATATGCATCAAACCCCGCAAAATATGCAATGGAAAAGATTTTCAATTAAAAATTATCTGCAATTTAAAAAAATTCCAAATAAATCTTGTTACTTTGTCTACAGGAAATCAGACCAAAAAACTGTGACTACAATAAAAAAAGTAAAACTAAAAATTAATTAAAAAACTTTCTAAAATGTCTTTAATTACTTTAACGCAATGTGTTAAAGTAAATGCCATGTGGAGAACTATGTTTGTGCTGAGTTAAAGCAACTCTCAAAGGATAATTGATCAGCACCCAAAGAGCAAAGGACAAAATTTTTCCAAAGAAATGTCGCTCACATACACACACACACACAAGCACAAAAAACCAAACAACAAATCTATGTCACACAAAAAAGACATTTGGGGGCATTGATTATTCGGTATCGCCGAACGACGAATACTGAATGCAGACACATTTAAATTGCCAGAACACAGCAAGTAAAGAGGAAAGTTGTGCGCCAGCTAAAAGTAGCGAAAATGTTGTAAACAAAACACCTCATCGCAGCGCCATGAAGTTGGCGAAACTTTTGCTAGCGCACAAAATATATACTTACAAACCAACGCACAAGCACACGCAACATTCGTACATGTCGGACGACAGCATCGCATGGCGAAATGGTAGCAGCCAAACGAGAAATACTGGGACACGGCCAGCCGCTCGGCAGCCGGTACGATATGGTGCGGTACGGGTACGTGTAAGCGGGTACGGGTACTGGCGCACGTACGAGTACTCTACTCCAGTTACGGGTCGCCGGCAGCCGGCGCTCGGCGGTGGCATAGTGGCGCAGCAGCGGCAGCAGCTTTTCACTTTTCACTTCACTTTCACATGCAGTGACCAAAATAAACAGCACTCTTCCTCTTGATTGCAAACTCACCACACTCATCGCACTCAACGGCGCTCGCGCTCAGTTTCGTCCTGACGCGCGGCACGCGGGGGAGCACCGGAGAGCCGGCTGAGCCGGTCGACGGAGCGAGCGCCCATGCTGTGGCTGAATTGCGTCTATGTGAGTGCGTTGAGTTGGGAGAGAGCTGGAGTGTCGCGCGTACAAGAGTGAGTTCGTGGCGAACTATACTGCGGCAAGAGGCGACTGCTTGAAAACAACGCCCAACCCTTAAAAGTGGCCTATGGCCTGCCACCAGGCGGGTGGGTGAGAGCGGTGGAATTGTTGTTGGAGTGGTGCTCAGTGGGCTGAGCACGAGTGGCGGCGTATGGGGTAGTGTAGAATGTGGGCTGGGGTGAGGTGGCGAATGGGTACATGGGGGTTGGTGTGGCGTACGCCAGTTGATATGTGTCTGTGTTACGGGCCGGCAGTGAAAGCGAGCGAGCGCTGGCTGTGGTAACATGAGGTGTCTGCATATGTTGTACATATGTAAGCGCGTCAGTGTATATGTGCGTGCGTGTGTATGTGTGTGCCAGCAACCCCATTAGAGTTGGGGGTTGATTGACAGTCAGACTGGCAGCAAGATAAAACTGGCTGGCTGGCTGGCGGCTGCCAGATCACGCGGCTTGACTCAGCTTCGAAGACTAGGGAAAATACTGCGCTAGACAATTTATAGCTGCTTTGGAGCATTACATAAAAATTGTTATTGACACATGCCGCTCAAAGCTTCAAGAAATTCCATTGTATATACATGCGAGTGAGCGCAGTGATGCGGCTGCTGCAAGTTGTTCTTGGCACTGGAAGAAAACACGCATGATTATCAGCAACACGCTGCCACAGTAACGGTAATTAGTTAACTCAAAGTGGGGGTGGTTGGCTGCAGTTGCAGACGTGCTGCTATTCTGTGCGCGACGCTCTACTCGAGCTGGCTCGAACTTGGGGTTTTTGCGCTTAGACCGGCATTTGTTGTTGTAATTGTTGGTGTAGTTGTTGTGAAATTTGTGGAGGGGTGAATCTCATAGACGACACATATCATCATCATTTTTGCGTTCGTCATTATTAAATATAAACCTCATCAGTGTTGTGGTTGTTGTTTTTCTTGTCGTTGTTGCCATCACCCCCTATTCTTTGGCCGTATCGGTCACATGGGTTGGTATGTGTATAATAAAACACACACATACCACACACCGCCAGACGCACACATATGCACTCCGTGTGCATGTGCTGGGGCGCACTACCTCTCCCTGTGGTTTTTGTTATAATTTCTATTTTTTTTGTGCTGGTTTTTGCTGTTATTCAAGCAATGCATTTGCCGGGCCACAAGTCACTCAGTCCGCCAACACCCGGTAAAAATAATTTCCTGCCTTGGCGAATTTGTTGTGTTCAACGCAATGCGCGCGCTCGCTCTCTCTCCTAGTGCCGTGAGTCGACTCATTTTGTCGCACGCGCCTGACTGATGAAGTTTTATCAACAACTTCATCATCGTTATTATTATCATCAACAGCAGCAGCGTCACCATCAGCAGCAACAACAGGAACATCCTAACGACGATTGTCGCTACCAGCGCCAGTGGCAGCGACTTCGAAAAATCAATAAAAACGCCATTAGTTTGCTGCCAAATCACTTTGTCGCTGCGTGTTGTTGCAGTTGTTTGTTTGCTGTGTGAAAAGTGAAAATAAGTATATGCGGCGTGGTGCTTTTCCACTTCGGGGACCTATTCAGGGAATCCCTTATTTACATATATTCGCACTGGCACTCGCACTTGGCCCGGCCACGCTGCAATTAATCCATAATAAGCACCCGAAATAGTCATCTTTGAAGAATTTTCTGCATTACAAATGTGTGTTGCAAATGTTAAAGTGGAAGCCTGGCATGGGTATCAATGGAAAACGAGAAAGCCAAGCTTCACTTGAAGCACTGATAGGTGAAAGTTTGCGTGCAATATTCGACAGCGTTTTGATTACTTGCATGGTAGAAGTGAAAACAACACAAGACTGCTTTAGGTGTGCACTGCACGCGTGCAGCAAAAGTAATTCTGTGGATACTGAAAGTGTATTCTAGCTGAAATGTTACTAATAAGGGCGAGATTATATGAGCAGCAACTAGCATATTCCACGGAAATTGAACTTATTTATAATTAAGTTTTTTTCTGGTCAAGTTCTTAGGCCAAGCAAAGAGCAGTATTGGCGTTACGAAGGCTGCAATTCCGGAAGAGTCTGTAGCTGTTAGGTAAATTTAATATTTTAATGGAAAATTGGCGAGAACATTTTCGTATTTCCGCTTCGCTCTCCCATTTTTGCTCTTTAAGTAATAATGAAACATGAACTTAATCATAATTATCTCCGAATTATAATTTTTCAGAATCAAGAAAGTATAACAGTAGAGAACTGAATAAATAAAGGCATAGAGCATGTAAACAGACGAATGATGACCTAGCAATGAATAGCTAATGTTTTTGCTGATGACGCTGTAACTCAAGGAGTTTGACCAAATAAATGCAGTTCGTCCGTTTGAAGAAGTTAATGTCACAATACGAGCGTGTTTTGCGGCAACATCTGCTGTTCGTATTGCAGCGCGTGCTACATTCAGTCATACGAGTACAAGGCTCTGCTTTGAATTGGTACCGGATAAGCTTGTGTCCCTTTGTGCTGCCGCAACGGCTAAAGCTACACTTGCTGCCCCATATACATAAGTATGCACATCATACATACACACATATGCATGTATGTAGGAATAAACAACTCAAGGAATGACTTTGCACTATTAATGGAAATTTCCTTTTTCAGCGACTGCTGGCCACTCGCATTTCGCGCCGACAAACGATATGGAAACCAGCTAAAAGCGCACACCGCCCAGAGCCAAATATTTTTGCTCTCTTGTTCATAAGTACCGATGCAAGCAAGCGAATATTAATTCCCGAAAGGAAGGAGCAAAGAATGGACAAAAAGTAGGCAGATTTTCTTGTTGTTGTGTGCGCTGGCGTTCCAATTAGGGAGCATTGAACTTTGGCGGGGCTATCGAAAGGCACACAAGTTCCTGCAAACTTTGCTGTCATGACAATGAATTAAATTATGAAATAGCGGCATCCTCCGACAGCCACCGCTCGCCGACATCACCGCAACACCTCAAGTGACGCTCACACCAGCCGCCAAGAGCGCACACATGAGCATTCACCGCTGGAATTACCCCGTTAGCGCTCGCCTTCGCGTTGTTGATGCCGATGCATAGATGACGCCGTCTAGTCGTGTTGTTGCTGGGCGCCCCGCCAATTAAACCGACAACGCTGATAAAACTGCACAAATATTTAATGCCAATGACAGCAGCAAAACCAAAACGGATCAAGAACACATAGCAGCAGCGGGGTGAGGGTGTTGTCCCCCGCCGGCGCATTTAGCGCTGACACTGCCGGAAGTCAGTGCAAGCCCAATTAAAGCAACAATAAAAAACAAATAGCACAAATAAAGCAGAAAAAGCGAAAACCTGCAACGCTGCAGAAGGCATGGGCTGACAAGGGGGAGGGGGTAAGTAAGTGTACTTAAAGCAAATGCCAGCAACCCTGTGGCCAGCACTTTCTATAAGCAGAAATGAAAAAAAAAACAACAGCAAATGGCAAAAACAAAGCAAGAGAGATGACGTTGGTGGGGATTGTTGGCAGGGAGAAAGGATGGTGGGGAGCGGCAAGCGGTGTGTTGCGGGCGGGTGACGGTGATTGCAACGAATTCGAGTTCATTGCATTTTCAAACGAGCCGCACGCAGCGCAGCGCTGCAGTGTAGCGTGTCTTTCGCGTGCGCAGGCAGAGGGCCAGAGTAGACGTCAAGCCGAACCCGCGCCGAGTCGCAATGTGTGCTGATGGGCACTCTGGGGGTGAGTGGTTGGCTTGGGATGGCGCAACTGCGGACTCATGCGCGGCCTGATTGACGGGCGACGGGCAGGTCGGCAGCGGCAGTGGTGCGTCAACTCGGGATGGGTGTGGGCGATGTATAGTTGCAGGCGCGTTTCAGGGGGTGGACGGTAATGAGTCAAAAACATGAAAACGCTATACAACAAAATCATAATTTATGCACGCATTATGTTTTGTGCACTCGGAGAAAAGTCAATAATATTCCGACTGCGTGCAAGAATATCATACATTTATAACTGTATTTCCGAATACACGCGGGGCTGAGGAGTGAGACATTCAATCGCAAGTTTTTGACTCATTTGGCCACTTTCGCGAAGTAAACCACCAAGATTAAAGTTCAGCAAACGCCGTAAGAACCTCCCCAGTCGTGTCTTGTATGAAGTGGGCAAACAATAGCAAGGCTCCTCCAATTCTTGTATATTGCAATTCCACCTTTAATGCTTCTAAGCTTGATTCGCATTTCCCGGTCAGTTGGCTTCCTGCAGGCATTTTTCCTGCATCTTTTCATCTCAGCCAATTATAAGCGCGCGCCTTGCTGGCCCGACAGTCTTTTGAGAATTTGCTTCGACCTTCCCGCAACCATCCAGGTTATGCCTGCAACTGCGTGCGGGCTGTGAGGAAAGAAAATCGAGCTAGCGCTGAACCCGACACAAAACACTCACACACACACTAATGCAAAGCGCTGTTTTATTGCGAGGCCTAAACCATTTCGAAATTGCGTTAGTTGTTGGACTAAACATTTGAAATATTTCATAAGCGATTAAACCTGATAATCAGTAACAATTTGTATAATCATTAATAATGCCAAATGTTGAACTTTTTTAGTTTGCAAAAACCTTTTTTCTGGTCTACTGTGTTGTTGTTGTAAAAAAGAAATCGTTACAAAAACAGTAGGTACTAATCGATAATAGTGTTGTTGTAGTGACTGTTTCAGGGGGTGGGTGAAATAATTTGTTGGTAGTGGTGGTGGTGATGGTGATTGTGTTGTTGGTGAAGGTGGTGGTGGTGGTGGTGGTGGTTGGGGTGGCGGTGACGGTTTGGGGCACTTACCGTTTGGAGCGTTTTGGTTGAAATGGTTGCCGTTTGTCTGGTAGCGTTGCACATGATTGTCCACGGCGGCGACGGCGGCCGCATTTCCATTGATGCCGGCGGGCGTGGCAAAGGCGCCCGGCGGTGCTTGCGTGTCGTGTCCGAATTTAGCAGCGAACTGATGGATGCCGGAGAAGGGACCACCGAATGCGGAGAAATTCATCATGACACTTTAGGTGCTTCGCGGCGGGCGGATAGCTGACAAACTGACTGACTAGCTGACGAAGTGCAGGCACAACAGCCGACGCTGGCTAGATGGACGAGCGAAATAGACGGACGCACGGTTCAGGTTGATCTTGTTGTTGATGATTGCTGCGTTTTTGTTTGATTTAATTTTTAGTAAATGTGAGTTTTGCACTTTAGAAGATTTTTAGGTGTTTCCTCAAGGTTTTCGCATTTCAATTAAACTTTTGTAGATTTTAGCCAATTGTTATGAATTTTTATCCAAGCGTTTTGCGGCGCCTAACACCGTTGTTGTTCTGTTGTAGTTTCAACGTCTGCACGGTGAGTGTGCTTGGTGTTTTACTTGTTGTTGTTGTTATTGTGCCTATTAGCTGCTACAAACAATGCTGAAGAAGTTAACTTTCGTTTTTTTTTAGCAAAATTGTGGCGGTGATTTAATCACGGCAACACAACCACCAGCACACACACACCCACAGCTATATACTGTATGTGTGTGCACTCGGGCGCTGCGTACCCCCCAAGTACACCCACACATGAAGCGATAGTTAATGAATATACTACATATAAGTATATGCAGGGGTGGGTGGGCGCCTGGCTGCTGCTGTTGGTGTTGCTATTGTTGTTGTTGGCGATGGCGATGGTGGTTGGCTAAAATGTTCAACTTTCAATTTCGCTAACTACAGCAACGCGACTACAGCGACAGCGGGCACGACAACGACAACGACAACGGCGACTGGGTACGCCTCGACTGAGACTGCGAGCGCACAAAAACACTAAATCGACCGGCTGGACGAGTGAGTGCCGACACCGACACCAATACCAACGACATTACCGATACCGACACCAGCAGCGACAGCGGCAGCGGCGGCCCAACTAAAATGCTCAACATGATGCCGCTTCGAAAGCAACAACAACAAGAAGAGCAACAACCATATAGGGGTTGCGGCTTACGGCGCATTGGGGGTGGGTGTCTAGTACCGATGGTGGAATGGTGTGTTGTGGCACTGGCTTGGCCTGGCCTGGCCGCCTGACGCTGTGCTTTCATTTTCCCACTGCATATTTGTTGCTCTTCAATTTCTCTTATTGCCATTGTTGCTTTTGTTTTTGTCGTACTGGCTGTGCTTTGTCAACAGAGGGATGGAACTGCACGTACGGTTAATGGGAAATGTTTCACTTTTTCACTTGTTCTTATTGGAAGGGACTGGGCATTGGGGACGGGAGGCAGCCAAGGATGGCAAGGGTGAGCTGTTGTACGAATAGTGGCCGCGTACAAGCCATCTGAGCCAGACTCGTGCACGCTCGCAGCGGCTGGCACACGGTGTGAACTGTGAAAATGAGAGTGAGCGCCGCTAGTGAAGAGAATGCGCGCGCGAATTTGAGCGCATTAGAAGAATGTCAAATTCGCCACGTTCGAATTTGTTTTTGTTGCGCATCGCGGAGGGGGTGGGTTGGCTCATCGCCGCTTTATGGAAATAACTAAACGATGTGTGAGGAAGCACAGTTCGAACGGTCATGTTTCTAACCATTGCATTATGTATACAAAATCACAGTCTACAGTGGTACGCCTATACATACACGTATACTTGTTTGTGTATATGTTGAACAACCGCTAAAAGTCGTATATGCGCGTCTCACGTGTTAGATAGACGTGAGAAAAAATTTGCGACTGCAATCTGAGCAATAACCCCAAAAATTAATGTAAGTTGCACCTGCAGGTGCTTGAAATAGGGACTCTTATCAGTAGCGACAAGCAGCTGAAGCAGAAAAACGCTCTCGTTTAAACTGATCTGCATTTATGAAATGCAAAATAATAATGTCCTTTGAGTTTCAAACCATGATAAATTATGAAAATCAGAGAGAAACGATGGCATGAGAATTGGAACATTGCGATAGCAAGGAAAGGGCAAAGCAGCTAACGCGCGTTGCATTGAGCTGAAAAAGGTGCTTTACGTAGCTAGAGAGAGATCAAACTGCAGGTCAAAATCCTGGCGGGTTATTATGGCCACTAATTATGCGATCCCTAAGCTCTCAGACGGTATCTTCGCCGATATCAAAACTATGAGAATTGCAATTAGGATCGCGCAAGCGCAAGCGAAGAAGTCCTGTCGCAGAAGCTCAGCCTAACACGCCGGAAGAGATTTGTTGTTTAGTTGGTAAGGCTCGTAAAAATGCAGCATTTTAGTTTGCAGATGAAATCGTCAAGTTCGCATTACACTAGCGCCGGCAAACCCTGTACAGAAAGCAGCGACCACTGACTCACTGAAGAGGCTCAAAGCAGTCTCTCGTGCTCTGGCAGTGTTGTGAGAGTGAGCAACTGAAATTCAGCTTCCTGTTTTGTTGTTATTATTATTGATATAGATGTTGTAATCGTTGTTGGCAAGTGTTTTTGAGCGTTTCCCTAGTTTCGCTTTTGCTACAGAAATTGTAAACGATTTTTGTTGGTGTTGCTGTTGTTGCTGTTACTCCTGTTAGAGCTGTTGTTGTTGTTGTAGACGATTTTCTACCCTTAGGGTTGCTTTTCACTTTCCACCATCAACACATACACACTCGCCGCCATAGACACGCTTCTCCACAGCCAGGACAAACACACATGCACAGCCACAGGCACAAACACGCACACACGCACAACCATATGAACTGTATTGGTAGCATCATCATTATTATTTGCGTTAGCTTCACGTCATGTTCGGCCTTTATATTTCTCAACTAATTTGCTTAGATGTGAAATGCGGGCTTTTATACAAACATTTTTTTTTAACTGCAGTTTATGAGTTTATATGGTTTGTGCGGCCAGTGAAACACACACACACACACGCACGGCACGCTACCACACTACATGTGTATATGTAAAAACTATATCCGGTCGAAACGAGGAGACTTCCGCTAACCGTACCGTCACGTCCTGGTTTTGTTGTCGTTGAACGGTGAATGACGAGCACACCATGAACACAACGCACCAGCGCGGTCGACAGCGAGTCAGCATTCCTGGAAAATGCGCTTTTCCGGCGCTCTCGCTTTGCCGTCATTTTTGTACTCGCTCGTTGCCAGCGCAATGCGCCGGCATTGCTGACTACAGCCGGCAGAGCTCAGCGGTAATAATGGCGCTGGCTTTGGGCATGCGCCCACCACTGCTGCAACATGCAACAATTTACGGCTGCAATAACCATGACGGCGGTTTGGATATTGGCTAAACGAGCAATATGTGGAAAAAGCTTTCAGAGTGGGTAGCAGTAAATTGTTTCCTCTCAGCTGTTGTAGATGTTCATAGGAAGCAGGCTTTGAAAAAAATTCCAATAAAACGTATCGCCCTGTCAGCGTTATCACAGTTTTAAATATCAGATTTTTACAAAGAAACTTTAGATTTACCCTAATCTGTGACACTTTGCGTAAATAAGGTGTTAAGTTAACATTTGGCAAACTTTTTTCAATACATTTTTTACTTTTTCGTTCATGGCTTCAATGACAAATGGATATCGGCCTGGTATCACTACGGACCCAATAGGTGGCCTCCTTCGCCGATAGGTCGCACCTAACCTGTATTTCAACACTTAAGAACGGATTTGGTTTACTTTTTCGTACCAGGTATCGCTCATCGGCCGATGTAAAAATTGTATTATGTGCCGATTTTGGTTTATTTTGCACACTTTTATAGCTTTTAAATCGTTTAAAAACGTACTGGACGGTGGAGTGACTTCTATTTACTATTTTAGCAATTTTTCGCAAGGACTTTCCATATTTAGAGTGCAAATAAGACTGAAACGAGTTTTGCTTGAAGAATGGGAAAAAATTGAGCCAAACAATCGCGGAAAACTGGAGAAAAGTATGCCAAATAGACTTGAAATGATAATCAAAAACAAAGGAATACATACTAAGTATTAATTAGTAAGTATTATTAACACACGAACCGAAAAATTGAAATGTACGAGTTTGGCTTTGGCACTGAATACGTTCCTGTTTTTGTTTTTCCTTAAATAATGTTATTAAAATAAAAAAAAAATTGAAATGTACGAGTTTCGCTTTGGCACTGAATACGTTCCTGTTTTTGTTTTTCCTTAAATAATGTTATTAAAAATTAAGTTAGTACAGTAGTGTTTTTTGTTCCTAAAAGCTAATAACATGTACTATCTAAAACATATTTCAAACTCTCCATAACTTATTTAGAAGAAAAAATTGCAGGCAAAGAAGTAATTTTCTTAAGGTGTACGAGTTTGGCTTTGACCTACTGTACATATATAACTGGCTCGACTGCCCTATGGCGGGACTAAATGTTGACAATCTTTTACACAGAATACATGTGTTTTGTATATCTACCAGAACCAATGGTCTACTAAGAAGCAAAACAACACGTCTCGAGGGTTTTGGTAATATTCAGTATTTATTGTTTGGTTTGGTTTTGTTTATGATTTTAATAGCTGTTTTTTATTTTCTGTTACATTTTATTCGTTATCATACGAATGTGTGTACGTTTTCATACTATGAAATCAAAAAACAATAACATAAGAAGACTTTAGCCAATTTTGATTTAACATCAACAGATAATTATTTGAAGCAAATTAGATTTTAAAAATGTTTTCCTATAATTTTGATACTACGCTGTAGCAGAGTTTAAAGCAACAGTGTAATTTTTGTGAAATTCTAATTTCAATTTGTGGTTAAGGCAGCGCTGAGATTTTCCAATAGCAGTCAAATTAAGTTTTTGTTTTTTTAAAGAAAAAATGTAAAAGTAGAAGTTGGTTGGTGGAAGAGAAATCATATAATGTTTGTGAGCATAGCTCCCATTTGAGGACTAAATTCATATTTATTTAAATGTAAGAAGTGCATAAATCAAATCGGTTGAAAGTTAAACGAGGCCGCAAATAATGCATCTGTTAATTTGGTATTCCTTACTTTCGCTGCGTCGTTGCTATAAAGCGTGGAAGATATGTCGAGTGGAAATAAAAGTTCAATTAAATCGATCAACTAAACGACTCGCACTTGTGTAGTATGAAAACATGTAACTCCGACAAGACACAATTATAATACCATTCAGATCATAGATGCCATAATAATATAATTTCATATTGTTGTTTTTTAGTATCATTAAATTGTATAATGCATTGTATGTAGTTTAACTTCGCTGCATGTTTAGTATGCGTAGCAACACCAGGAGAGCCGCCAAAATACACGAGTTGAATTTTGTAAAGAGTATAATTGTTCAAATTCTTATTATATGCTTTAAAATATGTATGTAAGAATTCATTATATTATTTATTGTTTTAATAGTTTAGATCACTTGTATGTATGTTGGCAAAACAAATTCCATCCTAATCCGAAATAATTTATCGCAATAACGCGTTCGCGGAGAGCGACGCGGCCTTTGTGCTACTTTCTACAAGTGCTAGTAATTCTGTATCGGGAAAGTACAAATCAACAGCAATCACAAAACTAACAACGGCAGCAAAGGTGCCGAACAAACGACGCAATTTCGATTAAATAATAGAGTGGAAAAAATTAAAGCATCACATGCCGCTGTTTATAGCATTTATATAGAAGCGCATGCTGTCCCATGGCTGGGCGTTCTCTAACAACTCAAACATTTTGTCATCTTTCTACGCGAAAAGGTCAAATATTTGCTGTTTTGTTGCGTGATTAACACAACTAAGCGCAGTTGCTTTTAAAAGAGCGCTAAACGTACTTAGAAAAGCGTGGCAAAAGCTGCAAATCATGTGCTCAACATGTGCCAGACATATCCGAGCCGATTTCAAAGCTACTCTTTACACGAATATAGGTTTTACAAAATTATAAAAACACTAAATAAAAATAGCTACATAAAACTATGATGATCACAAGCGTTTTACATACACGAATGTATAAAAACTTAAAAATTAACCAAAAGAATATCACGCTTAAGGTTTGTATAAAAAAGTCATCGATCCCTGAAAGGAGTGCAATGCGATGATTATTTTACAAATCTAGCTAGCAACTAAATAATCGAATGTACTGTTGCAAGCAATAGCAGAGGAAGATACTCAAAAGAGTGAGAAAAATTATTATTGATTATTTTAGTGAACAAATTGTATATAATAATGATAACGATCTTGTGTACAAAGCAATGCGTAAGGGAAGTGAATTTAATATCAAATGACGCGTACATTTGTGAATATTTTAAGAGTATTTCAAGATGTCTAAATTATCGCTTTGCATACGTTTAGTATGTATTGTGTGAACGAGCATGTGCCTAAGTTTCTTTGCGTGGCCTTGCAACCCGTTACCGTATCGAGAGAATATATACGCTTTCAAGTATCATTGATGCTTAGCTAAGTTAACACTATTCCTTCACAATCCTTTGCAAAAATATTTGTATATTCTGTCTTTACGTTCGCTGTTCGCCTGGTGCCGTTTCACTCTTTTAGAAGCTTACAAAGGATATCCCAGTGCGGCGGACAGCAGCGGCTCCCACGAACGATTTATATCCATGTACAGCACAGTGCACTGCTCTGCAATCAGATCGTCCTCGTCCAACACAGTTATCGGAAAGAGATCATTCTGTTGCAATGCAAATCAAATTCAACCGAATTAGTAACAAATACTAGATTTACAACAAATACTCGAATGACTACGCACATTTTTGGCCTGCCACAACTGTTCCAGCAGCCGTAGAAATCGCTGCATTTCCGAGCTGCTGGCAAAGAAGATCACCAAATCGTCGGTGCTCTCGCGCACCTCCTGGCACGAGAATTCCAGTATACACCACCAGGTGTCGTTGTGTGATGGTATCTTGATGCCTGTCATCTCTTTGATGTCCGCGCAGGTGAGGATCTCGACGCCAGAGTTCTTGCCATAAACACTACACATATTGGCATAACGTTCGATTGCGGCTGACTTTGGTTCGACCTGCGTCTGGGTTTGCGTCTGGCGCGAGTAGGTTGTGGTCGAAGTGGTGGCGTTTGTGGAAGTGCTGTGCATCGTATTGCCGGTGGCTGTGGAATGTGATAGTTGCGAGAGCCGAGTGGGCGTTGAGTTGACCGACGAACAAGAGCGCTGTGCCGCTTTTGTGGGTGTACTCATGGCAGAGCTCATCTGCAAACAGGGTATAAACTATAAAATCAGCTCAAATATGGCTTCGAATTAAAATCACTTACCAAGCTGCCCGTATCAGCAGTTGTGGTGTTATACTCAATACTGCAGCCATCACTGCCATTTCTTGCAGCACCTTCAACAGTCTCTTGCTTATTGCTGCTGCTGCTGTTGGGATTGTCGGTCTTGTTGTTGAGCTGCTTTAGCGGTGCGGTAAAGTCCTCGCGCAAGGTGATCAAATGATTTTGTGTTACTACCAGAGTGCAACCCAATGTTTTGTGTTTATCTTGCATTTCAAAAAGCTACGAAATTCAAATGGTTGATTACATTTAAATGGTGCAACGGTTTATATTCGATTCCTATACTTACGCCACTTGCTGTTTGCAGCAGTGCTTGCAGCCACTCTGAAGCCACATACTCATCCGGTGCGGCTAATTGCAGAAGCTGCCCTTTAAGCAGGATCTCAAAGCAGTGTGGTCGCCCAGCTTTGACGGCACGACGTGCTCCTTGACACTCTGCCAATGCCATAGCCCAACTGGGCAATTTTTGCGATGAATCATTGAACATATACAAGACGCCAGCTCTAAAAAAGTAGCAAACAAATGGAAAAGGCAAGTAAATTTATAAACTTAAATGAAAATAAATGTATACAACCCACTTCAGCAAAAAGTAGCCTGGATTCCAGCTCTGCTTAGCGCCACCCACATACTCTTTGACACGGCGGTGCATGAGGAAACCCTTTACGTGTGGTCCCAACGGTTCCTGCTCGCTGCCCAGTGTGCCAGCGGGCACATTTACCACAGCATAATATATCCACGCATCGGCCGCACCCACCGACGAGTTTTCGCGCACAAAAGCCTGTAACGGTGCTAGATGAGCGAACGTCAGTTGACCCACCGCGGGCAGCGTGGAACCGCTGCGGCGTGCACACATCTCCAAATTCGCCACCAGCCCATCAGCTGGATAGGGACCACCAGCGAGCAGCACCTGCTGCATATCACGCGCGCTATTGCTCAGAAGCACAGTGTTGCCATAAGGGCCCATCTGCAATGAAGCAATTTTCTGTAAATAACTTCTTAATGCAACTGAAAGCAACTTACCAAAATCACATCCAAATCGGCATAGGCCAGTACGAACTTGGAGCACAAACGGTTTCGCACCAAATCCGTCACGTACAGCGTGCAGTCAGTGAGGAATACCAAGACTGGCGTCATGAAGCCTTCGCGACTGTAGCCTGTATATAATTTGAAGACCTGAAAATACGCCAAATCACCATTTCACCAAAACCGACAGTGGCCAACACCCTTCAGTTCACCTTCATCAGCTGCTCCGTGGGATCGCGCAGTATATGCAAATAGTTGCCATTGAAGATGTCAATTGAAATCTCCCCAATGCCCAGTTCGAAGCGCGATATATCGCCCGGCAGATCCGAATCAATGCTGACCAGCTCGCGTCGTGGCGAATTTGCGCCCGACATCTCAATCTCCATGGCAATTTCGGCATTCAAGTCGTCAATGAGATCGTAATTTTTCGGCTTTACACCGCGCACGTACAGATTGCCTGTCAAGAGTCGCTGCTCGCTGCGCAGCTTACCCGCAAAGAAGTTATTCTTGCGAATGGATGACTCAAGTATTTTCTTTTGTGTGACGTTGCGCAAAAAGCGATTTATCAGTGACGTTTTCGCCGTCGACGGCTGTGGCGGCTTCAACAGATTAGCATAGTCGGACATTGCTTGACGGTCACTTATTTCGCTTGGATAGTCGACGATGACAATGTCGCTCTCATTCTTATCTGTGTCCGTGGTGATGGTTATAATGTCGTCAAACTCCTCACTGAGAATTGTACTCTTCGAGTCGCGGCCACTGCCACCGCGTACACCCACATAGCCACCGCTGCAGCCGGCGCTGCCAATGTTAAAGATATCGGGACTAAGCAGACTGGAATCTCCCAAACCGCTACCGGCGCCAATGCTTGTGCCGTAGCGTTGCGGCTGAGCAGCCAAGTTGTTGCCACTAGAGCGTTTTTTCAGCGGCGATGGTAAGTGACGCTGTTGCTTTTCCAAATTGTTTCGCAAGTCCTGACCAATGGCTAAGCTGTTGGTGTTGCCATTGTTGTTGCTGGTACCGCTACCAATGGAGATGCTGGATTTCTGGCGCGGCAACGAACTACTGGATGAAGTTAGCTCCGATATGGTAGATGAGGAAATGGTCGTGGGAAGCGAGATCTTCGATTGGTTGGCTGTGGCATTCACAAGTGAGTTATTGTGCATTTTGAGGGCTAGAAAACGAGAAATTTAAAACACAGTTTAATATCAGTTTGTATTATTAAGTACTGCTGCGGCCATCTTACCCAATTGCGCATCTGTAATTGGCATGTGTTGTGCCTGCTGTGGGTCTCTTTGTTGTATTGGGCCTATGCCCCGTTGTGTCTTTAAGTTGGGCGTCGATGTGGAGTCTTTGTTGAAGCTGCGAAAAAAGTTTGAGAAGGTTTTTGCTATGGGTGCTGCACTGAAAGCACTGCGCAGCTGATCTGGTTCTGGTTGTGCGATCGGCGTGTCCTTTTCCGCCAAATTAACCACGCTGCCCTGTGCATTCATCATCAGCTGCTCCTGCTCCAAGTTATTGAGCAGCTCGTCGTGTGCATCGTAACAATAAGAAACGCCCGTGTGCTCAAACACTGTGCTCTCGCAGTTGATGATGAATTTATTGCGGAAATGTTTCTGCTCGGTTGTGCTTGACTGTGACAATTGTTGCGCAATAACTGTGCCATTATCATCACTAAAGTTCTCCAGACTACTTCCCACACCCAAACCATCCACTGGACGCTTGTCTACATCGATTTCCTCCTGGCGTTGTAGTGCCCTACTTCCTGGTGTATCTAAAGCTGTCTTTTCAGCGCTGCTCTGACGCGTTGGCGTATACAGTTCGGAGTCGTTTTTACGTCGTAATTGCTCGTCAACGTTGTGTACAAACTTCTTGACACTCTGTTGCTGCTTTGAACCGTCCAGACTCTTGCTTAGAAATGGTTTGGCTTTTAGCGGCGGTGACGATGGCGCATACAAAGACTCCAATTGCTGCGGCTTGTGTTCCGGCGTCTGCTCCAGCTCGGGCACACACTCCACCACCGCCTGCAAGTCTTCGGAGCCTTCAGGCACGCCACGCTCCGGCAACGGCATGGTGAAGATGCTCTTTAACGAGCCAATAATTATTTTGCTGCTGTTATCAATCAACTGATTCATGTCGTGCACGTTGAACTTCTTCACCCGCGTGGTCAGATCCTGCTCATGTATGATGTTGGTGTGCCGCTTGGTTTTCTTCAGACAGCTTGACTTCGGCTTCTTTTCCTTGTTCCACACAGACTTTTTGTTCTCGTTCAGGTTGTCAATGTTCGGCTCCGAAAAGTAGCAATTGTCGCCTATCGGTGGCAGTGAGCAGAAGCAAATTAAATACAAATAAAATTCACCAATAATTGCACAGTTCTCAAAATAAAACGTTCCCCCAACCGTTATGACTCACCGATAATGTTGTTGTTCGCATTACTCATGCCGATGCAGTCGCATGAGCTACTCTTCGCTTGTCCATACTGCTGACGGTTTGAGTTTTTATCGTTCTCGTCCGAGTCCAGGCTAGAGTTCGAGCTGGAGCAGGAGCAGCGATAGAGCACCTGACCGTCGTCGCCCGCAGCTCCGTGCTGCGTCTGTGGCATGTACTCAAACACGCCCGAATTATCGTACTGCAACAGCCGATTGTGCTCCTCGGTATCGTACGCATCCGAGTTACCATAGTCCAGCACGTCAGAGCAAGCATTGCGATAGACAATGCAGCGGCTACGCTGCTCCGCGCCACTACCTTCGGTGTCATTATCTTGTGCGTCGGCGCAGAGCTCAGTATGAGCTGCTGCCGTGCTGCCGCCACCACCATTGCCCTCCGAACACCACGAATAGCGACCTGCCACGCCCACGTGTGGCATCATCCTGCGGCCGTTCTTATAGGTGATGAAGCCATGTTCAATATGTATGTTGTCGGTGCGTGTGTTTTTCAGGATATCCTCATGGAAGGAAACGCGCTTCTTTGGGGCCTTCGGAGCCGCCGAAGTTTTCCGCACCTTGCGCCGATAGACAATATTCTCCGTGGTGTCGAAGGTGGAGCAGGCGCTAGCTGTCATAGCATCCTCAATAGGGGCCGCAGCCGCCGCTGCAGTGGTTATATTTGAATTTGTGTCTACTGCGGCAATTTCTTCTATTGTCCCATCTTCAAACAAATGTGCACCCGGCACTGTTTGTTCCTGCCGTGGTAAACAATCACTGGCAGGCTCCTGCAACGCTGCAGACTTGACATCCTCGAACTCAAATCCGGTCTGCGACGTTATGGATTCAATCATGAATTCGCTGGACTCAGAGTCGAGCATTTGCACGCCCGAATCGCTCGGGGTGGTGTCCTCAAGGGTGCTGTTTATGCTGGAGCTCATCTTGTCGACATTGGCTACCGGCGCATCGTGCTTCGTGGTCTTTTTCGCGGCGGATACTTTGCGCTCCATGCCGGCGCCAGCGTCCAACGGCGATTCCATTATAACTTCATACGACGACGGTGGTCGCTCTACTAAAACATCTGCACAATTTTTTTTGTTGTTATAGTTTCGTAGAAAAATGGAAAATTCAAAAGAAGTTATCAGCGATGTTGACTTTTTGGGTAGTTTGAATTTGGTTTTGCTTAATGGACAAGTGGCCAATCAATGTTGAATATGTAGATCTTGAACAAAAGAGAGGAGAGCAATTTAAACTGGTGGTTGGATCACGGGCGAAAGTTTGCAATTAACAGCAATAAAATTAAAACGCAAAAACACAAGTACAACTGACCATTTCAAATGTGAATACAAATTCCGTCTCCACCAACAATCCAGCACTCCAAATCGGAGTGCAATTCTGCGATTACAGTTTTTATGCAAAAATCAATATGTGCCACCAAAGTGCATCGCAGGCGGCCGCGATCCTGCACCCCAACCCATCGGCAGCCAGCTAGCACAAGACAGAGCCGCAACAGCCCCAACATTCGACACTTACACGACAACATTTCGACACCCGCCACCCACTTTTTCTTTCTTTCATTCGCCTCTTAAGCAAATTTTCATACACTGGAAATTGTCCAGCTCTTTACCTGCGATTTGCTGTGGAAAATCCATGCTGTACCGATTTGTTTCAATTTCGTAATTAACTACCGTGAGTGGTGGTAACTTTTTGCTTAAATTTAATTGTGTAACTTTGAATCAGCGCCAATTTTTTCTACATTTTCCTAGAGCACCACGAATATTCCTGCTGCGTATTTCAACCGAATTTTGTGAATACGGAAATCGATATTTTCATGTTATATGCTGCTTCTTCTCGTCGTTTATGTATTCACGATAGGAGGCAAGTGAGACGGAGTAGTTACCATATGGAATTCGCTCCTGATATAAACATATTAATTCTAAAGATTTGTTGTCATAGAGTTCAGGCATATATCCCCTAACGGATTATAAAAATGCATAACTGATGGTCCAATTGATTAAGTCCACTTTTCTGAAATTCGTCTAGTGTCGCAACATTTCTAGTTGAAGCAAGATGTACTGCTTATAGAAAATCGGTAAAATTGTTTTTGTTTTAGACCCATTATTTAAAGGCCAATACAAAGCTCGTAATCATATAAGCTGGGAGGTATGCACAAACGAAACTGCATACTTTTGTTCTAGCTTAATTCGTTTTCCTCATCTTTCCTCTGATTAAGGAGTCACATGGCTGCAACTTCTATGAAAGTAATTCATATTTGCGTATTCATATTTGTACGATTTGTACTAATATAGTTTCCCTGGGAAAAATTACGTTTTCATTTTCCGTTTCTAGTTTGTTTACATCTAAATCCGAAATGAATTAGCATAAAGCAGCAGCCAGCAGCAGTAACAACAAACACGCACAACGTTTGACACTTAGCATGGCTCGCATGCGGGTGGCCAAGTGTCAATTTGAATTGCAAGAATGCAAATTCAAAGTCGAAATGCAGTCAAGGAAGCCATACAATTCAATTTATCACACCTTGCAGCGAATCATAAATAAAAATTTTCAAAACGCCGCAATATCTTAATTCAATCACATCAAAAAGTCACGCAAATATGAGCAAAAAATGCATTATAGTTTAGTTGAGAACGCGAAGCAGTGAATATTGAATATGTGTCGCAGTGTGGTGCCGAAATATAAAATTCGAATAAAACTAAAAACATTTACGAGTAGCACAGCAGCCGTTATGCCAACATTTGGCAGTGCACCAATTACTGTTGCGACAACATTATTTTCCAGACGCTGATCTATTCTTGTCAAAAACCGTTATTTCGGACAAAGTGCAAGCGCCAACACTCACATACAAATCATTCAGCGCCCATGATTAATACCAAAATTGTGGAATTTATTAATCGACGGTTATCTTAAGTTATACTGCAATTATTAGTATATACTGGCATACGTTACCGTTATAAACACAACACCATTCGCAAAATCTACATCACGCCAATGCAATTCGTCGTTTTCAGCAAGATGCGTAAAGTGCTGAAACAACTGAACCAGCAAAAGTTTCTAGTCATTATAACAATTTACGTTTACCTGTTGGAAAAATCAATATTGCTGTGCAATTGTGTTCATGGTTTCAGGTAAAATTCGCTTCCCGCGTAGACTAGCAACTCCCACTTGACGAAGGTTGCTGGGTCTGCGGTCCCAAAATCAAATATCTGAAATTATGTTTCTGCAAAGTGTTGCATCAGCCTGTGGGCTGTCAATCGCGATTGACAAGGTTGCATGGCCAACTGACACACTCCCCTAGGTCGAGGGTGTGAATGTGAGCTGTCAGGCATATACATATAACAGAAATATGCGTTCGCAACATCTGTACCGGGTGGTAAAGCCGCATTAAAAGTCAAATTCCCACCAGTTATCTGCCAATTGCATGGACTCAGTAATTGGCTACTAATGCTTTATTAGGGCACTACATGAACCTTCTAACGAACAATAATTTCATTCAATGCTGCTTTTTTTTAAGTATCTTGGCCTTTGGTGGCTCAGATTTTAACCTCTAGTGGGATAAGTCTGCAAATGCAGAACTCAAATTGCTTCAGAGACCAGTAAGAATATTTTGTATACCTGTCCTAGTTATGGTGTCTCTTAATGCTGCTAAGCCAAAAAAATCAAATAAAATAAAGAACACTTAACGCTTTATTTCTTAGAAAATCTAGAAAATGAACAATTTAAGGTCCGTTTGTTTTTGGTTTATTTATTTTTGTATTCATTTGTTTTTCCTTTAAAAATAGTCTTAATAGAATTTATTTATTTCGAACAGAAATAATACCGAAAGCGCCGAACTAGTCACCGGCATTGAATCCAGTCTGTCCTTGCCGGATATTTTGCCGATACCGTCTAAAAACTATGACAAAAATCGGGCGCCCAAACTGCTGGGTCAACCGACAGTGGTCTACTTTCATGTGACTGTCCTGTCACTGGACTCCATCAACGAAGAGTCAATGGTAAAAACAACAACAAATGCACATGTATAACCTTACAATTTCAGCATACAATCAAATCGAATGTTTTCTATAATGGTCGTTAGACATATGTAACGGACATATTCCTAGCACAAAGCTGGCGTGATCCACGTTTGCGACTGCCAGAAAATATGAGTGAAGAGTACCGCATTTTGGATGTCGATTGGCTGCACAGCATTTGGCGGCCGGATTGTTTCTTCAAGAATGCCAAAAAGGTCACCTTCCACGAGATGAGCATACCCAACCACTACTTGTGGCTGTATCATGACAAAACACTGCTCTACATGTCCAAGTGAGTGCACTGCAACTGCTGATTGACTATTGTCTGTTGACCACATCTGCTCAATTGATTTGTTTATTTGAATTACTCAGACTGACTTTGGTGTTGTCCTGCGCCATGAAATTCGAGTCCTACCCTCACGATACACAAATCTGCTCCATGATGATCGAGAGCTGTAAGTAGCGCCGCCATGAGTTAAAATAAGTCAATAAGTTGTTTTTGTTGCGCTTTCAGTATCACACACTGTGCAGGATCTGGTGTTTATTTGGAATATGACAGATCCGCTGGTTGTAAACACCGAAATCGAGCTACCGCAATTGGATATATCGAATAATTACACAACCGACTGCACGATCGAATACTCAACAGGTATTTTTTGTATCGCCTGATTGCTGTTTCATGTAATCGTAGTCGAATAATTAGCATAGTTCTGGCCAAAGTTCATGCAGCTTCATTCAAACCGCATTTCCTTGCTGAAACAGATGACTTAAGCAACAAACTCACTGCACCCTCGTCGCAGACTACGCTACTCACTCATTCCTTTTGCCCTTCTTTAGGCAATTTCACCTGTCTGGCCATTGTTTTCAATTTGCGTCGCCGCCTCGGCTATCATCTGTTTCACACGTAAGTATCACCTGTAATTTTGCCGAATCTTTTTGAAACCGCTGCCGTTACTTTCGCCTTTCAGCTACATTCCGTCGGCGCTCATCGTGGTCATGTCTTGGATATCGTTTTGGATAAAGCCGGAAGCGATACCCGCTCGCGTCACGCTCGGCGTGACTTCGCTGCTCACGCTGGCCACGCAAAACACGCAATCGCAGCAATCGCTGCCTCCTGTGTCGTATGTGAAGGCCATTGACGTATGGATGTCGTCGTGCTCGGTGTTTGTGTTTCTCTCATTGATGGAATTCGCGGTGGTAAACAACTACATGGGACCGGTGGCCACCAAGGCGATGAAGGGCTACTCCGACGAGAACATACACGACTTGGATGACATGAAGGTGAGTCAGACGAACAGCCAAGCGACAACGTATATCTTCTTTTATTTTTCTCTTATCAGAACCACCACCGTGAATCCATAATTGAGCCACAGTATGACACATTTTGTCAAGGTCACGCCACAGCAATTTACATAGACAAATTCTCGCGCTTCTTCTTTCCGTTCTCCTTTTTTATATTGAACATTGTCTACTGGACAACGTTTCTTTAGCGCTTCAACTTGTGCTATTTCGAACGTTAGTTATGTATTCATTATTGTTAGGTATTGTTTTGTTTTTTACATATGGTGTACTAGACACTAAATTGAAAGAAAATTAATTACGAAAAAGTAAGAAATTTGCATTAAGAACACCGATTTCCGCAATAAAATGTTTTTGCTAAATTAAGTTAAAAGTATGCAAATAAATGAAAATACATTTTAATACTAAACAAATAAAGACGTTTCCATTACTATTATAGTTTTATTTTTCACAAAATGTATTGCATTAAATCTGTATTTTTCTGCTTTACCACAACAATTTGGGACGGCGCTCACCTGATCTTTAAAGCGTTTGCTTTAGTCACTCGATCCTGAAGGCCTTAAGTCTTTTTATTTAAATAATATCGCGTTTAGATAGATGAAACTGTTTATATACACATAAGTATATGTAAACGATTTTTGAGACTCATCCCTTATGAGTTTACTCCCTTTAAAAACAACCATCGATTTCGCACGTGTAATTATTTTGTTTTATTAACAATTCATTTTTCAATTTATTTAGTATTCGGTTGGAATCACATTGAAAAAGTCTAGATTTAAGCAAAAGTTATCAAGTTATTGTTTATTTTAAATCTCTATTGGTTTTACTCAATTCTATTTTGCGTTTTTCATATCAAAGAACAAACTTCAAAAATGCACATCTAACAAATACAAGTGCTATAATCATTTATAAGTAGCATACAGCACTAACTAAACGTATTCCAATAAACTATCATAATAGCGTTGCATTACAAAAAGGAAGAGCCCATGTGGCCATGATGTAGAAACACAGTTATGAGCGAAATAAATACATACAGAGAAGTCTGTCGCGGCGATATGAGCGTTTCGGGCATTGTTTTCCCGTTTACAATACGCACATGAATACAAGTGATAAGTTGTATAATTACAGTGACATATTTGTAATACGTAGAACATTGTTTAAATAGGTCTTCCTCACATACATACATGGCCGTATGTAGTTTTATATATTTTTATTTAAACATAATCAAACTTAAATTAATACGTAAAATTATTTAGTAAAAACGTAACTACTGCAAGCAGGCTTGAATTTTCTCAATCCACTCTTGTGCCAAGTTCGCATTGATTGCATACAAATTGTAGGTGCGCCGAGAGGTCTTCAGCTGAAAAACCATACAAAAATGGAACAGCAAAAATTAGTATGTAGTCGGCAAATGATGTAATAAATATAAAAACTTATTGCACTTAATTCTTTTAAGTAAAGTCTTCATTTTTAACACAATTGCTTACATCAAAGAAGCCCTTTTCGTCGATGCGTTTTGTGCCGATTTGCGTGGGCTGCGCTGCGGTCACTGATTGCACTTCTGCCAGATCTGTCGAAAAGCGAAATATCAACTCTTTATATTTTAATTCAAATCAAGGCCGCTGTATAGTGCCATTACGTACCTATATAGGCTTTGTAGGTCGTGTCATCCATGCTGTCGTAATAGCGCAACTGGTGTTTGATGGAGTCCAGCACAAACCAACGCTGCTTCCAGCCCTTCAGCAGATGGCCGCGTTTGTACAGATGCCTGCGAATAACCACATTCATAACATACATTGCTACACCTATGCTCACATAGGGCACTCGCTTACCCTTCGTGCGTGCGATTCTCTGCCACATTGCTGCTGAATTGATTGTAGAAGTGATGACTGGAGGTGCGCGCCGTAGTCGCTGCGCTCGACGCAATGCTCGAAGTATCACCTTGTGAAATGTTTACGTTCGGCGGCATTACAACGCCGTCTACCGCCTTGTATTTAGTGCAGTTCTTCAGGGATTCGGCAGTGCATTTTTCATGGTACGAGTTGCCGCAGTCCATGCAGCGGTAGCCCACCGGGCCCCACAGCAGCTTGGCGCAGTGATTACAGTTGGTGGGTGTGGTGTAGGGGTGCTTCTCGAAGCGATGTGGGTGAAAGTATTTGTCCTGGTAGCCAGACAAGCGTCCCTTCATGATGATCTCCAGCGTGGAGCGTTTGTGCTGTAGCTTGCCGTGCGACTGCAACAGTATGCTACTCAGCGACGACTTGCGCGTAAGGCGCGCCGTGTGCGGCACTTCCAAGTTCTCCCACACTTGTTGCCACTTCTGCGACAGGTGGCCGCGTTCGGTTTCTGCTTGCTTCAAGTCACTTAGCAGGCAAACGAAAGCATTCGGGTTGCTCTTCTCGGTGTTGTCGTAGCCGGCGCTAATCACGATGCGCTTTCCCTTTAACTCGGATAAATCGATCTCGTCATCGGCATTGGTCAGCTCCAGGTCATACGGCGGACCTTGCGCCAGCTCCTCGCTGGTGTAGTACGACCACAGATCGAGCGCTGCCAGACAGCTCTGCGGCCGCAACACGTCGTCCTGCATGCAGTGCATGAAATTGTAGAAAATCTGCGTCTTGGCGTGCTGCCGCTCGATGTAGTCGAAAATGGAGTGACCGATGCGATTGAATTGAACCTGTGACTGGGTTTTACTGCGCATATCCATAGGATAAACACCACTCTCGTCATCGGAGCCATTGTTGTCTGTTGGAAATAGACGCGAGGAACGAATTTATAAATTTTCAAACTGATTAGACTGCTTAAATAGTTAATATAGTTAATCAAGTTCATTACAAAACAAAATAAGATCCAGCGATATCTTCAATAAATATCAATAATTACAACAACATATCGACTACAATTGTTATCATGTCATTTGCATTAGTCAGAATGAAGATCCTACCAGCCAACAAGACAACGATCACATACATTTGTTATTACCCAACATGTGGTTTTTGCTGCCTAGTGAACCGCGCTTGTCTTCCACCGAAGCTATGCCCAGATCGAAGCGTTCCACTTCGCAGTCGAAAAGAAACGTTCGAAACCGACACGATACCGTGTGGTAGGCTAAGAAGCGTATGTAGAATTCATTAAATTCGAAAGCCATCGGAAACTGCTTTTGTATTTGGTAGACGACATCGAGGAACTGCAGAAAGGTGGGTGCAAATGTGATGTTCGAGCTGGCGTGCGACGGTTTCAGGTTGCTGCGATGCGCAAACCGATGACCAAATGCAATCCATTCCTTTTCGACTAGCACACGAAAGCCCTCGATGCTGCGATAGTATGGGTCAAGGCACAGTTGAGCAATGGCCGACACCTGCGCCGTTATGTCCCAGCCGTCCTCCAATGACAGCATCACACTGGATTCTTGTAAGTCAATCAGATCGACCACGGCGCCGGACAGCTGTAGTAGCGATGAGATTTGTTGCAGCCAGTCGGACTGTTCAACACTCTTGGCGAATGTCTGGTCAACGTCATTGGTGGTACTCGATGGGAGGCAGGCACGCATAAGCTTCTTGAAAGCCGCACGCGAGTGTCGAATGTCCGGATAGTCGACAGGTATGAATTCGGCGCAGAGATCGGCATTGACGCTGGATTTTGTTTGGGATTTTTCACCTGCAATAGCGGCACAAAATTTATACTGGTTAAAGTTTTTGCGACAGAAAAGCACATTCAGCTCGAATCTCACCAAGCACATAGAGTCGCATCTTGCGATAGGCCGATGACGCGACCGCTGCTGATGACGTATTATTCTTAATCGTGTTCGATTTAGGCTTTAGCGAATCTGTCCAGTTGTTACTTTTGGCATCGCCTGCACCCATCACCGACTTATGCTTACGGCTCACCTCCGGTGTCAGCGACGTGTCCGCCCGATTCAGGTAATGATGCTCATCACTGGAGTTCAGCAGCAGCGAGTTCATCGACAGATTCATGCCCGTCAGATTATACTGCGCCAGAGCGAGCGAGAGATTCTTTGGCATGGTGTCGATCAGCGCCAGGAAATATTTGTCCTGCTCGTGATAGCTCGCCACATCGTGGGACATCGTAGTGGAGCCGGTGGAGTTCTTCAGCATGCCTGCAAATGCACACCGTACAAATAAAAGACACATTTAAACATTTCGCGGCACGAAATACCATCCACATACTTACCGATTACTGATTTGCTGTGTGGCAATGCGCCGCGTATCAGCATCGCGCCATTACGATGCCGCCATGTAGCCACTGGTATGCGCTGGTTCTTGTAGCAGCGACCCAGATGGGTCAGAGCAGCGTCGTTGAACTGTGTCGGTGCCACAAACACCGCCGGATATGAGCGACACAAGCTATAGTTCGAATTAACGGTGGTCACGCGGAAGCCGTTCTGTGCATCGTCAAAGCCCAAACGCTTCCAGTCTTTCACGTAGTTACGTTCGCGCATGCGTTCTACGTCCTTGGCTGTTAATAAACGCGGCAGCGTCTCAGAGTTCGACTCGAACTCATCCTCGCCGAGTTCGTCGTCCAGCGAATGTGTCTCCAGTCCATCGGCTGCCCCGCCCATTGACTCAAAATCCAGACCAGAAGTGACCAGTTTACGTTTGGTGGGCACCTTCTGCCGAAAGCCGGCTCTCTTGGCGGTACGCAACAGTGTTTTCTTGGCGAAGCCCTTCAGCGTTGAGTATTTCTCTTTGGTTTTCAGTGGCGCGGCGCCGTGTATGATTGTGCCGTACGACTGAAATGCGAAGTGCTCGAATTCGTCGACGGGATGGCGGGCTTTGGTGAGTATTTTGCGAAACGCCTCTATCATCTCGGGCGTTACTTCTGTGTCGAAGGCAATTTTCAGCAGCTGGAACGTGCTGGAGCGCAGCTGCAGCCCTTCCGGCAGTGTCTGATCCAAGTGCGACAGATATAGTACTGGGGTTTTCTTTTCTTTCAGTAACGAAGAAATGGGAAAGGCGCGTATGATAGTCTGTTCGCAGGCCAACGGATCGCAAGGTGAACCTAAAGAATTAATTGTAAACACTTTGTTTTGCTTTTAATATCATTCACCTACCCTTAAAAACAATACGGTAATTAGTCAGGAAGAGCGCCCCCTCTGCCGGTATCCAACTTTGCGTGTCATCCTCGCGTCCATCTGGCATCAAATAGCAACGCAAATGATCCGTCACAATTTCCTCACCGGGCAACAGACATGGCGTTTGTATCTTTGGTTTCTGCACATGCGGATGTCGCTTCGACTCCAGATACACTGACTCTAACGACTCGATATGCATGTGCACCACGCCGGGCACCATGTCGTGCAGATTGCGTATATGTTCCGAGGTGACGCCACCCTCTGTGCACACGCGATCTATGAAACGCGAAACAATCTTTCCTACAGCGACACCCACTTCCAAAGCGTCGTTTTCCTCGAAACCCTCGTCGGAATGTTCGCTCAGGCTGTGCGAGCCCATAATACTACAAAGGGAGGACATTTGTGTAATTGTAGTCTTTAGATAACGTTTCACTCACCTATTTGACACACTTTGGTTATCATCGAGGCGAAAAGATTGCTTTGGCTTATGGCCCACTGTATTGACATCGGGTGGTATGAGCAGCGACACCATTCGGTTGGCGTAGTGGATAGCTTGACTGTAGAGCGTGGACTCTTCCGACTGCGCGAATTCCTGCGAAATTAATTTCAATTGAATAATGAAAGCATCTAAAACATTCGGTCAATATATATTAACTGATTTCTTCTCTTCATCGAGCGTCGCGCTCTTTCGCATCTGCTCTGCCGTAATCTCCAGAGCAGTGGGCTCCTCGAGCGGCACATCGTCCAGTACGCAATTAGACTCTTTGTTGTGCTCGTTGAGACGACGATGCTGCATGTACAGGGCCTTTATTTGTGTTTGCACATCTTGGTAGAAAGTTGATTCCCAAAACTGCAGATTCTTCCATATGGGGTGATCCTGTATGCACGTGTAGGCAAACTGAATGATACCGGTGGATAGCTTGCGGCAGAAGATGGTAGACATGGGCAGCAAAGCTGCGGCCACAGTGTACTCATCAACGCCCGTTGAATTTTGCAGCGTTTTATTCATGAATCTGTGCGGCAAAGAAATGTGTTCTTTCATTTAAGAGAATAGCTACTGAATTACAGATGGCGCAACGTACTTTATGATCAAATCGAACTGTTGATGATCGAGCATGGCCTTGTTGCCGTGCACATAGCCGAACAATTCGCGGCAGAGTATGAGGCGGGCATCACGGTGCTTCAGTGTGCGCATTACGGCTGGCACCAGCTTGCGTGCGTCGGCGATTTTGTTCTCAAATACGTAGGCTACGCATGTCTTCAGCACCTGCAGACAGTTTCGCACGAAACTCGTAACTAATAGAAGAGCTGCCCGAAACTTTCAACTATTTTATGCTTACCTCCAAGCGTCGCGCTGAATTCAACACATTCGGACGCACGTCCAACACTTCCGGCAGTCGCGGCCCCATTGGAATGATGCGATTCTGATTGCGCAGCCCGGTCAGTCGATGCGAAATGCAATTCTTGCGTATGCCATCGCTGATGATCAACTCAACTTTCTCGATGTTGATGCGCGGAAAAGCGGGCTGGTGAATGCGATAAAATGCTCCCTCAGGCGGCCGTAATACCTTTTGTGCGTATACCTGCTGGCTGGGACACTCGTTTTCGAACAACGTCTTGCCCAGCTCTTGTATGTGAATATGAATCTGCAAGCAAACAATTCTAATGAAAGTCAAAAACGAATACGAGCAGCGCGCCAGTACGCACTAAATTCCTATTTTGCGTTTCGCTCTTCTGCATTTCGTTCATTGAATTGTACAGTTCATCCCAGGCATCGGCCGAGCGCCACGGCGGTCCGCGCTCATTCACAAACGTCGTGAAAAACATGCTGTCCAACACGCGGAACAGAAACTCACTTTCGATTAGGTCCCGCGCACCCAGAAAGCCGGCTTT
The DNA here is from genome assembly GCA_964056695.1 of Melieria picta. Taxonomy (NCBI): domain Eukaryota; kingdom Metazoa; phylum Arthropoda; class Insecta; order Diptera; family Ulidiidae; genus Melieria; species Melieria picta. The sequence goes on from OZ057398.1 coordinate 68,496,284, forward strand.
GTGAAACGTTATTACCGGCTTGGGATGAATGCGTATCAGCGTCAAGCACGAACGATAGCTGCGGCAAATCAATAAACAGAAAGTGAATATGCATTTATTGGGTTTTTATGCGTTGCCAGCGCACCACACACTCACCCCTGCAGCAGCTGTGCAAACAGTCGCATGAATATGGCGCGCAACTCTTTGTCAATCAACGCCTCCGTCTTGGGATAATTGGTGGGCTTCTCCAACGAGGGGAAAGCGAGATCGGCTTGCGATAAATTCGGAAAAAGTATCATAGTCAGCAGTTCCTGCGTGTTCTCCCACAGGGGGGACGGCAGTATTGGCACCGGTGGCGATAACGACTCTGGTATGGTCACCAGGCCGCCGTCGAGGTCGACCACAATGACATCGAGCAAATCTGTGATTTCGCCCTGCAGCGAGCTGTGTATGCCCATGATGAAGGGTGTGGGCGTGGAGAGCACCTCGCTGAGAGGGGCCGGCAGTATTGGAATGTACACGTGCGTATATCTGGGCGACGCAACAGTAAAAGGTAACCACACAAAACAAATAAGCACGACAAAAACGATATCAACTGCCTGTGGCTTACAGTGGTCGGACTTGTGCAAAGTGCGGCAAAAGTCGTAAGTACAGTACGTAGCGGTGCTGTTGCGCAAATTTCCAAACCCGACCACTGTGGGGCCAATCTGTATTCCCGTCACCGCCTACCTGAATGGGTACATGAGAGCGACAAGCGCTTTGCAGCTTTCGGTCAAGTGCGAGTAACTCTTCGAGTGAAATAGAATTTTATTCTCCGTCATAACGGCGCACAGCAGAATAAGTACATTCTTGATGCCTGCGAAATGAAATGAAATCGAGGGAAGCAGGTTAGCTAAAATGACCTTTTATAGCGAAAATCAGCGTCGGGTACCTAGCTGCTTGAATACGAAGTAGACAGCTGTTCCGGTTACGGGCAGCGACGACGATTGCGGCGGCTGCAGCGACTGCTTGTCCCCGGCGCCAATGGAAAAGCGTACCTGGGGCCCACCGGCCGGTGGTACCTGTATGCAGCCCAGTATGTTGCCGATTAGGTTCTCCAGCGCATACGGCAGGTTTTCAATGTACACAGTGTATATGGTGCCCAGACAGTTCTGCATAGTCAAACCGAGGAATTATAGCTTAGGTATAATTTTCAGCCAAAAGCACAAACCTTAAAGGTCTCGGCGCAATCCAGACGTGATATCAGTACCAGACACTTCGGCGCGTACATTACGCTGTGGTGCGAAATGATGTTGTTGCTGGCGCTCGTCAGCGGCTGGCAGCGACCTGTTGGCGACAGGCTGCTGGTGGCAGCCGCCTCGTCCTCCTCGTCGATCACCTTGTTCAACGTTATGGCCATGGTCTCGTGGAAGCTGAGGCAGGCGCAGTAGTGCTTGTTCGCGTCGATATCGGTGAGAACGGAAGTGAAGAATTTCGGCTCTTGCTTCTCGTACGATAAGTGCCAGCCGAGCGGTTGGCAGAACTATGCGCAGTAATATTGGATAAATGCGAAAACAAAAGAAAACAACAGCAACCATAGCAAAACCAGCGTAAGCACAGATCAAACAATCATGAAAAGTATAGATAAGAAAATGCAGCCCAAATTTTTGGACCCTTCGTTTTTCGGATCGAGCAATGTCAGTTTCGCTGCTCGCCAGCTTTTACGTACCCACTCGATACCCTCGATGAAGGGCGTGTCCGGCCAGTCCTTTTCCGGAAAGCGTTGCACAATCTTGCCGCATGATATTTGTCCAGTCGCACTGGCAGTTCCTGTAAAGCGAACCAACGAAGGAAAAACAGCAGCACAATTATTCAAAAATTCAGGCATAGTGGTGCACAACGAGACTTAGGCCTAACTTACAGCGCAAGCTTATACACGAAAGCAAGCAACCTACAGTTTTTTACCGGATCTAAATTTTTTTTTCAGAGATTTTCCTGCTAAGTGCAGCCGTCGAAAGAATATTTGTTTTTTTTGCACGGCAGGGTCGGGACCCAGGGGGACCCCACCCTGCGACTAACAAGGCTTACTTCTCATACAATCCCGAACTAATATTAACGCTTCGTGTTCTGCTGCATTTTCGTTAAGTGGGTTTGCGCAAAAATGTTCCACAAGGATTTAGAATTGTGTCGTGGAGTGTGCGAGTTACTGTGCATTTTCAATTACTTAATTAGACAATTAGGCTAATTTCTTTAATTGATGAGCAGCGCGCAAAGCACATTCAAATATTCCTTTCTCCGCTCGTCTAGTATCTCAACAAGTGGCAGCACTTACGTTCTTTTTCGTTATCATAGCCCACAATAACAAAGTAATCAGCAAGCCGGGACATGACGTTTATGGCGTTGGCTCATTTCATCCCATCCAACTAAGCGGTCGTCTCCCCACCACGGCACCGTCCCACTCAACAGCAATGCGGCAATGCGGTAATGCGTGGCTGGTCCGGTCGGTTGTTTCTGCTCTGTGCTGGCTACTTTTTCGCTTGCTGCCGCCTTTGCCGGTCGTCACCTCTTCAGCGAGCGTGTCCGCGTTCTTCTACTTCTTTTTTTATTTTTTAATATCTTTGATTTTCGTCAAATCCTCTAATTCCACACAACGACACTGGCTGCCGTGCTCCGCGCCGTGCACTGAATCGAACCGAGTCGCGTTGCTCGACTCCACTCTGCCAAACACCACTTCACTTGAATCGCAATCGCACTACCCAACCACGGCCACAGCCAGCGCCACCACCGTTTGTCGCACACTTGCTCACCAATGAATTTGCATACAATTTTCAATTAATTTCGTTTACGTTCGGCATAAATTAATTCACCATATCTTCGCTCTTTCTCGGACTCACTTCTGTCTTTTTGCCCACTTCGTTGGCGGACTGACCGACCGGCCGTGTGTCGCCACTTACTTTTTCGTTTTTTTCTCAAAAACTTTACTTCATCTTTTGCGGCGAGTGGCGACCACTCAACCACACCCTGCACAATTTGTTGTATTCACTAATACGTTTCAGCGGCAGCAGTTGCCCCAAAGGCCCAACAACCTCGCATCCGTCGCGCACGCACAGTTTCCCCCAATTCCAATTGAAATTCCTTCGCTACTCAATCGCTTATCTTTTTAGCTTTTCACTTTTCTTTGCAATATTTCCTACTGCAAGTTTTTTTATTATAAACAATCCACGGCGTCCGCAGTTCTGTAGCAATTCAAGTGGCGTATGATTTTATGTTATTTTTTGCCGCAAATGTTTATAGATGATTCTAATCGAGAATTCTCTGCTCTGCCTTTTCCAAATCCCAATCAACTACACCCACGAATTCAGAGACGGAGCAGCACAGATCGCACAATCGACGACAGGCAATAGTAGCAAAAACCAAACACCAACAAAAAACATCAACCGAGCGAACCAGCTAACGAGAGCGTAAATCAACGGACAGTGCTGCCAGTAACCGCACAGGGAACCACGACCAAGCAGTGAACTTTAATTTATTGCACAATTACAAATTTACAAACTGTTATATGAAATAATCAACAACAAGAAAACGCATCACCTACAAATTACATAGCGTAACAAATTACATTAATACGCTCAATGCAAACTTAAATTCCAATTCGAAATATCAATTAGAGTGGTCAATGACAACGTAAAGAAGCGACACTGCTCACTGTTATTTGACAATTGACAGTAAATAGAGGTTGCCTTATTTTAAGTAAATTAAAATACTCAAATTTTTAATATTAAACAATGAGCCTGAGTGCACAAAGTTTTAGTCGATACAATCAGTGAGTCCAGAACGTTTTAACCAATTTTACAAACTGACTTGTGGTCAGGATCACTAAGGCGAACATTTTTAAAGGTGTCAAATGTACTAACTAAAGCGAGAATTGCTACATTATCCTTAAATTTAAGCACGGTATTTTACGAAGAAAACATGCTCTATTGGAAATAAAAATATGTCCGTTTATATTCTTTGTTGCTGTAATACTGTGTTTTATTGATGATGCTTATATTGGAAATGGAAAATTCTATGACTTCCATGGATTTTAATGACAGTCCGATTCTCCAAGGAAGAAATACAGTACAACAGAAACAGTGTTGCTTTAAATTTTTGCAAAGTTCGCAGTCTGAATATGTGTTCTACAACTTTGTTATCGATAATGCATGTCCGCATCACACCCGTATGTGTTGCAGCTGGAATTCAGTAAGCACTGTGGGTTCTTTTCAAGAAAATCCAAATATAGCTTGGCCAGTTCAATGTCTCCATCAAGCTCCCGAACTGAAATAATTGATCAACATTTGGTAATATCGCAGTTATATGTATACATATATGTATGCACATCGATGCTTACCCTTTTCTTTGAGCATCTCCTCAGAGTTGCTGCAGCGCAGGGAACTCGCACGTTTGCAACGTTTGAGCATGTCACCGTCGTTCAAACCCGCTTCCGTCAGCCATATCTCTAACAGGCAGCCCGGGTTCAGCTTTTCCGCTGCCATGAGAATCTGCCGATGCATGTAGACCAGCTCTCCGTACAATATACTCTGTATGCCGTGTTGTAGTATTTTATGGCACAATAAATATAATTTGCTCTTCGGGAAGCCATATGTGCAGAAACATGGACTACATTCTTTGACAAATGTATTAAATATGTCGAGCACTTCCTTTTCCAGCAACTCGTCGACATCGGAATCTAATTTGTCTCGAAGTGCTACACTTATTGCTTTTCCCGCAATACTATCAAACCTTCCATGTTTACAAGGTCTATCACATAGAATATCAAGAGCTTGGTCTCCGAAGTGCTGAGCTTTGGGAGCTCCAAATGGCTCAGAATTACTACATTTTGAGCTTTGCGATGCTGCTTTGTCTTCTCGAAAAACTCCAGCAGTATTGGGACCACAAGGATTTTCAGGGCAAAAAGAAATCTTGGCACGTCCAACAGCAACTGCAGCAGAATTCTCTACAGAACAATCACTGCAGCACCTACAACGACTGCAGTTACACGAAACATCCGTTGAAACATCTCGGGAAACTCCAGCAGTATTGGGACCACAAGGATTTTCAGGGCAAAAAGAAATCTTAGCACGTCCAACAGCAACTGCAACAGAATTCTCTGAAGAAAAATCTCTGCAGCACCTAAAACGACTGCAGTTACACGAAACATCCGTTGAAACATCTTGGGAAACTCCAGCAGTATTGGGACCACAAGGATTTTCAGGGCAAAAAGAAATCTTAGCACGTCCAACAGCAACTGCAGCAGAATTCTCTGAAGAACAATCACTGCAGCACCTACAACGACTGCAGTTACACGAAACATCCGTTGAAACATCTCGGGAAACTCCAGCAGTATTGGGACCACAAGGATTTTCAGGGCAAAAAGAAATCTTAGCACGTCCAACAGCAACTGCAGCAGAATTGTCTGAAGAACCATCACTGCAGCACTTAAAACGACTGCAGTTCCAGGAAGCATCCGTTGAAACATCTCGGGAAACTCCAGCAGTATTGGGACCACAAGGATTTTTAGGGCAAGAAGAAACCTTAGCACTTCCAACAGCAACTGCAGCAGAATTCTCTGAAGAACAATCACTGGAGCACTTAAAACGACTGCAGTTCCAGGAAGCATCCGTTGAAACATCTCGGGAAACTCCAGCAGTATTGGGACCACAAGGATTTTTAGGGCAAGAAGAAACCTTAGCACTTCCAACAGCAACTGCAGCAGAATTCTCTGAAGAGCAATCACTGGAGCACTTAAAACGACTGCAGTTACAGGAAACATCCGTTGAAACCAGTTCAGCGGTACAAACACTTTCTTTAGGTTCCACAGCAATTGCAGGAGCATCCACAATAGCTGCTTTGGAAGGTCCAGTCATTTCAATAGGATCACTACGATGGCATCGGGGATCAACCGAAACCTTAGAACGGCGACTATAAGGACATTTACGTCCACCAGGAGTTCTAACACGGCAGAGATGGTGACTCCTACGGCTATGAGGACGACTTGCATAAATACATTTACGACTACTAGCAGCTTTAGCCCGATCGCCAGAACGTCCACATTTGGCAGGACAACTATTAACAACGGCAGAAGGACGCCCAGAAACTCCTGCGGAACTAGCACCTGCAGGTGGATTAGCACACGTAACTCCAGCAGGACTGTAACGATTTCCAAGACAAGCAATAATTGCAGGAAGATCCAAATCAGTTCCAGCAGGGCCAACACACGATTTTTTAAGGAAATTTATAAGATTAGCTGCACCACCAAAAGCAGCACAAGGATCTGCAGGAATACTTTTGGGAGCACTACTAGCAGTTCTAACGGGGCGACTTTTACTACGATTTGCAGTACGACCTCTACACGCAGGACTACCAAAAACAGCACAATTTTCCCAAGTGGAACTAGGAACACGAGTAATTCTAGTGGAAGCACCAGAAACCCCAGCACGACCTCCACAAGAATATCCAGGAGAACAAGCACGAGCTCTACAAGGGTATCCAGTATTGCAATTTTCATAAGGAGAAATACGAGTACAACCTCTATAAGGATATCCACAAGCATATCCATTATCACAATTAACTCCAGTAGGACAACAAAACAACCCACCATAATTTCCACAATTATATGTTGGGTAACAAGAACCTCCTACATAACAGCCAGAAACTCCAACTGGACAGCAAGAAACTGAAGTCGGACCACAATAAGAACCTCCACGACCACCAGCAATTCTACCAGGACTCTTAGGAAGTTCAACACCATCAGCCACTTCAGCATGGCTATCATGGGGATCACTAATTGTCTCAGCATGACATTCAGCCCCACTTGGAGCACCAATCTCGGTAGTACTGTTGTTCACGGTTGGCAGTACCAATGTTCTTCTACTCATAATGTCTTGGCATAGCTGGTCGTTCTGCTTCATATAGTAGGTATTCTTATTTTGTTCTTCCAGCAACTGGTTTCTTAGATTATCGATGATTTTCTCATTATGGCGTGAGCGTGCAACGAACAAAGCATTGTTGAGCTCACTATTTCTCAACTGTACCTCCGTAATGTCTTCCAGCAGCTTAATTTTTTCTTGCAGATCCTTGCTAATGACGGCCACATTTGTTGTGTTTCTTTGAATATCAGCGCCCATCTGATCCACCTGAATCGAGAGATCGTTTAACTTGATGATTGCCACTTGACGCAGGCGTATGTTTTCCAGCTTCACTTCTTCCACATCCAGCATGACTTGATCATATCTGTTTTCGGTATGATCCATCTTTTTCACTCCCACCTCAAATTTTAATTCTGCACAACAGTTCGCACACAAATTGGTGGCATTCGTTTCACGTCTCTACCTCCGTTTCCTGCGATTCCAGATTATGACTTTGAGGAAATTTTATGGTCCGGCAGTGGGATGACTTAATGTTAACGGACTTAATGTCAATTGGCACTATCTCCACCATGATTTGGGTATAACGTCAACTGGCATTATTTCCACGTTGAGAATATATGAAAGTGTGAACAGAATGTCAACTTCGTTTCAAAAGCATTTGATAGAAATAACTTTATTTTCAAAGTTAAATTCATGGTTAATTTTCTTGTATTAGATATACTATATCATTGTATTACAAATACTACTTATGAGCCAATCTTTAGTGCTATACAAACTTAATCGAAACGGCGTTCCTGGATTTCTTGAAAAATGGGCGTTCAAACAAGAAACAAAATGTTTTCCAGCAGGCACAATTTTCTGCCTTTTATCCATTAGACCTATTTGGTATCCGATTTATAAATTTGATTATGCCGGAACCTCTTACCGTGTGCAATTTTATATGAAAATACTTGAGCCAAATTCCTCGAGTTTAAAGTAAAAAAAGTGCTAAAAAATGTACCAATTGCACACACACACACTACTTTCTGTTCCAAAGTATTCTTTTAAAACGTACCCTGCACTAGGAGGCCCTCAACACTTGAATCTAGGCAGCAATCACGTTTAAGAAAGAAGATAACTAAATGTTTTTATTTTTATTTTCCTTAGTAACTTGACTCCGCACTTTTAAGCGGAATATAAATATAAATCGATCTCTTTGACTTCTCTTTTGAGAGTATTTCATAAAACTTAATTTTGGCAATTTTGGAAGCAGAGAGAGCCCATTTTTAACGGTTGCGCTTACACATTTCAAAATTTTGAACTCGATGAGCCATTTACCCTCAGTTCTCTGTAAAAATCTTGTGGCTCACACATTTTTCCACCAAACCCCTCTCCATATACCAAACATGCCTAATGTCCATATACAAGAAGCCAGTGGCCAGCGATCACAACTGATTCGGCTGCGCAATTTCCCTGTTGAGCCTCCACTCAACATAAATGTAAGTAGACATACGAGTAAGTTAATACTTCCGATATACTGTGAAAAATTAAAACACGTTTTTTGCGTAAATATATGTAATTGTCTTTTCGTATCTTGGTTTATTTTTGGGTTTTCATTAAAGTAGTTTTTTACAGGCTTCATAGTCTCAAGTCATCGCACTCCATTGCACATTTTCCCAAGTTCAATTCAATTTCCAGCATCGTGACGAAAATTGAACAAAACTTGCAAAAATTCAGTGCTTGCTAAGAAACGTGACCTCAGCGCTACTCGATTCGCAAATCGTATTTAATTCACAGCGAGTATAAAATATAACATTTCGAAAAGATCCGCACAAAACCGTTGTTGATAAAACGTAAAACTCATTACAATATCCCTCGTTGTCATGAAAGAAAATGGCGATTATTTCATAAATTCGGAACATTTTAAAATTCGAGCCTAAATGTGCGAAACATTTAGTGTTTGGTAATGTTTGAAAATGGGAAAAGGGTAGTACCTTCAAAGTTTTTATTTGTTTGCTGCTGCATCGCGACTGCGGTTTCGTTTGTGGGGGCACATTCTGCATTATTCTACAATTACAGTCACTTCATTGTTGGAAACTTTATAAATAAAATATATACTGGACGTTAGTTACTTTGTATGCTCTTCGCCCCCATCAAGTCGGTATGTCTTTCGGCTAGAACCGTATGGAGTTTGTGGGCGCACTTTCATCTTGTCCAAGTACTCTTTCGCCATTTCAATGTCTCTCTCCAGCTTACACACTGCAACGGGCGTAAGATCGATACAACTGTAAAACTGCAATACACGAATGCGTCAAGCGCATTATCCACTTTCACTCTTAATGAAAACGATCAATAGGCGCCGGTAGTTGGCAGCTAGAAATCTATTTCTTTAGGTAATTGCGAGCTTTAGAAGGGTGAGGTAGGCTTAGGTCCCTAATCCCTATCGGCACTTACCCTTCTCTTTGAGCATCTCCTCCGAGTTGCTGCAGCACAGCACATTGCGACAGTTGCAACATTTGAACATGTCCCCGATCTTCAAGCCCGCTTCTGTTAGCACCAGGTCCAACAGGCAGCCCGGATGCAGTTTCTCGGCGGCCATGAAAATCTTCCGGTGCATGTAGACCAACTCTTTGTACAACATGTTCTGTAAGCCGTGGTGAAGTATTTTGTGGCACAGCGCATAGAACTTGCTTTTCGGCAAGTTACTCTTGCAGAAGCAGAAACCACATTCCTGCATGAATGCGTTGAGTATACCACGTAACTCTTTCTCCAGGTTGCCGCCGGCCGTCAGGTTCATCGCCATGGCGCCGGCGTTCTGTGTGACAAAGCTCTGAAACGGATCTTGATCGGGGCGCTCTTTTTCCCCACGACCGCCAGTTGCAGCGCCTGGGCGGGCACCGATACCATGAGTACCGCCAGCTGTACCAACAACAAGAGCTCCAGCAGGACGACCAGCAACACCGCCAGGACCACCAATAACTCCAAGAGGACCACCAGCAACTACACCGGCACCACCAGCAACTACACCAGCACCACCAGCAATGCCTGCAACAACCGCATCAGGACCACCAGGAGCTCCTTCAGGACCTCCAGCAGCTCCTTCAGGACCTCCAGTGACGCCTACGGCTCCATCAGGGCCACCAGCTTCTTCGGGAGGACCACCAGCAGAATCAGCAGCGGCTTCACCTGGACCACCAGCAGCTCCATCAGGACCACCAGTTCCGTCGGCAAGACTGCCAGCAGCTGGACCAGCGCCAGCGGCAGCTGCATCAGGACCACCAGCAGCTGGACCAGGGCCACCAGCAGCTGGACCAGGACCACCAGCAGCTGGGGCAGGACCAGCAGCAGCTGGAGCTGGAGCAGGAGCAGCAGCAGCTGGAGCTGGAGCAGCAGCAGCTGGAGCAGGAGCAGCAGCAGCTGGAGCAGGAGCAGCAGCAGCTGGAGCAGGAGCAGCAGCAGCTGGAGCAGGAGCAGCAGCAGCTGGAGCAGGAGCAGCAGCAGCTGGAGCTGGATCAGGAGCAGTAGCAGGTGGAGCTGGAGGAGGAGCAGCAGCAGCTGGAGCTGGAGCTGGAGCAGCAGCAGCTGGAGCAGGACCAGCAGCATCTGGAGCAGGACCAGCAGCAGCTGGAGCTGGAGCAGCAGCAGCTGGAGCTGGAGCTGGAGCAGCAGCAGCTGGAGCTGGAGCAGCAGCAGCTGGAGCAGGATCAGCAGCAGCAGGAGCAGGAGCAACGGGAGTTGGAGCAGTACCAGCAGTACTTGGATCAGGACCACCAGCAGCTGGAGCAGGACCAGCGGCAGCTGGATCAGGACCACCAGCAGCTGGAGCAGGACCAGCGGCAGTTGGATCAGGACCACCAGCAGCTGGATCAGGACCACCAGCAGCTGGAGCAGGACCAGCGGCAGCTGGAGCAGGACCATCAGCAGCTGGAGTAGGAGCAGCGGGTGTTGGAGCAGGACCACCAGCAGCTGGAGCAGGACCAGCAGCAGCTGGAGCAGGAGCAGCTTCATCTGGAGCAGGACCAGCAGCAGCCGGAGCAGGAGCAGCAGCAGCTGGAGCAGGACCAGCAGCAGCTGGAGCAGGAGCAGCTTCATCAGGAGCAGGACCAGCGGCAGCTGGAGCAGGAGCAGCTTCATCAGGAGCAGGACCAGCAGCAGCTGTATCAGGACTACCAGCAGCTGGAGCAGGACCACCAGCAGCAGGAGGTGCAGAAGCAGGAGGTGATGGTTCTGCGGTTGGAGGCGCTGTTACGCCCCTTTTCTCCATTTCTTTGCGTAGTTGACCATTCTCCTCCATGCACTTCTTATTTTTATTTTGCTCATCTAGCAACTGTCTTCTTAGAGCATCGATGAGTTTCTCATCATCGCGTGAATTTAAAGCATTAACAGCATTTGAGAGCTCCTGGTTCTGCAATTGCACATCGCTTATATCTTTCGCTAGCTTTATTGACTCCTGTAGATCCTTGCTTATGTTGGCCGTATCATGTGAATTTTTATCAATATCATTACCCAACGCATTGACTCGACTCGAGAGGGAATCCAGTTTGCTTATTGCTTGTTGACTGAGGCGCTGATTTTGCGACTTCGCCGCTTCTACATCCTGCATGGCTTGACCATATTTGTTTTCCATTTGCTTAAGCTTTGCGATCGCATCTGCGCACAATTCCTCTGCCATCTTGCGCATATCCTTCTCGAGTTTTTCCTTGTCAGCTAACGTTTGCTTGACAATTTTTTGCAGACGTTCTACCTCCGCACAGCACTCATCAGGACTCATCATCGAGGTAGCGTTTAGACCGGAAGGTTTGCGCTTGTCCATTTCTTTCTGGATCTCAGAAAGTGTGGCACTGGCGAAGAATGCCAAATCATCCAAGTAGTCGCCGCACGTTTGCGTCTCCGTGTCCTGCAAATTCTGGACTAAGTTTCCCTGCAGTTCGTCGATCACGCGCTGGAATAGGTGTTTGTGAAGGAAATGTGGTTACGCTCAAATAGTAAAAGAGGATTGAAGGAAAGTAGTTTGCCAAAAATTCTACACGAAACTGTTGTTTAAATGAAGTTTAAGAGTGCACATACATTAGCCACTGTTTTTAAACTTCGGGTTTTGTACTATGAACACCGAAGTGGAAATTGAATCGAGAAGATTTGAAAGCAAGCAAACTGGGCTGGGGACGCACCATAAGCTGTTTGTACTGACAGTCGTAGTCACTCAAAGCCACATCGCGACGCATCAATTCGTTGCGCAAACAGCCAATCTCCATCTGAAGGCACTCCACTTTTTGTGCTTCACATTTAGCGCGAATCAGGTCTTCCTTCATTTCCGCCAGCTGGCACTGTAAACGGACAGACGATAAAGCATTACTAGACGTAAAAATTGAAAGCGAATTCATTTATCTCAATACAAGTTCGTTGCACTACACAGCGAAGGCTGCAACATAATGTGTGTGTTCCTGTGAAGTTCTCTGAAGCTTTGCGCGTACGATGTAAGGCAATATTTACACACCTTCAGCATTTCGTCAGTGCACTTCGTCTTGTTCAAACAGTCCTCATAATAGTTCTGCATACAGCGCATTTCCTTTTCCATATCGCCAATGTACTTGCTTTGATTGTCCAGGTTACTGGTCAGGCTGTCCGACATATGGTCAGCCTCCTTGGCCTTCTTCTGCAATTCCAAGACTTTCTTCTGCAGTTTATCGAACGTTTTGCACTTTTCACGCAGCGTATTGCGCTCTTTAATGATTGCCTTTAGATTTTGTGCATCCTGGTCAGATATTTGGCGATTGTCTCCTTGCGCTCTAAGCGTGTCGTCCTCCATTTTGCGTAATAAGGACACCTCCTTGCGCAACATATTGACCTGATTCTGTAAGTAGGCAATGTCGGTGCTCGTTTCCGGCTCCAATTTAATCGAGTCTATGGTGGCGCGCAATGACAGCTTCTCCAACAAACGCTTCAAGTAAGCGTTCTCGGCTTGAACCACCTCGTACGCGCGGTTCATATCCTCCATCTTATTGTAAATCTGTAACAATTCGGTTTCCTCGGCTTTGCCGATCTTGTTGGCTGATGATAGTTGCTGTATTTTGTTGTAAAAGTCCTTGCTATGGTTTCTGTCGCACTTCTCATTCATGAGCGACTTTATCTTCTCATTCTCCAGATTGGCGGTTTTCAGGCGCTCATTGGACACGGCCAGCTGCTTTTCCAATTTTTTTTTCTGGACTAACACCAATTCCAGTTGGGACAAATGTTTGTTGGCGCATTGAATCACACTGTCTGCACTGACAATGCCTTTCGTGAGAAAACTCTACATTGACAAACAGAGATCTGAATGAATGACTTATTGCGATTCTTCTTACTCTACTTACGTCTCTGCCTTCGGTGCCCCATCCACCAGATCCAGCCCCGTAACCACCGCCAGGTGCACCCCCATGTCCAGTCGCAGCTCCATAACCAGCCGCAGTTCCATAACCAGCAGCAGCCCCACCACCGGGTCCAAAGCCACCACCAGCTCCAGACGCACCGCCAGGACCAAATTTACCACCTGGCCCAGCTGCACCGTCAGGCCCAAATGAACCACCAGGCCTAGACACACCGCCAGGACCATATTTACTACCAGCCCCAGCTGCACCACCAGGTCCAAAGCCACCGCCAGGACCAAATGAACCACCAGGCCCAGACACATCGCCAGGACCATATTTACCACCAGGCCCAGCTGCACCGTCAGGTCCAAATGAACCACCAGGCCTAGACACACCGCCAGGACCATATTTACTACCAGCCCCAGCTGCACCGTCAGGTCCAAAGCCACTGCCAGGCCCAGATACACCACCAGGACCAGACACACCGCCAGGACCAAATTTACCACCGGGCCCAGCTGCACCGTCAGGTCCAAAGCCACTGCCAGGCCCAGATACACCGCCAGGGCCAAATTTACCACCAGGCCCAGCTGCACCGTCAGTTCCAAAGGCACCACCAGGTCCAAATGCACCACCAGGGCCAGACACACCGCCAGGCCCAAATTTACCACCTGGCCCAGCTGCACTGTCAGGTCCAAATCCACCACCGCCAGCCCCAGTTCCACCACCAGGTCCAAAGCCACCAGCCCCAATTCCACCACCAGGTCCAAAGCCACCAGCTCCAGTTCCTCCACCAGGTCCAAAGCCACCACCGCCAGCACCAGTTCCACTACCAGGTCCAAAGCCACCAGCCCCAGTTCCGCCACCAGGTCCGAAGCCACCCGCCCCAGTTCCACCACCAGGTCCGAAGCCACCCGCCCCAGTTCCACCACCAGGTCCAAAGCCACCAGCCCCAGTTCCACCACCAGGTCCGAAGCCACCACCGCCAGCACCAGTTCCACTACCAGGTCCAAAGCCACCAGCCCCAGTTCCACCACCAGGTCCGAAGCCACCAGCCCCAGTTCCACCACCAGGTCCAAAGCCACCACCGCCAGCACCAGTTCCACTACCAGGTCCAAAGCCACCAGCCTCAGTTCCACCACCAGGTCCGAAGCCACCAGCCCCAGTTCCACCACCAGGTCCAAAGCCACCACCGCCAGCACCAGTTCCACTACCAGGTCCAAAGCCACCAGCCCCAGTTCCACCACCAGGTCCAAAGCCACCAGCCCCAGTTCCACCACCAGCTCCAGCACCACCAGGTCCAAAACCACCACCAGGGCCAGCAGCACCACCAGGTCCAGCACCACCAGGTCCAGCACCACCAGGCCCAGCTCCACCACCAGGTCCAAAGCCACCACCAGGCCCAGCCCCACCACCAGGTCCAAAGCCACCACCAGGGCCTGCAGCACCACCAGGTCCAGCACCACCAGGTCCAGAACCCCCAGGTCCAGCACCACCAGGTCCAGCACCACCAGGTCCAGCACCACCAGGTCCAGCACCACCAGGTCCAAAACCACCAGGTCCAACACCACCAGGTCCAAAGCCACCACCAGGCCCAGCCCCACCACCAGGTCCAAAGCCACCACCAGGGCCTGCAGCACCACCAGGTCCAGCACCACCAGGTCCAGAACCCCCAGGTCCAGCACCACCAGGTCCAGCACCACCAGGTCCAGCACCACCAGGTCCAGCACCACCAGGTCCAGAACCCCCAGGTCCAGCACCACCAGGTCCAGCACCACCAGGTCCAGCACCACCAGGTCCAGCACCACCAGGTCCAAAACCACCAGGTCCAACACCACCAGGTCCAAAGCCACCACCAGGCCCAGCTCCACCACCAGGTCCAAAGCCACCACCAGGTCCAGACCCACCACCAGGTCCAAAGCCACCACCAGGGCCAGCAGCACCACCAGGTCCAGCACCACCAGGTCCAGCACCACCAGGTCCAAAACCACCAGATCCAGCACCACCAGGTCCAACACCACCAGGTCCAAAACCACCACCAGGCCCAGTCCCACCACCAGGACCAAAGCCACTACCAGGCCCAGCCATACCACCAGGACCAGTACCACCAGGTCCAGCACCGCTGGGTCCAGCACCACCAGGTCCGAAGCCACCACCAGGGCCAGCAGCACCAGGCCCAGCCATACCACCAGGTCCAGCACCACCAGGTCCAGCACCACCAGGTCCAGCACCACCAGGTCCAGCACCACCAGGCCCAGCTCCACCACCAGGTCCAAAGCCACCAGGTCCAGCACTACCAGGTCCAGCACCACCAGGTCCAGCACCACCAGGTCCAGCACCACCAGGCCCAACTCCACCACCAGGTCCAAAGCCACCACCAGGACCAAAGCCACCACCAGCCCCACCACCAGGTCCAAAGCCACCGCCGCCCGGCCCAGTACCACCACCAGGTCCAAAGCCACCACCAGGCCCAGCCCCACCACCAGGTCCAAAGCCTTCACCAGGCCCAGTCCCACCGCCCCTACCACCAGGCCCACCACCAGGCCCATAGCCACCTCCAGGCCCAGCAGCACCACCAGGACCATATCCATCGCCAGGCCCGAAACCACCACCAGGACCGTATCCACCACCAGGCCCAGCCGCACCACCAGGACCATAACGACCACCATCACCAGGCCCAGCCCCAGCACCAGGACCATACCCACCACCGGGCCCAGCCGCACCGCCTGGACCACTAGTAGGCCCACGTGGGAAACGACCGCTTGTACCCGGGACGGAGCCATCGTCTCCACCCTCTGAAGGATAGCCAGGCCGTAATCCAGTAATCTGAAATGTTGCATAAAAAACATGAAAGTTCATAATTAGATTTTAACATGATTTCTTTAGTCCAAATTAACGTTTTTCAATTTCCTATAACTATGTAGAAACTTCGTTCGTGTAAGGCTGAATAATTTTGCCTAGCATAGTCTCGAAGTTGGGCTGTCAAGATATGCCTGTATGTAGACTTTCGCAAGTAAGTCTTCTTTTTGTGTGGTAGGATCTTAATAACATCGCAATGTTTTCGAGCTCCAGAGCGCCAAACAATTTCAATCGGATGTGTGCTGACGCCTACAGGACGGTCTGATCAACTCACTCATACAGAAAGATTTACATCTTCGAGTTCGAAAAAAGTGGAACCGCAGGAGACCGCACGGAGACAGGTGTTTTGTTCAGTTTTTCGCTGTTAAGTACAAATCTATTCAGAGCCGAAAAATTGTTGAATGGGCTTTGATCTTTGACCAAAACACCTCAACCAATGGCTTAGCATTAGTAGAAATGCTAACGATTTTAGACCTTCAGTGCTAACCACAGATAATCGATCTTCGTTGGAACGATCATATTTTTGGCGTGTCGACAGAAGCAGCCAAGTGCCTCGGCTTCCTAAAGCGGTGAAAAAAATATTTCACTCCGTCCGATCTCTGCATTATTTACACCACCTATATTCGACCCAAAATGGAGTTTAACTCGCACTTATGGGCGAGGGCTTCAAAAACCCATTTGGAGCACCTGGACCGGGTGCAAAACCGTGCGATTAAGCTTACATGGGACAGTAGGGCATCTAGCTCTATTCACTCCTTGGAACATTGTCGAAACGTGGCATGTGTGGTGTTATTTACCGATACTTTTTCGGTAATTGCTCAGTGGAGATGAGCAGCTTGCTGCCATCACTCCGGGTATTCCTCCGGGCAACTCCACGTTGCGACGATATTCCAGCGGACTACGCACTACAGCGAAAGCTAGTTTCTGACCCGCACTGCGCGATTGTGGAATGGTCTCCCTACAGATATATTCCCCACTTATGGACCTGATGGGTTCAAGCAAAGACAATTAAAGTATAAGATGTCTTACGTTCATACAAATCAGTGGCGCTTCAAAAATTTGTCGTGGCTTTTTCAATAAAGCCACGTGAGAGTGGGTTTTACAGCAGCGCCACATCCGGAGAGCAACGATGAAGCCACGCAAGCAACTCTCTCTGCGCAACGATGAAGCCACGCAAGCAACTCTCTCTGCTTGCAGTCGGCAGAGATATGAATATGCGTGTGATCTCTATGTGCTCTTGTGTTGATTTTTTGGTGGTTGATTGTTTTAATCAGTAGCGCACACGGGACGGGAGCGTTTGGGATTCAAACCCCCTCAAATACAAAAATTAGTAGTGAAATATCCCTCCAAAAAGAAGTCCTGCCTGCGCCACTGACTTCAACGCATGTAAAGTGAGCGCACACAATTTTGCTTTTGCTTGACAGTGATCAAAGCCGTTGTGCTTTGTGTGAGCAAAACAAAGAGCTTTAATATTATTACGCTCACACTGTACCGACGCTTGCTTGCTCTCGATAATGAAAATTTTGCAAATTCGAGCTCGCCCTATGCCATTCGGTTGTATGGCCGTAAGACATCTTATTGTTTAATTGTCTTTGGTTGAAGGCAAGAGTTCATAAATTCTTCACCCAACATCCTTGTTCCTAACCTATATATCCTTCCTGAACCAGCGCAATGCCTCGCATTTTAGTAAAAAAAAATCAAATCGGATTCGAAATACGCCCTAATACGCACCGGCGTATTGCAAGTCACCAGATCCGATAGAAATCTCGATTGCAGAGTCTCGTCCATAGCCCACGAGCGATCGTCTATCGACGAGTCGTAGCTCTTCAGCTTGACACAGGCTTTACGGCATTCGAACTGTACCGACTCGTTCATGAACGGCACATAGAAGAACTCCTTTTGCGTGGAGAATGCCATCTTGAGAGTGTTGGGCTCGTTCGGATTTTAGCTCTCTTGTTGTAGTACTTGAATTACTGTTGGTATGGAAATTATTTATGAAGCCGAGAATGACCGCTGTCCGTTGTTGTTTGTTGCTGTATTATTTTTCTTAAACTAATCAATGTTCTCAGATCGTTGTTGTTGTTGTTGTTGTTGTTGCAGCATTTGTTGTTGTTTGTCGTTGAATCCTGCGAGATTGTTGCAATTAAAATAAAATCTTGAAAAACTTGAAATTTTTTTGTTGCAATGAGTTTTTTTTTTGAACGAAATTCTAAATGAAAAATGCTTTCGCCTGAGTTTTCCTATTTTTTCCAAGAAATATTTGTACTAACTGATTTTACAGAAGCTACTAGGATTGGGATTTCTGTTTCCCAAAAAAATCAAACCAAAATCACCAGCCTTGGCACACAGTGTGCGTGCCAATAGTTGTTTTGGTTGTTTGTTCGATGTTTGGTTTTGCGTTCGACTGGGAAACTCCACAAGATATGCAGATACATATACAATATTATGTACATTTGTGCATTTTGCAAATATGAACCGGATTTGTTAATGTTTATGTAATAGCTGTTGATAAATTTAAAAACGCGTAATACCCGAGTATCCAAACGACAATTTAGAAAACCATTTGAAACGCCAAAATGAAAAATTCTTGCTGCTCCCGGAATGGTCGGTTGATTTTTCCGTTAAAAAATCTAATTATAAAAATAACACGACCGACTACTACGAGATCGAGGCAAAAAGTGAAGCCAACGAGTTTCAACCAACGAGTAGAAAGCCTGACACTGCTGACACCATGGTACATGACTGACACATAATGCCAATTACACCGACAGTTTCTTATACGATTTGACAATATATGATTTATATAATTTGATTAAGACGAATGTGCATAAAAGGATATGTGGATTTAGCAGTCATTCCAAGAACCAATTCTCTCTCACCTTTAACTCATAGTAAAATAAACCAACCGAGTGAATTCAAAATTGATTTTATTAAAGAGTGAAAATTTGCACTGGGTTCTCGAATAAGAAAAAAACAAAACAAAAATTCAATTGTATGGTATCCGTCTTTGTAGTTATACGAGTATATTCATGTATGCATAACATTTATTTCTCATAGGCCCTTTTCAGGTATAATTATTTCAAGTATAAGAAGACATTTAAAAAAACAATTTGAAATAAATGGTTGTCGAAATAAGAGTGCTGCCTCTAGTTGGATCACTTGGTTTATTTTACTATGCTTTAACTCGGCTGTCAAAACTCAAATCCATGTTTTTTCAAAACATTCAGCAATGTCATTCAACACGATTCAACAAAGTTATACGTTTATACTATACTTTACATTTTTGTCATAAGTACAAAATTTAGTAAGTAAAACTCTCTACTATACACAGCAGTATGTATAGTTTCATATTTACACTTTTTTATAAATACTTCAACTAATCTAGGCCTTGTACACGCTGTATCGCGCGCACTTCATCGCTCGCGTTGATGTGCGCAAAGCCGCATGGCTGCATGGTCATGCTCGCGGTGCCCGAGCTGATTGTACGTAGCGCGCCCGAATAGCCAGCTAACTCCGCCAATGGCGCGTTCACTAAAATTAACTGTCAACAAAATAGTTAAAGCTCATCCAATTGCATAATTTTGTGCCACCAACCTTGTTATCTCCTTTGGTCAGCACTTCATTGATGGCGGCACGTCGCCGAGCCAAATCAGCCAATACGCCCGATAAACGTTCTGATGGTACCACAATCTGCAGCGCCATTATGGGTTCCAGCAACCGAGTGCCAGTACTTGTTAAGATCTATGCAAATCCAACACACAAAGTAATTTCGATTAATGTAATTGTTTTTTTTCTTACCTTCTGCACGCATTGTGCCGCTGCTGCCATTACAAATTAATCGAATAAGGCATTCAAGTTGGCAGCACTCTCACCGGATTTGTCCAGACTGCAGCAATAACCAGGTTTCAAAGCAAGAGTTTTAAAACATCTGCACACTGTACCTGAAGATATCCGGTTGTTCGCGCAGCAGCTCCTTTGTGATAGCCACACTTTGCTGCCTGCAATCTCCTTTTCCACTGTCAGGTTGCTCATGAACGGATTTTCAATTGTCTCCTTATAGGCAATTTGCAGAGGACCCAGATCCACATCGATCTTGTATTCGGTGAGAATGCGAAACTTCACGATGTCCATATGCAGTTCGCCCATTCCTTAGAAAGCACAATGATGTGGTTTATTAGAAAACGAAATGCCAAGTCTGCTATTGTTACACACCGCCCAGAACTGTTTGACCCGTCATATCATCATAGCTTACACGTAGACTGGGATCCTCGCGCTGCAGCTGCTGAAGTGCGGCTTCCATGGCATTTTGTGTGGCCAAACTAGGCGGTTCGATGGAGCAAAAGTATACAGCATCGGGAATCTGCGGTTCGGAGGCAAATATCTCATTCACTAGCGTGCTGTCCGCATCATCGCCGGGCTCAACACACAATTTATTAAACAAAAAATTTACTCAGTTACAGAATAGTGCAATACATTTGATTTGAATTGAAAATTCTTGGACCAGTCGTAATGGACTCAATAATTCATTTGAACAAACTTTTACTTTGACCAGCTTCGCTCCTTAGAGTGCACATACAATAGCCACTATTTTTAAACTTTTGGGTCTTGTACTATGAATACCGAAGTGGAGTTTGAATCGAGAAGAGATGAAAGCAAGCAAACACCCAATTATAACAATTGGCGAAGGGAACGCTAGCTGGAGGGACTCACCATTAGCTGTTTGTACTGACAGTCGTAGTCACTCAAAGCCACATCGCGACGCATCAATTCGTTGCGCAAACAGCCAATCTCCATCTGAAGGCACTCCACTTTTTGTGCTTCGCATTTGGCGCGAATCAGGTCTTCCTTCATTTCCGCCAGCTGGCACTGTAAACGGACAGACGATAAAGCATTACTATACGTAAAAAGTGAAAGCGAAATCATTTATCTCAATACATCCGACCCAAAATGGAGTTTAAGTCGCACCTCTGGGCGGGGGCTTTAAAAACCCATTTGGAGCTCCTCGATCGGGTGCAAAACCGTGCGATTAAATTTATAGGGGACAGTAGGGCATCCAGCTCTATTGACTCCTTGGAGCATCGTCGAAACGTGGCATGTGTGGTGCTATTTTACCGATACTTTTTCGGTAATTGCTCAGTGGAGATGAGCAGCTTGATGCCATCACTCCGGGTATTCTCCCGGGCAACCCGTTTGAACACTGGCGCCCATGCATTCCACGTCGAAACGATGTTCCAGCGCACTACGCACTACAGAGAAAGTTCGTTTCTGACCCGTACAGCGCGATTGTGGAATGGTCTCCCTGCGGATATTTTCCCCAGCACTTATGATCTTGATGGGTTCAAGGCAAGAGTCCATAACCACTTCACTCATAACCCTATCTCCTAACCTTTATATCCATCCTGAACCAACGCAATGCCTGCGCGTTTGTTCGTTTAAAAAAAAAAAAAAAAAATACAAGTTCGTTGTACTACACAGCGAAGGCTGCAACATAATGTGTGTGTTCCTGTGAAGTTCTCTGAAGTCTTGAGCGTACGATGTAAGGCAATATTTACGCACCTTTAGTATTTCGTCACTGAATTTCGTTTTACTCAACTGGTCCTCATAATAGTCCTGCATGCAGCGCATTTCCTTTTCCATATCGCCAATGTACTTGGTTTGATTGTCCAGGTTACTGGTCAGGCTGTCCGACATATGGTCAGCCTCCTTGGCCTTCTTCTGCAATTCCAAGACTTTCTTCTCCAGTTTATCGAACGTTTTGCACTTTTCACGCAGCGTATTGCGCTCTTTAATGATCGCCTTTAGATTCTGTGCATCCTGGTCAGATATTTGGCGATTGTCTCCTTTCGCTCTTAGCATATCGTCCTCCATTTTGCGCAATAAGGACACCTCCTTGCGCAACATATTGACCTGATTCTGTAAGTAGGCAATGTCGGTGCTCGTTTCCGGCTCCAGTTTAATCGAGTCCATGGTGGCGCGCAATGACAGCTTCTCCAACAAACGCTTCAAGTAAGCGTTCTCGGCTTGAACCACCTCGTACGCGCGGTTCATGTCCTCAACCTTATTGTAAATTTGTAACAATTCGGCCTCCTCGGCTTTACTGATCTTGTTGGCTGATGATAGTTGCTGTATTTTGTTGTAAAAGTCCTTGCTATGGCTGCTGTCGTACTTCTCATTCATGAGCGACTTTATCTTCTCATTCTCCAGATTGGCGGTTTTCAGGCGCTCATTGGACACCTCCAGCTGCTGTTCCAAATGTTTTTTCTGGGCTAACACCAACTCCAGTTGGCACAGATGTTTGTTGGCGCATTCAATCACACTGTCTGCACCGACAATGCCTTTCGTGAGAAAATCCTGCATTGACAAACAGAGATCTGAATGACTGAGTTATTGCGATTCTACTTACTCTACTTACGTCTCTGCCGTCGGTGCCAAGTCCGTCAGATGCAGCCCCATAACCAGCAGCAGCCCCACCACCGGGTCCAAAGCCACCACCGCCAGTCCCAGCTTTACCAGGGCCGAAACCACTACCAGGTCCACCACCAGGGCCGGATCCACCACCAGGCCCAGATCCACCACCAGGGCCGAAACCACTACCAGCCCCAGCTCCACCACCAGGGCCGGATCCACCACCAGGCCCAGATGCACCACCAGATCCAAAGCCACCACCAGGCCCACCCGCACCGCCTGGACCACTAGTAGGCCCACGTGGGAAACGATCTGCAATCTGAAATGTTGCATAAAAAACATGAAAAGTTCATAATTAGATTTTAACTTGATTTCGTTAGTCCGAATTAACGTTTTTTCAATTTCCTATAACTATGTAGAAACTTCGTTCGTGTAAGGCTGAATAATTTTGCCTAGCATAGTCTCAAAGTTGGGCTGTCAAGATATGCCTGTATGTAGATTTTCGCAAGTAAGTCTTGCTTTCGAGGTGGTAGGATCTTAATAACATCGCAATGTTTTCGAGCTCCAGAGCGCCAAACAATTTCAATCGGATGTGTGCTGACGCCTACAGGACGGTTTGATCAACTCACTCATACAGAAGGATCTTCGAGTTCGAAAAAAGTGGAACCGCACGGAGATCGGTTTATGGTTTTGTTCAGTTTTTCGCTGATAAGTACAAGTCTATTCAGAACCGAAAAATGGTTGAATGGGCTTTTTTTTTGGATATCGAAATCACCACAGAGGTGATATTGGATGGCAAGGAACTTAAACGAGCCCTTATACTGCCAGGTTATCTTTCAGATAGTCAGTGGGCTTTGATCTTTGACCAAAACACCTCCAACAATGGCTTAGCATTAGTAGAAATGCTAACGATTTTAGACCTTCAGTGCTAACCACAGCTAAGTAAAACATTAAATAACTCAGTACATCACAAAGCAAAACTTCAGCATCCGACTGACTCAAATCGGATTCGAAATACGCCCCGTTACGCACCGGCGTGTTGCAAGTCACCAGATCCGATAGAAATCTCGACTGCTGCGTATCGTCCATAGCCCACGCACGATCGTCTACCGACGAGTTGTAGCTCTTCAGCTTGACACAGGCTTTACGGCATTCGAACTGCACCGACTCGTTCATGAACGGCACATAGAAGAAATCCTTTTGTGTGGAGAATGCCATCTTGAGATTGTTGGGCTCCTTCGGATTTTACCTTTCCTGTTGTAATACTTGAATTACTGTTGGTCTGGAAATTATTTATGGTGCCGAGAATTCCCGCTGTCCGTTGTTGTTTGTTGTATTATTTTGTTTAACTAATTGGTGCTCTTGGACCGTTGCTGTTGTTGTTGTTGCAGCATTTGTTGTTGTTTGTCGTTGAATCCTGCGAGATTGTTGCAATTAAAATAAAATCTTGAAAAACTTGAAATTTTTGTTGCAATAAGTTTTTTTTTGAACGAAAATCTAAATGAAAAATGCTTTCGCCTGAGTTTTCCTATTTTTTCCAAGAAATATTTGTACTAACTGATTTTACAGAAGCTACTAGGATTGGGATTTCTGTTTCCCAAAAAAATCAAACCAAAATCACCAGCCTTGGCACACAGTGTGCCTGCCAATAGTTGTTTTGGTTGTTTGTTCGATGTCTGCTTTTGCGTTCGACTGGGAAACTCCACAAGATATGCAGATACATATACAATATTATGTACATATGTGCATTTTGCAAATATGAACCGGATTTGTTAATGTTGATGTAATAGCTGTTGATAAATTTAAAAACGCGTAATACCCGAGTATCCAAACGACAATTTAGAAAACCAAATTGAAACGCCAAAATGAAAAATTCTTGCTGCTCCCGGAATGGTCGGTTGAGGATTTTTCCGTTAAAAAAAATCTAATTATAAAAATAACACGACCGACTACTACGAGATCGAGGCAAAAAGTGAAGCCAACGAGTTTCAACCAACGAGTAGAAAGCCTGACACTGCTGACACCATGGTACATGACTGACACATAATGCCATAATCTTATACGATTTGACAATATATGATTATATAATTTGATTAAGACGAATGTGCATAAAAGGATATGTGGATTTAGCAGTCATTCCAAGAACCAATTCTCTCTCACCTTTAACTCATAGTAAAATAAACCAACCGAGTGAATTCAAAATTGATTTTATTAAAGAGTGAAAATTTGCACTGGGTTCTCGAATAAGAAAAAAACAAAACAAAAATGCAATTGTATGGTATCCGTCTTTGTAGTTATACGAGTATATTCATGTATGCATAACATTTATTTCTCATAGGCCCTTTTCAGGTATAATAATTTCAAGTAGTTTAATGGTAGAAGACATTTAAAAAAACAATTTGACATAAATGGTTGTCGAAATAAGAGTGCTGCCTCTAGTTGGATCACTTGGTTTATTTTACTATGCTTTAACTCGGCTGTCAAAACTCAAATCCATGTTTTTTCAAAACATTCAGCAATGTCATTCAACACGGTTCAACAAAGTTATACGTTTATACTATACTTTACATTTTTGTCATAAGTACAAAATTTAGTAAGTAAAACTCTCTACTATACACAGCAGTATGTATAGTTTCATATTTACACTTTTTTATAAATACTTCAACTAATCTAGGCCTTGTACACGCTGTATCGCGCGCACTTCATCGCTCGCGTTCATGTGCGCAAAGCCGCATGGCTGCATCGTCATGCTCGCGGTGCCCGAGCTGATTGTACGTAGCGCGCCCGAATAGCCAGCTAACTCCGCCAATGGCGCGTTCACTAAAATTAACTGTCAACAAAATAGTTAAAGCTCATCCAATTGCATAATTTTGTGCCACCAACCTTGTTCTTATCTCCTTTGGTCAGCACTTCATTGATGGCGGCACGTCGCCGAGCCAAATCAGCCAATACGCCCGATAAACGTTCTGATGGTACCACAATCTGCAGCGCCATTATGGGTTCCAGCAACCGAGTGCCAGTACTTGTTAAGATCTATGCAAATCCAACACACAAGTAATTTCGATTTATGTAATTGTTTTTTTTTCTCACCTTCTGCACGCATTGTGCCGCTGCTGCCATTACAAATGAATCGGCCGTGCCGCGGCCCACGACCACGCGATGCAGACGTATTTGTGTCTCTACTACCTGACCGCCCACACGCGGCCCTCTTTCCAGCGCTGAGAGAGCACCCTTGCGTATGACTTGCAGCAAACGTGGACGTAAGGAATTCAAGTTGGCAGCATTTTCACCGGATTTGTCCAGACTGCAGCAATAATCAGGTTTCAAAGCAAGAGTTTTAAAACATCTGCACACTGTACCTGAAGATATCCGGTTGTTCGCGCAGCAGCTCCATTGTGATAGCCACACTTTGTTTGCTGCCTGCAATCTCCTTTTCCACTGTCAGGTTGCTCATGAACGGATTTTCAATTGTCTCCTTATAGGCAATTTGCAGAGGACCCAGATCCACATCGATCTTGTATTCGGTGAGGATGCGAGACTTCACGATGTCCATATGCAGTTCGCCCATTCCTTAGAAAGCAAAATGATGTGGTTTATTAGAAATCGAAATGCCATGGCTGCTATTGATACACACCGCCCAGAACTGTTTGACCCGTCATCTCATCATAGCTTACACGTAGACTGGGATCCTCGCGCTGCAGCTGCCTAAGTGCGGCCTCCATGGCATTTTGTGTGGCCAGACTAGGCGGTTCGATGGAGCAAAAGTATACAGCGTCGGGAATTTGCGGTTCGGAGGCAAATATCTCATGCACTAGCGTGCTGTCCGCATCATCGCCGGACTCAACGTTCGATTCTGTTGTTTTCCCCATAGACTTTTTTAAACGTTTCTGCGCATGTTTCAGCGTTGTCGCGTTGACAGTTAGCAAATCGCCAGTCACTGTATGCTGCACGTATTAAACCTGTAATTGATGTAACAGGAAAACGCAAATATCAACAGCAACGAACCTTCAAGCCAGCACAAATGGCCACATCGCCCGCCGGCACGCTGCAAATTTCTCTGTACTCGTCCGCCAGCGGCTCGTACATCTTGCTGACCACTTCGCCAGTATTGCGTGTGGTTACCAGTCGCATACCCTTTTTCAGGACCCCGCGAAATACACGCGCCAGCGTTAGCGAACCGCGTTGTTTGTCGTGCACGATTTTAAACACCTTACCTACAAAATCGTCGCTGCAGCGCAAGGAGGAATTCGAAATGAATGTACAAAATTTCACCATAGTGTAGCCGGCTGTTTACCCAAAACAATCGTAGAGCTGATTTCGTTCATGTGGTGCCGGCAGAAATGCGATGACTGCATCCATCAACCGCTGCACACCAATGTTTTTATACGCAGATCCCAGCAATACGGGTACCACTTTCCGCTGGCCGGTGGCGCGTCGCAATGCGCGATTGAGTAGCTCATTGTCGATCTGCTCAAAGCCCTCATTGCTGATGACCGCATCAGCCAGCTCGTCATCGATTCCTGAGAGCTGGTCAATAAGATCTGCGCGTTTATCTTGCAGCTTCGTCGAATTTAAACCCGTCTCATCCAGTTGCTGCGCCAGATATTCACGCCCCAAAGTGCCGGCATTCCAACTGAGTTGCTGCAGTGTCATAACATCTAGAATACCTTTAAAAAATCCGTCTTTTAATTAGTTGACGATCCGTTAAATTATTTCCGGGCCACACTTAAATTTCCTTTGGCATCTTTCACAGGAAATTGTAGAGGAATAGGTTTTACTTCCAATTTCCGCTGCAAATCCGCAATGCATTTCTCATAGTCTGCATCGGGGCGGTCCATTTTATTGAGAAACACCAATTTGGGCAATCGATGTCTTTCTGCTTGCTCCCACACAGTCATGGTTTGCGCCTCCACGCCGGCAGTGCCATCAAGAATCACCACAACACCATCCACCGCGTGCAGCGACTGCTCCACCTCCATGGTAAAATCGATATGGCCCGGCGTATCCAGTAAGTTGATTCTACAATCGACAAAAAATCATGAAATTCACGAGTGCAACTACACGGCATCTGCTTCACCTACTTGTGGCCGCGCCATTGAAACGTTACCGCCGAACTGCAAATGGTTATGCCGCGTTCTCGCTCCTGGCTCAAATAGTCGGTCACCGTGTTGCCACGATGCACCTCACCCAACGAGCGTGTTTTACCGGCATAGAAAAGCATACGCTCGGTAGTTGTGGTTTTGCCTGCCCAAATTTGCGCATAATAGAATTCAAAAAATGTTATTCAATGGCTGAAAGCTTGCAGCAGCTTACCGGCATCGATGTGCGCCAATATGCCAATGTTCCTGAGATTAGCGCCACTGTAGAAACGATGCGGTTGCAAGCGAACGTCGCCACGACGCAGCTGCCACAAACTCCTTATTAACGTCATTTATTAAACACAAAATTTTTGTATTTTCGCGAAACAAGAAAACAAATCGACATGAATGCGAAATGAAAGTCGACCAAAATGCTACTATCATCTGTTTAGCAGCTGATTCAAGGCCGCTTCCAAGGCCATGGATGCAGCAGCTGGCATGCGTTGCCAGTTTTTGCACACTTGTTTAACTTCAATGATTTCTTGCAAGCTTTTAATTGCCACTGTCCATTCTGGAAAAATATTTTAAAAATTATTAAAAATTAAATAATCCCCAGCAATAATAATAATAATAAACTTGTAAATTATAAGATTAGCTTTAGTTGGCCTGTGTTACCGATGAAGTTTCGTAACGTCATGAGGGGGTAAAATCATGGTCTGTAAAAATGTAAATTTTTATAGATAAGAGGTAATTTATGCAGAGCAGGACACAAGCGCAGAATGTGCTTTATGTGCTCCCCAAAATAAGTAAAAAGACTTTTAATTATAGAATGTTTTGCAAGAATAAATCCTAACTTCAAAAATACTATATCGAAAGAATTCATGGAACAAGTGCAGAATAGCGTACCCTCGTGAAAAAAAAAAAAAAAATTTGGCTGTATAGAGCTTGGTTTCGTGAATGTAACAAACTAAAAATCAAAAAAACTCATTCAATTTTCAATCGATTTATATAATATGGGTATCAAACGAAAGATCTTTTTCATACCTTTATTTTGGTGTACCACATTATATACTTTATATGTACGAGTAAAAAATTATAAGCAAAAAATTATTTTTTTTTTATAAAATTTACAAAACCCGATTTTTTTCTCGAATAATCTCGTTATTAAGGTACAAAAAAATTTACACTATATTATAGCGTGCAGAATTCTCTTTTCAATGAAATATAAAAAGATACAGTTTTGTTTTCTTTCAATGCGTATTTTAATTAAATATCGCGCCTAAGCAAAGAATTTCTGCATTCAAGTACCTTTTGTGTGGCCGGCCTTCGGCCGGGGCGCTTGAAAAATAACCCTCATGGGAGTCACCACCACATCAGGCAACAGTCAGGTGTGCGCAGTATTTTTTGTTCAAATTCATAGTTCCAAGCCATAGTTTTTTTGGCAATAAGTTTTTCCCAGGTGGCCGGCCTTCGGCCGGGCGCTTTTCGATTTATTTTCGGTCAATCTATCTAAAAACATCATCAAATGGCGCCGCTACGGAAACCGTAGAATCCCCTTGCAGGCACATTCTTTTAACTCAATATAAATTTAAATATAAAACCAAAAAAGTTCAAATGTTCTATATTTCATTGTAAAGGGAATTCCGTAGAGAATATATGGTAACAAATTTATTATATCTTTATTTTGGTTTTTTCGAGAAAAAAATCGGGTTTTGTAAATTTTATAAAAAAAAATAATTTTTTGCTTATAATTTTTTACTCGTACATATAAAGTATATAGTGTGGTACACCAAAATAAAGGTATGGTATGGTATGGTAAAGGTAAAAAGACCTTTCGTTTGATACCCATATCATATAAATCGATTGAAAATTGAATGAGTTATTTTGATAAAAGTTTTGAACTTTGACCCCGTGCCACGCCTTTGGTAGGCGTTTCCCCAGCAAAATTTTTAGTTTGTTAGACTCAGGAGCCAAGCTTCTTTGTATAAGCATACTTATTAATTTTTTTCACGAGGGTACGCTATTCTGCACTTAAGCCGAATTCATTTAATGTTCAGAGGCAAAAAGGTTTCGAAAAGTTATAATATTCTACTTATGATTTCTTTTTGGCAGACACACATTAATCACCTTTTAATAATATTTCACACTCCGTCAACATTTTTATTGAGTGGCAACTGTGTTCGTCAATTGTAGTGCACATTTTTCTTAGAAGCATTGCTGGCATTGCTTTGGGCGCGAGTGTGCCAAAATTTAAATTTGTTTTTTCTTTCAAGTTGCCAAAAATGTCCACTGCACGTCCAAAACGCAAGGCGGCTCTTAAGTCGGTTCCTATTATTGAAATTTTGGACTCCGATGAGGAACAGCAATCGCCAATCAAAAGAAAACGCACTAAATCGCTACCAGCTGACCGGTCCAAAACCTCCGCCATCGACCGGGCAGCACAAAGGGCAGTAGGCAGTGGGGCCAGCGTGTGAGTATATCTTAAGATAAATTACGCACATATGTATGAATATGAAGTGGTGCAAGTAAAAATCAAAACTAATTTCGAAATAGACAAAGGAAACGTTGGCCCACGAAGCAGCCGAAAGCTACAACCGCTACGGGAACTGGCGAGCAGGCCCAGTCTAGCGAGAAGAACCGCAACAAGCCGCGCGCCAAATCTACTGCCGACAAACAGGCAGACAATGAATCTGAAGCTCACGCAATGGGACAGCAGGCTGATTCTACCGCTGCAGCGCAAGATAATGTTCAAGCTGTTGAAAGCTTAGATGGGCAGTGTGTCTCGCAAAACGAGGAACGAAGAAGCACGGGCCGCAGTTCGTTTTGGGGTGAGCGCTACATACCTACCGATTGCCGGTAATTATTTATTTATGTATTTTCTAAAACATTCGTAGCCCGCCGCAAGGTTTGGAGTGTTCATGAGCTGCTGGCCGAAACAGCGCAGATAGAGCCGTCGGCTGCACGGAACATTGTCCAGCTGTTTGAGAATGAAAACACGATTCCCTTCATATGCCGCTATCGCCGTGATCTAATCGATCACATTACGCCGGAGCGACTGCGTGACATTAAAAATTCCTACACGGACATAGTAGGGTTGCGCAAGCGCGCTGAAACTATTGTCACACAGCTGGAGAAGGAGCAAGTCATAGACGAAGAAGTGCGCACGGAGTTGCTGTGTGCCAAATCTAATGAGGAGCTGGAATTTTTGGTGAGTGTGATTAAATTGCCGTGACGCTTAATTCAGTCAAGCGATTAAGTGAAGAATAACAAGAATATGAATGCTCTTCCTTCCTAAACGGGGGTTCAACTTGCATCGCAAACTTTGAACTCTTTCAAAACGCAAATGATTTGTTTAAGATCGTGGCCGATATTAACATTCCAGTATAAATACTGGCTTCGTAATATTCTTAACAGGCTCTTGGTAATTTATTATGGGTCGAAGGGATCTGGATCGAATTTTCCATAGCAATTGTCGCGCATCAAAAATCGAATTTTCATTAGTAGTATTCGGCCTTATGCTGAATATCGTCATTGTCTGAAAAAATGGCTGCTCTCGGTGTAAACAGTGAAGAGATTTGCAACTGAAATGTTGTACATATTTACAGTATGCTCCCTATAAGCCAGCCAGCAAAGGCTCCCTCGCTGAGCGTGCCAAAGCACTAGGTCTGGGTGTCTACGCCGATCGTTTGCTATACGGTGAGTTGCCACAAGTGCGACTGGAGTCAATTGTCGATCGCCAAAATGGTGACCTGGATAGCGTGGAGAAGGTGCAGCAGGGCATCTGTCACATCATATCGCACAACATCAGCAAGCACACCGGTGTACTCGAGGAACTGCGACGCTTGTAAGTCAAGAACAAATTTTTTCCAAGTGCGAACCACATTTAAAATAAACATATTGCAGGCAAAAAGTGCATCGAATATTGTTGAAGAGCAGCAAAAGCAAATCAGCCACTGCCGCAAAACCAGCAAATAACAAAAGCAGCAACAGCAATAGTAATCACAGCAACAAACAGGATGCCGCCAAGTATGAACACTACTTCGACTTTCAGGCGGACGTGCACCACCTCAAGCCGCATCAAGTGTTGGCCATTAATCGCGCGGAAAAGCAGAAATTTTTGACGGTCAAAATAATTGTGAACGATTATTTGAAGAGCGATGTAAAACGTTACACGCGCGAGCTGTTCCTCAACGAGGGCGCGCACTATGCGCTGCGCCAACAGATTTTCGAGCAGGCATTCGAAGAGTGTTATGCAAAGAAGTGTGCGTTTGCAAAATTATTAAGATTAATTAATTTCAATTTTGTTAAATTTACTATGTTTGCAGTGCAGCCGTTGATAACGCGCCAGCTGCGCAGCGATCTGAATGAGGCTGCCAAAAAGGCGGCCATCGATGTGTTTGCGCAAAATCTGACACAACTGTTGTTGCAGTCGCCGCTGAAGGGCGAACGAATATTGGGCATTGATCCTGGTTTTACAAACGGTTGCAAGCTGGCACTCATTTCCGAGACAGCCGACGTACTGGAGACGGGCGTTATATATCCGCACACACGTGGTTCGGATCCGCTCGAATGGGGCGAGCAGTTGGCAAAAATGCTGCTGCGGAACAAGTGCGTCTGTTGTGTTTAATTGATGTTGCTGCATATGCAGTCTTATTGGTTTATTTAAATATTTAGCTGCAAAATAATCGCCCTGGGTAATGGCACCGCTTGCCGTGAAACTGAATTCTGGCTCTCTAAACTGTTTGAGAAAGGCCTATTGGACCGCAACATGGTGCGCTATAGTATCGTTTCGGAGCAAGGTGCTTCGGTGTACTCTTGCAGCGAGCTGGCACGCAAGGAGTTCCCTCACATGGACATGAATGAGATCAGTGCAGGTGGGATATCAAGTGCTCAAAATGCTATCGGCATACTTGCACTCTTCTGCGCATGAATACTGATTTTACTGTTTAATCGATTATTAAATATACTATATCTTTATTGGCCTTTAGTGTCCATAGCACGTCGCCTGAATGACCCGCTCAGTGAGTATGTTAAAATCGAGCCACGGCACATTGGTGTCGGTATGTACCAGCACGACATCAATGAAAAGACGCTCACTGACGCTTTAAACGAGGTGGTCTCACAATGCGTCAGCTATGTGGGCGTGGATATCAATACGGCCAGTTTGAGCGTGTTGAAGTGAGGCAAAGCTTTTGCTACAGTTTTTCTATATCACTAACCATACCAACAAATACAAATTTTGTGTTGCTCTTTTCAAACTAAATCAGGCACATTGCAGGCCTCAGTGTTAAAAAAGCTGAAAAGATAATCGAGCATCGATCGCAACGTGGTTGCTTTCGTACGCGCAAACAGTTGCTGGATGTAAAATCGATTGGCGAAAAGACTTACGTACAGTGTGCCGGGTAATTTCGAATGCGCCTTAATCATTAAATCTATCAAATACGTGTAAATTTTTCATTTCTTGGCGCAGTTTCATACGCATTGAACCGCGCAGCGTTGGTGGCAAAATTGACAATCTATTGGACTGTACATGGGTGCATCCGGAGAGCTATACCGTGGCCAAAAAGTATGCATTTCACGGGCTCTTGCTTGCGTTAAGTGCTTGAAGTATTATTTACTGTTCTTATAGAATCATCAGCAAATGTAAGCTGCAACTAGAGCAAATAGGCACGCCGGATTTTATTGCCAAAATTAAGGCATACGCGGCAAGCTGCGACATGGCAGAGTTAGTTGCAGACTTTAAGCTTCCAAAAGAGCGAGTAAGTTAACGCTCATTATATAAACATGCATGCAAACTGCTGTTTTGACTGCCAACTAATATTGTCATTGATAGCTGGACATCGTATTCGTGGCGCTGCAACGTGAACTCTCCCAGGACTATCGCGCCGACTTCGCTAAAAGACCGCTTTTCAAGCAGGGCATAACTAGACTGACCGAGCTGTCACAGGGCGACGTCCTCACCGGTAAACTGATACTTGTGTATTTTTGCATGGCTTGGCACATCCTATTGTAAATTGTTTTAATAGGTGCTGTCAGCAATGTAACGCACTTTGGCGCGTTTGTGGACATTGGCGTTGAGTGCGATGGCCTCATACATATTAGCAAGATGCAGAATGCACACCTGAGTGTGGGCGATCGTGTGACCGTCTCCATACAGCAGGTCGATGTGTCGCGTAGACGCATTGGTCTGCGGCTGGAGCAAGCGATACTGGAGACAGACACCTCATTCACGTTTGCTTGAGGCGGCGAAACAAATAAGACACTTGATTCCATATTTTCTTTAAGCTAAAGACAACTCAGCAAACCAAACCCTTTCTTGGTTCAGTTGCGTATTACCAATAAAAATAAATAAAATCAAAAACAAATAGTAAACATAACTATTACTGTCGATCTATCCATTAGCATTTTAAGTCCATTGCACTTTACTAACGGTGAACGACTATGCCGACGACTATCTAAATCAATTAGTGGTATCTAATAATGCGTGATCGAGTTTGCTTCTCATTCATAGTTGTATTGTTTTATATGATTAGCTGCAGTCCTAAAACGTGCGTACGTGCTGCATCGATACGAGGATCTTGGTTTGTAACTTACGCGATTTTCCACCTGTGCCAACAATTTAAAATGCATTTAATTAATTTGTGGTTTATTTTGGAAGTATTTATTTCACATTTGTTACTTTAACATGTTTCTTTCGCTTGCGTTTGCTTTTTCAATTTGTTTGTCCTTTTATGTTCTGTGTATTATTAATGCGTATATATATCTAGTTTTATAATAGGCATATATATTGTATAGAATTTTGTATGCTTTCTGTTTATGTAAATGCCGTATAGTAAGTGTATTTATAATACATACAATGAATGAATATATTTAGGTATATAAGTTTTTGTTGCTATTTGCGCTCTTCTCGCATTTATCGGTATGTATATATGTGTGTGTATGTGATGCTTGACAATTTTATATGGAAAAATATCGACAATAATGCACAAATTATGCAACTGTTGCAACAGTGTGAAACGAGAACAAAGTTAAGTAAGTCAAAATAGAGCATAAACAGCACTTGCGCTTTGTTATTCTATATAAAGACGTTGCCTTTTGTTGTTGTGATTAATTGTTGCAATATTTATTTCATACAAATTGGACAAAGTAATACTCGCTTAGCAATAAAAAAAAATACAACTAGCGCTGCTCACTGCTTTCCTCTGGCGGTTAGCATAAATGTGGATACACATGTGATGTGGTTGCTATCGAAGGGCGCGGGGCACATGTGTGTACGTTTAGGTAAGTGTGTATACAAAATAAATCTCAGTTATAATAAATAACCCTACGATCGAGATGTGATGTTCGACTTTTTCGCTTTTTCCTTGCGCTGCCATATCGTACGTGGGTCGGCGCATTTAATTCGTTCGACACTTGTCCGTGTGCTCACCGATGCTTATTATTCATTTCTACTATAATGTTTGTTTTCCTTTTCTCGTTTATGTGTGTTGTTGTAATTTTCAAATCCTAACTACGTGGGCATTATGTTTACGTTTTACAAAATTATAAATCAGGACAAAACATTAGTCAGTACAAAAAAGGGGGAAGAAATTAAAATGTGAACAAAACAAAGATATGTGAAAGAAGTAACAAACAAATTCACAAGGTGAATTTAGCTATTGAAATTACAACGGGTACGTACAACAGTGACGACAACGCTTGGGCGTGCGTTAATTCAAACACGGACTGGCGAACATACATACATATGTGTGCATATGTCCGTACGCATATTGCATATGTATGTGTGTGTTTAGGTTATTAAATTCTATAGCAGAAATGCGACGCTGAACGCACAAGCACAAGCATACTTTTGGGCGCACCAAACACAATTCTCGAGATCTCACGCCCCCGACGACAATTCGTTGAAAATAGTAAAATCATTGTTTGTCTTTGTTGCTTTTTGTATATATGTACGTAGTTGGCGTTGTTTTCGCTTCTTAATATCATTTATAATGACAATCCTTTAAAGGTAATGTTTGCAAGGGGTTTTTGATTAAAAACTAACATCATATTTTAATGTAAACATGTATAAATAGCGTACGTAGCGTTTAGGCATGAGTGTGTTTAGCGTAAGAATACACATGTACCGAATATGTATGTATGTATGTATCGTATGTATGTATGTATATGATAACTAAATTTTCGTACGAATCGAATTTACGAAATTCACAACTGTTGACACTGCAGTCGTGTTGGTATGGTATTTTTGTATTTTGTTGGATTTGATGTGGATGATGTGTTATGAAGCGTCGCGCACGAGACGTGGCCTGCACTAGTTGTGACGGACAGTGGCTGTTACTGAGTGTTGTTGGATTTGCGTGTGCTGAGTAGTGAGTTTCAGTGCGATTTCGACAATCTATGAAATGAAAGATTTTTAGCTGCAAATTGAGAAGATAAAACAAACCAAATAAATAGTCCGCACGAGAAACATACATTTTCAAACTAAGCAATTTGGAAGGCAATTAAAAATCATGCTAACAATATGCAGTGCAAATAAACTTTTACTGCAGCTCTTTGATTCAAAAAAATAATGATAATGTGATTTTGAATTTGTGTATGCAATTTGTGATATGTTTGTTTTATGTACAAAGTGAAAAAAAGATTTCATTTCAAGAAACACAACTGAAATGTGTAAATTAATTCAGTTTATCAATTGATTTATTTGAACGAAAAGGTTTAATGAAAATAATAAAAAAAATGCCTTCGATTCTTTAAAAATCATTTAATCAATTTAAATTTAATGAATAAAATATTGTCTTTGGCATATTTTATTTAAAAAAAAGTGTTTCGTGAGTCATAGACAAATATTCAAATCTGAGTATAAAACTATTGATTTTTTTGTTTTATAAAAAGTAACTGTAGCAGCGACGCTTTTTCAGAAATTAAATTTTTAAACTTATTTCAGACTTCAATTACTATCAAATATTGATTAAACATAATTATTAAATATTTATTAAAGCTAATTATTAATTGTTAAGTATTTATTTAATATTTACATTAATTTATTATTAAATACAGTGAATAACTAACATAACTGTTAAAAGTAATGTAAAGGAATTAGGTGCGGCTACAACTTTAAGCTGAAGCCAACACACATTTGACTTTAAGTTGACACACATTAACTTCGCTTAGCATAATTTTTGTAGCATGTTTTTTAATTGTCGGTGTATTTAAATAGTAATTATGTTTCTATTCATAGGCAGTCGTATGAGCCAAACCCCAACAATTGCCATGCTTTGGGTCGCAGCAGCTTTTAGCAACCGCCCAAAAGTATGCCAGGCAATGCGTTAAATAATAGAAAACTGCCTAATTGTCGCCTTACACCACACTTACCAATGTGTCTTTACCATTTCAAGTAGGAATTCAATCAAATTGAATGCACTACGACAGATAAATTCTACATTGCTTCGCATTTTATTCGTACATTTCAGTATGCGTTTGTCTGTTTGTTTATTGTTTGCGCCAATCTCGTCAATGCAACACTTTTCATTTCTTTTTCTCTTTTTTTCTGCAATTAAAGGAACAAAACAACAAAAGAAAATTCATATCAGAAAACGAATATAGGAAAATGGAAAAACAAATCAAGCCAAGTGGAGAAATCGCAACGCAGGAAAACTAATGTCACAAGGCAAAAAGTGAAAGCAAATATCTATGCGTAGCTAGTGCAGCGGAGCAATGGTCACTGCGCCGCTCAATGATCGCAACAAATGCCAATAGTAGAGAACAAGCGCGCCAGCGAGTGCTGTCTGCTGCAAATAATACGAAAGATACCAACGAAAGAAAGCCGATGAGTCAGCCGATGACAAAGAAGCAGCAAATTATGTTTTGCACTCGTGACGGACGCCAAGGGCCAATGCAATCTAAGACTGGTGGCTGACGCCACGCATAGCACAGCACTAAAGTCAACAAACCGATTATTACCTGCTGTATGCACTACTTCTGTCTGTCTTGCGCGTTTGCTTTCGTTCATTCTGACAATGTTGCATTCTGTGGAAGGGGTGGAGGAGGGGTGCGAAGTTTGACAATCAACATTTGTCTATCGCTGTGTGCTTTGTATGTGTGTGTGTGTGTGCGTTTGAAATTTGCGAGTTTTATTTGCCCAAGTACATAGTTGCTTTTAGTGGGTAGAGGTGGAATTGGTGAATTTGGTGGTGGTGGTGGTGGCGGCGGAGTATGTTGTAGGTGGTGGAGTGAGGTGGCGTGGAGATTTAGTAGGCTTTGCAAAATAGCAGCGACCACCAGGCGCAGCCACACAACCATCTGCAATACAGTAAACAACAAGAACAATTTGCAAAACATAGAACCAATTTTATACGTTTCGTGGTAGATTTTTATTTGTTTGTTTGTTT
Organism: Melieria picta; assembly: GCA_964056695.1. Lineage (NCBI taxonomy): Eukaryota > Metazoa > Arthropoda > Insecta > Diptera > Ulidiidae > Melieria > Melieria picta. The sequence continues at coordinate 68,534,200 of OZ057398.1, forward strand.
ATTAAATATTTATTGTGTTTTCTATCAATTAGTATCGTTTGCTGCCTGGGTATGTACACACGTGTAGCGATATGCGGTTTACATGGCGCACAGAAAATGGGTTAGAGTATGTGTGGCAGAAGTGGGGAAACGGGCACCGAACTGAAAACAAACGCAATGAACAACAGAAAAATAAAAACAGTTAATTAATGTTTGATACAAATGTTTGGTTATGGATTTAACAGCAAAATGTGGAGATTTGCAACAAAAACTTAAAATTGTTAGTTAAATTTTGTAAATAAAACTAAAAAATAATGTTTTTACAATGCATACAACCACAATGTGTCGAAGAACAAACGGATGGCGACAGAACTGGGCTTTATTGCGATATCGATGTACAACACAAAGGACAATTCAAAAGGCATTGTGGGCCGGTCAGACAGACAGACATTCGCCGAATTCAACCTTAAATGGAACAATTGATAAACCGATTGCCAGACTGCGGCTGCATTATTTAACTGACGAAGCCATTACTGCAAACAACTCAAACCATCAACTTACAAATAACACTAAAAAATGCTTTGAATTTGAAAGAAAGAAATAAAATGTCAACTGCCTACATGAAACCATACAAATTGGACAATTAAACCATGCAAATTGCACATTAATTGAGACGAGGAGTCTGACCAAAACGGGGGAGTCAGCTACAGCTATAGGTATGCCGAGAGCTTTTCTTTGGAAACTTTGCTTTACCATTAGATGCTGAACCAACAGCCATCGAGTAAAAATTGTTTCCCTGGTATACTTAAAAAAAGAGATTCTGTTTGTTTCTGCTTTGTGAACATTTGGCGCTCAACTTGCAACGGTAATTACTGTTGAAAGTCCAGAGTTTAGTTCCATAATGTTAAATTCCAGATAATAAAGGGCATGCATTTAGGTTCAGAGTCAAATGTTTATGCCGCTTTTGCCATTTGTGCCCCCAACAAATTCTGCTTTCACTTCTTTTTACTTGCTGAAACTTACTTAGTGCAGCGTGTTGAATCTTACTACACTTTTTGATATGTTTCATTTCTTTAAGCTGAAGCTATATAACTAAAGTTTATTGGGCAAAGGAAAATCCGAAAAATATATCTTGAAAAAAAGTTCATGAAGGATACATGCTTTGCTTTCTTTCTATTATTATTACTACGCGATCGTTTAGTGGAATTAAAATGGAAATGTTGCTCAGTTTCTTTTGTCAAGCTGTTTGCCTCATCAATTTGTTTTTAATATTTTAAAAAATTCTCTTTTACCTCCGTACAACCTCACTCCGGAAACTGTTAATGCTTAATGATATTCCCTTTAAATGTTACTGCTAAAACGCCTTTTCTTTTGTTATTGTACATGAAAGCAACATTTGGCGGTTGCCAAATTAGTTTTTCGTGTATGTACTCTAAATAAAATGTTAGTGGTATTGCGTTTTTCTCTCTGGTTATCGTTTTGTATGCGTGTATGGCTAAAATCTAAACAATTTCATATTTGCAATACGATTTTTAAAGTTCAAGGTCGTCTTTCAAAACGCTCAAACTGCTTATTTACTTTTGTTTTACGTTTTCTAATTTATTTGCGTAGTTCTAGTTTTAATTAAAATCTGCAATTCATAATACGAATACGCTCAGTTTGACTAATGAACTCTTACATGACTATTTTCAGTGTTACTTATGTTTTCTGGCTACTTTCAATTGTTGTTTCTAATTGCTATTTTTGCTTTGCTTTGTTTTGCTTTGTTGTTTTATTATTATTAGTTGCTATTAGCTTATTTTTATGTTCTCGCTGGCGTCATATTGATGTATGCTTAACTTTCGTTTTTTCGGTTTGCGATTAACATTTCACTTAAATGCTAGAACAAAAATAAAGATAAAACACGTTAGGTTTTGCCGAAGCATTTCGTTTGCTTAATGCGCTGCTTACTTTAAGCTATTTTTGTTGCCACAGCAATCGCCAACTTCTCCCAACTTCACATCGAGCTTTCGCAGACTTTGTGGTATTTTCTCTCGACTAATGTAAATGGGCGTAAAACATAAGCGCTGCTGTGCCTGCAGACAGCTTGCGACTCGAAATGAAAAGCACACGATTGACGATTTAGGAATAAAATTCTAAGCAACGAACAAAAGTGGGAACCAAAGACTCCAAATATTACAAAAAATTTTCAATTAAATGTCTCAAAATTTATTTCGAAAACACGCAATCGAACACAGATAAATGCGTATAATGTTTTGAAGAATTGAAAGATAGCACCAATAGCATTGACTGTGCGAAAAACTAATAGTTCAAGTTACAGAGGAAGGGACTAGCGGATATGATGAACTATGACTGTGCGAACTTTACAAGCACCAGTTTTCACTGCACTTTATGCAAAAAGAAAACAATATTTTCAATATAATTAAAACTCTCGTTTAGGGCTTAACTGAAAGTAATACAACAAAGCACGCAAAAAGTAAGAAAATGCTTGATATATTCATAGCGAAAAGTTGTCAACAAATACTAAGGAAATTTGAAGCTATTTGAAAGTAAAATAATAAAAGAATATGCACGGAATTAAGGCAATGAAATCCAAAACTTTATGTATATGAGAGACGTGCTGAAAAAAATCAAACGTTTTGTTAGGAAATGTTAAAACCAGATCAGCTAAGCGCTTTAATGGAGTTTAGTAGATTAAGCAAATTGAAACAGCCCTGGGGACCAGTCAGACAGATAATTGTAACATAAGTGGACAAGAAAGGCAATCGATAAATCCAAGAACTTCATCTAGTGGCATAAAAGCAGCTGCATACTGCACGAAAAGCACCCACTATCAATTGCCATAGCATTGCCTTGTAATGTACAACAAACAAAACTCGCTAAATCAGAGGAAACTGCCATGGAATGTCCATAAACCAACACTTGAAACACGCTCGAGTACGACAGCAATTAAATAATAAAGAATGCCAATACGAAAATTATGTACAAAATAAAGCGAACACAAAAATCCTGCACTCCGACAACTGACAATTAGGAACACAAAACACAAACACAACGTTAAACCACACAAGCTGAGAAAACTCCCATTACACGTCAGCCAAGGTCTTGTTGTTGGTAACTGTACCTGTTTGCCGACTGCTGCTGTTGCTGCTGTGGATGTGGCGTTTGTTGCTGTGGCGGTTGTTGTTGCTGTAGCTGCGGTTGCGGCTGTGGCAACGATTGTTGCAGCTGCAGCTGTTGCTGCTGCTGCCGCACACCCACAACGGCAGCGCCCATTGGGAATGTGTCGGTTTCCTCGTTGTTCGCTAGTTGTTGTTGCTGTTGCAACTCCAACTGTTGTTGATCTGCTAGAAGTTTCGCACTTAGAATTGACACATATGCGCGATAGCGACGCAACTGCAAAAATTAAGCGAAAGTTGGTCAATAAGTGGATACAAAAAGAGTCCAAGTTAGGCTAGCGACAAGCGTATTCACCTCATACTGCAAGTAGCTCTCTTTCTCCTTGTAGTTTTGCTGTGGCAGTCCTTTGCTCGGAATGGGTCCTTTTTTGTGCTCGGCAAGTGCAACTTCAAGCTGGGCCAGCTGCTGTTCGTGCGACTCCAACTGCTCCTTCTAAAAGAAATCCAAGCAAAAATTTACTTAGCAACAGCATTGCGACAATCAGTCTGCGACACTGTACCATCAAAAATTTGGTATGTGTGCTTGGAAGCAATGGACGCTGAAAACGCTTTTGGCTGCCCACACCGCCCTCCAGCGGCGGCGCCGAGTATGCCGCGCACACGAAATTTATCGTCTCCACCCACGATTGCAGCTCTTTGGAATCACTGGTCTGGAATAGATATTCCGCCTGATCGGCGGTCTGCAACCGGAACACATGCTGCTTCTTGGTATAGTCGGTGGCCTTGGTGGCCAGTGCGTGATGTATTCGTATTGCATTGTGCAGATTATCAGACATCTGTGTGGAAAATAAATCGTATACGAAATATATAGGAAGTCATTCGCCAAGATGTGTGCGCGCATTTTTCATACTTGACTCTTGCGAAAGCCGTGCTCATCCTTGTGCAAAAACAAAACCAGATCACGCAGCGTACAGTAGAACATCTTCCAAGAACGCTTGCCGAATGGCGCTGCAAATACAACAAGAGTCAACATTCGGCCAGCAATACCAAACACTGGTAAAACCTTAGCACGCACTTTTCTTGTAATTGGAATCGTAGCAGCATTTTCGCATCACATAGCCCTTTTTGTATTCGATGGCGGTCGACGATTCGGGTATGTCGAGGAAAGGATTCTGCCCGACTTGCGTGCTCGGCCCAATGCCACCGATGTTATTATCCGTGCGTTGTTTTTGTAGCTCAGCGGCATCATCGTCCCTTGAAGGGGGAAACAAGATTATTACCATTTATTTTGTATGTTCATCACTCCCCACTCGTTATTCCCAGCATAAGCACAAATAGCTAGACTATTCCCTATCAAATCGACTTACAGCGCCCACTCCAGCGGTTGCGTCTTGATCGCCTGATACAAATACTTAAGCACGTCTTTAGGGAAGTTTTCGCCGTCATTTAGCTCGGCCAAGTTCTCCACAAACTCGGCGCACGTCATCTTCCGTCCGATATTCTGCCCGTGCAGATCCGTGTTCAGCAGCATAATCGCACAGGTCAGCGTATGTACAGCATCTAAAAGACATTTTTGCGATTACAGACACGCAACTTGACCGAAACTCGTGCTGTCCAACCTTGAGAGTTGAAGGAGCCTGGATTGCAGTCCAGGAAGCGTTTGGAGAAGTGCACCAGCACACGTTCCCGCTCCTGCGTCTCACCGGACAGCGAGAATTGCTGCAGAAATTCGCGCAGCGATTGATCTAGAGTCTTTTTATCGAAACTGAAATACTTTAGGTATTCGTCGGCGACAGCGCGACTAAAGTCGTTACTGGAACATGCAAGTAAGGAAAACTGTTAGCAGCATAGATTGAATGCGATAACCTAGTTGCAGCGAGTTTGCGTGTTTGAGGTTCGCTGAAACCCCACTTACACGGCATACTCTAAGGCCAACTGCAATTGGTACTAACTTTTTACTGAGGTGTCGTGACACGTCGCTCTTCTTGAAACCATCCAGCGAGTACAGTCTTTTGGCCAGCCGAATTGCTGACGGCATATCAACGGCCTTTGGTGAGTAGTGATAGGAGTGCAGCGACTCGACGTCGCTGCCATCGTCCGATACGGGCGGCGACGAGTCGCGCGCACTGTCGCCGCTGCCCGCAGCCAGCACCGTGTTGGCCGGCTCCTCGGTCAGCGTGGCCAGCTCGTCTTCCGAGTCCTTTAGCTCGGAGTAGGCTGACCGCGGAGAGGCACTGTTGCTGTTGTCGATGCCGCGCACCTGTATAACCAATTTGTGTTGATGCTGCTGCTGCTCGGCTTGCTGTTGTTGTTTCATCTGCTGTTGGCGCTGTGCCGCGGCATCCGACACCAGAATCGTCGAGTCCGAGTCACTGGGGTCGCTAAGTACCATACCGCCTACAAGATCGCGAGAACTGAGTAAGTTATCATCGTCCTGGTAGTCGGGACTAGAAATATTGGAAATGGCCTCGGAGACGCTCTGGTCACCGCCGACCACTCCACTAGCACTACCGCCATTACCACCACCACTAGTAGGACATTGTAACAAACCCATTGCGATCGCCGTTGCCGTGGTGCCGGTGCCGCTGGTCGTCATTGTCTGGCCATTCGCATTGTTGGCCAACTGCTGTTGGTGCAGTTGCTGCTGCTGATAATGGCCGTTGTTGCTCAGCGCATAGGCACCGCCAATGCCCAGGGCGCCCTTCGAGCCAGACGACGACATCACCGAGCTGGACACGGACGTGGGCGAGGCGGGACTACCGGCCGAATGTTGTGGCGACGAGCTTATCGAGCTCGAGTGTGAATGCGAGTGCGAGTGGGAATGCGAGTGTGAATGCGGCGATGAATTGTGGCCATAATGAGTGGAATACTGTTGCTGCTGTTGCAGTTGATGTGGCGCCAGTGGCGCGTTGTACGTCCACACGATGCGTTCGCGACTGGAGCCCTGCACGGTCAAGAATAAGATGACAGAAGGGAAGCAAATTTGTAAAGTACAACAAATAAATGAATATTTTTGTGTTTGTTCGTTTCGCTCTAATTTCTATTATTTACTAATATTTCGTAGACACAACTAAATGTCACATCAAGTGAACAAGCGCAAGAGTGTTGAGAAATACTCGCAGATAGACTGAAGACGCAAGCGAATTTGGGCAAAGCAGCCTTTTAGGCGCACTAGGATTTTGGATTTGATTGAAAACAAACATTTGCACATATTTACAAGCGGAACTCACAAATTACGCGTACAATAGTTCGCAGCGGGCTGAAACACTTGGCTTGAACACTTTTGGCACTAATCTCAGTAAATGGGCAAAATTCGTCAAAGATATAAACTGATAATTCTAGGTAACTGTGTGATAAGCTATGCGGAAGACGCAATAAATGTATTTATGAATTTTTAATTGGTGGAATCTGTCAATGGCAAATTTGTTCATGTATAATATTGGCCAATGCATTTCTTTTTCGAAGTATAGTTTAAGGGCTGAATTGTGTACATGGACCAATGAAATATAGGATTTTTTAACTTACTGGCCAATAAAAACATTTTTGTATGTGTAAGAATAATAAACTTAAAAAATTGTAAAGCATTATTTGTGTTTTGAGCTGAGTTATATACATCCATTTTAGGATAATCTATGGCTAAGAATATACAATACACTCATCTTTTGAATAGATATATGTTAACAACGAAAAACATTTTAGAAGATGGAACCAGCACAATGCAAGCAAGAAAATTAACTTTGAACTCTTACAAATTGCCAAAACTAAAATGCATGCAACACCGAACAAAATAGCGCAACATAAACACATAACGTTTATAAACATGTCGTGTACTCGCTACATATGTACATAGAAGTCTATATGCAAAACTAATCCAGAATATTTGACATTTCGAACACTGGCTAAGATAAAATGAGTCCGACAATCGCTACAAGTGTGTTTCGGTACTGTTTTGTGGTTGATGGTTACTAGAGTTAGCTTTAGATCTTGGCTTTTGGATGCTTGGATGTTGGCATTTCAACCTTTTTCAAAGCAAAGTGGGCTGCTTCTTTCGCTGTTGCCGCTGCTGAGGATAGTGTTGTGGTTGTTGTTGCTGTTGTTGTGATATTCGTATTAACTGTTAGTGTCGTTGGTGAGGGCGCTTGCAGCGTTATGCGCGGAATGCTGATGCGCACCTTGCGCCGACGCCTATTGAAAATGTCGCGTTGACTGAGCAGCGTCGACTCCGGCGAGGAGCATGCCGAGTGCTTCTTTCGGTTGCATTGTGGCGTTGCTGTAGTTTTCATTGTTGTTGTTGTTGCTGCTGCTGTTATGGTAGCAGCACTTGTATTTGACTGATCAAAACACAACGAGCAAAATATAAACGGTACAAGGGACACGAAGAAAAACTCCGAAATTAAAGAATGGAAAAAAACGAAAAAAGTAAAGCCCAAAACCAAAGAGGACGAAACACAAGAAATGATATTGTCACGAATATTGGCGCAAGAAACCAGAAAAAACATTGTGAAAGTAGTAGTAGTAGTAGAACAACAACAACAACATATGCATTCAATTACGAAGAAGAGAAAGGAATAGTAATAAAAGAAACGTGTTAGAAAGAGAAAGAGAGACAGACATTTCAAATGTATATATTTAGAGTAGATAAAATGTGTACAATACTCGTATCGTAATATTGTTAGTATGATATTATTAGTATAAAGACAGTAGGACAGCAATTGGGAGAACTACACAAATTTTACGACATTTAAATGCCAAGAGGCAACATAAAAACTGGAGGACGAAATTGCAAAATTACAAAGTAATAAGTTACTAGCAGGTTACACAAAATACTACAGCTACTAAATAATGAATCAAAAGTGAAGTAATACAACAATAAATTAAACTACCGGCAAGCACACGCAACATTTCACCAACCAACTGCCATGTCGCGACTATACACGCACACATGAAATTTCGAGGCAGAAAAATTGCTCAAACATTTTACTTTATGCTAACATTATGGATGTTTATCAGCCAATGCAACAGCTTTCAAGAGAGCATAAACGGTGACCCTGTCGAAATTAAGACACTCCAATGTATCCAATTTCCTAGGCATTTTTATGCATCTCAATTTTATTATTGACAGTGCGTTTCCGCTCTCCATAAAAAATTACAACTTAATTTATTGATTGCAAAAGGCAACTGAAGGTATGGCATGAAACAAACCCCTTCTGAAGCAGTAAATTTATTCAAATTATTCATATTTTTACGATCATGCCAACATTAAACCGCAGCTACATAAATTCAGAAATCTAAAAACTATTGATTTCACAACCAATCTCCCTCCCACCCTACCAAGTTTACACTAAACCTTCAAATTGTCCAAATTTCAAGTTGTTGATTGCACTGCACACTGCACCGCATCACCTATTCACGCTTGTCACTTTCCTTCGCGTTTGCCGTCCACTCACCTGTGAATCCTCAGAGTCTTGTCGTGTGTCGAGCAGCGTGTTCAGCGAGCTGTTCACATCCTCGTCGATGTCAATGGGTATCACAGCGGCCATGCCTTCACGCTGTATCTGCTGCAGATGATCCTCCGATTTGCTGGTTCGAAAGCCAGCCGAATCGCAGGTTCGCACCACGCCGTTGTGTCGGCGTACTACTGCGCTGTCGTGTGCGCCCGTGGCCACCCCGCAGCCCCCCACTGCGCCCAGACTCGATGGCTCCGGGCTGGTGGGCACCGAATTCGCCGTATCCTTGTCGATGAGCGGCGTCGATAGCGAAATCGGCGACGTCGGCACCGAGAAGGACGTTTCGTCGGGCGAGGTGTTGGCGCCACCTCCCAGTCCGTCGCTCTTTACAGTGGCCGACGATGAGGAGGAACCACCGGAGCCATGCTGTCGTTGATGGTGCTGATGCTGATGGTGGTGGTGGTGATGATGATGATAGTGTTTTGGGTAGTATGGGCGTGAACAGTCAAGCGAATCGCAGCCGTCTGCTGTTGCTAAGTGGCGATTTGCAGCATTCGCCTTTTGTTTCATCAGTCGCAATCGTTGCTTCGCGGCCGCACACGCCAGCGAATTAGACGAAAAGTTCTTCTCGTCTTCGAGTGCACCGTCTTCGTCGACCTCCTCGTCACAGCAGTGCATCATCAAGCACTGCTGATCGCTGGCATCCTCATCCACGCCGCCCACATCACCGCCACTGTTGTACGTTTCGATGTTGGTGATGTCGTAATGCGTCTGATCCTCTTCGTTCTCCTCGTCTTCCTCTTTGTCCGCTCGCTCGTAACTGCTACGCTTCTGGTAGCGACTATGGTGTATTTGTTGTTGTTGGTGCTGTTGTTCCCGACTTGCTTCCCGTCGTTGTCTACGACCAGCGTCGCGCTGCTCTGCAACGTGAGCAGCGTCGCCGTCGCTGTCGCCACCCTCGTCGTCTTCGTCGTCCCGTTCTAGTTCCTCGCACAGCAGCAACGTATCGTCTTTGCGCCGGTCATCCGCACCGCTACCGCCGCCAACACCGCCGCTATTGCTGTTGTTGTAGCTGTTATTAATGCTGTCGAGCTGCTGTTGCAGCAAGTGGTGGTGGTGGTGATGGTGCTGCAGCTGCTGGCGCCGCCTGTCCTTCTCCCTGCTTTCACGCTGTTGCTGCAAGTGCGCTGAATCGGAACTGACGGTATGCGTCGGTGATTCCACGGACGATGACGAAGTGGGCGATGACTCACCGGAGGCACGAGGCGCTAATGCCCCGTTGGCGCGAGCAGTGACGGCCGCTCGCTGGGGCGAATCACGTAAGCTATCGATCTGCAATGGAAAACAGGCAACATTGCATTAAAAACATTCATTTCGACTAGAAGCTTTAATTTTAGTTTACCACCTTCTTTGCTGGTCCCGGCAATAGGTTGCTGCTTTGCGATGTTCTCGATAGATTTAGTATCAGTTCGCCGGTCATCATGTACGCCTCAAAGCGAGGCGCTTTGGCCGGTTGTGGTGGCGCCGAATTCGGCTCCGGGTCGCGCTCCCGTTGCTGCTGGAAGCGTGAGCTGCCGCCGTAGCTATTCGAATGCTGCAGTGCTACACCGCTACAAACACCACCACTGCCACCACCCGGGCCTGTTACCGGCACGTTCGTGGCGTTGCCGTTAGCCGCCTTTGTCGGAATCTGCGAGGGCCGTGGTCGTTTATTCTGCGGCGAATGCTGCACCGGCGCTTTTTGCGGGCACTTTAGTGCAGTTGGAATGCGTGAGGGACGACATGTGGGCGACGTAGATACCGGATTCACAGCTGCTTCAGCGCCGCCAGCAGTATTGCCACTGCTTGCACAGGCGTCACCAAATTTGATTTTGGCCGATGAGCCGGAGGAACTGCGACTGTGATTCCCCGACGACGTGCCCTGGCGGTGTGGCAAGTGTGTGGGCGATTTAGTGTAGCGTATCGCAGGCGAGGAGGCGGGACCGGCGGCATTGGAATTCGAGTTAGAATTCGAATTGGAGTTATGGGGGTCGTGCGCGTCCTGCAGCAGCGGCCCCCGGTGATGTGCGGCTGTAGGTGATGTGCCACTTGAAGATTTGTAATCGTAAATGTTCGGTGACTCGATGTCCTCGTAGTGCGGATTCTTGGTATTGGCCAGCTGTTCCCTAATGCGCGCCTTCAATATGGGATCTGCAAATATGCGGAGACAATTGGACGATGTAGGAAACCGTGAATACGAAATTGCACACTTACCACGTTTCAGTTCTAAGGTGACCAGATCGTCGGATAAACGTAAACATTTCAAAACTGGAAAAAAGGCAAAATCAATTTTGCGGGAGTCAAATAAATATAAAATATATGTATATATGTAAATTATTATTATTAGGTTTGCAATCATCAGTAATCACACTGCGGATAATGAAAATTTATGCACTTTAAACATTTGTAATTCTTATTTAATTAGTAAATCAATGAATTGACAAATCATTCAGTCAATGTGGTTATTTAATACGAAAGTAATATAACTGGCCAAAACTATGATGTAACTATATTATATAATAATACTTATAATATTATGATTCTGACTGACAAATATTGTTAATTGTTTTCTTGCGATAATTATATTTTTATGGAATTGAGAATCAAACAGAAAACATTTTACTGATAACATAAAAAACAATAATGGGAATAATCAGTAAATCATTTGACATCTAATTATTTTGATAAGCGTGACTAAATATAATTCGTAATTAGTAGGTTTACGTTGAAGAAATTTGTGTTGTTATACTCGCATGTCATGAAAAGGGCTAATTAACAGAAGAAAAGAGTTTTGAAAAGGGAATAATCAAGAAATCATTTATATATGTAATAAAGTAATGGTTCGCTTATTTGTTCTTATCAGTGTTTGCCAATTATGATTCAGTTTTTATAATTGAGGCAATTTTCGAGCAATGAGAAATGGTTTACACAGCAAATCGTTTGGCAGGTGATAATGTGAATTAAGTATCTTAAATAAAATAATTCTAATCTTTATCAAAAGTAAATAAGTTTGAGTTATTGGAGTACATAGTTTTCGAGCTATGAAAAAGAGTCAACGAATATTATTAATTGACTAAATACAACTCTTTATCGATCATTCTGATTCGTTTTAAACAATTAAAGTTACTTTTCAACCATAGAAAGAGTTAAATCTGGGAGCCATTTGAAAAGAAGATTCTTATTAATTTCAACATCGGCGAATCGATTACAGTTCAATGCAATTCAGTTGATTATTTAAATAAATGATAAGAAGAATGAAAACAGTTGTCGTTTTAACTACAGACGAGTCGGTTAATCTAATAAGTGATTGACAAATCAAAGGAAGAATCAATTGGCTCCTATAATCGATATTTTGTAATAACTGAGCATTCGATATTCATTCATTTCATTCATTTAATTAGTTATTTGAAATGTGTAGTCGTTTGATTGCACTTTCCCGAATATGGAACTGTTAAAGTAATTAAAGCCAATTCAGTTGTCAACTTACCCTCTTTCGTTGTATATCGATGTACATCAGTTCCATTGACTTTTAAAATAATATCACCAGCTTCGACCTGCAAAGAGAAAGCAAATTGTTCAATTAAATTTTGCGATTTCTTGATACTTTTACGGTTTGCAGAACTGTGGCTTAAATCGCGAGGCCGCTTAGAGAAATTAGAAAATTACCAACAATAGAGAAATATTTAACTTATGCACCACAAAAACAAAAAAGAAGCACCGAGCAATAATTGATTTATTGCCAACTATGCGAGCGCAGCCAAAAATTTCGTGCAGCTCACAAGCAAACACATTTTCGCATTAAACATTTTAAAGCAGTAACTGAAGATGACTTCGACTGACGAGCTGATGCACTGACAAGGCACAGCCGGCGGCCAGCGCGTCACAGGTTTGGCGTACCACCTTTCCCAGTGTCAACCCATACGCCAACTTTCACCTCCACCCAGCACGGATCGCCGTTAGAGTACAAGCACCTCGGCGGGGGGCAGCAACCACACACGTACTTGCCACAGTACGCGGCCACGCCGCAGCCCATCGCTAATGCTTTTTATTTGTCGTAAAGGGCAGCTACAACTTTTTCAGTTGAATCCAAAAGGAAAGAGCAAAAGCGAGACGAAAGCACAAATAGATAATACTGAACGGCATGCGGCAGTGTGTCAACAGAAATGTGTGTGTCCGTTTATTTTTTGTATTTCGGATATAGCAAAAACAATAAAAACGGCAAACGCAAAAAATTAGCCATAGCAAGAAGCATCTTGTATTGATTTTCCCTTGTCGATGATTGCTGTTGCTGCCACTCGTGTTGTTGTCGGTGCCAACGTTAGTGTTTTTGTAGTTCTTGTGGTTGCTTTTGTTATTGTTTTTGCGCTCGTACTTGATAAAACTATTTTTATTAAAAGTGTATCTTTTCTTTGCGCCAACAATGGCATTAACAACAGCAACAAAAAGTAGCAACGAGAAAAAATAGGCAACAACAAAACAACGCAGCCATAACAGCACTAAGCTTTGAGAGCCAGCGCCAACTAACTGTATCGCATGGATAAATGGGCTGCCTGTCTGTCCACCCGTCCGCCCGCCCGTACCAAAATCCACCAACGTCCAAAACATAACTCATTGTCAGCTGAACGGTTTGTGCGCTAAGAACACGCATACAGACGCATACACACACACACACGCATACTAACACGCCATTGTTGATATCAACAACAACGAAGCCACTTGGCGGACCAGCTCGGGGCGATGCCAACGCCACAGACACTAATCCACAAGATGTTGGAAACGGAAACGTATTGGACAGCAGTCGACCATTTCGCATCGGAAGTGATGACGTTACAACGGCGATACGAATGGGAGCGACGCGGAGGCGCGACTAACAGATTGAGTTCTATCTGAGACCAAACCTGCCCCGCGACGTAATGCCGGGAGGCGGTCCCGCGGGGATAAAGGTCGACGATGAGGGGTTGGTTTTTAGCCGGTAAAAATCCGGCATGCTGGGCTGGAGCTCAGTATCTTCCGAAGATTTTCCACCTCCGACAGAGAAAAAAAAAAAAAAAAAAAAAAAAAAACGCCATTGCATCCGAATGCGTGTAATCTTCTAGTTGTTCTGTTGTTGATGTTGTGCCTGTTTATCCAACTTTTGTTCCTTTTTGTTTGGTGCTCGTTTCTTCTGCCGTTTGACTTGTTTTTTTTTCTATTATAAAGAAATTAAACGAAAGCTCAAGCACGCAGCTTACATTCAATTGTTGAGTTTTTGCGCGTTTTTCGTGTTGTTGCTGTTTTCTGCGTTCATTCGATGCTGCGTTCAAATTTTAATTTTCTTAAACTTGCCTTTCTTTTTGTATTGCATAAGTTTTTATTTTAATTAATTTACAGTTCTTTCTTTGTTTAATTTTTTTTGCGTGCCACTTCAAAGTTTACATTGACATTTTCTGCTGCACGAACCGCCCGAACCAAGCCGACCAACCGACCGAAGAATAACAGCTGCCACACGATGGACGGGAATCTTTGAAAAGCGCACTGCCGAAAGCAGTGAAACTAACATTCGCTTTGCTTTGTTGCGTATCGCCGACGCTGTCTCACCCCCACAATGTCGCCCACTACAGGCAAACCAGTATTAGAGGAGGGGTACAAAAACTTCGAATCAGAGCAACGCAAATAGACAAAGGGAGTGACGGACTAAAGGTAGTGGTGACTATTCCATTTTATAATTGTCACAGTAAAAAAAATGCATTTGTTCAGCCTAAAAGTATACTACCACTGAGCGATTATACTATCAGAGCCTTCATACTGCTACAGATAATCTAAAATAATCTAAAATCAGCCTAGAAGTATACTAGTACAGAGAGAGAGTTGTAATATCTGCCTTCAACTTGCCTCGGCTCACTGAAAGTATGCCAGAAAGAAGGAAAACTGTCTGCAACGGTCCTTACTTTGCTTTTAACTCATTTGTGATTGCATTAATTAAGCGTAAAACTATGCCAGCAGACAGGATATTGTGTATCATTGCTTTTAATTCACATCTTAATGCTTATAATCTGCCTAGAAGTATACTAAGAATGTTGTCCCAATTACTTTGAACTGCTTAAAACCCTCCTAACAATACTCCATTACCATCAACTTTCTCTACTGCTATCAGCTTATTCTGATCTAAAATCAGCTTAAAAGTGTGCCAACAGCAAGAAAATGCTATCTGCATCATTTTTAAATAACTTTCGATACGCTGTTATGTAAATTTACATAGCATACTTTTTGGCATATTTTGGTTTTTATCAACAAATGGAGCAATTTCAATTGGGAATTTATTCTGCGATAGAAAATATGGCTTCTAACAACCAAGAATCAAGGTTTATAGAATAGAAGGTTACGCATTCCGGTTGTCAAAAAATGCCAGCGCCTCGCGTGACGTAGGCATAGGTTGGCTCTGATTGGCTGAAAATATTTTTGAGCAAAAAAAATTCAAAAAGTGTAAACAAACCCGGAAAAAGAAGTTGCCAGATTTTATATTTATACCCCTTAAATAATAAATCCAAATACTTTTCTGGATTTGTGAACAAAAATGAACATGAAAAATGAGCTGGGGTGGCTTTCCGTAATTCGATACTCGACCATCGTAGGCTCGACATATCGATTCGATATCGAACGCTCAACGAGACAGTTTCGCTTTCCGTAACTCGATATGAGAACTCTCGTTTTCATTTTTTGGGAAGTGTGTGGAAAGTACTTTGGAGCTGTCAGAAGCAGCGGGAAGTAAACAAAACCAAGAAAATTTGACAAGTGAGAATAAACAAATTTAAAAATTTCGGGAATAAAAATGTACAATTGGCGGTATTTATTGTTTTTGGAGGAGTTTCGTCGTGAAATTCCAATCAATAGGCGAAGATTAAGAGATGCAGCGGATCCCATGGAATTGCCAGAGTTATGGTAAGTTAAATTGGTATTTTAGAAAATTTGTTTGTACAATTTCCATTTCACAGCTTCCAACAAAGGTACCGTTTGAGCAAATTGGCATTTATGTACGTTCTCAATGCCATACAATTAAGGAATGGTATGAGAAGTACATACATTCCTCCTTCACAAAGATAAGCCGCCACTTTAGAGATGCTAGCGGGTGGAGGTTATCAGTGGCAAACGGGAGGCGCACACTCATCTGCCATGGGACCCAGCACTCTGTCAAAAATCTTTCGGCAGACCTTAACCTCAATGGAACAAAATTTATGCAGCCAATGGATTAACTCTAACACAGACCGCAAGCAGTGTAAAGAGTATTTCAATTCTAAATACAATTTGTTGACTCCTAAAAAAATTAAAAACATTTATCCAAATCCAAAAAATTTCAAATTTCAAATTCAAATTTTGTTACGGTTGCGACGGAGAAAAAGCAAAACGAGAGCAAAATTGGTATCGAGCTGTTTGTATCGAACGTTCGATACGACACGACATTTTGTGTTACGGAAAGCAAAAACGATAGTTCGATACACGTATTTGCTCGATATCGAATTATGGAAAGCCACCCCTGTAATTTTTGCAATTTGCCACCGAGCAATTCATTTCGCGTTTACAAATATTTTGAAAGTGTATGGATATAAAATATTTCCATTGATGGAAAAAACAAGGCATGCTTGGTTTTTTTTTTCAGGGATTTAAAATATAAATTTGTCAATAAGTGGCACCTCGATTTTGGCCCCCGCCTACGTCATCAACATGGCGAACGTTGGGAATGCGCAACCTTTAGTCTATAAACCTTGACCAAGAATACTCATACTTCTATTATTCAACAGCCTGAAATATCTTGATTTCAATACAAATATTATAATGCAAAATCACGTGTCCAACGAGGCGTTTCGTTGTTAGTTTTTAGATAGCGGAACAAACGTGAAATTTGCTACGACCATATCCTAAATTTGGTAATTAACTAAAACGGATGTTGCAGAATTTAACACCAGCAAACTATTTTGTGCACTTCATTAGTGAGCGCAATAAACTAAATGTTTTGGCTACGGGCGAGAGCCCCATACAAAAAGTCTCTCTCTCTCCGAAGAGAAATAAATAGAGCACAATGCGCGCAAAATACGCCGAAACCCAATGATAGATCATGAATGAAAAATGCTGCCTCTGGCTTACCCTCAAAACACACTTTGGATCGTGAGTAATAGAGCTATTACTTGCTTACATTAATTACTGCATTCAAAACTTAAGTGGATAGTTTGGAAATTTCACATTTAACCATAATTAGGTGTTTCACAGCACCTACAAAAAAGGAATGTAAAGCTGTTAAACAGCCCACTATAATTGAAAACACATTACTCCGAAGTGCACACAAATGCAGCGTCTAATTTTTCCGTCGTTATTTTTAGCTTATCGAACAACAAATCGCATTGAAGCCGATAAGTGAAATAAATCACACACACACACACAGTATCATCAATAAAACACAAAAGCCGCACAGAGCGGGAAAAAAATCGTGTTGCACCAAAATTATCGCCCGCTGTCAGCCCCCATAATAAGCGTCGACGGCCGCGTAAACAGACGGCGAGGCGAGGCGAGCCGCGCCTCGTTTCATGGCATGATAACGCGCCGATGGCAAATATGTGCGCCGCACATAGCTCACGTTGGAGCTGGAGGCGGTGCTGTTGGTGCTGTTGTGGCGGTGGTGAAGGGCACGAGCGGTGGCAACTCTGGCAACGATGCGGAACCACAATTAGCGCTGTGCACGGCGGCGCGTAGGAAATTCGCTTTTGTGATTTAATTAAAATGTAATAGCTGTCAAAACAAAAGCAACAAAAACAACACCAATAATGCTGGCCGCTGGTACAATAACAACAAATAGGTGGCAATGAGCAGATATGATTCATAACTGCTACTTGCATAATAATTGGAATCAAATTGTTTTGTTTTATGGCAAAAAACACAAATCCATTTCACACAGATTTCGATTTTCAATTAAATCGCACGCATACATCTACACACAAACAAGCGCATTCAATGCACATTTTCGTGGCCGCAATAAGCATTCGGTCGCCGCTTGTCGTCGCCAATTTTTCCATATTTTCGATAGTTTTAGACGTGAGGAGATGCTGTTCTCGATTCGTTGTCGTTGTTGTTGTTATTATTTATATTACAACGTGACTGCAGCGCGCTGTGACTGTGTCAGGCTTTGCGGCTTGGGGTGGGTCATGGTGGCGTATGATGAACATGAAATGCGCAACTGTGCAACAGTGTGCCCCGCTTGCTCGCGCTCTCTCTCTCCCTCACTCGCTGTCTCGCACCTACTCACCCTTACTGGACGAAAAATTAAATCAAATACGCAGAAAAAGCGTGCAAACGACATGAGAGAGCCGTCGCCTTAGTGTCGCCTGCGATTCTTGCAAAGCGGCAGAACAAAGACATTCGACTCGTTCAAACGGGTGCACGGGCGAACAGTGGAGCGTGGAATAGGGGAGCGCGAAACTGTTTTGCGTTGCGTTGCTGCTGGGCACCGGCACATGGCTTGGCGTTGAAATGGCAATGAGAATTGAGCGCACGAGTGGCGAGAACCCACCGAACTGCTCTGCTTCTGCTCATTGTCCAGGAAGTAGTTACTGTTGTTGTTCTCTTGGTTAAATATTTATGCGGTGCGGGAAATAAGTGTTGCGAAAATTAAATAAACATTACAGACGAGCTTCAATTACGTGATTGGCGGCAGCGAATTTAAGAGCTGTTCCACGCATTTCCCAGCAAGGCTTCAAGAAACAATATGCTCGCGAAAGATTTGACGGCTGGGCGGCATAAAACGAAATATTTTGGTACTTTTTTGAGCTGCGTCTCGTAAGCCAGACAGTTTAAAAAACTTGTTTTCCTTATACAGTCGAACTTCCCTATGGTGAACTTCTATATAATGAAGTTCTCCGTATAATAAACTAGTTTTCTTATAATGAAATACGCGAGATGGCGAATCTATGGCGATGAAAATTTACGAAGAAAACCAACTAAAGGAAGAGGAGGGAGCTACTGATTAACGCAATCGAGGCCCTCAAATAAGCAATGTTGCTGCTAAGTTTCAGTAAAGAAATGGATTGCGCTTGAACCAAATTTAAATTATATTGGCAGGGCCACGGCCCCTTATTCAATATCCGCACAATGCCCTCTGTCGAAGGAGAAAATGGTAGGTTCGTACTAAGTGTCATTGCTGAGCGACTTATATTCTATATTAAAGATTTGGCTTGTATGGGCGGTGCCACGCCCCCTTGTTTAATACCCGCACCATTCCCTTTGTCGAAAGATATGAATAAATGGTAGGTTCGTACTTAATTTCATTGCTGTGCGACTTATAGTTCAGCGAAATATTTGGGTCACAAAAAATTTGCCACGCCCCTTGTCCAACGCCCATAAAATCTTACCAGTAGAATGACTCATCTATGGGTCGACGCTATACCAAATTTCAATGCTGTGCGCCTTACAATTTCAAAGATATTCCATTATTAAGATTTGGCTTGTATGGGTGGTGCCACACCCCCTCGTCCAATACCCGCCGCATTCCCTCTGTCGCAGGACATGACTAAATAGTAAGTTGGTAGTGGATTTAGTTGATGTGTGACTTATGGTTCCAAAGTTATTATCTGAAAATGTGCAAAATTCATGGTCAAATATGGCATGGATTTTCCGACTTTCCCAATAGATTTTCTGGAATTTTCTTTTCGCACGAACCTGAACTGACTTAATACGAATCGAACAAAACAAACCCCATGAAAATCGGCCGTTCCGTTTGAGCGTGATGCGATCACACACATACTGCCACTCTCTTTTATATATATAGATTAATTTCAAAGACACAGCTTTATCGTTCTATTCTAAGTGCATTTTGATCTCCTTATAATGAATTTCCATATAGTGAATATTTCTCTACAATGGATAAATTTTTTAGTTGAAAACTTCGCTTTCATTCGTTTTTTGTCTCCATATAATGAATTTTTCCATGCTATTTTCTGTCACGCATATTAACAACACTGAATACCGAAAAAAAGTAAAACATATTTAGGGGAACCCCAGAAGTTAAAAATAACAACAGCATAAGAAGAAGAAAGTCACATCACTAACAATTTTGACAGTAATTGTTTGTTTTGAGTGAATAAAGTGAAAATGTCGCAGCGAAGTAGCATTTCTCTCGAAAAATTCTACATTTCCAGATTCAGAAAACGATGAAGAAATGGCCAGTGAAGAAGAATTGGCTGATGCGGTGTTACCTACATTGGGACGAATTTCTGCTTCTCTAGATGTACTTCGAACCTTTGTGGATATGAAGAGCAACGCACCGAATAATGTTTTTAGGTCTCTAAATGTAGGCTTTAGAAGGCTTTGTTGAGGAAGAAAAGTGGAAGGGTGTAATCCAAACTAAAATACCTCATTATTTAAAAAAAAGATGAAAAAAATCATAATTTCTATATAATGAAGTTTCTATATAATGAAGTTTCTATATAATGAAGTTTCTATATAATGAAGCTTTTTTCTGGTCCCGTGCGAATTCATTATAGGGAAGTTCGACTGTACTAGTAATATGCACTTTTTTTTCTATTCTATGTTATTGTATGTTTGTTAATTGTCTATTCTTCATATTTTTTGTAACTTTTAATTGGTTTTTCTTTAATTTTTTGTAACTAACATTTTTTTAAGTTTATAATTTTGTATATTTTTTTTGTGTACAATTTTCATTAAAAACTGTTTTTATGTGCTTTAATTTTTGTATAAATATTTTTAATTTCATTTTTTATTTTTTTATTTTATATTTTTTTATAGTTGTGTATTTTTTAGAAAGAACTTATTTATTTACATATACCGATTCGTAAACATCGTTGAACGCAGCGAACTGCTCGAACTACAAATATGGCATTTCAACAGTTTGAAAAACGAATTATCTCTTTTTAATGGAGCTAAAATTTAGTCAAGAGTTGATATGATTAAAAGCCCTAAAGGCTTTAAACATGAAACTTGGTGAAATGTAGAGACTATTGCTAAAAATTAATGTGAGACACGTTCATACAGAGATAGTGCTTGATACAAGTACAAATAAATTAGAAAACATTGGACAGTATAAACTAACTATCCATTATACACTCACAAAATATTTTTGAAACGCACAAGCTCGTCAAGCTCTAACGTTGACCCACTGACATTCTACAATATTCGCTTAATATCCACGATCTATTTAACGATATGTGCCCCACTGCTTCGAGCACACAATTCCGTTCATACAGCTTCGTAAAAGTCAATTTGCAGTCCAATTAGAGCCCCAGAGTTGGCGTCAGCGAAAATACCTGCTGCCAGCAATTTATTCATTCATGCAGCGCCGTCAAACTCTGCCTAATTCTTGTCACATCCGAAGCGCGAATATTTTCTGTACACCGACAATCACACAGCGCAACATGAAAACAAATTCATTTATGAGTGGTTGGCACAAGGTCAGACACTGATTGAAAGTCATCACTGACCCTTCATGACAACAACAGCGACCACAATGTGCGTCGTGCTTGTGCGCCGATTCGCCAATTTGCGCGATGGCGCAGGTCAGCTGTACCGTTTGTCGCCGAAAAAAGCCGGCAACGGCTAACAACAACGCCAATAAACAACACTGCGGAAAACTTTATTGGCCTCCGACAAATAAACGAATTATAATATCATAACAATGAATGACTAAATAAATGTATGAATAAAATGACTAAACGCGCACGTACCGGCAGCACGCGGCAAAAACGGCAAAAAGAAAGCGCCAAACGCATACGCAGTTGAGTTATCACCTACGCACACATACACTAAACCCACACAAGCATAGCTTGAAATGCTCACATACTTACAAATCCGGATACTATATGTAGTTCATTCGATGCCGGTTGGATTTGCTGGATTGGCGACAATTGCCAAACTGACTGAGCGCCGAAAGGAAAGGAAGGCATACAGAAAAAGCACCCGTGGAAAGCAAAAGTAATGTAGGTGTCAGTAGCAGCTACAACAACATAATACGTTCGAAAAAATTGCATTAGCCATGAGCGGCTTCAGCGGCAGTGGCAGTAGAAATTGCGCACCAACGTAGGTTAGGTTACAAATGAATTAAAAGTTTTAAAAATTTGGGTGGTTGGCTGGTTTTATCGCAACAGTGAAACAAATATTTGTGGTTTGTGGAGGCGAGTCATAAGCACAACAACAAGTCCATTGCGATCACACACAGCACCAGCCAATCGCAAACCGGCGTTTCGCAGTGCAGCCGTCTTTTTGGAGAGAAATGTTCGACTCTTTTGCCGGTCGCTCGAACGGGCAATGAGCCGTTTTTTGGTAGAACGCCTGTCAGTTTATCTTTTCCGTTTGCGCCTTTTAGCGTGTCAAGCAATCAACAAGGAAGTGATGTATATCTCTCCCGCATTTTCGACATCATTGAGCAGCGAAAACCATTTACAGAAAGCAAAGCGAAAATGCCAAAGTCAAAAGTGAAAAATTCAATTAAGTTTCGACAGTACGTAAGGTTTAGTTCCGTTTAGTTTCATGCGACCTCACCACACACGAACCTCAAACATACAAACTAATAAGCGCACGAACGCCACCACCAACAAGTCCATTTTCCTCGCGCATTCTTCGAGTGGCAAGCAAATAACACTAACAGTAACAAATAACGCTAAAAGTTTGTAACCTACTTAGGCGACTGGTAGCAGACAAAAAACGCAAAAAACACAACAACAATAAAAGACAAAACTTGAAGTATTTAGTAGTAAAGCGCAAAGAAAAAGCATAGACAAAAGTAACGCAGTTCAAGTATTTCCAGCACCCAAGCCGTACGCCGTAAGCCAGCAGCCAGCTGGATACTCTGGCCGGCAACAGTGGAGAACAACAGCAACAACTATACGAGCCAACAAGAACGCACTTTCGATGTGACATATCGAAAGTAAGCTGTGGTTTTCAATTGCATTGAATGGAATGGCGGCGGATGGAACCGTCAGTCAGCCGCACCACTGCCAACTGACAGACCGCGACACTAGCCGGCCGAAATCAGTCCGTAAGGCGGTCAGATTAGCCTGCAGGTGGTTGAACTCACCGGCCCCTTGCAGTTTCGTATGTGCACCTAACATTGATTTTCAATAAATGTCACGAAAGCAGGTTATTATACTTGAAAAATTGAACATTGCAGGCGGAATGCGCGCGCACAACACCCATACAGCTCGCATGGAACAGAAATGTGTGGTATTTCGTATGGTATTTTTGATGAGAGCAGCATCGAAAAAATGAAATTGCAAATTTTGAATATGTTCAGCTTATTTAAGTTTGATAAAATCAAAAAAATTAAAAATATATATATATTTTTTTTAAACTGATATATAAAATGTGTATACATTTTAATGAGTTATGTATAAAGAAAATTCAAATTGTTATGTTAACATTCTTATGCACAGAAATATTGTTATTGTTATTGTTAATACGTACAGAAATATTTATTAGATTCAATAAATAGAAGGTAAAAAAATCAGTTAATAATTATGAAATTATTAAAAATGTAATTTGAATAGAAAATTAAGTTTTACACCAATAACCAATAAACAATGGATTAGATTTTCTATTTTTACACACACATTTTCGAAAAGACAATGACAAATGGATGAAGAAAAACAATTTTAATGACTTACTTTTGTCATGACAACGATACACAAAAATACTCAACACCTGAGGAAGGCACTTCCTAAGGCATTAAGGAACGCAGCGTAGAGATAGAAAAATAGAAGCGAGGCTAAACGGTTCACGCTGCACATCTATTGCCGCACGTTGACAACTTGATATCATTGTCAACGCGTTTCGCACTTGTCGCTCTGCCCAATCGGCCGTTCTACGAGTATTGCCGAGCGCGTTACGTTGTCGGTCGAGAGCGCGGGCGGGTGGGCTGCGTCATCGACACTACAAAAGTAAATTTGCTTTAATTGAATTAAAAAAATTTCAATTATGTAGTCGTTGCGGCATGCTATGCCACTTCTCACTGAACAACAACATGAACTATGACAATAACAACGACACTAACAACTATAGGAACAACAATTGCAACAACGGCAATTGTTAGCGGCGTTTGTTGATGTCGCCACAGTTCAAGTATCATCAGTAAACGCACTCAAAACGCGGCCAGTCCAACGCACGAAGCGTTGCGGCTCCTGGCGCGCGGCTGCCAAGTCAGCTGGAATTGAACGATATGATTTTTTTTGCAACGAAATTGCGCAATGCGGCGCATTGTTTTCTACTTGCTGCCCCGCTGCGGCTACCGTCGCTGCGCTCTTTCACTGCACAAATTATTATTAAATCGGCACAATTTGCAGCAACAAACACAAAACAATAGCAATAAAAATAACTGTGCACGTAATTTCGAAATGAAGACGAGTAACGCTCAATTAAGCGAAAAATGGCAGCGGGCAATTGGCGCAGACGTGGGGCCGTGATCTCCGCGCTGCGCCGGCAGAGCTGCTGTTTGGGGTGCGGGTGCGCGCAGGAGCAGCGACAATAACCAGGTCAAAACCTTTTAGTTAATGATGTAAATAAATTCAACCGAGAACAACAAATCAACAGAAGATCAGGGAAATTGGAGCATGGCGAATTTCAGTTTCGGGGAAGCGCAACCAATATCAACAAGACACTGCCAGCAGGCGGCCGTCGCTGCGAAACAACAGCTTGCACCATACGTGCGCTGCGAATTAGCGGAATAGCATAAAGCTGTACAAATCGCTAGTAAACAATAATAAATAAACGCATACGAATAAAGAAGAATCCGAACACAGGGGAAGGGGGTAGTGGAAGAGTGCCGGCACAATGCATATGAATATTTAACGACGCAATGAAATTGTGCGAATTCACGTAGAGACGAAAGATAGCAGCCGGATTGCTCGTAAACAGTGGGCCAGTGAGCACAGATCGAGGAAAAATTCTAAATATGAATAAAAATAAACCAGCATCCATCCAGCGGCATTAACAATTTTGGCATATGGAGTGCGAAATATTTTTGGAACGTGATGTGCCACGGCGGAAAACGAGCGACAACACAAGCAACACACAAAACGATAAAACGTTTCCAGCAAAGCGTTTCCTTATTGAGTCTGGGCAGCAACATTTCCTACTGCCGAAGAATATGTATGTAGATGCTTCTGGAGTGTTTTGTTGTCCGCAACTGAGCGTTTAACAGCTGACACGCTGACAAGAAGAGACAGGCTCGTGGCGGTGCAGAAATGTGAGCTGGCGACACACAGCTCAGCGACCGAAAGCAGTAACGTTTAAGCGGCTAACTAGTTTCGGCCGTCACAAGTCAATTTTGTGCATCGTATCAGACATTATTAAACTATTAATTTCATATGCCCAAATTGTTTTCAAATATCTATGTATTTATGTCAAGAACAGTGAAAGCTTCGCTCTGTGTGCAGAAGAAGCAACCGGAACAATCAACATGTTTTAAAGCAACGCTGGCCACAGATAGCACACTCGCCACAAATCAATTGCAGTCAAAGCGCCAAGACGGCGACCAAGCGACTGAAGGGATGAAGGTGTATTGCGCCGCGGCTGCAGCAGTTGTCAATCAGCATTGCAGCAGCAACAACATCAGCTCACAATAAACATTAAATACAGACATGTGTATGCAGTTAGCAGTAAGCGATAGCACGTCCACAACAAGAATAACAAACCAAATTTCAACAACAACAATGTCTCAACACTTGCGAGTTGTCTTTGCCGTCTCGTTGTAGTTGTATTATTATTGTTGTTGTTTTTTATTGCAATTATTAATTTTCATTCAGAGCTGATTGGGCGTGGGCTGCACACATAAGTCAGTCAACCGAACGGGCAGGCCAGCAGCGAGACAGCCGCGCAGTGAAAAGCGGCAAACAAAATGTGAAATCAAAGAAAATGAACTAAAAAAAACGCCACCACACAGCAAAAAAGCGCAGCAAACGAGGAACAAGAAGCAGCGGACAACAACTAGCACAACAAAATCGAAAAGAAAATGATTGTTGAAAACAAAACAGTAAATTAAAATGAAAACATGCGGCAAATGTAAATGAAAAAAAAAAATGTCAACACTAGTAACAAAAACAACAACAAAGTGCAACACAACAGCAGAATTGTAAGGAAAGAGACAAATTGAAGACCGCACAGTCAACACATCAACAGTGAAAAGTGCATACGGGTGTGCAAGGCCTGAACAGTCGTTGACAACCTCGACAACAACAATAACGATAGCAATAACAAAGAAACGCCGACAACAAATACAAGACGACAACTATGACACAGGAGGGGGAATTGGCAGTTGTGTGGACGGTGCCTAACGTCAGCTGTGGGCTGGAAGCGATTAGCAGCAACAACAAGTTATGACCGTTTTATGACCATTTTTAATTTATGCAGTTTTCAATTAAAAAACTTTGTGGCTGCTACTGCTGCTGCTGTTTTTATGTCGGCAGCACTTGCATGATGCGTTTTGAGCATTTTTCGGGACTTCATTAACTAATAAACTTCAAAAAATATTTTGTGTTGCATGCAATACTTCAAAATTCAATTAATATAAAATAAATAACTTGTTTGTTTAACACGTTGAAGACCGCATTGAAAAATCGTATTTCTCACATAGGGACCGGCATTTTTTTATTGTTAATTACGTATATTATTTTTTAAATATGTTTTTATGTTTTAAAATGAGGCTATGTCAAATTAACTAAGTCCGCTATATGCAGTATCTCTTCGAGGGACCGGCGAATGGACTACTGTACATAAATTTAATTTAAATCATGCCCACCGGTGTACAAGCGGTCTCCAGGTAAAACATGTCGTGTACCCACCCGTGAGCACGCGGGCCGGTAATGTTGTTGCGGAGTGACCCACCGGTGGGCATGCGGTCTTTAACGTGTTAAATGTTGATTTTTTTCAAACATTAAAATAAAACCTTAATTTAAAAAAATTAATAAAATGATAAAAAGCAGCAAAGTTTAAGAGTATAAATAAATAATAATAAATTAAGTATAAACAAAAAAAAAAACAAAGCAGTGTTGATAGTAAAAACATTACAATGAATTTAAATAAATTTGCTTGTGCTGCCAAACAACAACAATATCGCACCTATGTACTTTTTAATAACAATGGATTTGTTCAGTGCTGTTGCTTCTTCGTCGTCTGCTTATTGTCTGCTTATCTCGCGCGCTTTATGTATTCAACTTTTAATTGCTAAATAAATATGCAAATTGTACGAGTGTGTTCAATTGTTTTGGAGTGCAGCCCCTGCCCTTTCCACGCTCCTCGCCAACGGTCTGGCGTTTGCCGTGGTCAGCGCACACCAACACCTAATTTACATGCGCAAAAAACGCACGCTACACAAAGAGCCTGCGCGCACTACTCGCTCTGCAGGTGCATTGTAGCTGCGCTCCACGCTTGCGATCGCTGCCATCGGCGTTGGACAATTTCTCTTTCACGCGTACAATTGATTGAATGTCACCAATGTATCATCATTCTCATTATCAACCACATAACACCGGCCACGCTTCTCCTCCTCTTGCTCCAAC
Organism: Melieria picta; assembly: GCA_964056695.1. NCBI lineage: Eukaryota > Metazoa > Arthropoda > Insecta > Diptera > Ulidiidae > Melieria > Melieria picta. The sequence goes on from OZ057398.1 coordinate 68,561,308, forward strand.
AACAATAACGATAACAACTAATAATCATAATAATAGAGACAGTGATGGGTTCGGCTCTTGCGGATGGCTTACGTTTCAAATGTTTTCTATTAACCGCTTCGCTTGCTTGTATGTTTACCTGTGTGTGTGTGTGTGTGTGTGGATATGTCGCTTTTTGTTTTATGTTTATTTACTTTACGTGACCGGCTGGCTGACTGGCTGGCTAGATTTGAAGCCAGTCAGCCAGCCAACGCTTCCTTTTCTTGTTTTGCCAACGCTCCAACGTTAACGTTGCGACTCTAAGCCGGTACCAACCGGTTATCTTTTGACGCATTTGCACAACAACGACAAGAGCAAATACCAACAAATACAAGTACGATATGTATTCAGGTCCGTCGGAAGGCACTCGACGGACGGCTGCGTGTGACTGTCGGTCTGACTGATGAAAGGGTGAAACAATCAATTTTTATTTTGCTCCTCGAAATCGCCTGTTTTGCTTTAGCGAAATTTGTTGCTGCTTAACAATCTGTGAGTTACCGTCGAACTTCAATGAATGGCAGACAGTTTAGCGCACATAACCGACAAAACTGTTCAAACCGCACACACACACAACATTTGCGCTCAGATGTTAAGTTAGGCAGCAGGAAATGGAATGTAATGAAATGAAAGGGAAAGCAGGATAAGCCAGAAAAACATACAGCTCCATACAGCTACATACAGGCAAGAGTCCATAACCACTTCACTCATAACCCTATCTCCTAACCTTTATATCCTTCCTGAACCAACGCAATGCTTCGCATTAATAGGGGTCATCCCCTGCGTGTTTGTTCGTGTTTTAAAAAAAAAAAAAGCTCGATAGAACAAACGCGTCATCGATGCTCGTTCGGCACACAGAGCAAGTGAATATTTATGCTGATTGAGTTAAACATTCCATTGTTAAACATTCCAAAAAGTATTACGTCCATTGAGGTAAAATCTTAAGTTTAAGTGTTGCTAGCAAAACAAAAAACAAAATGACCACGATTTACGTAAAATATATAAATTAAGCTCAAAACCAACAGGAAAACAAAAACCAAAAATATTACTTTAAAAAAATTACAGCTGTCGCAATGAATGAAAAATTATTTAATCTAGTCGTACAAGAATTTTTTAGCCAGTGTGACACAACTGGGCGACGACCAATAACAAAGCACCCTACTCTAACCGACCGACCGTGCGACCCCACCGGCCAAGTGCGCAAACGACACACAAGACCGCACCCCGAAAAAAGAAAGCATAGGAAGCACACGAAGAAAAATGACGAAGAATCGCACGATATGACAACATAATAGAAAGATTAGTTAAAAGTTCTGGGAAGCGCCCCGCAACGAACACACAAACGTACATAAATAAAAAATGACAAAATAATAAGCAGCGCAAAACCAGCAACAGCGGCGAACAACACCCACCGTCACCCGTCCCGCCCGCTAACTGTCATTCGCGACGCACAATTGCTTTATTGTCATTATTTGACTGTGCCATGTGCCGAAGCCATGCCACAAACGGTGCCGGATAGCCAGGCAGCATTTTGCCACTATTTTGTACAACAATAAAGGCACCAGCAGCAAAAACAACAACAAATATACATATAATAGGAATGAAGTCATGCCCATCAAATGTCCGATCCAATTGGGAATTCAGAAATGAACGAAATAGCAAAAATAAGAAAGGGCAGCAAAAACTGCCAAAGTGTGGCAAGCACAATTCACACCCAGCTCGGCAGGATGTGTAGGGCCGGAAAAACGATATACGCAAAAATGCAATTTCGATTTCTAATGTTACACCAAAAGAGTGTTTGCCTTTAAATATCTGTGTTTTTAAAGGTGTTCACTAACCGCACATTCAGCAGCCGGGGAATTCTCGTGAATCTCGTAGATGACGTGCGGCGGCCCGGTGGTGCCCAGCAGCGAGAAACCAAAACCGGAATTCTCGTTGCGCCGCAAAACCACTTTCAGCTCCTCGGTGGTCATGCTGGCGGTTCAGTGGCAGCGTGTTGTAGTTGCTGTTTTTGTAGCTGCTGATTCTGGTATTGTCGACGGTCCCCGATAACGACGTCGTTCAACAACGGCGTGTGCGTCGCTCGTCAACGCAGCTGTTGCAGCGACTGCCGGGCGGCAATTAACAACTTGACTCACTTCTGCCGCACCGTCGTTATCTGTATTTTGTCCACGTTTTTGTTATTGTTTTCAAAATTTGCACTAACGCACAATCACCAGTCAGCCTCACAACGGCCGTGCGAGTGTGTGCACCAGCCCCTCCTTTTCCAATTGCACTCTGCTTCGCTGCTGCTTGCACTTCCTTGTTCGCAGCTAACTTGGCTCCAAACTTTCGCACTGCTGAATTCGAAATGCTTGACTGGATTTTTGGGCTTGGTTCACCGCCGTCGTAGTCGTCGTCGCTGTCGATGTCGGTGTCGCCGCCTCCACACTACTGCACCACTGCCACCAGCAGACGTTAACTTTGCCTCTGCCTCTAACGCTGGCGCTACCACCTTCGCTGCTAGCGTTTTTGCCGCGCTGCCGTCGTCGCTGTTGCTGCTGCCTTCGCTTTGGCTAGCTCTTTGCGTCCTCTGCTTTGTAATGTGTGTTTTCTCCTGCTTTTCTTTCACTTCCCACTTCGTTGTCGACTGCACAACACTCACGCAAGCACACACACGCACGCCCGTTCGTTTACTTTTAGTGGACTTGCGATTGCTTTGGCTTGAATTGGATTTTTACATTTGGAACCACCGCCGAAAGCCGCTCGCGTCACCGCCGCACACACACAACTCTGCTGCTTCTGCTACCGCTGCGGCCGCCGCTTCATTCGTGTTTGCGAATGCACTTTTGCTACACTTTTCACTTCACACGTCACGCACAGCGCGCTCAGCCACCTATTAACTACCTTCGGCACTTGGCTTTTGCAATTTTCTTCTCGCCACTTCCGCTTACATCAATTTATTGGCGATTTTGTTCGCTTTTGGTAACAAATTTCCTTTTAATTTGCCTGCATCGTGCACACACACACTCCGTTTGCATTCGCTGATTCGTTGGCCTCGACCGTTTTTCTTCGCCCGTTCGCGTTGCGCCGTCAGCAATCGCTCGCTCACTATCGCTTCTCACCGCCGCGGCGTCGACGTCAGCGTATTTTTTTTTTTTTGTTTTCGCGTTCGTGTTTTACACTTCCCCCATTGCACTCGACCACTTTTCACACTGAACACCAGCTCACGCACTTTTCACACTACAAATTTGGCCAATTCCCGTTTAATTGGCGATTTTAAGTGCAAACCTAACTTTTTTATGTGCGATTACCACTTGCTTTCTTTCGTCGTGCTCAACTTCTTCGACATGAATGCTGCGGCCGCTGTCGTCGCTGGTCGTTGGTCGCTGCTTGCACTGTGCGCTCGGCAATTTGGGCCACCGTTGCTGGCCGAGGGTTGCACAATTGGCACTATAAGTAGTAGCTCCACTACCATTTTAACGAATACCGTTCGCTGCTTGTGTTGAGCTAACAAAATGATTAAACTGAACTTGCAAACTTCTTAATGTGGTACAGATTTCAATGGAGTGAACGTAGCGACGATTTCTTTGCATTTGAAAGAATTTTGTTATGAATGCGGAGTAAATGCAGCACTTCGCAGTTGTCTGGTTTCGTTTTATCGCATTCTCCGCATATTCGCGCTTGCTTGCAACAAGGTGTTCAGAGAGTTTACAAAAGCCAAAATGAACCTACCCAAAAACTTAATCGAAAAGAACTTACAGAGATTGAAAACCTTTAAACTAGGTGGTTGACTGATGTGCCACATTAAATTTGTAAGTTTATTTGTTCGTTCGACAGTTATTTCCCCTTAATTTGCCTTTCAAAGCTACAATTTTTTGTGAATGCAACTAAAACTAGATACGGTTTAAGCGTATATTCAAATGTGTAACCCCACATTGTCTAGGGGGACATCTACATCGATTAAATTCAGCTATGATTTGGATAAAATACTAAGATGATATTAAACGTGGTTTCGATTATGCTGAACATGAACAAAATATATTTGCAAGTTTGCAAACAGATACAAAATTTTTAACTAAAAATCCTGTCAAGGCAAATGACCTTGAATACTCTCTTCTTAAATAAAAATTGAGTAACATGCACACATATATGTATGTACTTATATAAAACCATAATCCAATACATTATGGCTAAAAATCTTACTCGTGTTGCCTTAAGTTTGGAATAGAGCAATTAGTATGCCAAAATATTACGCGCACATCACACTCGCTACAACTTCAAGCACGATTGGCAACGCGTGCGCTAAAAACATCCGATTGGCAAAACGTCAACGTAAACGCAAAAGCGAAAGCGAACCAAACGTCAATTGTGACAACTTGCCGCTGTCGTTTTTCCACTTGTCATTTATCAGTTGCTTTGGTTTTTTAACGCACCGTCGCCGTGCCGCCGTCGTGCAGAAACCGAAGAAGCTTAGCGAGGTGTACAGGAATTTGCAACAACTTTTACCCATCGAAGTATTCCAATTGAAAAATTGAGTGGCCATGGAGTCTTTGTCGAGCTTAGTGAAGACTCAGCTTCCCGACTATCTGAGCGGCCTGCCCATTCCGAACACCTTTTCCGGCTGGTTCAAGTTGTCATGTAAGTAGCAAGATGAGCAAGCCTACCCAGCAAAGGTGCAGCGAATGAAGAGAAGCGCAGCTAGCACTCGAAAGTGGAGCAAGGCGATTTTTTCGTGGGGCAATGGGGTCAGCGTCGCGGAAGGGAGACAGCGGTGCGACCAACCAGTGATCGTGCTTCTAATTAATATAATATTCATTGGTGGCTAAAAATTTGCTTTATGTAATTTGGCATCAATTACCAAAAAGAAAGAGAACATTAATATGGGAGTGAAAGGTCTTTAGCATTAATTGCTCGTTATTTGAGTCCGCACTATCACCAGCCTTCCGACTGCTTGCGCATATACTGTTTTGCTACATGATTATTTACTTTGTTGTTTGTAGGTGTACACGCATCGCAGCGATTATGCAACCGCAAAGACAACAAGTGTTAGTGCCAAGCATGGGGGTTCCATGTCCGGTCGTTTGCAGCTGCCAGTGCCAGACTTGAAGTGCGGGGTAGTGGTGCTGCATGCACCTCGAATCCTGCGTATCTTTCGCATCGGACATGTTAGTAAAATTCGCCATAGGCTTTAGATGTAGCGGTAGAAAAGTGGTTGGAGCATTTTTGCTTTTTGTGTGCAGCGCCAAAAGTGTCGTTTAAGACTGGTTTTAGACTAATTTACTAGTAATCGAATCAGCAAAAGTTTATCGACGGACTGTAGCGTCTTGACCTTCAATGTTTCTTGTTTCTATATAATTCGTATATTTTAAGCATATAAATTAAACGTTAATCGAGCAGAAAATGTTGAATGATAAAAACAGAGCTAATGTCTCCACTATACTTTGCTCTTCCATTTTCGCTTGCAGTTTCAGACTGGATTGCTCTTGTGCCGCCCACTGCCGTGCTGGCCGGCATCGGCTACATGTCTTATCTGGCTTTTTGTCCGGCAGCCCGCAAGCCTTGCGAAACCGGGCGCTGCAACACGTTGCAACGCAAGTCGGAGGCCAAGGTCGTGGACATGATCGACATGGAGGACATTGCCGAGAAGGCAGCTTTCTGTCGCTGCTGGAAGTCCAAGAATGTGAGTGTGTGCTCTGGTTTTTTGGACAATTTTTTCTCAAGGTAATGTTTTTTCTGCAGTGGCCCTACTGCGATGGCAGCCACGGCGAACACAACAAAAAAACTGGCGACAACGTTGGTCCCGTCGTGGTGCAGCGGAAGAAGTAAGTGGCAGCAGCCGCAGACTGTTGTCTGCACTCAAAACTTGCTATGAGCAGAGAGCAATAAATTCGGCAAACAAACAGCAACAACAAAAACAATACTTGTAATAGCAATTCAAATATAAGAGTAAGGTTGATACTAGCCGCCGTTTTGTTGCAGCTTATTAGTTAAGTTCACACTCTTGTTGATTTTCCTCCTGTCACTAAATTGCATTTTCTTGCACTTTGCTGTTGTTATTTATGTTTTTTTTTTAAACGAAGAAAAACATGCAAATTGAAATTTTGTGCTTTAAAAGCAGCCAACTTATCCTAAAAGTTAACGATTTTAAACAAAAAAAATACAGTATATCATAAACGATGAATTGTAAGGTGCGCTGATTGCGACTTGTGTGTCGGGTACTTGACAATATGTTAGAAATATTACATTAAAAATTGGCTATGGTTGAGCATAAATTGCGGTTTTTATTTCTTATGTGAGATCGCACATCGGTACTGAAATTACGAGAAGAAACGCCACCGGACAGTCAATCCCAATTTCACACAACGCCTATCAATGGATGTGGTGAGTGTGGCAAAGATTGCCGGAGTTCATAGAAATGTTCAACTTTTTTTCAACTATTTTATTCTTTAAAAAAAGTACTTTTTATAAATAATGGTTCCATTTTTTCCGTATTGTTGGCTGAGTGTGTGTCTGCACTTTAAAAAAGAGAAAACTTGCTTGGCTACATAAGAAAAAACACATTCCGTTTGCAAAAAGGCGAGTGTGAGCTTTTAATGGCCAGCTAGGACAAAAGGTTGTAGGCTATGAAGAACACAGCTGTGGCGTTTGCGCCGCTGCATTACGATCTTGATGTTCTTTATTTGAAGATTTTGCCCTGGTTGAATTTGCGGCCGCCTTTGTCGGCGCCGGTCCAGGAGAAGTACTGCGACACTAGGTTCTTGGTTTCTTCAGACTTGGGGTCCAGTTTCTGCCACGCGTAGCAGTCGTAGTCGATCTGCCAGTCGGGCGACAGTTTGAAAGCCAAATCCTGGCCGCGCCACACCCAAACGCCAGAGATGGTGCTGTTGTTGTCGTCGCCGAACAGACACACAGAGGCGAAGGCCGCTTTGCGCATCTTGTCCAAACGCTGGAACATGCCAGTAATCAGGTTGCACGACATGAACGTCTTGGTCAGCTCATTGTTGTATTTGTATTCGCCGAACCAAATGGAGTAGTTCTCAGCGTCAAACTTCTCCCAGAAGTAAGGAATGGAAACGGATTCATCCTCGTTGGAATAGCTGCGCTTGAAGGCATCAAAGTTGAATGTACCAGCAGGCAGCGCATCGAAGGGATCCTTCGATTTAGGCTCCATGGCCAGCGCCTGCTCGGCGGGGTCCAGTTCTTCCTTGGGTGCCTTCTCCTCCTTAGGCTTCTCGTCCTTCGGTTTTTTCTGCTCCTTCTGTTTCTTGCCGCCTTCACCGGCGCCGCCAGTCTTAGCCAAGAACTCAGCGTACTTCTTGGGATCGTACGCGAGCGCAGTCTCGCATAGCACGAAGTTCTTCACGACCACCTTTACCGGTGCCTGGTTCAGTATGGTGTTGAACCAGCGATTCACGTTGCCGTAAGAAGAGCGTGCCTTCGGCTCCAGCACGTACTGGTAGATGTGCAACAGGCTGCAGAACACGACGATGTCGGCCAGAGTGACGCGCTCTCCCACCAAGTAGGTGCAGTTGAGCAGCTTCTTGTCCAGCAAGGTTAGGATGGTGGTTGCGTCCTGCTTAGCGGTGCTGCCTTTCTGCTGTGGCATGATGCCCAGCAGCGGGAAGACCCAGGCGCAAGAGGCGGGCACGATTTCGTTGTCGGCATACGACAGCCACTGCATCACTTCGGCTTGAGCGAAGGGGCATTTGCCGCCGCGCAGCTGTTCGTTGGCCACCAAAAATGCAATGGCATTTGATTCGCTCAGGCATTTGCCATCGTCCGTCTCGAAGGCTGGCACCTACACCCAAACACGAAGCAGAACCGGAAAACATGCAAAAGAAACAGGCAGTTAGCGACTGATGACGTGTACAATGGCACCACACCCGAACCACTCACCTTGCCGCTGGGGAACTTCTTCAGGAAATCGGCCGATTTGTTGGTTTCGCCGAAAACGAAGTTTTCAGCCACTTTCACCTTGATGCCCGAGTACTGGGCAGCGATGAGCGCCTTGTACGCACGGAAGTTTTCGGGATAGGTATAAAGTGTCTGTAGCAAAGAAAATATACACCGAAATTAATACAAATACACAAATTGAACCCATCGGGAATTGTTTTGAGCGCAAACCGGCGTATTTCGTTTAGCGATGGGCCAGATATTTGACAATTTAAATGGAGTAAAATTTACTTACGCCTGTCGCCATGATTGCTACTTGCCGGAGAGAAGGAAACTTGACAGCGAGCGCCGATGTTGCCAATGCAAAAACTTGTTGAAATGGCTTTAGCGGCGTTGCCAACTATGCGACTACAGTCGTTTGGCTGTCAGTGATTTTATTTCTGACACTTGTCGCTTTTCCACCAAACGTACGAGCGTGTAATGAGCAAGACGCAGTCAAAGATGAAAAAATCTCTGCGATCTTGCACCTTTCTCCCCATATTCGCTATCTGAAAATGTTGGCCTCTACGCCATTGTCACCACATTCCGACTGACTGACACCTCAACTTACAAATTTCGACCGGCCGTGCAAAATTTCACCGATTTAACGCAATAAATGTGAATTTTAAACAGACATTTTTGCGAGAATCACTGCGGCGAAAAGCAAAGCAGACTATAATATAGAAATTGTGCGTGAAATAGTGGAGTTAGTGCGAAGAAAAGCGGTGAAAAAATCACGCTGTGAAGGAAAGAGAAAATTTTGCGACGTCTGGAGTGGTGGCAGAAGCAGCAACAGAAAAACGCTTGCTGCTGAGGAAAAAATAAGAAAACTCAAAGAAAAAAGTGTAAAGCAAGCAACGCGAAGGGAGAAGAAGGCCAAGAAAGCAAGCAAGAAGTAGTGAAACGACGAAGCTCTGCTGCAGTTTATGTACCAAATTTCGCGAGCCAGTGTAATCGTGATTATAGGAACAGAATTTCACTGAAGCGCTGGACGCACCAGTCTGGACGGTGACAGTGCTGGCGACGACAGCGAGAAATGCCGCGAGTGCGGGCGGAATTGAACATTTTGACACCATCACATGATTGATTATTAATTTGCTAATTTACACGCCCGTGCGAAAGCACAGCAAAGCAGCAGCAGTCGGCGGGGGATAAATATTAAAGCGGACGGAGGAAAAATCGATTTGCAGACGGAGCAAAACACGAGGAAATAGATCACAGCGTGCAAGGCAGGAAACAGTGATAAATAGCAGGAGCGAGGCAGCATCCGACGCCAGGACGGGTAGCGCCAACGCGCACTCTGACTGCAGCGACTGGAATTGGGTCCGGCGGACGCTGTGCTGACTGTGCGAGCAGCGGGCGCCCCCAATGTATTTCCAAGTGGCTATGTAAGCAACATCAATGATTGCAGCAACAACAGCGTGTTGGCACAGCAAACGGCGAATAGAATGAAGTGAAGAGCAGCGCTGACTGTCGGTGCGATTTGCAACGTTACCTAACTGTTGTTCAACCTGATCTATTGTGCGCTCTATTCGCTGCGTTCTTTTTTATTATTTGTTTTTGTTGTTTGTTGTGCGACACATGACGTGACCTTCACGCCAGCAACAAATCAATAGTTATAGCCAGCGTGCCTTCTCTGCCTCTAGCGGCCACTGCGCTACAGGGCCAACTGCCCCTCGCCATGTGCGATCCGTGAATAAGTGTGTGCGTGCGTGTGGCCAAGTGGTCGCCTCCCGCCACCCCCACCAACAAATCAGTACATTCACCAGCCAACATAGGGGCCGTTATTCGTCCCCCTTCTAATTTTTAGCGCGATGACGATTTACCTTTTGTTATAGTTTTCTGTGCTATGTCCCAGCATTTTCGCGCTTCCCCTCTCGTCTGCTGATTGTCAGCCACAATCATAAAATTTCTAATTTACATTTAATGTAGCACGATGGTTAGTTTTTGTTGTTGTGCTGTTATTGTTATTATTGTTGCAATTTTTACTTGACTACTTCTGTCTGTGCGCGTACGTAATTATCACTTAATTGGATGCGATGCGAATGTTTCGGCTCGACAACTGGCTGCCTGTGCTGCCAACCAACCGTGTGCCCGGCAGGCAAACCATAAATTGTACAGACATATGTATAATCGGCGATCGTGCCGAAGAAAACACTGAGTGGTGCACCCCCGTAATTTAGAATTTTCGTTTCTATGGCGTGTGTTGTGTGGCTGATTTTGCTCAGCACCAAACTGGTATTGGCTAAGTGACAACCGAAATCAGAAGCCTTGAGATTCCTTTTCTGACTGTTCAGTTGACGCTTTACATTCCAAAAAAATCGTGCTTAGCTCATGTTGCCACAAGCATATTTCACTATGGCCACAAGCAAACTTTGACATCTGTCACAGGGGAAGTGATGAACTTTTTTATTGATCACCTCAAAGTACGTAAATAAAAAACAAAAGTTACAAAATTGAACTTTTACTATGAAATTAAAGATTTCGATCTCTTTGTTAGTTTTCTAATTATCAAACTCTTTACTGATTTTTTCTTTTCGCTTCTTTATGTCCTCTTTCCAGTAAGGGACCGCCTAATTCTCTACTCCTCGCACCGTCGATAGATAATGTCGTACATTCCATTAAAGTTAAAACATCTGTTTTCATGGCATCAAAGAATAGAAAAACTTAAATATTTCAAAAACTAAGCAAAATATCAAAAATCGTTGTTATTGCTCAGCACGTCAAAATCACCGGCCAGTAGACGGCGTCCCAGTGCTCCTGCCATCCCCGGTTAGTTGACAGCTTTTCAAAGCGCAGAAAAGCACCTTTTGTCGCCGCATGAATCACCCGCCCACTCCACGTGGCCTCGCACAGCATTTAGCGGCGCGCGAGTTTTTCGGGTTTTCACTTCCATCATTTTCCCTACTGTTGAGTAGTCCGTAGAGCAATTGACCACCCTGCCGCTGACGCTCTGTGGCTGATTCATTCAGTTGCAAATCAAAAATTCGCCTTGATGTGTTTATCAAAGTCGGTGCGCAGCCTTCGGGCCTTCAATTAAATAATCATCGATTACTTAATGCTATTTGTACACAGCGGGCGTAGATAAGACCGCACACAATTCCGAATTGGTCAGTTGCTGCAAAAAAGGCGACAAGGCATACGCATACAGTTTTTGTTGATAGTCACGCTGAGATTTGATCGCAGAGTTGACGGCTTTTGTTGAATCATTCGGTTATTTACCGGCTTCAGTTGCCCGCAGGCGGCGAATGTGCAACAAAATGTGGTCCGGGGAAATTTTGAGAGCCGTAATCGACTTGAATGAAATATTTTAAAGTTAAAAATTGTGTATCAACTAATTTGTTTTCTTAATTTTTGTAGGTTTTCAAAAGATGCCCAGAAATGCTGTAAAGAAATTAATTAACGAAGAAGCGTGTCTTCCAAAACTACCAGCTACAGCCGCAAAAACACAACAACAACCCAACAAACAAGCAACGCAATTGAAACGACGTAGAAAACCAGTGGAAAGCAGCGCAAAGTCGAGAAAGTCGACAAAAAAGTCCAAGCGAACAGCAACAGAAACTACTTCCACGCCGCACCCACTCAGTGCCAGTAAAACGCAAAGAGCATCAACATCAACAACTACAACAAGAACATATCTTGTATGCAACACCCCGAGCAGGCGACAGGTGGCACCGCGTAACGCCATCAAATCGCCGCTTTATCCCACTGTCATTGAAATTTTTGAGCAGGAGGTGGCAGCAGCAGCAGCTACAACAGCCGTAGAAACAACAAAGACCACAACAGCAGCAACATCAGCCGGTGCGACTGTAGGTGCTGTCAGTGAGGCCAAAGGCATTGTTGGTCGGCTTCCGGCCGCTAGTGGTCGTCGTCTGCGGAAGCGGCGCAGCAGTGTTGCCACCCTAACGAAGCGCAACAAAAACAAGAACAAGTCTCTGCATCTGAAAATCGTCTCCAGAGAATTGGGTGCCGCTCGTATTGCAACGCTTCGGACACGAAAGGAGGCGACAAAAACCCCCGCAGCACCAAAGGACAATAGAGACGAACGGATCAGGGTGATATTGAAAAATCGAGCAGGTGATTACTGCGACTGATGGTGTATGCTTTTGTGGAGCTCAATAAGCTTGCACCGGTCACCCGTTATAAATCTGGCTTTCCATTTCTTCTTGATAATCATGTTTGTTTTGTTTTCGCTCCTCAGCTTGGCAGCAGCTGAATCCGACCTTGCTAAACCGCATTGAGACGATCGAGTGCGACGTAAAGAAGTCGAGTGCCAGCAAGCGCAAACGCGGCTACAGTGTAACCACGCGGAAACGTGCCTCAACGCAGAGAGCTTCCAATTTAAATTTGCCCACGGAGCAGCCGTTGCAGCTGCAACAGTGCGACAGCGGCGCACTTATTGTTGTGCCCATAGTGGCAACAGCTGGCGGTGCCCCACACAACGAGCAACTAACCCCAACAACCATTACAATAACACCACATAGCGATATAACAGCAGCAGCAACAACATCAACTGAAACAAGCGTCACCGCAACTGCGATAACGACTGCCACAGCACCCACGAGTGGTGGCAAGAAACGCGTACGCGGCATGTCGGTGTATGAGCGCAGTAGCGGCGTGGTAACCAATGGTTACCTCAGCTCGACGCGCACTTCGTCAGCCAGCTCGAGTGCCGTGCACTCGGACGCCGATCCGCAAGACATCACACAGCAGTATTACGTGCCAGTGGCGCCGGCGTCCAGCTCCGTTGTGGCCAATGCCATTTCCAGTGTGCCCAGCGCCGCGCTAACGGGTGGCAGCAACACCAACGCGTTGAATTATGCCCCCTCCATGGCCACGCTGTGCAACATCGGCAATACGTGCTACTTGAATTCAGTGGTCTACACGCTGCGTTTCGCGCCGCAATTTCTGCACAACCTGCATCACCTGATCGTCGACCTGTCGAGCATACAGCAGAGCATTGTGCGGCAGCGCACCAAGTCGTCGTCGCTGGGGCGCGGCATAAGCGCCGTGCAGCTGGAGAGTGCGCGCAGCTGGAGCAGCAAAGATCTGGCGGCGCTTGAGCAGAGCGCCATCGCTACTGTGGCGGCAACTAGCAACAGCAATGCTGCAGGCAATTACACACAGAAAAGCAGTCATCAGCTGCTGACCGAGCGGCTACACGAACTCTACCAGAGCTTGCATCGCAACGAGGTGGCCGAGTCGACGGAGCCCTTTCACGCTGACACGCTGCTGCACGCCATACAGGACGTCAGCAGTATCTTTGAGGGCAACCAGCAGCAGGATGCGCACGAGTTCCTCATGTGTGTGCTGAACAGCATACGGGAGACGTCTCAGACCCTGATAAAGGCAATCTCCGAGTGTCCAGACGTCATTCTCAACGGGTGAGTGGAGCACCAGGGTTTCCTGTAGGCGAAGATTTAATAATGACTTTTCATTTGCAGCTATATCAGAGGTGCGGACGAGTTGGACGGCAACGGCCCGTACGCGCTTGACCGAGACACACTGTCGCCAAATAGTCATACCGGAGGCAACGGCAGTGTCGCGCCACCGCCCACGCCCGCCTCGACTTCCACATCATCGTCTAGTCTAAGTGCAAGCAACATAACAAAAGCGTTGTTCTCCTCGCGCAAAGCCAAGCGAAAAGAGGAGGCGAAGAATGCGAAAAATTCGCGTTTGCAGTCGCCGCTTAAGGATGCACAGAGTGGCGGCCTGCAACCAACGTCAAATAGCCTGTTCTATCTGAATTCAGTGGATCTCAGTGGTGCCAGCAGCAGCGCCAGTAGCGTGTCGGTGACGAAGAGCATTGGCGGCAATGGTGGTGGCGATGGTGGTGACGGAGACACATCGCCCATCAGTCTGCTGAAGGACAAGGAGCGACTGGCGGAGAAGATACGTGAACTGGGGCTGGACTTTTTCAGTGAGGATTTTGAGGGCGTGACTGTATCGACCACCAAGTGTCTGAGCTGCGAGACGGTGACGGAGCAGAAGGAGAGCATGATCGACATTGCTGTGCCCGTGCCTATTTCAGGGTACGACAGCTCCGACTACACGGAGAAGCCCAGCTCGTTCATACAGGTAGGTGTGGCGGTGCTCAGAAAACATTAAGAACTCTACTTACAAAGTCGACTTGTGCTTTTACTTCACAGAACTCCTGCATCACACGTGAGTATTTTCGCGGCGAGAACAAGTACCGCTGCGAGCAGTGCACCGGCTACACCGAGGCCATACGCTCCATCTCGTACGAGGTGTTGCCGCGTCTGCTGGTCATCCAACTGAGTCGTTTCTCGGGGGGCATGGAGAAAATCAACAGCTACATTCCCACGTCGTTCACGCTGCAGTGCTTCTGCGCAAAGTGCTGCGAGCTGAGCGACGCTAATAAGCTTCACATCTACAAGTTGTACAGTGTGATAACGCACGTGGGCGCCACAATGTCGGTGGGTCACTACATCGCCTACACCTGCTCGCTGGACTGGGCCAATGAGTACGTGAACTGTCCAAAGGACCGACGAATGGCAACCCAACAGCAGGCGAACTGCAGCACCAACGGCTTAGCAAATAATGGCCTAGGTGTTGGTGCAGCAACGGGCGCGTCTGCGGGTCGTGGTGACGAGCGCAGCCAGAGCACGCAGGCCTCGTCGGCGGCCAGTCTCATGAAGAAGATGAAGTTCGGTCGCAGCAAGGCGTCCAGTAGCGGCGACATGAGCAAGAACATGAAGAGTCTGAACGGCCTCACCAGTAAGGCCATCACGAACGGCATCGGAAAGCTAAGCATGAACACCACCTGCCACAGTCTGAACTGCTGCGCTACGCGGCTGTGTAGCGTGCAGCAACAGCAGCTGCAGCTGAACAGCAGTAGTGAGCTAGGCGAGGAAGCTCTACAGAACGGCGCCAACCACACCGGCTACAACAGCGCCATCGGTGGCAGCAACAACATGGGCGGCGCCTATGCCGCGAATTATCCGCCTGGCTATGGCAGTACCGGACGCGGCGGCTCAAAGGCTGCTTACGGCGCGTGCAACACGGCCGGCAGCGGCGAGCCGATCTGGTATATGTGCGACGACGACAAGATTAAGGCGATGACGCAGCGTGAGTTCGAGGAGTTGTTGTCGCCGGCGCGCAAAATCACTGTGACGCCGTATCTGCTATTCTATGCGCGCTTCGATCTGCAGACTTCGCAGCCGTTGTCCGCGAAGTCGACGGGTGCGCCAGCGACGACGACGACAGCACAAGCGGCGTCCTGGTCTAACGAGAGCCTGCTAAGCGGTAGTGCGGCAAGCAGCAGCATCAGCGCGCATAAAATATGAGTGTTGCCGACGCAGGTGCAGGAAGTGGACGGCGCCCACAACCGCTCACACAGCACACGCAACAAACATGTGTCGCTGACGCGACGGCACTGCAATTGCGAGCAGGTAATCTAGACGGCGCGACACGACATGACACGGCTGGCGGTGAGCGTTTGGCGCTTGCGAACGTACGCGCGTGCGTGATTCCCAAATGTGATTGTGCAGTTTAAGTATTTGTTTCTTTATAAATTTAAATTCACCTGCAAAGTTGATACGTCTGCTTAAGTTGCAATTAACAAGTTTTCACAACACAATAACAACAGAACGAAGATTAAAGGCCAAAGTTGTACAGAACAAACAAGCAACAGTCCCTGTTCGGCTGCCTGCTTTTCGTTAGTTTTGTTTGTTGTCAACTTCGTTTGTTTGAATCGAATGGAACAGATGTGCGCAAGCGCCGCTTCCTCATCCTCTTCCCCGCTCGCATTACATGAACGTTCAATGTTAAGTGACTAAAACAAATTGACTGATTCCTCCCACTTATTCATTCAACCAGATATATCGCTGTACTTGTAACCAATACTAATAACTAAATCAAGCCTTAGACCTACTTATATACGTCAAAAATAAATAAATGGAAACAACAAATTGAATAAACAAACAAAATTTATTGTGCTGTAGCGGAAACTGTAAAACTTGAAAATACTGTGTTGTATTTAACATAGCAAACAAACCAACAAACAAACAAGCAACACCACAAACAACTGAATCTTTCGCATTTCATTTGTCTGATAGCCCAATGCCACACTATCACCCTATTAATCACACCACAACACAACACACCTGCAAAAGTATTTAGCGAATGTATGAAACTATTTGCAATTACGCTGAAAGTAAATAAGAATTAAACTTAAGCAAAGCAAAGCAAAGTTTGAATGGAAGAGCTCTCGTTTGCCTTGTGGCATTTCAAAATGCAAACTTTACGTTCAAAGTGAACAATTAACCGTAAAATATATACACATATATAAAATCTAACAAAACACAAAACATACGTTTTACAGAATTATATGAAATTTAACAAAAATGCTTATAAAATTGACTTAATAACGAAAACATTAAATAAAAACATTATCGAAGATCTCACACAACTGCACGAACGTCGGCATAGTTGCGCTTGTTAATTTTTTGTTTTTGTCATTTTCGGTTTTCACCTAAAGCAATCATCATTGAAAGCAGTCGTTTAACATCGAAGCTCCTTAAAGTTTGGTCAAATTCTTGTGAATTTTTGTGTGTGAAAAAAACAAATTAAATTCTTTGAAGTTCGATTGAGTAAAACACCATTGAAGATGAAACAATTATGCTTTGCTTTGCTTTTTCATAGCTTTTTGCTTTATATAAGCTGCATTTCTTCACTAAATCGTGCGCTGCTCTAATACAACATTAACGTGTAGTATTGGCCAGTGCCTGTGTAATTTTCATACAGCATTATGGTTTGCATTTTTTACAAGTATTTAAAGGCATTATTTTTCCTTTTTTCATTTATTTTTTTCTTGCTTGAACCCATTGTTACACAATGCAAACATTAAGGTATCATGGCACGTTAGAAAGGGGAATTTTTAATGACTAGCAAAATTATTTATTTTTCAGCTGATAATAAAGGATCAATCTTTTTGAAAATTTTTTTACAATATATTGAAGGTTTAAGGAACACAAAAAAAATTATTTTTTAGCATATTGTCTCTTATATAGGTGGAGCTGGAGTCGCGTAGAAAAAAAACACATCCTCCATTGCGGGCACTTAATCTCCGGATTGGCTCGACCGATTTAAAAAAAATTTTTTTAGTTCTTTTTATTAACTTATTTTGTACAAGAATCCACCACAATATTGAAGAAAATTTTTTATATAAAGTACTTTTTCTAGGAAAAAAAGGTGAAAAACGCAGTAAATTTTTGACACTTTTTTTTAGAAAGCTCCTATCCTTTTATTTTTAGCGTTTTTTTTAATTTTTCTGGTGAATTCCTGTGTCCGAAAGCTTAATAACTTTTTGGTTTTTTGTTTCAGATTAGCCAATCCGGAGATTAAGTGTCCGTAATGGAGGATATTTTTTTTTCTACGCGACTTCAGCTCCACCTATATAAGAGACATTATGCTAAAAAAAACAAAAAAGAAAATTTTGTTTGTATTCCTTAAACCTTCAATATATTGTAAAAAAGATTGATAATAAAGGAGCTGAAAAGGAAATAATTTTGTAAATCACTAAAAATTCCCCTTTCTAACGTGCCATGATACCTTAATGAAACGAACAGTTGATAAGTTTTGAAAATATTGATTTAACCCAGTAAGTTTAGGTAATAGCACAGCGGCATCTCCTGCGTGTTGGTCAACAAAAATAGAAATTTCACCAAAATAAATTACAACTTTTTCTTGTTGTTTTTCATTATTTCTTACATAATTCTTGTTTTTCGTATTCATGTAAACTTTTCAGAACTTACGGAGAAAAACTCCCTTTTTATTTTAATTAAATTTGATCTATTTTATTTAATAAACAAAATTGTATAAAATATATTCACAAATAGACAACTTTTTTGTAATGTTTTTAGTTTTATAGTTTAAAATGCAAAATAAATTTGAAAAAGTTAATTCAAATCAAAATTTTTTTGTCTGGAACTTTGGGGTCTAAAAACGGAACACAACATTTTTCACTGAAATGTAAAAACTAAAAAATTAGTGTTGCCAGCGCGCAGGGCATAATGCAACAGTTTTCACGCAATGACTTCTTGAAATTATTATTTATATTATTATTGAAATTATTATTTTTATTTTTTTTCCTCTTTGCTACCCTTCGTCTCTAACCGCATTTAAAAGAATTTAATTTTGTAACGTTAATCATTACTTTCTCTACTCATTGTTCAGTTCACTGTAGTCCACAATTGCTTGCCGCGCCCAGGGTCATCTCCCCTGTATACCCAACAACAAAACATCTCATATCTCTGCAAAATTTGGCAAATTGAAAACTCAAAGCTGTGGTTTCGAAACTCTAGGCTTGCGAAAAGCAATGCTCGTTTTTGCTTGAAAATGCTGACAAAATTACTACGAATTTATATGCAAAAATCTATATAACCAGCTGCTGGTGTGCAAAAGAATACATATATACTTAATTGAGCAAAAATATACATACTTAAAATAAAACTATTGCAATATGAAACGCCTATGAAAAAACGTTCCGAAGAATCCCTCAATACGAAGTGAACGAAAAAAATTCGAATGCTATAGGAAATAGTAGTAAAATAGTGGGAATTGGTGCCGCAATCAGACGAAAATATACAAATTGATACAGACAAATGGCAGCATTAGGCAAATTCAAATGTTTGTTTTTCAGCAAAAACAAAAATACTACCGCAAACCAGTGCATACCTAGACGCGTGCAGACAACATACCGATAAAAATTCTGTAAACATAAATGAAGAAAACCATAATTGGAAGAGCAAAAAAAAATGATAGCAAAATTAAAATAATTGCGAAGGGAAAACTCGGCTGCTTGTAAAGCAACAAATGTAATTTGCATAGTAATAAATAGAATACTACAACTAAGCATGAAATGAAATTTCTATATGAATGTTAAATAGTTTGTTAACATGAAAACAACAACAACAAACAAACAAAGAAATGAGATCCTTTAAGATTGGTGCATTGTTGATGACAGCAGAGCACAGAGAACGTGGAAGATCGAACGCAGCGCCACGACACATCCACAAACACAGATCCACATTGTCTTCTGATTTATTTTATCCAGTTAACAATAGTTAATAGCGAAACATTCGATTCGAAGGCAATATTGAAACATGTATGTATGTATACATTTATTATAAAAACAATTGACAACTAACATCTCGAAATATCAAAAGAAGTATGAATTATAGAACGGTGTGCAATGTCTTACATTCTTTAGTGCAGCAAATCGAAATGAATTTCAAGTCAACACATACATATGCATCGTGATACTCGTACAGATGAGCTGGCCGCCAGGGTCGAACACTTTTTCGTCTTGTTACTGTAATCACAGGACATGGTTTGAACGCGACGGCGAATCAAAGGGAGATGTTACATGCAATGGCAACCCTGCCAGACACGTGTGATCGAAACTCCAACACATTTACAAAAATTCTCGGTGAAACTAACACATAAACATTTACAAAGGAAATTTTTAAGTATGTTCCATGCAAGCGGGAAAAAGAAGTTTCAGTGCGTTAAATTTCCCTGTATGAGAAAACGAGATGACAATATATGTCCATACGGCACGTGCCGTTATGACGCTTGCGCCCATGACGCAAATGTCAAATTGTGAAAAGTGAAACAAAAGTGTGTCAAAAGCAGGTCAGCGGAGGAAAAATTAAAAAAGATAAGTACAATTGTTTATTATTTTTGTAATAAATATGTTAATTAAATTTTATTTAAAGTATATGAGAAGTGTACCGAAAGAATTGTTTGCCTAATGTTAGTGTTCTTTTCATTGACTATTTGCAGATTGTGTTCAGCGCTAGCGCTCCTAACCTCAAAAATGTCGTGGACTGTGGGTCAATTTCATTTCATTACATTTGGATTTTGAATAATTTCATTTTTCACTTTGGTTCGTGCTATAAATGTGTAAAATAATGATTTTTTAATAATAGAAAACCTTTTTTTTTAAATAAACATACGAAATTATAAAATGCCAAGGCTTTTTCATTTTCAATCATCTGTGATAGGTTTATACGTCAAGTGTGATGCCATTTGATATCACTGGTGAGAGAAATTTCATCAGCAGTGACTAATCACACGTGATTGGGATTTGATCATTGCTGATTAGAGTGAGCGAGACAACTATATGTTGGACCACGTTTTAAATTGCCTGTGTACGAAGGTGATGCAGAATCACATGGACACAAAAATACCCATCACATTTTTCACACTGCTAGTGGAAAAATGATGGGAGATTGTGATCAAAATTTCATCACATGTGATTGTCATATGATTGATCAAATGATGGTCACTGTCCTTGCAGGGAATGAACTCATAATCACACACACAAACACATACACGAACGAATACTTATATACAAACGTATGTAATTGTTGCTATAAATCAATGTTTAACTCGCAAAAAATGTCAAAGACGTGAAAGAGAAACTCAAGTATGCTTACTTCTGGTTTTTTTTAGTTAACAAAAAATTATTTGAGAACCTCCAAGATATCTAATAGTTTCAGTTGTTTCAGTTCTTATTTATTACTTCCGAATTTTCGTAAGTGTAAAAAAAGTCATTCAGCAATGTAGTGTTTTAGGCTTCAAACTAAAGACAATACTTTTCACTATATTTGGATATCTTTATGCAAAGTTTATTTAAAAAAAAGTATATATAGATATATATTGTCCTTTAAAAGCATTTTGTAACTATCTATTATAGTTACATAACATGAAATGTTTATACATCTTTTGTTTAAGAACATTAATCATAAATTTAGCATAAACTCCGAACACACAGACAAACACTGAATACGTAGCTGCACTATTATTGGCCTCTACTTGCATGTCTGGTGCCTGATTTATGTCATACACAATAAAAATGTAGTTACAGGTCGTTATTTTGAGTTTTAAGTACATGCACTCATATACACACACACACATACGTACATCCAATCATACACATACATATATGTCACTCGATCGAATCAAAATGCACACAAATTCACACCAACACGCCGGCAGAAAATGGACTTTATCATTGTTGTTGATTGGCTAAAGCGCGATTGGCGCAGCAGCGCACCGCCATGTGGCGAATTGTAATTGCCGCAATAATAATATTTAACAAATAGAACATTATTATTGTTTAATGAGAAAAGAGAGTGGGAGAAAGTTGGCAGCAGTCGGCTGCGTTTCAAGCGATATCATGGCATATGTTAAGGCGCCTAAAATTCTATTCTATATATTCTATACAGACGAAAATGAATTGTTTATTAATTGATTGATTGCTATTGAGCAAGTGTACCATTAAGCTGTAATATAAAACACACTCACACACGTACATATAAATAAATATATGCATATATACTTATGACTTATTATTAAAGTACAGCTATAGGAACGATATGGAAAATAGTGAAAATGTGAAAACAAGCAAACTGAAATGGAGCTACGAAAAATATTGATGATATGATAGTTATGTGAGTACTATTATTATTATTATTATTAATTATTAATTAATTATTATTGTACTGAGAGAGCAAACATGAAATAAAAATGTAATTATTATTATCGAAAGGAAACACTGGTTGCATTTTGCTTTAGATATCTGAATGAGAATAAGTTGCATAGTAACGGGCTCGTCCATTGTCCTATTACCAAAAGAAAATCATTCCTTGAAGAAGATCATTCCATTGTTTCTGTTGGCTTTCAAATCTAAGTACGACTCTCTAGCACTGAATTGTGACGACGACTTTTCATGACTTTTATTGATTGTCTTTAATGTGTTTGCCATTTTCTAACAGTACTATAGGTGCTGTAGTTAGGAGGTATTTCGTAGAAAACTTCACAAGTTGTACGCCAAGCGACGGTCAGACGTGTGCCAGCCGCGCTGTTCTATGACAAGTTTGTACAGGTCATAAATATTCATTTACAGCCTTTCAGCTTCAGCACACAATTAACAGTAACCACACTAGATGCAAACTAAAAATTATGGGACATTTGTGCTAAATTTAAATACCGAAACAAAACAGATAAACCGATCACAAATTTGAAGCAATCAAATAGAAAGCGGTGAGAATTTGTTACGAGAGTGAATGTTGGAATTTGTGTTTTTTAATTAGTCTATGTTTTTGTTTTTTTTAGTTTTATTTGTTTAAAGTAATCCAGAAGATGAATACAGTAAGTTCGTACAGATTACTACAAAATGTAAGTGAAATATATTAATATCCTAGCTAATTAATTCATTCAAAAACAATTTGAACTGGATTTCGGAATAGGAAAAATCGATAGTGAAATCAATAAAGTGTACCAGGTAGATGACGTACACTTATTTCTCTGAGTAGCAATTGTGAATGTGTCAATTTATTTGTGTCAGTTCGATTAACCTTTATTTTTGTTGTCGTTAAAATTAAAATTTATTTTTAGGAACTGCATTGCCATACGTTTTTTTGCAGAGACAGCACTTTTTCCTGGCATGTAGATGCGTTTTTGGTGTCAGTTTTGGTGCGGAACGTATTTTCAAACAACAATTTATTTTGAAATTTTTGCATACAGCACAGACGGGTTATGAATTATGACATTTGTCAGCAAAATGACATTAACTGTCAGAAAATAAGTGTACGTTGAAGAGAGAGTTCCTGCTATCTGGCACACTTTATTAATTTCACTATGGAAAAATCTAATACAAAAGAATTTGAGAGCAAGTTGATTTCTTTTAAAGCTCTAAAAATTGGGGCAAAATAAGCGTAATTTGTTCTTACCCTCTCCAAAGAGAAAGTGGCATGATATCTTAACGATCTTTGCGGAATAAAAAAATTGCAAAGAACGTAGGGCATAACGAAGAAGCATTTTTTGGATTCGTTCAAGACGATTGATGTGACACGCATAGTAGGGTCTCCAAATGAAGGCCGCGTACTCTAGCTTAGACCGTACCAGGGAGGTATAGAGCAACTTTAGAGTATAAGGATCCGTAAAATCAGAACTGACCCGGCGAACAAGGGCCAGCATAGAGTATGCCTTTGCAATTGTGCTGTTTAAATGATTTTGGAAAGAGAACCTATTATCAAACACGACACCTAGATCAGCAATTTCAGTAGGATTCGCTAAGTGACAGCCACCAATGTGGTAAGAAGTGGGAATAGGGGACTGGGATTTTGAATAGGTCAGATGGAAACACTTATTTATATTTAAATTAAGCTTATTTTTATCACACCAAACGACAACTTTGTCAAGGTCCATTTGAAGATTTCGAGAGTCTGAGAGAAATTTTTTTTTTATTTGTTTTTATTAACGATTCATGAAGACATAACAGAAACGTTTTAATATTGCAACTAGTATATACAACAATTTATACTAACAAGCAATTTTGATTTAACAATTATTAAGTTTAAGAAAAAAGCAAAGATAAAATATCTGCTACTAGCAATTCATCAGGTCTGCCACCGTTGTGCGTTTTAGCCGTCTACGCTGCGCACTTTCCTCAAGTAGACTGGAAGCTGCAGCATTGACATGCGTTTTTCAACGTTGTTTGTGAGCAGTGGCAAATTTCTGTGCAACTCTCTGAGAGACATGATATTGAAGAGTAAATCTTCAAATCATCAGCATACAAAAGATTCTTAGAGAATTTAAAGCAACTGGCTATGTCGTTGATAAAAATTACAAAAAGAAGGGAACCTAAAATACTACCCTGAGGTACGCCAGAGGAGGCAATAAAGGGATGCGAAAATACAATGTCAACTACAACAACACAATTACGGCGAGCCAGATACGATTTCATCCAACTTAAGAAGATAGAATGAACTCCAAGACTATGTATTGCATTAGATGCTGTTCGAAGTGAGAGTCTTTTAAATGGCTGTACAGTCGAAACTGCTTAACTGCAAGTCGCTTAACTGAAAACTTCGCTTAACTGTAACAGAAGTCAGTTAATTAGTTATTTAGTATTTTTCCGGAAGATAATTTCGTTTAACTGAAGCTTTGCATAACTGAAAAATTCGGTTAAGTGAACGAATATTTTGAGTCCAAAACATAAATTTACAATATTTTAACTCCGCCTAAGTGAAAAAATTGTGTGCCACATTTCATAATTAAGAAGAATGCCCTGCTATTATTTGGCCGTATTATTATATCCCTGATAAGTGGATCAGTTGATTTCGTTAGTTGGCGCAACGACATTAGAAAATTTCGGATTTAGAATGTATTTTCCTTTCACTCATCCGAAGTACGCTTAATTGAAAGGAATTTCACCGAAAACACCGGTTAACTGCAACTAAAAGGCCAGAAAAAGCGGCCTCGACTGTATCCTTAAGTAGGTTGTAGTCGACGAAGAACCACAGGGAGAAAGAACAAGGATCCGCAGGAAGGGCCCAGTAGAGCTCTGCCATTGCTTAGTGTGATTACATAGATAAGACGCGAGCAAAAAGGATATAGCTGCGAGCAGATTGAGTGAGATTTTCTCCTGAAATGTCCTTATTATTATGCATTAAAACAGTTCTTATTTCTTATTGATCACGTAATATATTTGAAAATATTTATTATTAGTTATTTTCCCTTTTCAATTTGCAAATCAAACACTTCACGGGTTGATGATGCTAAGTAACTATCGTACATACAATAAATAAAAGTTCAATGTATTGTTTCCGGCTGGAACGCATTGCGGAGTGCCCGCCCTAGTTCCGCTCAGCAGGCACATTTCAATACGCCTCCACTAGCAGGCTGCGCAGACGACGCGAGATCTCATTGTAGTTGTGTTCCTTCCACTGGACGTTGATCTGAATGGTCTCCAGCGCGCGGCGCACGCTCTGCTCGGCCTTGTGCAGCTGCTCTCTGTGTTCTTCGCAGAATGCGCGTATTGTGTCGAAGTCGCGCTTGTTGCTCATTTCGCTGGCCAATGGGCTGAGCAGGCGCGACAGCTGCGAGCTGTCCGGCTCATAGCTGAAATTCGAAATTCTTTTGTATAGATTTGAGCGGAACACGCCCAACAATTCTACTTACAAGTTGTACAGAAAATCAATGTTGGACAGGAAGAAATCGCGCGCCAGATGGAAGCCCACATCGCCGCGTGCCACTGCGCCGAACGCATAGAACGAGTCTTGTTTACGTATGTGCGAGTCGGCCTCGAAAGCCCATTGCAGATAGCGCTGTAGTATCCAGACTTCGCGCGAGCAGCCCAGCGCTGAGATGATTGTTTTCTTTTCGGCAGCGACATTTGAGTTCTTGTAGCGGGTCCATAGGAATTGCCAGTCGTCCTCGTTGCCGCGACGCATGGCCGTGCAGTATACGACCGAACGCAGATCGGTGGGCACGGGGTTTTTCTCGTCGGGATTGGGCAGACTGCGCCACTCGCGGAAGTAGCTTTGCGCGCGCGTTACACAATCCTCCACATCGAGCCGACACGACCAACCGGCAACGAGCACCTTGTGCAGAATGGACTGACTGTTGGTCAGGTCGTTGGTGGCATTCAGGCCGTGCAGATGAACGTATATGGGTGACAGAATCTTGCGCATATATTTCTGCGGAAGAAGGCAGAGAGAATAAGGAGTTAGATGGAGTTACACAGTACACAGCAGATCTGCGCCAAATGTCTGGTTTAACTTTTGAAACGTCAAGCCAGTGTTTTAATTACGAGAGAAGCTTTTATAGATGTCCAATCATCGCCATTGGTAGATTCACTAAATTTTTATCTAGAAACCGATTTACTATATTATTAACTTTTACATTGAGCAGATTCTGTAATCATTGTTTAGGTTAGGCACTGAAATCAGGTTTTAAGTAGCAAAATCGTGTCGCATGGTGTGTAAAACGAATATCAGCGGACAAAAAAGCATCGCAAATAATAGAAAATAGGTAAGAGGGATGGTATGCCAGGGAAGCCGTTTGGAATATTTCAATTTCATGAAATTGCAACTTACGCTAAACAAAATCTAGACACATGCATGTGTACCGCGCACGAGTATTCCCAATAGACATATCCGGAGACGGCGTTCAACGAATGAAAGTTGTGCATATCAATAATTTTCATCATATTCGGCACACTTCGCCAACCAATTTTAATTACCTTGAAGAACTCGTACTCGGGCGTCTGTCGCAGTATGCGATTCACGTTGCTGAGATTGTCCAGCGCTGCCTTCCACGGTATGTACTCCTTCTCGCGTACCAGATACTCGATTAGTCGCATTGCGATCTCGTAGTCCATGTCGCCGCTCCAAGCTAGCGTCAGCGCGTCGTCGATCAGCTGCGCCCGATTGATGGTGTGTATCTTCTTGAAGTCGTCACTCATCAGAGTCTCGATCAGCATGTTCCAGTTGCGCTCGTCGTACTTGACCTTGTACAGGCCGCCCATTTGCACGTTGAAAAGGACCCACTCGTCGCGTTCGGGCATGTCATCGATGGTCTTATTGATGACGTCGTTGGATTCGCTGCACTGCAGCCACTGTTTGGGCGCCGTCGAGGCGAAATCGGCGGCACTCTGCGTGGTGTAGCTAAGCGGCACCCACCAGCAGTTTTGGCCCGCCGCACGCGAGGCCTCCGTGTCGAGCAGGTAGCGCACCTGTGTCACCGTCGCCGTTTTGCGTTCGTAGTCGCGCGTCACCGTGACAACTGGGTAGCCGGTCTGCAGTGTCCACGAGTCCATGATAGTCTTGATGGTGAAGTCGCTTGGCAGCGTGCGGTATTTGTGCGCTGCCTCGGTGAGCGACGTCCACAGGTTATCTTGCTCTGCATTGCTGTAGGCGTGCTTCTTCAGGTAGTAGTGCAGCCCCGAGCGGAAGGATTCATCGCCAAGGAAGAGATGCATCATGCGCAGTACAGCAGAACCCTTTTTGTACGAGATCGAGTCGAATATTTCGTGTATCTCGTTGACGTGATGAATGCCCTGCGAGATGGGATGACTGCTCTTCAGCGCATCCAACCGGTAAATGATTAGTGTATTTTCGACAGAATCCTCATCCAGTGACTTCCACTCGGGACTGATGTGCTCTACGCCCAAGCTGGCCACATACGTGGCAAAGCCTTCGTTCAGCCACAAATCGGTCCACCATTTCATTGTTACCAGATTTCCGAACCACTGATGGGCCAACTCGTGCGCTATCACCGAGGCGACGCGCTGCTTGTTGGCCAGCGACGACACGTTCTCGGCGTACAGCAGAGCGGTCTCGCGGTAAGTGACCAGACCCCAGTTTTCCATGGCGCCCGCACTAAAGTCAGGCACAGCCATCTGATCGATTTTGTCGAGTGGGAATTTGATGTTGAAGACGTCCTCGTAGTATTGCAGAACTTTGGGGCCAACTATGCCGGCATAGTGGCACTGATCGATAGCCTCGGGCCGGGCCCAGGTGCGGAAGTGGACTTTGTTCTTGAGCTGCGTTTCAGAGGGAACGTAGGCGAAGTCGTTGACGGTGTAGGCGACGAGGTAGGTGGACATGGGCACTGACTCCTGGAACTCGCTCCAAATCCAATCCTTCTTATCGGTCCTGGAGGAATAAAAACGAAAAAGCAAGAGTTGTTAATTAGAAAAGATCGATACGAGGTTGCTGTGAGATATTCCTGTCTGTTAAATATTAATATTTTTATTTCGCACTCCACATTTTTGTTCAGTTAATTTATGTGTGTACATATTTGTATTTTTAATTTGAATAGTTGTGTAGAGAAATCTTGGAACTTACATGGGTCGTGACTCCTTGAGCGGCATATTGCTTAGGGCTGTGTACTTCTTATGGTGTCCCAGTATTACAATGAATGTGGCTTTGTAGGCGGGCTCATCGAAGCACGGAAAAGCGGCGCGAGCATAGGCCGGTTCGAACTGCGTGACAGCCAGCCAACTAAGTAGAAAAAATCATAATAGAATTTCCACTTGAACATTGCCACTTCGACTAGTTGGCCAACTGCCGCCTCACCGCGTCTCATTGGCCGCCTTGTCGCGATAGGAACTCCGGTAGTAGCCGCGCAAGTTGTAGTCCAGCTCGCCGGAGAACGGAATCGTCAGTATGTACTCCTCGCCCTGGCGCACCCGTTCGCACAGTTGCAAGACGTAGTAGTCGTGGTGGGTGTTCACCTCCGTCGCACGCACACAATTATCGCGTACACCGTCCTTGCTGCGCAGGCTGCGCAACATGATGCGTTTGGCGCTCAGTGTCAGGTTCTGGGCGTGCAGTGTGATGTTGCTGGTGTCTTGCAGCACGCGCAAATGCATTGCCACCTCGCCGACGAAGGTCAAATTGTCCGGATTATCCAGGTGGGTGATGACGCGCAGGATGTACTTTTGCGGCTTGATGGCGCTGGGCAGGCGATAGTGATCGTAATTGCTCGCTGCTGACCTTGTGTCGCTTATCTCGCCCATTGCCTCGAGCGTGGCGGCGTCGAAGTGTTTGGCGCACTCTGTGGCGCACACAGCGATGGCCAGAATACAGAGTGGGAGTAGTGGGAAATGCATGTTGCTGATGGATGAGGGGGCGAGGCTGAAAGTGAGTAGAATAGAAAATATATTAAAATGTTTATAGAAAGTGAATTGTAATTATTTGACTTTGTTTTTATTATTTATGGAATGACAAAGTCACTTGTGGTACATAGTGTTCGAAAGCAAGGTGAGTGCATGTGATGTCTTGCTAACCGCAACCTGACAGTTATGGACCATTTGTGGCAAGAAAACTGGACCCAAAACCAATAAACCAATATTTTTGTGTGTTGCGGATAGCAGCAGTTGATGCTGTTGTTATTTTTAGCGTAACTGTTCAGCTGTTGTGCCTGTGGACTCTGTTACTGCAGACACGAATTGATAAACATTCGATTTTGTCTGGTATGCAATTTTCCGTTGCGCGATGTTATTATTTTTTTTAAATTTAAAGTGTGATTTTTGAACTTGTTACAAAAGGTGAATCTCATAACGTATGCAAATGCGTTGTAATTCAATTTTAAGTATAAAAAACTGACACTGCATTATAAAAAAGTCGGTTAGCGGTCAGTGAATTTGTGGATAGCGCCCATAGTCGAGGCGCTGCATGCTAAGTAGCCGATTTGCCAAAATGGCCGACTACACTAATGACGAAGAACGAAGACGCTGTCCGGCATTTCAATTTCACATGTCTCGCACAATTCCCGCACAAGTTCAAGACGGAGCAAAACGGTTTCGCGCTGCCGAGTGATTAATATGTGGCGCACGCATCGAGGTCTGGGCCACTGAAACTTTTTCCGTTTATAGCTTTTCCTTTTTTGATTTTTTGTTTAATTTTCGTTGTTGTGTTTTGTGTTGTTGTTACTTTTACCGCATTGTTGTGTTGGTTTTCCTAATAATTAAAGTACGAGTATATGTTGGCGGCGCTCATTGAAACCTGAATGAGAACATTCGATTTGATTGGAACAAGCGGTAAAAAATCAAACGTTCAAATACACAAAAATAAATGTAAAATAGTAACAACAACAGTAGCAGCAAAAACGTACAAAATAAATTAAACAAATTTAGAACGTTTTTTGCGCATTTTAATGACAACGACTTGTGGCGAAGGAAAGGTTAATTTTTCGTTTCTTACTCGTACTTAGTGCGCTTGAATTGGCAATTGGGCCTGCAATTAGCTGCAATAGTCAATGGAGCAAAACATATTGTAATTGCTGCATGTGGATGTCGAGAGTGCAATTTTTGCCTCATGCTTAAAGTTATTCAATAGTGAAATTAGCCAATGGATAACGCGATGTTTTATAAGGTAAACTTCTACACTAATCGACGTAGGAGTTTGAAAACGAGGACAGTAAGACCGGATTTTTTTTACATAGACCAAAGCAAGGCAGCTCTGTCAGGTAATTAACCCTGTACAGTAAGTGTAATGAATTGGAAGGAGACACTTTATATACCAGACGGAAATCCTAGTTGAAACTGTCATGACCAAAGTTCAGATCGGCCTTGGGTGATTTTAGTTTTGTCAGTACAAGCGTTGTTGAACTACAACTATTTGTACAGCAAATTGTCAATTAAATGATTCGCTAAAATTCCACTGAGGTTTTAAAAAATCAGTTCAATAAGCAACTAGTCTCGCTTGTAAGGCGACTTGTAAGCTTTTGTTTGGGCATTTTTAGTTATTCAAGTTTAAACTATTTTGAGCGCTACTCGGCTGCCGCGTTCTAATTACAGCCCGTTTGTCCTGCTATGCTATGCGTACGAAATGGGTCAAAGCTTTCTACATACATAAGTTGACAGCGCTAATTTCTCTTGGCATTTCGATTCGTTGCAAACTTGTTTGGCAACCGAGTGGTCATTGACTTTATGCGATTCTTTTCAGTTATTTTTTTTTATAGAATATATTGGTAATTCCTTCTATTTTTTTCATAACTCACGACACTGTTACAGTTTAACTTCTATGATAGCACAGATAACGCGTCAGTTTGACCCAAGTAATTCTGCTTAATTTGCAGTCTCTAGAGGTTAGAAGATTCGTTCAATCTGTAATGTTCGTCTTTGATCTCGTCTCCAATGTCATGGATTGTCCTTGTCTTCTAGAGAAAATCCAGTTCAATGTGTCCTGTAAATCACTGAGTTACTCTCCGCCTTTTTATGTAAAAACTGTTAAAACTAACTACCTCCTTGCAACACCTACAACACGGGCTATGTGTGACTTTAATAAGTTATCCAAATCAATTCTCTTGGACCTGTCTTTTACTAGATCATGCTTCAAAAGGCAGCTCGATAAAGTAAATCTTTTGGCACCTTAGTCATTTTTGTTTTTTATTGAATTTATTATATATAGGTATCGGATTTATATGCAAAAACTATGCAAAAAATGCACAAATATACAAACATATGCAAATATGCAGTGCACATGTTAGCTCATTATTAATATTTTTTAATAAAAATAGTTTCTGTCTTGGTCCCGTTCAAATCGGAAGCTCCAAAAATATATGCACTTGCATATAATTCCGATCCCTAATTATATATTTATGCTGTTAATTTTGATTTCATTTTAAGTGTTTTGTTTATATTCTCTGTATCTAATTGTAAGTGCTAGTCAGTATGACTTTGTTTCTATTTGACTAAACTATTAATAAACTAAAACTAAAACTAAACTAAACCTTATGTAGTCGTGAGGTTTCAAACCCCGATTCATAACATACGAGTACCAAATGAAAATAGTTTTGTTGACACAATTTTGTTGCTGTGTACTCATTTCTTTACTTTTTCGAAATCTCTTAACCGTTGAAATGTAAAGCCCGTTGCTTTTATGTTTCTATTTTCATCACGTTGATTTACAAATAATTGCCTGTGGTAGTTAATTCATTTTTATTCGTAGTACTTTAACTAGAATCCCGCGGCTTAAATGAAAATTGCAGTTGCCATCACCGATTCGGGCAACATACTAACACCTACATATGTAGGTATGTATCGATTTTGACGTCTGTCTAATACTTGCCATGTAGACATACACTACGCATAAATAATTAAACCACCACTACCTATTACTGTATTTGTAATTGTAATTTTGTAATAAAAGCCTCCGTTGAGACTTGAATGACTGAAACTGTCGAAGTGATTTAGTACTTCGTACCAAAAAAGAAAACATATTGTTTAGCTGATTAGTATTTAGGTCGATAAAAACCACTTATAGTCAAAATATACCACATTTGTTATTGCCACATGAATAGGGCAGTAAATGCCTGTAATATAATATAAAAGTCCAGCGTGCTATGTGTGCCATATTTCCTATATCCATTGCACAGTATCTAAATTGTACAATCTTAGCATCTACGTTGCTGGCTCATTCATGGAAACAGTGATTACGCACAGTACTTTCTTAACTAATGCAAAACATTTCTGCATAATAATTTCCAATACAGCTATGTATGTAAGCTCTAAAAACTATCGTCAACTACTGCCGCAAAGTTGTTTAGTGCGTTTTAAGCTGGGACTGAGTTCAAAACAACTGCGGTTTTTAACTGAAAATGCTGACGGTCAAACAACGTTGTTGCAATGAGTAAAAATTACGCGGACCAACTTTTAATGAATATATTTAAAATATATTTTTAGCAGGTACGAGCTTGATTTTGTGAACTATCCGCAGCTAGACGCTAATATACACTTAAAGTAAGTACTGGGCGGATTTGGTTTCAGCGGATAGGGAATACGCTACAGATGACAAGATTGATTGGAGCAAAGTAAAAGTGTGTGAGTGCGGCGCGTAAGCAATAGAAGTCGGCGCAGGTCATAAGTGTGTTGAAGCCTCAGTTAAATGTTTAGATTAGTTTGTAGATTATGTACTACAAATAGCGGGAGAACTGCTTTTATTTTGTTCGATTTGTTATTGAAGTATTCTTAAGTACAATTACAACGAATAATCGATCAAGACTCTTTCAAAATGAAACAAAGTTAACTCTCCAACATCCCTTAATAATTTATTTTCCTTTTAAGAGTCCTTGTGCTCTTAAGACTCAGAGTTTTTGATGCGTTTTTTTCTTGTCAACCAACCACGAAATATCCGACTTCAGTGCAATGCTTTTTACCAGCAAACCTTTTCATTTTCTATAACATGTTTCTTTCATTACTAGCGTTGCCTATCGAAAAATTATTACACACACTATCGCAACATTTAAAATATGCATTCAGCTGATAAAAAACCACATTTAAGCATTTGCTACAACCTTCAGGCCACATAAATTAATGAGTCAATTCTCAAAACTAATTTTTGTTCACACAACAGTTAAAGCGCGTTGGTATTTTGGCATTGGTTAGAGCAAAATGGTCAAAACCAAAATTAATGTTAAACATTAATTTGAAATAGTAATTTAAAGTCCAATGATATTATTTGCTGTCTAATAAATGGAAAAATATTTGATGCTCATAATAAATGCGTAACCTAGGCTAAAGTTGGATGGGATTACATTGGATTTTAGCAACAAAGCGCTGTGCCGCGCAAGTTAGGCCGAACGGCCACCGCATTTATAGTTGAAAAACGCCATCCATGCCTTGAGTTACGCCGGTCCATTGCTCTGCATTGACATCCGCTGATTGGTGGCAATTAAATCAAATTGAAATTCTATGATCGTCACTCCACTGGCAGCGATCGACGGACGGCAAAGGTGTGCGCGCGTGTTGCAATAAACAGCCAGCAGCGGCAGCAAAAGTGCAACAATTTGACGAAAAAAACTACAAAGCAACTAGCAACAAAACCAAAATTACAGCAACAATTGTCATTACGTGAGGCAATAATTCGCTGGACTTTTATCGTTTTCTTTCGCTTCTTCCAATTTTGATTCCGATTCATTTGTGTTCACTTATGAATGAAATAATAATTGCATTTATTTGCGAATATTTTGCACATCTCAGCGTAAGTTCAAAAACTGCTTAAACGTTTCCGTGTTTAACCAAATAAAAGCGCCGCTGTTCAATGCTCCGGTACGAGGCGTTGTTTTACGCTCAAGTGTTGAATTAACCTTTTTCGTTTGCACTAATTAACAAAACTCAATTGAAATTATTCACCTTTTATGCAAATGTTGCACAATCACAACAACCACAATCACAAAAATCACACAACGCTCAACAACCAAAAATCAATTACGGCAGAAAGGGCGCCGATACGCGTTAAACCTTTTGATAGCCGCAACGTGTGGCGTGCGCGCTGTTCGCAATTTATGCTGCTGGGTTCGTCTATGCACGTTAACCGGTCGCCACCAACACCTCAGACAGGTGCCGAATATCTGAAGCGTTCTCGCACGCGAGCTGGCGTCTTATAGGAGGAGCGCGCGCACACTGGACGGCGCACGAGACGCACGAGCTCGGCAATAGCAATAACAACATAAAAAACCACAGCACCAGCAGCGACGTTAATCGCATTGCCAATATTGTATGTACATAGTTGGTAGTTGTTGTTGTGCTCGTACTCGTGCAATGACTGAAACTTGTTGCAGTTGGTCAGTGCGCTTTGGCGGGTGGCGAGGGGCGTGTGGCGCGTTGGCGTGCGCGACACCAGGCGCTCGATGCAAATACTGCAGCAACAAGTAGCACCACCACCACTTGCGCCGAGGTGTTTGCTTAACGGTAAATGTTAATGGCAATTCATATTTCATCGAACCCGAAACGGTGCTGCAAATGCGAGTGATCAACGCGCATTTCTTGCACGTCGAGCGGACGCTTTTCTATTTTACTTCTTCAGCTTTTGTAGAGTTTTGGCAAATGTGACGCGATAGGAAGCATTAGGATGCGGCAGGTAAGGCCCAACTCACAATGATTAAGGTAATCCACATTAATTACAACAAAACTCTATACATCAGTTCAATATTGAATCCCTAAGCCCTTGGTTTGAGTTTGAAGTCATTATTGAGGTAAAAATCATTGAGGCCTCACGAATGACAGTAGATTCAAACTTTTCAAGTGACGATTGAGAAGTTCATAGTCGGTTTAGGTTTACGGTTTAAGTGTATTCCAATTCTACTCCTCTTAAATCTGTACTGTACTGTATATACTCATGATGAAATTATAAAGGTGAGTTCTTCAATGACAGAAAACTTATATACTCATGATGAAATTATAAAGGTGAGTTCTTCAATGACAGAAAACTTAAAAAATTGGTTGAAATTCTGTCTTATAGAAACGTCGATGAAAAGAATGTTGTATTTTTTGCTTCTAAAAAAAAGGGGAGAAACAATTTCAGCATACATTTCTATAGGTGAAACAAATAACTACATTTTCAAGAATTTAAATCTCAGTCAATACAACGCAACTGAAGCAACGTTCACATGGGTTGACCAGATTTCGCATGGTGGCCTAAGGAAGCCCTCACAAGACTTTCTCAGTAAAATAGTAAAATTAGAACACGCCTTTAACAAAATTAATAGTTGTAAAATAGCGTTATTTGAAAAAATAAGCGACAAACTTCTCCACGAAACTTCCACTGTCGCATTGCCCCGCGATGTAAAAAATTATTTTTTAAATGTCGCATTCACTTTAGGGGTATAATTTTTAAATAACATGATAAAAAATAATCAATAAGAAAAATCAAATAAAATGCACAAAATAATAAACTTATATTAACCTTTTGCTGCAATCACTATTTATTAATTTGTATTTGAAGCTATTAATTTGCTTCGTCGTTTTCCCCCCCTTCTTTTGAATGCCAACTAGACAACATTGGCTCTCGTTCTATAACACAGTGTCAAAAACGAGCTGTCAAGGAAGATCTCACCTTTATAATTGCATCATGCTATATACTCAATTTTCAATCAATATGCCGAATGAAAATGGTTAAATTGTCATATTGAAAATTA
The DNA here is from genome assembly GCA_964056695.1 of Melieria picta. Taxonomy (NCBI): domain Eukaryota; kingdom Metazoa; phylum Arthropoda; class Insecta; order Diptera; family Ulidiidae; genus Melieria; species Melieria picta. The sequence goes on from OZ057398.1 coordinate 68,596,477, forward strand.
AAGCACAATTAAAAAATAAATTTAAAAATATAATTCTCTCACATTAGTAAAAACTAATTGATCCATATTTGTATTTAATAATTGTGTTAACAGCATCAATTACTATTGATTCAACACCTAAAGTTTTCATTAAAGTGATTGACGTCGGACAAAAGCAACGTCGTAACAAACTATCTTGTTATATAGGGTTTCCAACAAGAGGTGTTATTTTGAATCACCCGGTATTTCGGTAGCTGTCACTTTTGAAGTTTTTATTCTTTGACATTTGACAAGTAGAAACTACGCCATTACTAAAAACGGAACGATACACGCTTCAACAACGCATTGAAATTATTAAAATTCACTACAAAAATGGTGAAAATCTTGCAGTCACAGTTCGCAAAACTAAAGCATTTTTGGGTCGTCGTGAAGCACCTTGTCGGACCGCAATACAGAAATTGGTGGAAAAATTCGAGCTGTTGGCACAAGTTAGTGATGTGAAAAAAAAACCCGTGCACGCCGCTCAAGAACAACTGAGAATATTGCTGCTGTAGCCCAAAGTGTTGAAGAAAACCCAGGTTTGTCGATTCCTCGTCGTTCTTTGGAATTAAGCATTCCAAAAACGTCATTACACCGTATTTTGCATAAAGACTTGGGTCTTAAGGCTTATAAAGTTCAGTTAACACAAGAACTCAAGCCGTCCGATCATCAACAACGTCGTGTCTTTGCTGATTGGGTCCTTGAAATGCATGAAAATGATCCGGAATTCCATCGAAAAATCATCTTGACTGATGAGGCCCATTTCCACCTCGGTGGCTACGTCTCGGAAAACCCAAGAGTTATTGTTGAGAAGCCTCTCCATCCTCAACGTGTGACTGTTTGGTGCGGTTTATGGTCCGGCGGGGTCATTGGACCTTACTTTTTCGAAAATGCGGTTGGATCAACAGTTACGGTGAATGGATTGCGCTATCGAGAGATGATTAATGATTTTTTATGGTCGGAGTTGGATGGTATTGATCTGGACAACGTTTACTTTCAACAAGACGGCGCTACGTGCCACACAAGCAACGAAACCATTGCTCTTTTACGGGAAAAGTTTCCGGACCGTGTTATCTCTGGAAGAGGTGATCACAATTGGCCACCGAGATCTTGTGATTTAACACCTTGCGACTTCTTCCTTTGGGGCCACGTGAAAGATAAGGTGTACGCCAACAGCCCAGCTTCGATTCAAGACCTCAAAGATAGAATTCGTGAAGCTATCGAGGACATAGGGCAGCCACTTTGCGACTTGGTTATGGAAAATTTCATGAAAAGGATATGGTCCTGTAAGCGTGGTCGTGGTGGCCATTTGGCTGATGTTGTTTTTCATTATTAACGGCATACCTTCCTCTTTATTATGAAATAAACATCCGATCATTTATCTCAAAAAATGGCATTTTTCTTTGAATACCAAAATAACACCTCTTGTTATTAATTTGATCAAGTTAACGAAATACACTTCTTACATATTCATAAAGTTCATTCAAATATTAATATGTGGCAGTCAATAATTGTTTACTTAAATTTTGTGGTCAAAAACAATAAAAGCCCTTAGAGAGACAAGCACTGGGTTTCATAATCTTTAAAACGTCTTTGGTGTGAAGGCAATTTCAGATTTAGAGCACAAAAATCTAAAATATCGTAGAGAGAAAAATCGTATGTGTAAAATGCGTTGAGCATCACGAATTTGGCTACTATTTTGATATACATGCATGCATGCATGACTGAACCAGGTTCCTTAGCTGATGTGCACATTGCTGAGAAGTTGGTAAATTTAAAGGACATTCATCATGATTAGTAAACAATTTAAAAGGCAATCCTTGCTGCCAAATTATGATTTTATGAGATTTCCAAGTAGGTGTCTCATGACTTAAAAATTGAATGCTAAAATGTAACTTTTGACTGACGAAGGGTTCAAGTGAAAGTTATTTTTTAGGTTAGGTTAAAAAAAACAAAAGTCTGCCAAAATGATAAAAATCCTTAAATAAATTAGACTTTTGTTGTAGTTGTTGCTTATGTATAACAACAAATATGTATAACAACAACAATGCTGTAAAACGCGCGCATGGTACATATCACAGTCGTCACGCAGCACAGTGGCGGTCCCCCCCACTGTTTATTTGGCTTTCAAGTTTATTATCGTCTTAAACTTGCCATGTTTCCGTTATTTTACTTTGTTGTGCCTGTTTTTTTTTCTATCGTCGGATTTAGCATTTCGAACAAATTGCAAAGCGCTCTAGGTGGTATTTGATGTTGGCCCTCCGCAAAACGGCTACCGAAGCGGTAACACAATACAATTACACATTCACATTCATACAAGTACAATACATTGTGTAACAGTGTGCCCCGCGGCACTAATATTTGAATTGAATTGTGACATGCAAAGTATACGTAGGCGGGGCCAATCCAGTTGGGCGGGTAAAGTATTCAGTGTCGTGTAATTAATAAATAACATTTTTCTAAACTCGGATTGGATATAGAGGATATATATAGTCCAGAAGACAGCACACCAGTATACCTTACAGCATCTACCGGGAATAGTGGTATCCAAAGGGTGCCTACGCGTTAATTGGATGTTCGAACATCGTTACTGGAACCAACCAACCAAACAACCATTTTTCTCTCTGTTCCAGTGTGGAACAAAATATAGTATTTTGTGTAAAACATGCCTTATAACCAGTGTTGTGACTAATATATTAAAGTAGTCTAACTAATTACGTAGTATATTACTTTTGCTTTAAAAATTTAGTGTAACTAGTTACTTTTCCCATAAGTAATCCCCTTCAGTAATATTACTACTTTTCTTCAAGTTACTTATTACAATATTACTTTTTAGTCAACAAAGTTCTAATTTTCATGTAAAACAGCAGCACCGATAACATGATTAAGAACCATTATAATTATACAACGCTGCACTTGTTCATACCAAACATAGCTCTCATGTTTCATTTCCAACTGAGTTTGGTAGTGGAGAAACAATTAACATTTGCAAGCAAATTCAAGCGGTTTTAACAAAAAAGGTAACGAAATTCAAATTGTAATTCAAAATATACAACATTCAAAAATAACTAAACAAGATGCCTGAAGTTTTATAAAATAAATATGAAATATGTAAAAAAAATCTTCGTTTATATTTTTGGAAAAAATCTGTAGAAATCATTTACAGTCGAACTTCCCTATAATGAATTTGCACGGGACCAGAAAAAAGCTTCATTATATAGAAACTTCATTATATAGAAATTATGATTTTTTTTCATCTTTTATTTAAAATAATGAGGTATTTTAGTTTCATTATACCCTTCCACTTTTCTTCCTCAACAAAGCCTTCTAATACATTTAGAGACTTAAAAACATTATTCGGCAGGTTGCTCTTCATCTCCACAAAGGTTCGAAGTACATCAAGAGAAGCAAAAATTCGTCCCAATGTAGGTAACACCGCATCAGCCAATTCTTCTTCACTGGCCATTTCTTCATCGTTTCCTGAATCTGCAAATGTAGAATTTTTTTCGAGAGAAATGCAACTTCGCTGCGATATTTTCACTTTATTAACTCAAAACAAACAATTGCTGTCAAAATTGTTAGTGATGTGACTTTCTTCTTCTTATGCTGTTGTTATTTTTAACTTCTGGGGTTCCCCTAAATATGTTTTACTTTTTTCGGTATTCAGTGTTGTTAATATGCGTGACAAAAAATAGCATGGACAAATGCATTATATGGAGACAAAAACAAATGAAAGCGAAGTTTTCAACTAAAAAATTTATTCATTATAATGAGATCAAAATGCACTTAGAATAGAACGATAAAGCTGTGTCTTTGAAATTAATTCATTATACGGAGAACTTCATTATATAGAAGTTCACTATAGGGAAGTTCGACTGTATTTTTAAAATAATATATTACTTTTTGTGATACATTACTTGACATTTCCAGTAATAAGTAATGTAACGATATTACTTTCAAATGTCAGTAATGTGTAATAAGTAATATGTTACTGTCAAAAGTAATAAGTCCCAACACTGCTTATAACATATATGTAGTACTTCTATATTGGCAGTAAGCTCAGGGTACATTCGCCAACATCACAGTACAGCAATAGTGAAATATGAGCGAGAAAGCATGTAAACGAATGTACCTTGACATATGTCGAAAGTGTCAAAAAGTCAGGTGCGTTCAGGCGGGAAAAAAATTGACTGGAAGAAAATAAAAATTTGTCGAATTTAACTGAAACTCCTACCTTTTTCTTCAACCGCCCCTGGAGCAGCTTGACAGTTGTTCATGTGTAGAAGTGCTCATGTATATACGTATAGAAATACATTCACAAAATTTCGTGTTTTCTCTCTCATCGCTTGTCTCACTTTGATTTCCGAATGAAAACTTATTGTGAAGATAGGTTGCTGCCAATATAGAAGTATTACATATATGCCTTATAACAACTCGTTCAAGTGAGTTTGATGAACGATTGTCTTTGATTACCGATTCCTTAATGATCCAGCTTCACTCGGTTGATTTCAGCGCCCATGATTGTCATGCAACGAAAATTCAAGCCAACCGCAAGCACGTCGCCAATTTGACCAAACTAAACGTCACAACTAGATGGCGCTGTGGACGCATCATCTGTTGATTGGATGTTTATTTGCCCGCGAAAAATGCTGCTCCAAGCAAAACAACAGCCGAACAGCTGCATCGCGCTTAAAAAATCATTCTAAAAGTGGAAAACATATATGTTACGGTTTTAATTTAGAATAATATCAAGTTAACAAATACAATAAAATGAATGAAACGCCTACAAAGCGGTGTGAGGTTAGCGCGAAGCACACTTACAATTCAGACGCAAAGCACAGCGTCAGCCACTCGGCGGAGGATGTAGTTTTGATGATATCAGATTCAGATGATAACTCTCGTAAAACGTTGCGTCGCTCCGGACGCAAACGAAGTCCGAACAAAAAGTTCCAGCAGAATTTTTCGCTAAGCGGCAGCAGCAAAAAAATACGTCGCGTACGAGAGCGTATTTCCACGGAAACCGACGATGATGAGGATGAGAATGAGGAAGAGCTGCGAAAAGCGCACGCGCACAGTGACTCAGATGGCGATGACTCTGGTCTGCCGTGCACCTCCAAGCCGGTGGCCGGCGACTTGCAGCTGCTGCAATCGGAGGAGGACGTAGCAGGCCGTAGCATGTTCGGTTTTCACACGCCAAAGAAACGCAACGCCATGGCGCTGGTGGCACTTAACACGCCAAAAACGCCCAAGACACCGAAAACGCCCAAAACACCGAAAACGGCAAGCAAAACAGCAACCACAACCAAAACGCCGGACACCAAGCGTTGCAAATCGCTCGCGCCCAGCGCACCAAAGACGCCGTCACACTTGCGGAATCGCCTAAAGAATCGTAAGTATGCGCGCATGTCTTGGCTTGGATGGGGCTTTAATGTTTTTCCAATCGTCACGCAGAAATTTCCAAAATTCTGGAGGCCGATTCGGATTCGGACTTCTCCGCGGACGGCAGCGATTTCGAGCCCAGCGACAGTGAGAGTAGCGCCAGTTCTGGCGATGACTCTGCCGACGATGCGGCAGACGACGAGCCAAAAACGCCGCATCGCGGTCGTCGTTCCATTGTTGTGCCAGTGCTACCAAAAACGCCGTCGGCGGCGCGGCAACGTCAGACGGCACGCAGTAAAAAAGCCTCGGCCGATTTTGTGCCGGAGAGCGATGACTATTTTCAGGCGCATGCCAGCAGCCGCATACACACCTCCGATCATACGCTGGATCGGTTAAAGAATCCGCGCCTGCCGGCCGATCGGCTATTCAGTCTGCTGGCCGAGATGAAGTTGCCCGCCGAGCATGCAGATGCCATCAACGCCATGACCGAAGAGTATCGCTCGTATTTCCCCAAGTGGGTGTGCATACTGCACGAGGGCTTCAATCTGCTGCTGTACGGTCTGGGCTCGAAGCGGCAGCTGCTGCAGTCGTTTCATCGCCAAGTGCTCGCCGAGCAGACGGTGCTAGTGGTGAACGGGTTCTTTCCCAGTTTGACTTTGAAGGACATACTGGACAGCATCATTGGCGACATCCTGGATGCAGGCATCAGTCCGGCTAATCCGCACGAGGCAGTCGACATGATCGCGGAGGAATTCTGCTACATACCGGACACACATCTCTACCTAATCGTGCACAATCTGGACGGCACTATGCTGCGCAATGCAAAGGCGCAGTCGATACTGGCACGACTAGCCAGCATGCCGAACATACACTTGCTCGCCTCCATCGACCACATCAATACGCCGCTGCGTAAGTTCAAATAAAATAAAGTTGGCTCTTGACAACATTAAGATTAAAGTGCTATTTTATATTTGTTTTAGTGTGGGATCACACCAAGCTGCGCAATTTCAATTTCTCCTGGTGGGACTGCACCACAATGCTGCCCTACAGCGACGAAACCGCCTACGAAAACTCACTGCTGGTGCAGAACTCGGGCGAGCTGGCGCTCTCGTCAATGCGCAGCGTCTTCTCATCGTTGACTGCGAATTCGCGCGGCATCTATTTGCTGATTGTAAAGCACCAGCTCAAGCAAAAGGACAATCCCAACTATCAAGGTATGCGAAATAAGTCAATGGCGGGAGTTACGAAATACATTTCCACGCTTATTGCAGGCATGCCCTTCAAGGATCTCTACTGGAGTTGTCGTGAGGCGTTTCTGGTCAGCTCCGATTTGGCGCTGCGTGCACAACTCACCGAATTTCTCGACCATAAGCTGGTGAAAACGAAGCGCAGCGTTGACGGCGCTGAACAGCTGACCATACCCATCGATGCGCTGCTGCTGCAGCAATTCCTCGACGAGCACGAGAAAAAGGAGTAGTAGCGAGTATGGTAAATGTAAATTACGCTGCAGCAGCGTTCTTGTGGCGCACAATTTTCAATGAAAGCCTGGGACTGTTCAATCGATCACTCTGCATTTACTTTTTGTTGCATTATGGTTTTTGCCTCCATGGTTTAGTAGTAGTTTAAAAAATAAAAGTACAATTACAAGTCATCGCAAGCACATTTTTTAACAAATTTATTTTGCGTTACACTGCGTATGCTATGAATGCGTGATTTTTCTATATAGCAGCACCACGGTACATATAATTCACATGATTTTTTCGACGAAAAGTAGTGAAAACACCTCGGAAATCGAACTGTTACTGGAGATGAGAAATAGATTCACTGCCCATTGTAGATTTTGTGTTCTATGTTTTAAAGTTGAATCCCTAGTTTTGACGATAGACTTCACAGGAGATTGGACCATTAAATCTCCACTCAATTCCTTGAGAGGAACAGACAACGGAGTAACTTTAAATCTCTGGAAAGTTGAGCGAGTGTGTCGTCAAGTACCTACCCAACGATTTGAAATGTCACCCATCAGCACCCACCCACCCACTTTCGCAGTAAGATAAACAATTTCACATTTGTTTTTTGTGTGTTTGTGTGTGTTTTATGTATCATATAATAACGGTTTACTTTTACTTTTTAGACGTTAATTGCTTAACTAGTAATGTTTTGTTTTTAATTTACGCTTAATTACTTTAGATTTTACTTTTACTTTTGCTCGTACTCTCATCGACGTTTCACCTCCACTTTGTAGTTTTTGTTTTAATTATTAATCTTTAAATTTAATATTTTACATTTATGCAAGTTTAGTGTGTTTTTATTTTTTGTTGATTTTTCATTTTCATTTTTGTTGTTGTTTTCTGTTTTTTCGTCCTCACTTCTAAGCAAATAATAAGTGTATACAAAATTAATTTAACAAGAAAATTATCAGCAAATTATAGCAAAGAACAAATAATTAATAGTTTGTTGTGTGTTTGTTTAAATTAGAGAAAAATCAAAATTGGCAAACGAAAAAATATAATAAAAAAAATTACAACATAGACATACAAATCTATTTTTATACGCACATTGTATGCATTTTTATGTATACAAACTGCAGTATTTAAATTTAAATGGTGGTCTCTTTTCACTTACGTTTACATTTTACATTAACAACTAAAGAAAGAGCGAAGCGGGAAAAACATTAGACATTAGTTTTAGTGAAAAGTGTGCACACAATCGGGGAAAAGAAAATCTAAACGCACAAACGCATAAAAGTAATAAGTTGAATAAAGTAAACAAATTCAAGTGTTTAAGTAAAGATAACAATGGATTCAAGGCAAAAAGCATTGCAAAATATGCGCGTAGGCTGGCCCGAGGTGCGGCCCCGCAGGAGCGCAGAAATCATCAAAAAATTGCATTTAGAGTAAGCAGTGCGCAGCGTAAGAGGCCGAAAATATAACCGAAGTCCAACTGCAGCTCAGATTAAAGAAGACACAAAGAATATTAAACATTAATTAATACATTTAAAGACTACAAATTACTTAAAATTAGTTAAATTAGCAAATGGGGCTTGCGTAATTCTGCTCTGCATGATCTCACGTGCAACGTTGGTTGCCGTTTCTGTTGTGTCTGGTTGATTTGTTTTTGTTTTTCAATTTTATGCTTGACAATTTGTTTCGCTTAAGGGTTTTTTTGTTTCATTTTCCTTTTTTTATAAGAAATACAATTTTTTTACATGAAAATTGGGGTTTTGTTTTTTTTTATCTTAAAGTTTGTTCTTTCTATTTGTGGTTTTGTTATTGTTGTTATATACTGTCACTTCATTTCATATGCACTCTGGTGTTTTTTTTGTTTCGAACATTGATGTCTGGCAATCGAACTTAAACCGAGTTTGGTGGCTTTTCAGCGGCCTTTTTGCTATTAAAAAAACGTGTCCTTGTTTTTTTCGTTCTATAGTTGTAGTCAAATTCATGTATGCAGTAAAATGTTTTCAAATTGAAATTTAAGCTTGTTTTCGATTCGAAAATGTGCAACGGTAAACAGAAAATCGAGCTTTAACAGAGGACAAGTCGTCGAAATCGAACATGCACGTATTTTAGGCATTAAATTTGGAGTAATTTGAATTGGCAATTTGCACAGCAGGCAATGCAGCAGATAATGTAAAGGCCAATTCCGAACAATGGCATCGGAATGCATTTCATATTAACCAACATTCTCTCTTAATTTTTTGGTCTTTTTGTGAAATGGGAAAAGTTACATTTGAGCCCATACATTAGCCACCGAGCACGCGTTGCCCGCCAGGGAAAAGTGCATAAGCACAGCCAACTATGTTCCACTGTTTACATTTTTAAAGCAGTCGTTGAGTTATTCTTCTGAAATACTGCAGTTCCAGCCATTGTTGCTGACACTCCGAAGAGTTAAAACAAAGAAATCGAATGATGTAAAAAATGTTTGTTTAGTTGCATCACAAATTTGAATTATTCCAAATGACAAACAAATATCACAAGAGTTGTTGTTACTGTGCCGGTAATGAGTGAAAATGAAAAAATTTAAACATGTGTAAAGTCAAACAATTTAACCTAATTAAATACTTCTTCACATATTCTTGTAGTCTTAAATACTTTCTGAATTATTTGTAAAATGTTAAAAACTAATTGTAAAATTAATGAATACCAAAAGTTGAAAAAATATTTGCTGCGCTTTTGAAATAAGGTTCTCACAAACATTTTGACATTTTGTTTAAAAAATCTCACAAGTCCATTCATAAATATTTTAAGTCCTACTTCACAATTCACAAATAATTTATTATGTTTTGAACAGCTTTTGACTTTACAGATATTTAAACATTTCCGAAATAATTTTTCTCCTGTACTTATGGACATTTAACTGGCGCTATAAAATTACTGACATTAAGACCTTTTTAGAACCTCGTACACGGCCAAGTATACAAAAATGCGTCACGCTATTTTTCGCTACAGTGTTGTTTGTTTGTTTTCATATGCTTTGCTTTTGGTTTCACTATTGCTATGGCTAACTTTGCTTTTTGTTGTGCTGTTTTGTTTTCCTACACATTTATATCACGTTGAATTTTTATTAAGATTACTCAATATTTATCGCTCTCCGCTTTTAAAAAGTGCGCGCTAACTGCTCTCTGTATATGTGGCTATGAAATCATGTTTTTTCAACAATCACGTTTCTACAGCAAAAAGGAAACTTGTTATTTTGTTTCGGTTGGTAATAAAAATTACAGCAATATTTGTGTTTTACAAGCGTTGCCGCTTAGCAGTTTAGTTTTAGCTTAAAAATCTTCGTATTTTCTGCTTTCGAATTCATTGAATAATGTTGCCAAAAGTTGCGCTTTCGAGTGATACTTTTATTTGTTGTATATTTGGTTTTAGTTTTCTTTGTTTTTGTTTCATAATTTGTTGTTTGTTTGATAAACATCGAAAGCTTACGGTAGCTAAGTATTTGTGTGTGAATGTGTAGCGGAGAAAATCAGCGTAAAATCACATAAAATATTACAAATGGTTGCCGTCATTTAATAATTGAAAACGAAATAATTATAATTGCGTCTGACATTTTTCGGATTCGAATTTTAGCACAAAGAGCAACGCATATACCTAAGCTTACAGAATGCGCTTTGACAATTCGGTAAAAGTTTAGATTTTCTTTCTCACTTACATTTTGTGTACTTTGCTTCATTTATTTTACGGACAGTTTTTGGGTTTTTCATTCATTCGACTAAGACTTTACACAAATATAAGCATCTAATTTTTAGTTTGGTTTGAAGTTAGCGTGTTGACACATGTACCAATTCAATGCATTTCAAAAAATTCAGGGTACAGTGTGTGAGTTGAGAGAGAGATTTGGCCCACAAAGCACCTCTGTGCTGTTGGAAGAAGACTGATAAAAGCTGGATTTTGAAGTGCTGAATGGAACATAAAGCGATAGCTTTGAGGAAATGGTATTTAAAATCATGGGAAAATACAGTTAAACAGAGTGACAAATCATTTAATTGAAAAGTAAATGGAAATGCAACTGTGTGTGTGTGGGGGTGTGAATTGGCATATGACAATAAAAACGCGAAATTGCGACAATTGCGTAAAAACCGAATACATTTAATCGAAAATGTTAAAATTATTAATTGCAAAAAAATAATAAATTAGCAGAAAAGCATGAGCGTGTTTGGAAGCGAGAGGGGAAGCATGATTTGAAATGCATTTTACAAATTTCGAGTTCTAACGACTGCTGTTGTTGTCAATTGTTGTTGGTGTTTAGAGTAAAATTGTGGTTATTGCTTTTAACGCCGCATCAGTCACAGTTGCTGCAGTGCTTGTTCGGCTGTTCGCTGTTGTTGTCGACTTTGCTGCCGCTCTACACTCGCATTTCCGCGTCCAAATTAAGGTCGCCATAAACGCCAAAGTTGACTGCAACTGCAGCGTTAACAGCGAGCGCGACATATCCGCCAACAGCAAATGGTAAGACTTTGGGCTATGCTGGTTGTTATTGTTGTTGTTTGGATTGTTCTGGTGACCGTCTGCTATGCATGATTGGCTGTAGTTCCTCCTATTGTTGTTGTTGTTGTTGTAATGCTTGTGGTTGTAATTGTTCAATATGATTCGTTGAATTTCACTGCTATTGTGATCCTCACATTTCCAACGTAGACAGTTTAAATGGATTTTGTTTCTGTTGTTGTTGTTGCTGCAGTAGTTATTGTTTTTTCTATTGTTCAGTTTATTGCTGTAGTATTTATTTGTGTTATTGTTGTTATTATTACTGTTGTTGTTGTTTTTGATGTTTTGGTTGCTGTTGTTACTGTTTCAGCTCATTTTTACACGCTTCCTTGGTGGTCCAATTGGTGGGATTTGTTGTGTGGCGAGCGCTCGAAATGCCTCCGCAATCAAATGCGAATGTGTCGTGATCATATTCTGCCAGCCGGAAGTTTCCATCACATCAGTGGCATGACTGTCAAACGCGTACGAATATGCGTGCGGGAGAAAGGGAGAGAAAATGCAAACATTTAATTAAAATTCAACGAAAACGAATTAAAAATGTTATTGTTTATGCGCGCCTGCGATTGTTTACAAACATTGCAAGTGTTTAGAAGCTCACAGTTGCTCTGCATAAACACTTCAAGTGCGTTCAATACCCATTCTACTCACGTATTAATGAAATCTATGGTTTGTGCTTTCAATTGATCCGCACTATGGAGATCGGCTAATATGAGCGTTTCCGCTGCGGTTTCCACGGATAGATTCACGCACAACGCTTCCTCGCACATCACTTTCAGCTTTTCGAGCGCATACTGTACGCGAGGGGATGAAAATAAACAAACAAACAATCAGTACATGCCGCATACGAGAAAAAGAACTCTACAGAAGCACGCTGGACACTGACCTTATCAGCAGCTGCTAAGAGATCATCGGCCATTTTATCTAAATTTGGCGCTTTGCCCGTATAAATAAAGCGGAGCATTTCCTTTAGTACTTCATGATCCACATCGGTTATGGCGACACGATTCAGCTTGCGCTCCTCCATTTCGTGCTCAAACATTGCGGCAAAAACATCACTACGGGCTGCGGCCAGGGAAATTAATTCAATTAGTATAAAAAATTAATTTAAAAATATATAATTAATGCATATGTGCGCAAAAAATTAATTACAATAGTATATTTTTCATTTGCGATTGGAATGTTAAAATAGATATGCTTTCAATTTCAATCCAATTGTAAATCGATTGACTTAGCTTTAATGAAATTTTCTGCTAATCGTTCACACACAACAGCACCCATGCAAAACAATCGTGCATACGTTGGAAATACGATTACAAACGCCTACCTGCCAATATTGCTTTATGCGCCTGGAATTCGCGACCGCCAACCGCTAACGTTACATCGCTGAATTTCTCATTGTCGAACAGATTGCCCAAGTCCTCGGAGAGCTTGCACTCGGGCACTTTAAATTGTACGATATTTGATTGACCAGAGATATTCACACTATCAGCTACAACGCTAACTTCACAGAATATAGTTAATTTGTCCTCGGGCAGCAGACCGTTGGCTTCATCCAGTAGAAAATCTCGCCGTATAAACTTTTTGAAGCCCCAATCTTTGCCCTGCACAAAACGATAAGCTCTACGCAAAAAAACAAACAACAAACCAAAGTTAGTGGAATTCGATCGCAATAAACCAGCATTGGACTTACCTCTGCGATTCCATGGCTTTGGTTTCCTCTCTTTTCGCGTTTAATATCGAAAACTTAAATTTGGCTCTAACTTCTGATTTATTACACGACACTAATAGTAAATATAGGGATAAGTAATCTTTGCTTTCTTCATCTAGACCTTTTGGATTCACGCGTAAACACCTGCACGGAAGAGAGGAGAACATGATTAGCGAGTTCGACAAGTGCTGCGTTGCGGCATTAATATTTACCATTTTAATTTGTCATTAGCACCGGCAGAGAATGTGGACGACTTTAGCACTTCACCCATTTCCTCGCGACAAAAACTAAAATTGTTTATGGTCCACATGTAGCTGAATTTCACCACTTTCACCTGCAACAAGGAACAGCCATTTTAATTACAATCGTGCAATCGTGTCAACTGTCGAATTGCGGCGAAGGCACAAATGCAGGAAGCGGCATTTCGTTGAACCCGAAAATTCCCACACTTGCCGCCGAGCGAGTAATTGGAGAAGGAAGTTGAAGGCATTTCGGAGGAAAGACAAAAAATAAACAAACTTCACAAAACACTGTTTGCTTACACCACATAATCGAATTTGAACAAAAAAATATACATATACATATATTTATGAAAGGAACAAATGCCAACAAGAAAACTCAAATCAAATTTAGCAAAAATACAAAGTTGGCAAAAACAAAACAAAAAAGCGGTGCGAAACTTGATGCCCAGCACCGGACTGAACCGGCACAACATCGACAACAAAGCAAACACACAAAAAGGGAATCGGAAAGGCAATGCGAGAAGACGACATTATCAGCGTTATTGTCGCCAAAAGTGCACCCAGGCCAGAGGCAGCGAACGGGCGTTAATGCGCTCGATGCATAAACCATGTGTACGTGCATGATTGATAGCTCCCGCTGGTATACACGAGACGAGCGACACAATGAGTTATGGGCTGCAATAGTGCCAGAAATTCAATCCTTTGCATGCCATTAAAACAGCAAGAAATCTGAAGAAGTGGCACGTAAGCGATACACCAGCAGTGCAGTGCTCGTTGTCAGTATTCGATTTTTTTTGCTCTGTAGGAGGTTTTACTCCCAACGGAATTCGATACCTATGTACTTCCCAATTACTGCTTTGTGGACATTCCCGCAACTGTCAGATGCTAATGTGTAGAATTTTGACATTCGATGAATTTACCTGCGTGTAACACCAGTTCTCGGCTACTGGTGTGTTTACTTCCGGCAAAGGTGGCGATGGTACGCGAGTAACCGCCATTGTACTACTCGATGCGTGCAGGTTTGATGTTACTCTAGCAGTTTGGCTTGCCTGACATTCGTTTACCGGCAGTCTGGAAATACACAAAACAAAAGAGCATTTAATAATTTTCAAGAAATAGAAAATAATCAAAAATTACTGCAGACAATTGTTTGATTTGATTGCAGAAAATATTTTTTAAAAATGAAAAACCATTTCAAACATATCTCTTGATGATTATTGGGATCAGCTGAAATTTCAATCATTTGACCAACCATTTGACCATTGAATTCATGAAAAGTTGAACAAAACTTTATTTTAATAAATGAATGTTTTGTTCATTTTAAGCAAAACATTTTTCGATTCTCGCATTTTGAAGGAAGAATTCTCGTTTTGAATTCAGAAAAACGAAGTTCTTTCCTTTTCAATAACTATTCCATTTTAACCTTTTACACTATATTCAAATTTCAACTGAAGTTATTGATTGATTTTTCAATAATCAATCAATAGTTCAATGTTCATATTTCAAATCTCAGAACTCTAACTTTATTGGATCGAAAGTTATTAAAAAAAAGGCGGAAGCTGCAATTCTAATGAAGTACAAAAATTCTTATTTATTTATTTACCCAATTTTTACCCATTTTAGTAACTATGAAATTAATGTAGCGAGAATAATTACATTTTGACACGTGATCAAGGAGATTTTGGGTTTGAACATAATTACTTTTCAAGAAAATTCTATGTAAATTTTCAAGGATATAAAGGATTAAAATTTTCCAAGGACCTTTTTCATTTTCTTTTTTTACAAATAGATAAAAAATAAATTTTACTTAAATTCTTGAGCCTTTCCTCTTTCATTTGATATACATATCGTCATATTCTAACGAGGTTAAGTATTTTTTATATTTTTTTAATTTTGTATCCCCTTCAAGATTTTGAAGTCCTTTGAAAACGACAAATGATGTAGAAATGAAAATCTGAGTACGCAGTATTACTATGTTTAGTCTCTAGTTTCACGCCCATATGGATTTTTCCGGTGTTAAATTTTTTTTTAATTTTTGTCGCACGGTGTAATTAGAAAGAAAAGATCAGAGGTCTTATAGGTCAGGCATCCTTAGACCACTTAGGCTTTAAAGGCCAATTGTAATGTCACAGTTTAAATTTTTCGAACTCAGTTTTTACCGTTATTGAAACCAAGTAGAGGTATTGGAGAATCTAAGTAAGCTTAGTAGTTATGGCGAACTAGAGTGACCAAAAAAATTGATGCAGTGGATTTTATAAGGTGCGTACTATTATCTATGACACAGCTCCATCGAAGATCCTATGCAGTAATTTCAGTTTGAAATCTACTTAGGGAGACATTTTAATTGAGCTAATATTTTAATGCGTATAGTATTTGAATCAAGAATCAACATAAATCATAATCAACATTAATAAAAACAATATTTGCATTAACAAATGCTTGATGTTATTTTATATAAAAATCGCCTTTTAATGCCAGACTTTGTGTCTCATATTTCTGCTTTTTTCATTTTGTTATTTTCTGTATTTCCACCATTTGTGTAAATTGTTGTTGTTTTGCCGGCAGCTGCCACCGCTCGCCAGTTAGATAATCCCATTGTTGCTTTTGTGCGCAGTCAATCACCCACCTCGCCGGCTCGTAGAGCAAATCCATAATGTTGCGATCGAACTCAATGGGTATTAACGGCAAACTTGCGTTCGTGCACGGCGCCGACGAAGACTTCGATGCTAGAAATTTCAGCAATTTCGCGAAAGCGGACTGCTCCAGTTTGATTCAATTTGCTTTGATTAAATTCAATTTAGACAACAGCGTTAAACAAATTAATTAATTGCGTGGAGCGCACACACACACATCGACACATTCATATACTCGACGACTAGCAGCACGCCAAACAAATCGACAATAAGTCAAAATACAGCAAAACACAACAATTAAGCGAGATGAAAATGGCGCAGTGTTACGAGCGGCGAGCGCGACAATTCGCCAACTGCATGACGCACGTTGCTGTCGCTGCTGCTGCGCGAGGAGTGCGGGTGCGGCAGTCGACAGCGGCCAAGCACTCACAACTGCTCGCAGACACCGAAGGAAATGCACAGGAAAACTGTGCAAACAATAATTTGTGTAATTAATCAGAATAGCGAAATGCGTCCGAGAATCACTTTGGAATCACTGGCCACGATGGCATACTGCGCGCGTCCACTGTCAGCGTTCAACTGTCACGATGCTGTTTGGCGGAGAATCACGGCGCAAGGATGCGTGTCCAAGGATGTGGCAGTACATACCTACACGCCGACATACGTGCAACACACAACACGAAAATTGTCAACACAGACAGCGGAGGGGGAGCGACCTTACAGCAAAGGCGGCAGCAGCAGCAGCAGGAGGGAACGCAACGCGGAAGACAGCCAGCAGATGCAGTTTGCGCTGCCTGCAGCCGTGTCCTTTGTGCGGCTGTGTGAGTATTTTTGAGGCGAGCAACATTTTTCAGCCAAAAACGTAACGAAATGAGCTGAACTGAGCCGAGTCGAAATGCGCGGCGTGAAGCGTTGCGAGCTGCGTTAAAACGCATTCAAGGCAATGGCAAAGGCAAAAACTGCAACAACAACAACAACAGCGGCAACGTACCTACAATCATTTTCAAGGTGTTATGGATTTTACAACAGCAGCAACAGCCACAATAGTCGCAGCAACAGCATAAAGTCCTTCAGTTGCGTTGTAAATACACGCACACACAATTAAACGCGCGCTGTGTGTGTATGGTTGTGTGAGTGTGCTTGATTGGCGACGTACTGTGATTGTTGGCGGCCTGGTGGTAGGGAACGGTGTGGTTAAGCGAAAAGGTGCAATCATGGCGCGAAGGTGCCGAAACTGCAACAATGATTACAATAACAACAGAGCAGCCAGACAAATAGCACGTTTGCAGGGTGTTTAATACTGAAGATCGGAGTTTGTACAAAAGAAGGCGTGGCAAATATTTATATGAGCTGAATCATAAACTGATCCATGTATCAATTGAAAGTGCTAATCATGTTGTGAAGAGAAAGTTTTTCTGTCTTCTTCTTCTTTCAGAGCTGGTACTAATGGATGCATTTAAATTGTTGGAGACAAAGTAGATGTAGCTCAGTACTTAATGCATATAGGACCATAAATCAGAGGGTCATGCGTTCGAAACCCGATTAAACCAGCATGAAGGAAGTGTCTATTAAAGAGCGGCGCGAGCACTATAAAAATGACTTGTAGTGAACAAAGCTTTTGATATTCATACGAATACTGCACGAAACGACAATAGAACTTTAAGCAACTTCCCAACGGGAAGCAAAGGAGCGTGCTCCCTGAGGAGCACAATGTGAGCATTTGAAAAAATAAATAAATTTCAGTATGCTGAACAAACAAAGTTAAAAAATTCAAAAAATCAAAAATGATAAAATAAACCTTGTCAAAAAATTTTATTTTCAATTGTACAATAAATAAAACGTGCATACGTGCAAAGGAAATTCTGATGCTCATGTATGAAAATAAAAATTTTAATGGTAAAAAATAAAGACATACATATAAATTGGCCACAAATGCTCCCAACACCCTCAAATACTCAAACATTACAAAATTTACAGTTTTTGGTTTTGCATAAAAAAGGGAAAAATCAAAATAAGCGCTTTTTGATCCTTGTGTATGGAGCGCTTAACGAGCGCTTTAACCGGAGCACAAGGAGAGCGCTGATCGTTCCTTATGAATGGAGTGCTCACCGAGTGCTTCTAAGGGAGCACAAAGGGAGCGCTTCGCTCCAATGGCATGCAATGTTAAAATACAAGGAAGGGCATAAGGAACGGGGGAGCGTTCACTGCTGACTAAGGAGCGCTCCCAAAGGGCTCCTCGAGCGCTCGATTTCCCGTTGGGTTGAAGTATAGAACAACACTGAAGTAGAACAACATTGAAGTAGAACAACATTGAAGTAGAACAACACTGAAGTAGAACAATACTGCAGTGGAACAACACTGAAGTAGAACAAGACTGAAGTGAAGCACTGAAGTAGAACATTTTGAAGTATACGGTTTTTTGTTTTGCACGATCGGATTACCTGATGTTTATTTTTGGTATTTTGTATGGAATCTGGGCTGCATTTCAAGCATTACAACAACATTCATGTAAAAAAAACACAGGTTTAAAACATGTTTTTTTCGATATTTACTTAAGTCTGTTTCACTCGGTGTGGAGTAGAAGTTCTGTTTCACTCGGTGTGAAGTAGAAGTTCTGCTTCACTCGGTGTGAAGTAGAAGTTCTACTTCACTCGGTGTGCTTGCTGTGATTTACCGTTACTTAACCTCATTATAGCATTCTATTTTGATGTTTTGCTTCACAACAGAACACAAGCACTGTCGTTGCTGTAGCGAAAAGGTTTTCGAATGATGCAGTGCTTGCTTTGTTGCAGAATAGAACTATTGAACATTTGAATTCGCTGTCAACGCGACAATGAAGTACAGTACTTGACAGTACTGTGCAGTAGTGAAGTATGCCCAATAGGTGTTGTGCAGCTCTTTAGTGTCTATCCATTTTTGTAGTACAAAGCTGACTCCTTACAACTTGCACAGCAATTTGACTTCTGCGCAGCACACATTGGTGTTGCTGTCTTTCGGCATTTTGGCCATTGTCAACTTACAATCTGACTTGAGCGGAATTGTCGTGCTTCAATTGATGAACTATGTACAACAACAACACGTACATGTTTATAACTGAAGAATAATAAATAGTAACACATGAGCGCAACCCCAAAAGCACAACATTTCTATGAAAAGTTTCATTGCGCATCATTCAAAACAGCTAAGCGACACGAGTAGGCAACAAGCAAACGATAAACAATAATAACGTTATACGTATGTAAGAAGAAAATACAGCAGAAACAAACAATAAGAGCAGCAAATGCTGCGTTAAGACCCCATCAAATTGGTGGACAGCCAACTGTCATTTCCGTGCAGCATTGCAGCATTCATAATTGCCGCTGCTGCTGCACCTCACGTCTATCGTTTCCAAATGACATGCGTGAAATTGTAAAATCTTTGAACTTTTTCGCTGCCTATGAAAATCTGACTATGTATGTGTTTAACAAGATAAAAGCAAACAGCGATTTCTGCTGCGCGTCTGATTTACGACGAATGACACGCGTGCACAGCGAACGTAGACTGGGCCGCGTTGGCGATGTTGGACGGACGCACCCAGCGGATTAAGCGAGATGATGAATTAAAGCAGCGATAAATGGACGGGCCAACAACGGCTGTCTGTCTGTCTGTCTGTCTCACTGGCTGCATGTGCGTGAAATCGCACTAAATAACAAAAAAAACACACTCACATAAAAGACAAAAGCAATGCGATTGGAAGAAATTAAAGAAAAACTATTAGAAAAAGGGGGGCCGGGACATACTCGTAGAAGAACACACACAAGTGAACGGCCTGCAGACAGATGTTTAACCCGGCGCGGCTGTAGGTCCGCGCACAGCAGCAACAACAAGCCAGCATGTCAAAAGTGTAACTGCTGCTGTTGCCTGATCTAGGATTAGAAGACAGCGTTTAGAGCGCAACGGGCAACAGACAACTGAGACAGTCTGAGACACGGCGGACCACCACCGCCGACACCAGGCTCCAGCTGAAGGCGTGCGCACACACGACGATCCAAGGTGCTGGCTGGCGGCCTCCCATGTGGGTAATGCGATGCCTTTATTGTTTCGTGTTTGAAAGATTCAATGCATGTACATGTGTACGTAGATAGGTATGTGTATGTTATAAGCCATTTAGAATTCCAGCGAAAAATATTGATGGGCCAGTGATTCATTGTTTGGGTTGAAATTAATTGATGGCTTCTACGGTCGTGATGGAAAGCGTAGCAAATGCTGTCAATTTGGCTGTGTTCAATTTTCAGACATTATTTTTTTATTATAGATCAACAAGTATAAGAGGATCGATAGCGATCTTGTTAAGCCAGTGAGCTATTACCCGGGCGTTGTTAAGTCGAGTAGGCTGAACGTTACTAAACTTAATAGACATTTGATTGAAAGGCAGAAAACATTAATAATCATGTGTGGCAGCAGACATTAGACAAAAAATAGTTAAAGACTTGTATGGAAAACAAATTAAACAGTTAAACGTGCGACAGCAGTGATTTAAAAACCAGAGTGCCAAGCCTATACGACATATACAACTCCAGCCAATGCTTCGTTTGGAATGGGATTTTAACAAAAGTGGAAATCATTGAGTCGCCACCAACGGTTAGGTCTCACCTAAACTAGGGTAGCATAGGCCATATGGAAGCTTCAAGTTCACTTTATGTGATACAGTCGAACTTCCCTATAATGAATTCGCACGGGACCAGAAAAAAGCTTCATTATATAGAAACTTTCATTATATAGAAATTATGATTTTTTCATCTTTTATTTAAAATAATGAGGTATTTTAGTTTCATTATACCCTTCCACTTTTCTTCCTCAACAAAGCCCTCTTATACATTTAGAGGCTTAAAAACATTATTCGGTACGTTGCTATTCATCTCCACAAAGGTTCGAAGTACATCAAGAGAAGCAGAAATTCGTCCCAATGTAGGTAACACCGCATCCGCCAATTCTTCTTCACTGGCCATTTCTTTTGGGGTTCTCCAAAATATGTTTTACTTTTTCTCGGTATTCAGTGTTGTTAATATGCGTGACAGAAAATAGCATGGAAAAATTCATTATATGGAGACAAAAAACAAATGAAAGCGAAGTTTTCAACTAAAAAATTTATTCATTGTAGAGAAATATTCACTATATCGAAATTCATTATAAGGAGATCAAAATGCACTTAGAATAGAACGACAAAGCTGTGTCTTTGAAATTAATTCATTATACGGAGAACTTCATTATATAGAAGTTCACTATAGCGAAGTTCGACTGTATTAATGTATGTGGCGTCAAATATTGGAAAAGGAGGGATTGAAGTGGCTGTTTAAAAATAGATGGGCCCATGATAAAACCAAACAGGAAGGCATCAGTCCTTACCAGTGGCGGATTCAGAGGTTTTGGGGGTTGAACCCCCGCCCCCCCGAAATATTAGGATCGACTTTAAGACTACATACAAATTAAAAGGCATTTTATAAATATTAAAGAATTACTTTTTGAAACCCCCGAAATATTTTTCTGAATCCGCCCCTGGTCCTTACCATACTGTAAATCATTTGATAGCCTGATGAAGCCTGTTTGATTCATGGATGAATCTGAATTGAGGTCATCCCACATCTAGGGTTGTGGGTAAACCATTCACAATTGGCAAATAATCTTAAAAATAAACATACATAAAATGCATTGGTCAAAGTGTCAACTTGTGGCCAACGATCACACGTCACTAGTGCACAAAGTCGAAGGTACCAATTAGCGTTTGTAGAACCATAACGCAGTACTTTTGCCAAGCGACGAATTTGTACTAAAATCCTAATTGCCAGCTCAAGTGCTCGGCCAACGGTTTCGCTGTCCTTGCAGCTGTCAGTTGAGTTCACCAGCGACCGCCATCGCAGCCACAAATCAAACTAACCCATAATTTTCATGCCAGTTTTGGCTGGTGAAAATTTATTTCATGGACCGGGGAAAACTGTCAGCGAAAGTGGCAGTAATGGACAACTATGGGAATGCGCGCAGTATTCATGTGAAAATGCTGCAGCGACAACAACAACAACAACAAAGAGAGCAATGAATAACTCCACAAAAACCAATTGCAAATTGAAAGCTCCTAATTTGAAGCAAGCTGGCGAGCGGCAAACCGTCGACGCTTATGTCACACACATTGCATGAAATTAAACTTTCGAATTTGCGCGCTAGTTTTTCGCCTGCGTTTTTAAATAAATTTTACAACGATTCGTTTTGCCATGCTTTGTTTCGCTTTGCTTTGTCTTGTGCGGTGTGTTAGCGCCCACGAAATCATGAAATTTCTGATGAAAATTTCCAATTTTACTGAAAATTGCATTACAAATTAACTACACGAATTTTCACTCGCCTGGATTTTCGCTCGCATAAACACACACACACACACAACTTATATCATCAACGTATGCCCCTTTCACTAATTTCCCCACCTAACAACAACAGCCGCAGCCACAAAACAACTAGCGACGACACGAAACATACAAGAAACAGTTTGCATTAATTGAAAGAAATTTTCATCTTTATTTCAAAGTTAAAAAGATAAATTAACAACAACAATAACAACAGCAGCGGTCGAGTCATTTTAATTTAAATAACGTTAACTTTCATGTTCGCAACATCAAGCCAACAACAACAACAATATGGAAAGTAACAGCTACAACTACTACAACAACAACCCGCCAAACGACAAAAGGAGAAACTTTAAACGAAGCGAACCAAGTGATCTGCACTTCCGGTAAATTTCTACTCCCACCACAAGACACGCATACACACTCACATACACACATATTCAGAAAGCAACAACAACAATAGCAAAACGAAATGCAACCGTATAAAACCAAAGCCAACAACAACTCCGAATGATGAAGACATGTTGGAGACGACACAGCAGAGGGGAAACAGCACGCCCGCTGCGGGGGAGTTGAGCGGGCAACCGACGCGCCAGAGTTGCCAGCAGGCGCACCAAGTATAAACGGTACCGATGATCATGGCACGGTGAGATCGCTGCCGGCCGAGAGTGACAGTGAGTGAGAGTCGGCCGGCAAAACAGCAAACAGAGAGACGGCAACGGCAACGAGGGGCGGTGAGAGCGAGAGCGCAAATACTGCAAGTCGATGTTGATGATATGCAGTTAGTGCCGACAATACGTAATGCTATGCCGTGTAAAGTGAAGATGTTCATTAGCATTAATAGCAGCAACAACAACACAACACGCAAGTAGCAACAGCCGCAAATTTATTGCAGTCATAAACAAGCGTAAACGGCGGCGTGACCGTTAAAACAGCAAACGCCACTACACTGCACACGCGTTCGCTTTCAAACTGCTTGTTGCGCTTTTCTCCCACTTTTCTTTTGGCCGTTATTATTATCATCAGCGTTGTTGTTGCTATTGTTGATGTCATGTTGTATTTGGGCATGAAATTTAGCATGAAATTGGTGGCAAACGCTGGCCGCGGTAGCAGCCACCCACGATCTACTTAGCGACCAAAAATTTTGAGCAATTTTCAAGCGCCTCTTCAGTACCTACTCGCAAGGGATGAATGGATCAACGATGAGGCGGCAGCGAATACGCTATTCATGTTTTCTTCCCTTTTTTGTATAATTAAAAAATCGCAATTCCATGAATAAGTATGAATTTATTTCGATTTAGCGCGCTAGACATGGTTAAGAAGTTTTAAAAACGACGATTTGCAATTTTCGTAAAGAAAAGAAATTTAAATATTTAATAAACCTTCTAAAAATATTTTTTTTTGTTTTCAAACTCCGAAGATAAATAGTCAACGATGGGCCTTTTTCCCACCGCTAGTGTGGTGTTACCACAGTTTGAATTAAAAAGTAAAAAAAAAAAAAAAAATTCTTTATAATTGAAATGTTTAACCACACACTCGATCGAGAGTCTCTTATAAAGATAGGTTCTTCGCAAAAAGGTTGTAGGTCTAGCAATTGCTCAGCTTTAGCGCTCATGCAACTACCTACTAATCGCCAAAGACTGACCAATTCAGCGCTTTTTACGAGGTGTGACAATTAAGTAAGTCGGCCTCAAAGTGAGACCGTAGCCGCTGCGTGTGACTTCGTGTACAAGGTGTGACAATTAAGTATTGAGACTGATTTTATTGCCGCGCTTGTGGTAAACCTGCGACCTTGAAATTCCCTTCCTCGGCATCCTTCCCCTCTCCATTGATATATTTACCATCGCTCTAGCTTGTTTAGTTCGCCTGCTGTGTCGTGTTGAGTAGACGTGTATTGGTGGTGCTCGTCACGAAAATGGAGAAACGAAATCAAGAGCAACGCGTCGCGATAGCGTTGCGTTTTGATTGCCGTGGAATCGTCCACAAAGAATTTGTTCCATCGA
This sequence comes from Melieria picta, assembly GCA_964056695.1. Lineage (NCBI taxonomy): Eukaryota > Metazoa > Arthropoda > Insecta > Diptera > Ulidiidae > Melieria > Melieria picta. Next base: position 68,620,815 of record OZ057398.1, read on the forward strand.
GGCAAACGGTAAATCAAGTCTACTATCGCCAAGTACTCGAAAGAGTACCACCTTATTCGCCCGATATGTCACCCTGTGAGTTTGTTTTGTTCCCTAGAACAAAATCGGTGGTCAAAGGAACCCATTTTGAGTCGATTACGGACATCCAGGCGGCCGTGACGAGGGTACTCGCGGACATCCCAGTCGAAGCGTTCCAGAAATGTTACGAAGCATGGAAAACGCGCTGGAATCGTTGTATAGCTGCCCAAGGGGACTACTTTGAAGGGGATGGCCGAGTTGTAGAATAATTTTTAAATATACGGATTTTATGGAATCAGTCTCATTACTTAATTGTCACACCTCGTATATGTTTTTAAGAAATCAACTTCATGTTTTGTTTTAGTTAAATGCTGTTTAAACTTCCCGCTTCTATAAAAGACTCAAAATAAACCACCCAAAATGTCACTCATGCAGCCGTCAACTGTGTCTGTCTGAGGGGAGTGACTAAAATTAGGGTAATGCCGCATTTCGATTTCCAAAACTTGCATTACTAGCAGCGAAATTTAGGTTTTACGTTTCCCAACAATGTAAACACTAAACTGTCAGCAACTGTAATGCAAACATGACAAATGTTAAACAAAAATTTACACTGTTAAACAAATATAAAAAATTGCGCTCAATTTGATGCGCCGTTAAAGCGTCGATGTTGACGCACGAGTGACGATTTCTCTCGATTGCGGAAATTACGCAAACGTCCTAGTTTCTCCGGCGGTACCCTATTCAACTCTCTTCTTGCTCTTACATGTCAACTGCAGCCAAACATTTCGGTGTGCAGCTCCTTTACATAATCAACGCTGAAAATGGCTAAACTTTAACTATTTACTGCTACCATTGTTGGCTGGTGTTTGCGTTCAGTGCGGTTGCGCGCCGGTTACACTTTAAGCACAAATTTAACATACCCCATTGTGTAAGTGTGTAGGCCCGTTACGAGGCTCCGGTGGGGACGCGCACAAAAGCGAAAATTTAACAGCGCCTCAGTAACGGCAAATAACAATAACAACAACAATAATAATAATAATAATAACAGAAACAGCGGCAACAACGGCAACTAAACAGCAATCAGCGGCGACGACTGCGACATGACATGGTCGCCGAAAAGCTGGCTGACGCGTTGCAACATAAATGAAAGTTTCGCTTTTGAAGGTGATTAAACATAAGATTACAACAACAAACACACACCAACACCAACAGTAACAATGCAAGAAAGGGAAAACGAATTTGTTGAACATTAACGCGAGATTACGTAAATTTACGTAAAATGTTGAGACCGAAAATTGAGCGTTGCGCGTCAGAGGAGCACATTTTCACGTTGGCAGCCACTCTTGTTGTTGTTGTTGTTTGTCATTGACGGCAAGTTGGAAAAGCCAGTAGGCGGCGAAAAAGCGTGGGCGGCTTTCACACGCTCCTCCGCCCACCGCCGACTTATGCGCGCGATCAACATTGGCCGATCGACAGTGACGACAGCAGCGAAGCGGCACGGCGACTTTTGATATTGTTATTGTATTGTTGTTGTATAATAGTTTTCACAAAATTTCGAAAAAGTGCGCATGTGCGCAAACGCGCTCGCAAAACGCTAACGCCACTACGAATGCGGTCGCGATCGGCAGCTGCCTGGCTGGCGCTGAGCGGCAGCGTGAGCGCGCGAAAGTAAACGGTCACATAATCGGCCGCATTAAGCCGTTTCTTTTTAGTTCGACTTTTTTTGTATTGTTTGTTGTTGCCGCCGCGTGTTTCGCTGCATCGCCGCATTAGCCAAATGAGCAGAAAATAATAAAAGCTGAAATATTGCGGAGGAAAGAGAGAGCGCACGTTGGTATAGCAATGCGAAAGGAGTCCAAGCGCCGACAAGCCAGAAAGAAAGCCAATTTCCACAAACAAAGAGTCAACAGCAGCAACAAGAAATGCACGCGAGCAATGCAATTCGATCGCCACCAATTCCAGCAGCCGTGAGGCGGTGAGAGTGATCGCGGTGAGAGTGTGGCGGCGAATGGTCTGCACAACAACAACAACAACGACCACCAAATGGCTGTTGGATTGGAGCACATTGCGCACATTTTGCAGCTTTTACCTTTTCTCTGCACTTTCTATACAAAACGGCCAACACCAAAACGAGGCGAAATGTGAAATGCGCCTGCGCGAAGCTATATTTTCACAACAACAACGACAAAGACTATTTAGTAATAAACTGTAATAAAAATCGATAGTAAAAAATGCAACTACGACTTTTGATGTACTACACGAGGAAAGTGAGTGGAAGGTAGTAGGACACTTGCAGATTATAAGTGATTACAATTTATTTTATTAGCTCAAAATAGGTTTGATCAAGGTAAACTATGTAGGTAGATTAAAGTGGCAGCTCTCAAGCTGGAGCGATTTTTCTTTCACTAGTACTTGAGCAACTGGACAACAACTGGAACAAGTAGACTGCGAAAAAAATCTCCAAGACAGTCTGTCCACAGGATAGTGACAGGATATCTGGACTGGAAAGTCAGTAAATTTATACAATGTCTAAGTTAGTTTTAATGTGACCTTATGGACGCCATGGCACTATAAGACTGGACAAGTCACTTGGTAAACTCTTTAGAGCTTCTACCCTAACCTATGTAAATGAGCTACTGCCTAGTTCTTCTCATGGCAGCCTTGACAAAAGTCCCATACTTTATGTGAACATTCATTCAACACCTTATTGCAATTTATACTTAAAAGCACTTTTCGGTCTGCATTCTAAAAAGACTGAAACGGTCTGGCAAATACTAACCTCCTAAAACTGAAGATTTTTAACTCAACTTCGAAGCCTAATAAGAATTGTAGTAGCTTTGAGGTTAGGACGCGCATACAAATTTAGTTGATCGCTAGTCAGTTGCTCAGATAACTAATTGGCTGCCCAATTATTTGTACCCAATTAGGACACAAACTAACAAACCTTAATACTGTGTTTCTCTTCTTTTTTATTTTGTAACTAAATTAAGCCAGAAAGCATACAATTGTTATGGACATTGATGGCTCATTACTGGGAAATAAGGCAACAATAAAAAGGTCAAAGTATTCAATTCAAATGAGCGCGCAGAAAAGCACAGCGTGAAATGTGATGAGAGATTTCCAAAAAGGCGTTGCAGCCGGCAATGGAGAAAAGAAATTGCAGCACAAAGTTTTCACTAAAAATGAAATTTAATTGCAATTCAACTGCATTTCACCAATCAAGCAACCAACCAACCAACCAGCCAGCCAGCCATCGAACCAGCGAGGCAACGAACCAAACCAAACCGAAGCGAACCAAAGTCAAAGCGACTAACAGCGAATCGCAAATCGGCGGCGCCGCTATCACCGCTGTGACGCTGGTGATAGCGGCGCAGCAAGAAAATTCAATGCGGCATTTAAATGTGTGCGAGTGTGTGTGTGATATGCGCGCATGCGTTACAGCGAAATTTTCTGCGCCATTTTCGCTTCTTCCACCCAAAGCATTTGTGCAGCATTGCTGCACAAAATGTTAGGAGGGCAAGGAAAAAGACAAGGGGAAAGGCAGTGTGTAAGACAACTTAAAAAGCCGACGCGACCTCAGTGAGCGATGGAAAATCGTAGTAAAAATGCGCACACAAGTAAATAGTCGGTGGCCAAAGTGCGGCTGATTGATGGCAACAACGATTGTTGGTTGTATGGATGGATGTTGTCGGTGATTTGGCGATGTCGCTGCAATGGCTGATAATTTTAGCCGATGGTAATCGAATGTGTGTTTTTGCGGCGCGGTGATAACGCCGGCAATTGTGAACAGCACAACACAAATATATTATACAATTTTATGTAGGCTTTTTTGAAAGTTAAAAATATTTATTTTAAAAAAAATAATAAACTAAAATAAAAACAAAAAATTGGAAAGTGATAGCGAATCATTTTTGCTATTGTTGTAAGCTTTCTACGAGTGAATGGCGACAGCAAAGTCGACGATTATCGCGTGCAGCATTTGAATTAAATGCGAAACAAACAACCAAAGCCGCACACATTGTCGACATTATAATCAATACCGAAATTGGTCAACAACAACAAAGACAGCGCGAGCAGAAATATTTTCATTTAAATTGCTCGTGTTCGCGCCTTGCCGTCCTTTTTCGGCACTTTCGATCGCTGTCGCTGATGAAAAAATCGAGCGTGAAAATTTTCCTTTCGCCAATTGCTCAATATTGCAACAGACGGCTGCAAGGCGTGCAGCAGCCGCGCAATGAAAGATCGAGATCCGAACAAAAAGCACAACGACAGCAGCAGCAAAGTGACAGCAACTCAGTGCGCACTGGTGCTGCCGGCAGCAGGCAAAAGGGAGCGCACGCTGTGGGAGTGGATGAGCCGTGCAGCGTGCTTTGCAATTAAAATTCGAAGCGTGAAGACGCCGCCGCAGCGCTGCACCGCTGATGAAAACAAACGCTCAAGATCTTCAGATATGCGGCCGCACAAGGGGCAAAGCAATCTGGCGGCAAGAGCGCGCAGCAACCCAGCATGCAAAACACAGACGTATAAATTATGGTAAAAGTCAAACGGACGGACGGACAGGCTGGCTTTTGCCAAGCCAGCCAGCAAATTGACAATTGATTGCGCAACACACACAGCACAGTCGTTCACCCGAGCTGCGCGCGCCGCAGTTGCCGCAGTTGTGCTTGTTGTTGTTGTTGTTATGGTGTGAATTTTTTCTATTGCTTTGCGGGCATGTGTATTGTTTTTGTTGTTGGTGAAATTATTGTTGCAGTAAAAGTTGAAAAAGCGCACCAAATTTCTTTCTTTGCGAAATGTTGGCGAAATTTATACATTTTTTATTTCTTTGTATGTTCATATAATTGTTGTTGTTGTTGTTGTTGATATTAAGAGGAGCTTAAATTGAGTTTAGGCAAAGATTAGGCGCTAGTGGTGCGTTGGCAAATGGAGCGTTGTTGTGGCATTAAGTGCAACATTTGAAAGGGAAAGTTCCGGGAGATGTCGTAACTCCAGAGGAAGAGGAGAAGTAAAAGTTTTTGAATTGAGTTAAAACCGGACTCGAAATATAAATGTTAAACGTATGGAAATAAGAGAGAAGAGCGTTTTTAGTAGTCAACAATTCACCCCTATTCTGCGTTTCGATTACGTTCCCGCATTACGTTACGCATCGATCGAAAATTGGTATTCCACCAAAAAACGTAATCGAAAGAATAAGAAGAAGACAAGTGTGTTTTCACAATAAACTGTTTGGCTGTGGAACGTATGAGATCGAAACAGAAAACATCAACAATTGTGTAAACATTGTATCAAAGCGTGAATTTTTGGTGAAAATAGAAGAAATTTTGTTAAAAATTTAAATAAAAAGTTAAATTCAGAAGAAATGGAGTCCATTCTAGCGGCATTTTTGTTGGAAGAGGAGGACAACGTGCTCCAGAACGCAGTGTCAAGGCTGGAAAGACGAAAATTAAGAGACAGCTGTAATCCATTCGAGATGACCGATGAAATGTAAGACATTTGTTTCAAAATAATTGATATGTGAAATAATTAGTTGAATTTTACAGGTTCAAAAAAAAACTTTCGTTTAAATAAAGACGCCTTCAAATATGTTTTAGACTCATTTGCGGAAGAAGCACGGGCGAATGCGTTAGCATCCGTATCACCGCTTAGCAGAGTTGTGACTGCTTTGAGGTTCTTTGCGGAAGGAAGCTACCAACACCGAGTTGGTGCGGATTACAATGTTGGGATGGGTCAATCCACTGTGTCGAAGTCGCTAACACTCTTCCTTGAGGTTATGCAGCGAAAGCTTTGCACTCAGTGGATAAACTTTGACTTGACCGAGGAGGAAAAAACGCAAGCAAAACGAGATTTTTATACGAAGGCCGGCTTCCCGGGGGTCACTATGTGTGTTGATGGCACACATATCAAAATTATAAAACCGTCAGAAGAGGACTTCCTTTATTATAATAGAAAAGGATATTTTAGCATTAATGCTATGGTGGTGAGTATTTTGTTTTAGTGATTAGAGTGCTTGTAAATTGAATTTGTGTTTTTAGGTCTGCGATAACAAAATGCGCATAAGGTTCATTGACTCAAAATATCCGGGATGCAACCACGATTCGCATATATGGAGGTTAAGCAAAGCGAGGGCTTACTTGGAACGGAAATATCGGGACGGAGAGAGAAATACTTGGCTTGGCAAAAAATAAACAAAATTTAAAAAACATATTTATTTATATCACTAGCGACACTTTGTACTCCATTTTATACTTACATTTTTGCAATTTTATTAAAATTCACAATTTTTTTTAGCACTGTTTGCCTTTTTACGACTTTCTCAGTCAACAATTTTGCAACTTAGACAAATCGTAAACACAATCGCAACGCAGAATAGCCACAATCGAAAGAAAAACCTAAGCGGAACGGAACGGAACGCAGAATACCAGAGTTGCTAAAACCGAGAAAGTTCGATCGTGATCGAAACGCAGAATAGGGCAGATTATGTTAAATGTGTTTGCCCAAAAATAGAGCCCGCCCGCCCTTGACACTAAAATCGGGCCTTAAAATCATTACCTTAAAATTGTTAACTATGCCAGCTTAGTGCACGAGAATTACGAATGTTTCACTAATTTTCACAAAATTGAAAAATTGCCATTCGGCCATGCGGATCTGTGCGCCCGCCAACGCACCACTCAATTTATTAGTCGCAATCACGAAATTTCCAAGTAACAGCCTTCAATCAGACAAAGCCAGACAGAATGGGGTGAGGGATACATGTCCAGGGACGAGGTCAAAGATAATAAAACATTGTATGACACCATGAGACGCAACAAGGAAATTCAATATGTGATAAAACCCTATCAGTGCTGAACCAACACCGAGCCGAACTGAAGCAGAAAATAACAACAAAAACAACAGCAAGAATAACAACATAAAAACAAAGCCAACGCAAAGAAAAGGCCAAAACGAGGAACGCGACAGCAAAATGTGGCCATCAACCAAGCAGACTTCCGCATAAGTTGTGGGTATTTGCAGAAAGTGACAACAACAACAGCGATAACGGCAGCAAAAACACGATTTCCGCAGATGCAGATGTAAATAATAACACGGCGGATCAAATGTGCAGAAAGGAAAAAAAAGCTGTTTTCGAAAATAAACCGAAATGGGGAAAAGTGAAAGGAAAATCGCTACCAGCGCACACGTGCGTGCGCTTGAGGAGAGAGACGCGACAAAACGGAAACCGAAAAACGTAAACCGTAAAAAATGTCTGTGATTGGCTTAACGACACGCCATCACTGGTGGCACCAGTCGCCATATGTCAGGGGGTTTTGCGGCACTGCGAAATGGGGGTCGCGAAAGAAAGACGCAATTTCAGCAAGACAGCAACATGAAAAAGCCTATCGAGTGCGCGGGTCTGGCCGCAAAGCGGAAGTACAGTTTGGAATGGGTTGAAAAGTGAGCGGAGCAAATGATACGACATGGCATTCGAACTTAATTTGAGTGCTTATTATTTATTAATATGTAGTTTTGTTTTACTATGATTAAGAATTCAAGATGGACTTTTTTTCTTTACTTTTGATTAAAGACAGTGTTTGCTTCCATTCTTCGATTGTCATTGGTAACCTGATTCATGTCAACGATAAATTATTTCTTCGTTTGCAACACGATCCAATAATTTGTTGTTCGATCAGAAATATTGTGTCGTTTGTTTATTTAGGTTAGGTTAGGTTATACTGGCTGCCAGCATGGCCACGCATAGGCCCTATTGGGTCCTTAGCGATGCCAGTCGGAGTTCCGTTTAGGTGCAATTAAAGTAGTGATCTTTTAGGATGCTCGTTGATCTCACAAGAGACCTGTTCTAGTCCTTCAAAGGTCGGCGCTTGTTTATTGTTTTTCTTGTTTATTTAGAATGCCTAATAAAATGTGTGTATCATGATTTAGCTGATCCTTTCCATACAATTTGATTCCTTGCCTTTCCATAAAATTTGATCGAAAATCAATTTTTGATTTGCAACAGTAGGCGACAATTTCAATCAGATTACTTGACTGCGAATAATGGCTTCTTTTTAATTTATATTTGATTCTTGTGATTCTTCTTCGCTTCACAATTCAAACATCTTTGTTGCAACTAGTTTGTATGTGAATCATTACGGTAAAATGTCATTTTCTTTACTTTTTTGTTATTCATAGTGCAAATAATAAACTGCAAAGCATAGTCTTTTTGTTTTAATCTGGTAAACTTTTTCCACACACAACAATAATTTCCAATTAGTGCAAATTTCTCAAACTCCTTCTTCACTTCCACCGTCCTTCGAGTGTTTGCGCGCTTGCCACATCTAATCTCCCCTCAAGTCTTTTCCGATGCAATTGAACGAAATTCGAGCCGATAGCATTTGCTTTTTGGGGTCATGCAAAAACAAAGCACCACCGCAAATCCCCATACAGCAAGGACAAAGTCTGATTCAGCGATTGCAATTTGAACACATTGCGTGAATTTCGAGCTTAAAACTCCCCTTGTTCCCAATTCAGCCACAACCCCACCACTCAAGTACACAATGCCGCACTGAGAGAATTAAATATATGCCTAAATAAATAAACAAGCGCACCACGTTCGCTGGAATTCTGCGAAAAGGCCGGCTGGTTTATCAGCCAGTCACATTGGGTATTTAGTGCGTGAATCACAGCGCTACGACCACATCGAAAGGGGAGCTTATTAATGCGTTTTTTTTCCCAAAAAAATAAAAATAAAATATGAGATGCAAAAAACACAACCACAAATGATAAAACGATAAACAACAAGAACAAGCACGACAGCACAATGACTGCGCCGATTAAAAGCATTGGGCGGCAGCGAGAGCGACCGCGCCACAATTTGCCATTTCACTGGCTGTCGCTTCAGTTTAATGTTGCGACTGTTCATAGTTGCTGATATCAGCAGCAAGAACGCCAGCCAACAGCAACAACGACGGCCGCAAAAAACCAAAGCCGCATTTGCAATTCTAGCGCATGGCCGCATTTAAGCCCAACAGCCAATACAACAACACCGAGCAACGCCAAAAACAGCCAAAAGCGTTATTAACGATTTAATGCAGTAGCAGCAGCAGCAGCAACAACAATAACGACAGTAAGCGCGCTTGTGCCATCAAACTCACTTAAAAAAGTGAAACAAACAGAAAAAAACGAAAAGCAAAAGAAAAAGCTTAGAAAAAAATGAAAAGGCGCGCGAGCGTTTAGAGACGGGAATGTGTGGAGGAGGCGACGCGAGTGGCGCTGCACAGATGTGCATTTTCCAACTTCACTTTGCTGCTGCACATTCAGCACACATTTCGCTCGCACAAAGTGGAGAAAGGTGGCAACCAACGCGAAAGCCTCAACGGCGAAAAATTGAGCGACTTCGGACGCCGCTTCACCCACCACCTTTTCGTCGCTGCATTTCTTTTTTCACAATTTCGATTTTCTTTTTTATTTATTCCCTGTCTCGTTTTTCTTTTTTGGTAATTTTCGTAATCAGAAAAGTAGTACGAAAAAAGTAGAAGCAAACGAAAAAATAAGCGTAGTCGAGAGTTGAAAAACAACACAACAAATCGTCAACGGAAAAAGCGTACACACCAGTGTGAATTGATGAATTGATGACCCAAATGTTGTTGTTGCGCGGTGTTCTTGCTGCAGCCGGCAGACAGGAGGCAACATATGATTTGAGCACACTTGGCCGCAGAGAGAAGTGGAGTAAGGGAGCGGCGTACGGTGAGATTTGGTGGAATTCATGAGGTGGCATCTGTGTGCTTTCCGATTATTTTTGTTCTAGTTCTAATTCTTTCTTTCTTGTGCTGTTGAAATGTTGTTGTAATTGGTGATTTGTACATATAGTTTTTGTTGTGTGACACGGTAATTATTTGTGTATGTTAGCTGTGATGCGCTCATCATCAATTGTTTGATGCGAATTGAAAAGAGAGAGTTTAGGGTGCATGACACACAGAAATTCATATTAATTTAACGTACAACGCATTAGTAGTGTTAGAAGGGGTTCGGAGCTGTCATCGTTTTGTTGTACCGGGGCCTCGAAAGTAGGTAAAAAGTGTGTTCACACCATTTTTATACTGCCGAGAGGTTTTGACATCACTTCGTTGGAGTTGTACGAATTTCGATACTAATTCTCGCAACTTGGAACTTTCTCTACTGCAGTGTTGCTCTGTTACTTAAATTTCAAAAGACTGTGCTTTGCAACGTTCTGACTCTGACTGTCATCAAACGAGAGTCAAGTAAGAGTAAAAAAGGAAGCAAATCTTCAGGTTAATGAAAGCATTTGATTCTGCTTTTGAGCTGATTTTTATTTACGCAAATCATATTTTGTCTTTCACACATGTTTGAGTTCGATGTTAGCTTCATAATTGATTGCTTTCGAGATCTGATGTATCATATGTGGAGTTCGTCAATTCGCATTTGAGCTACTTGAATGTCAAAACTGTACAACTAAGTATTCAAAAGTTTTCGATAATTCAAAGGTTTTTATGCAGACTTTTAACATATTTGCGAAATGAATAAAGCTTCTGAACCCTTCGAACTTTTCAAGTGCAAGGAGCCATGAACATGTCAATAGGGTTCTCAAGTGTTAGCCTTTCTTTCAAATCTCCACATTGGTTTTGTATGTATTTTTACCAATTTGTGCAAACTTCTTCAGCAGGTGTGTGTGTATTCTCATTACATGTCAAGTGTGTGTGTGTGTGTGTGCGTAAATCATTTAAATTGCTTTTAAATTTACAAAATGTGGTAGTTCCGCCATCACTGCACTCCCCCACCTCGCTTCCAAAATTCTCACATTAGACATTTTCATGTTCGTTGTTTTTCTCCAGCACGCATACAATTTTGTTGCTATTACGATAATTGTTGGTGCTGGTGCTGCTGCTGCTAATGTTTTGTTGACTTGACTTACTTTATGTGTTTTGAGGTTAAGTTATGAGGTTAAGCATTGAAGTTATTCAATTTTTTCTTTACATTTTTCAGTGCCCCTCGCGCACTTTTTGCTCTCGCTCTCTTTCACACTCCCCCCGCGCCCCTCCCCCCCCCCCCCCCAAATCCTCTTGTGTGGCATTCTTTCTTTCATTCTGTAAAAAATAGAAACGTTTGGCCCGACCAAGCGCTGATGGCCACCAAGTGATTGAAGTTGACGTTGGCATGTAGGTAGCCCGTGTAGGTGCGTGTGGATGTGGGTACGTGATGTGTATGTATATGTGGGTGTGGGAGTCAAGTGCACTGAAGCATTTGACTTCACTCAATTTAAATTAAGTTTTTGAATTTCGTGCGCAGGTCAAAAGCGCCCATAAACCAAGGAAGCATTGTGTTGTGTATAATTTCATTGGAAATTAAAAACTCAGCAGCAAAAAAGCAGCTGAGCATTGGTACAGCAGTCGAAATCGGACCAAGGTGGTGAGCACAAAACTATTACATGCACCGCAGAAATTTAAAATGTAGATTCAAAGTTTCAGAGTGTTTGGAAAGCACTCCGAAGCTTTTATTCGGTGATTTTTAGTTGCAATTGAGCGAAATTGTATTGTGAGAAGTAGAATTTTGCTGTATGAAATTTTCGGAGTTGTTGAAAAATTACTTTGAAATTTTTATAAAAGAATCTTGAATTGATGAGCTGTAATAAATCAAAATTCAAACTTGAGAGGCGAGAGAATTGGAATTTCTAAAAAGTTATGAATTGGTGAAATAATGAGAAACCCAGCGAACATGTGCAGAACGCAGCAATTTATTAATGTGCAAATTAATGAGTGAAATTAATGAGTAAAAAAATAAATGCAATAATTTTGAGTTAATGAATTGAGTACAGTGTTTGGTCAGAAGTACATCTTCAAAGTAAAAATGCTTCAATGTGTTGATTCGAGTAGTTTGTCTGAATAAATATGATTTAGAATTGAAACGTGGAGCAAATGCCAAACGATTGGTGTTGTTGGAGTGCTTTCAAAGCTACGCCCAAAATAAATTATTATCGAAGGCGAGCACAATAAATATTAGCATTAAATCGAAATGTATGCGGCATTTGAGTATTTTTCAATGCACGCATTTGCAGCAAAACTTTAAGCGTTCTGCGCTTTTGTGCTGCCAATCATGTTTGCAGGTATACGACACGAGTTGGCGGCCTCGCACAAGTGACACGAATTTGTCAGATCAGCGCCATGCGTTGTGCGGCACTTTGATTTTCAGTTAGGCGCTTCATACCCCGGCCGTTGATGGGGTATGAAACATTTTGAATGTAGCACACGGGCACACAAAATTGACCCGTGACCTAAAAAAGGCAACAGTACTGTGTATGACCCCACGCCAACAAATATGCGAGCAACACTCACACACTCGCACACGAGGGAATCAAAAATGCTCGTGCGCACCGTTGAACATTGAAATGTGACTACCGTATCGCATGCGATAAAATAACCACTCTCACATATGCCGACAACGGGTGACACAAATGAATAATGTGAACGCTGTTGTTGTAGTCGTTGTTGCTGTGCGGAGAAATGGAAACGTTATGGCAACAACAAACAACTTAAGACGAATAAATGAAATGCGACGACTGATGTCCTTCAACGCAAACATACAACAACAGCAACAAATATACGACGACACCAAAAAGAAAATAATTGAGCTGCGCCTGAGTGGGTAAGGAAAGCAGAAGAAGCAACAGTAAGGCAGCGACAGCGGCGCCAGCAAAAATCAAGCAGCGTTTTTTATAACGACAGCAACAGCACAAAGCCAGCAGTCAGCCAGTCAGCATAACAATAATGAAAGTCAAATTAACCCAATTAACGCAGAAGCGTATGGCAGGCAGCAACCAATACGCATTCGGAGCGAAATGGAGAGGCAGAGAACGTTTGGGTGCGGACGGGCAAAGGGCACAGTGTGTGTGTCGGCAGGAGAGCCTGGCAAATAAGGGTAACCGAGGCGCCCCAAACAGCCAATCAGACATTTCAGCGGCACTGTTGCGCGCAATGCCTGCTTTTGCTAATGTTGTCTTTACTGCTGTTTATGTTGCCATTGCTGTTGTCGTTGTTGTCGTTAAAGGCAAACTGTGCCAATAAATATGTCAGCGGTGAGGAGTGCATCTGTAATCAGCAATGCTGTTGCTGCTGTTGGCAATAATGTTGTGGCAGTTGCTCTAGTTTTGTAGATAATGATGAGCAACATCGGAAATTACAACAACAATGACAAAAAAATGCTCAAAATATACACAAGCACGCGCACGCGCTGCTTCCAATTAGTTAGCGCAGCAACAATTGCCCAATGTTTGACAGGCGTGCGCAGTCAGTCAAGTGGGGGAGCAGGTCGGTGGTTGAGCTGAAAATGTGCGTTGGTTTACCTTTTATCACAGAAATTTGCGGCAGCAGCGGCAGCGGTGGCGGCGTTACAAAATTCCTTGGAATTCGGGCATTTAACTAATAATACTAGGCACAGAGGAGATTGTTGTTGTTGGTGGTTTTGTTGTTGTTGTTGTTGATGCTGAGGGTGGCTGTTGTGCTCATGATGATGGTTGCTATTGTTGTTGTGGTGCTGATGATGATGATGACGATGGCTTTGATGCGTATGTTGTGGTTGTTGTTGTACACAGTTAAAATGTTGCTGCTGCTGCAGCAGCTCTTGATTATGTTGTTGTTGTTGCTGCTGCTGCTGTTGCTGTTGTTGTTGGTAACGTTGCTGTTGCGTTCGGTGGTTATTTGTTGAGGATTGATTGTGCGGCGCCTGCTGTTGTTGTTGGTGGTTATGGTGGTGCAGTTGCTGCTGTTGCTGATTTAAATGTCGCCTAATCGACTGATTAATGCGATTCGTTATGGAGTTGGTCAAAGCGGAATGTTGTTGGCTGAGTTGTGGAGGCTGCAATTGTTGTTGTTGCTGTTGCGGTGGTGGCAGTGCGACTGACTGTTGCGAGGTATTGGACGTGGAGCAGCCACCAGTCGAGCTGGCAGCGGCAATTGTGGCGCTGGCGGACGAATTGCCACCGAATAGATGGCTGGCAATTATGCTATTGCTGCTGCTACTGCCTGCGCAAGCAAATGTGCAACTGTTGTTGCTGTTGGTCGCAGCGTAAGCCGTACTTGGGGTGGAGGTGGACGAGGAGGCGGCTAAGCTTGAATTTGAGATCGCGGCTGTATTGACGGACGAGGTGGAATTGGAAGAAGAGGACGAGGCTGAGGCGGATGCCGAGTTTTGAGAAACGGACGATGAGGGAAATAGACCGTTGTTGTTGTTGTTGTTGCTAGTATTACTCAAAGTAGAGGAACTGTGCGCGCGCTTGAGCAGCCGATGCAAATTGTTGCTAAACGCCTCCTGCAATATGTGGCTCGGTGAGGCCAAATGTTGCGCCAGTGTCGTTGCCGAGCCACTTCGAATGCTGCCACTACCAATCAGCGCACTATTACTGCCACTGCCACTGCTGCTGCTGCTGCTTGTGCTGGCGCTCGCCTTCGAGCTGGTGCTGCTGCAAGTGTGTGCTGTGCTGCTGCCGCCACTTGATGCTCCACTTTCGTAATTTAGGTGACCCAAATGCTGCTGCAAAACCGAAGGTGCTTGTTGCTGCAGCTGTGGCAGCACGTGTGGGTGCTGCGGCCGCTGTTGTGGCGGCGGCGACCGCTGCTGTTGCTGCAGCTGTAGGCCGTGCGGTGGTGGCGGCAACGCTGCCTGCTGCTGTTCGTTGGCTGTGTTGCTGCAATACGCTGGCAAGTTTCGCAACAAAGCAGGCGGAGTGGATATTAACTGTTGCAAGCGGCTGCCGACTACAGCGCTGCTGCTGCGGGCAATATTGTTATTGTGGTGACTGCTGCTGGCAATGGAATCTGCTGCGGCTGTTGTCGACGCAGGCGCTTGGTGTGCACTAGTCCTTGTTGCTGTTGCCGCGGCTGCGGTGTTGCTCAACTTGATCGCCTGCTGCTGTTGGCAGCAACAACTTTCCGGGGCTGCTGCTGGCTGCTGACTGTCCGCATGCAGCATTTGTTGCGCCTCCAATTCGCCCAACTCCTCGAGCTCCCCGCTGCGCTCCACGTTCTCTACGCACGCCAAGGCATTCGAATTTCTGGGCTTTTTCTTGATTTTCACAAAGGGATCGAACATTTTCTCGTCCGCAACAATTTCACCAATTATCGTGCGCCTCCCGCTCCTCAATGCGATTCAAATTTTTTATAGACCCTTTTCTTCTTTTCCAAACCGCCTTGTTTAAATTTTCGTCACAATTTGTTGCAACGAAAATTTGTTTGAAATTTGAAATTTTTTGCGTGCAAATAATTTATTAATTTTTCTTATTTTTTAATTCACTGATTGTATTTAACAAATTTTACATAGACACACACACACACAATTTCTTTGTTTCATTGAACAAGAAACAATTTTCTTCACTTTTCGCTTTTTGTTGTTTTTGCACTTTGTTGGTTAGGTTGCGGCGCGCGCGTTGCCACATGTACGAAATTTGTATATTTAGGTATAACAAACAATTCAAGCTGTATTAAAATTATTTATTTTGTGTTTTCTTCTTTGTAGTAAATTTGTCGTTTTTAATTTATAGTATTTGAAAAATACTTAATTGTGGGATATATTGTGTCATTAATTTGCACTTCGCTTGGCCGCCGAGTCGGGCGCTGTATGTATGTTACACGACTGAGAAACGTTGAGAGGGGGCGGGGCGGGGAAGGCGAAAAATATGTTTGCGCTTGTTTTTACGTTACAGATAATTTGATACAAATTTATTGTATATTTTACAAACAGTAAATACGGCTTTTACACAAAAATTGTTTAAAAAATTTTACTCTGAATTTTGTTGGCTTTCTTGTTTGCTCTAACGCAGTCGGTTGCAATTGTTGCTGCTGCTGGTGGGTCACCGTTTGTGCTGGTATCCGCGTGCGCGCGTGTGTATAAGTGTGGCCGCGTTTGCGTTCGTCTGAGCGCTGCGAGGGCAGGGCGGTGGGCGCGGTTATAACTGTTTTAGAGCATGCCGTCTTCGGAAATGCTGCCGCGACCACGCTGAAAACGACCCGCTCCGCTTGAAAGTTACCGTACGACTGAGAGCTGCCGTGCAACCGGGGCGCCGACCAACTGACAGACACTGCCAGCTAACTGGCCGTCCACGAGCAACCGAAACGAGCCCGCACTGAGTGGAGCGACCGAAATCGACTGTTGCGCTGCTCACTGCTCACCGCTCCGCAACGAACTGAGCCGAGTGTCGGTGTCGGTACACTGCTGCTGGCGATGAGCTGGTGCGCTGCAACGCTCGCGAGTGTCGATGCCCCTATGCACTTTCAGACGGCCAACAGCCAGGCCAGCCGATCGGCGCCGAGCCGAGCCAACCCAACAACGGCCAACAAATGGGCGAGCAAATAGCCAAGATGAGTGAGAAAAACAACCACAAACACAAATGCCGACCAGCTAACAACACAAATCGACAAGGCAGCCGCCGCCGCCGAGCAAATTGTGGCGAAACGCAAATTTTACATAAACACACAACAACAACAAATCGAGACCGTAAAATAAAAGCAACAACAAAGTAAAGAAGAAAAAGTCAAATAAAATGGGGAAGCCAAAAGTGGAGGTAACAATGAAAATGAGCGCGAACAGAGGCCGTCTGCCTGCGGCTGGCTGTGTGGGCATGTGCGCTGCACCAGGGCCGGCGAGGCGGAGTGCCGGCGGGGGCGCGCAGGCGGTAACACACCAAAGTCTATGGCCGTGCGCTCCATCTATCTATCTGGCTATCTGTCCGTGGGGCATTTTCACCGAGTGAAACCACCGCAAATAAAAGCACTCAATTGCGCAAAACAAATAAAACGAACGAGTGAAACGTGCGGAGCGCGCTCGCTGGCTGAGAGCGCTTCGGCGTGAGCTCATTGGATACACGCGCTGCGATAGTACACATCCAATGCTACAATGTTATGTATCTGTAACTTTGCCGCAGTGTGGCGCGGTGGTGGGATGCACGGTAGCAGCAGCAACAACAACAGCAACGCAAGGCAACAGCTGATTACGATGATGACAAAGCCAGGCTGATACGGTTGGGATCTTCCGCAGTGGCATATCAATGACTGGTGCTGCTCAATGCCGGTCAGCCATTGAGCGACGCCAAGCCAAAGTTGTTGGGGACGCAGCGCAGACCCTTCAAATTCGAATTTTCACTCATTTCCGCACAACTAACGTGTTCGTTTTCCTTTTTTTCATACAACAACTTTGAACGGAAAACGTTAAATAAAAATTCATTAGCAGTCGAATGGCAATCTTTTTCTTTCCATATTAATATTAGGTTGGGGAAAAATAAATCCATTATTTTTTTGGTGAATGGCTATAGTGATCGATATCTCGTAAAGTACCGGTCAAACAATTTCAAATTTATACTCGTTGTCAAGGTCAAGGACATTTCACACTAAGAAAAGTATTTTGCTGTTTTATTTTGGTCCATTCAGTTGTAATTTACAGGGTGTTAAAAATGGAAGTCAACAAAGAGAAAATTCGGTACATTTTACAGTTTTTCTTTGATAAAGGCGAAAATTCGAGCCAGGCGGCTGAAATTGTGAATGGTGTTTATGGTCCCGATACTGTAACAGCTAATTACGTGCAATTTTGGTTTCGTCGATTCCGTTCAGGTATTTTTGACGTTAAAGATGCACCTCGCACAGGCAGGCCCGTCGTCGAAAATGTCGATAAAATCACAGAAATGATCGAAGTTGACCGGCATGCTAGTAGTCGCAGCATCGCCCAGGAACTAAAAATCGACCAAAAAACAGTTTTAAACCATTTGCACAAAGCTGGATTCAAAAAGAAGTTCGATGTTTGGGTGCCACACCAATTAACACCAAAAAACATGATAGATCGAATTTCCATCTGCAAAGCCTTGGCCAAGCGGAATGAAATCGACCCAATTCTTAAACGGATGGTGACTGGGGATGAGAAATGGGTCACATATGACAATATTGTGCGAAAACGATCATGGTCAAAGCGCGGTGAAGCAGCTCAAACGGTGGCCAAACCAGGACTAACGGCCAGGAAGGTTCTGTTGTGCATTTGGTGGGACTGGAAGGGAATAATTTATTATGAGTTGCTTCCATATGGCCAAACACTAAATTCAGATCCCTACTGTCAACAACTGGACCGTTTGAAGCTAGCGATTGACCAGAAACGGCCAGAATTGACCAACAGAAAAGGTGTTGTGATCCACCAGGACAACGCCAGGTCACACACATCTATAGTGACTCGCCAGAAACTCCGGGAGCTTGGTTGGAAAGTTTTGATGCATCCACCATATAGTCCGGACCTGTCACCAAGCGATTACCATCTTTTTCTCGCTTTGCAAAACTTCCTGAGTGATAAGAAATTGGCATCAAGAGAAGAATGTGAAAATCGATTACTAGAGTTTTTCGGCAATAAGGACCAAGACTTCTATGAGAGAGGCATTATGAAGCTACCTTTAAAATGGCAACAAATTATAAAACAAAACGGTACATATTTGACTCAAATCGGACAATCCGAAGCATGCGAAACAACGTCTTAAAGTTCAATGAGAAATAATGGATTTCTTTTTCCCCAACCTAATACATCATTTAGCTGGGAGTACGCTACACAATTCAAACGGATCCTATGCAGAATTTCACTGTTGACCCATTACTGATTTCCTCCAAAGCAAGCGTCCTTCTTCTTATAGGCAATGTCCTGCTCTAGCAGTGGTGATCTTTGTTGCTGGGCGTGCCAGTGGAAGAAATTCCCAAGTGCTGCATAACTACTCGTATTTAGTTGCCCTTTGCGCTCTGCACTCTCTCCATCGCCATTGCACTGGTGGCGAGCGGCCAAAAATTGCCTTCGAGCTAATGGCAACCGTGTTGACAGCGCAGCGGCGTGACAAACAACCGACCGCAGAGTGCGTCCAGCAGCAGCAACAAGGGATAGTGTCAGCGACAACAAAAACAACAACGGCGAAAATAGCCGCAACAATCAACTAATAGCACACGGCAAATGGCTGCGCGTGTGTTTGTGTCCTTAATGCGTCCACGGTGAGCTGCAGTTACTTGTTTATGTTGCCAAGCCAAGCCAACTAATCCATACATCCATCTATCCATTCATCCATCCATCTATCTAGGCGGCTAGCCATGCAGCGGCGACCATTTGGTCACGCGGCGGTCAGCAGGCTGACGCTGTCCTGTCGCTGCCAAAACGACCGCACAGCAGAAGCAGCTGCGCAGCAACAGTGGCAAATTGCAGTCGTTTAGTCACACACAGCCAGCGCATTGCAGCCAAAGCGCTACACACACACATGTGCCACGCCAGTACATAGTTGCCGGCAACAACAAAAACCACACCGGCACTGGCAAATGAAGTCCAATAACATTAAATTGAACTTTGCAACATGCAACATGTACGCGTACGCGCGCATGCAACACGATGGCCATAGCTAGCCGGCGGGCTGATTAATGCCAACAGCAGCAGCAGCAAAATGTTACCGACACTGGCTTCCCAACGCCGCCAGCCCCATTCTCCGAGCGCAAAAGTAAGGTGGAAGGGGTGAAGGAAAAACAATTACACTTTCCTGTTGGCTGCGCAAAGACATCGCTCAACGGAAGACGAACTATGGAAAACTGCACACTACGCCAAGTGTGCAAAAGTGTGTCGATGTGTGTGTGCGCAGTTTGGGCGATTGCATTAATGGCTGATTAAGTGAGACGGGGCAACGCATGTACTTGGGTTTACAATTTCACTGGCCTTCGCTGCGGTCGACACTCACTGCCGAAGCGATCTTAAGTACTGCCGTCAAAGTACACAAAGGGCACAAAAGCAAACAGCAGCAGCAGCGACGGCAATAGCCACATTGTCGTCGACGACGACGACGGCGGCGGCAAACAACATGTGTTTGTTCTACGCGTCAAGCAAGCGGGATGCTTTGAGACCACCCAGAAGTTAATTAGCACCACTTGCAAGCGTGGCAAAGACGCAAATACTTTGTGCGCGTTATGGTCGATTCTTTGTATGCATTTGGCTATACGAAGTCGTTCCTCTTGCTTGTTGATTTAATACCAATTTGCATTTAAGCTGCGAACGACCATTACGGCCAAACGCCCACAGAGCGTTTTCCAGCTACAGCAAACCGCATCTAATCAATTAGCGTTCAATATGAATTTGACACCAATTTCGAGTCATCATGCCGAAATGACAAACGAGACAAGCGCGAGGGCATTTCAGTGGACTTGTTTATGCCCTACATAGCAGTCACAGCCATTTTCGAATTTTACTCTTATACACATTTTACGCATTTAAATTTACGCATTTAAACTTAAATTTAAGAACATAAAGTTTAATTTCTGACAGAAAATTTGTTAGCGGACCCAGGTAAAAACTACTATTATCGCAAAGCCTATCTAATTGGATCGCCACTTAGTCCCACTTTAAAAACATTTTTGGCTCATACATTCGCATATCGAACCTCACAAATGAGGAGGTTCGGCGTATCGAAAGCGAAAAATCACGTAAAACGAACTCTGCAGTTTAATTCTTATTCAAAGTTCGAGGATATGAATATTTTTCGCATCTTTTTAAGGGACGCAGAGCTTAAAATTGTATCGTGCAACAGGGAGTGAAAGACTTGTAGAGATCTTTAGGCATGGAAATGAGGGCGTAGAATCTGAACTAATGTTCCATATTGGACAGTTTATGTTCTGTTATGAGACTTCGGAGATCACACAATTGTATAACTGATTTTTGAAAATTTTTTCCAGCTCTTTGCACTCAATCACGAACCATTTATCAGCATCTTGCGCGTACATAATTTTATGTGCTGGTGTTGATCGTGTAAAACAATGAGTTATACAATTTTAATTCGTCAAACGACGAAAAATGTGTGAGAAAATCACAGACAAAGCAGAGCTTTAAAGAAGTGCACAATGACTGAAAAAATGCGGCGTTTTAAATGTTGATTAATGTCTGAACTACTTTTCGCTCGAACAAAAAGTGACTCTGCTGCCGCCGGCATTTCGGTCCACGCGGAAAAATAACAAAAACAAAAGCAGCAAGATGTGATCTACACTAAATAGGTGAAAATATGAGATGAAAATTTCAATATGGATTTTTTCAATTTACACAATAACCGAAAATCTGCGTGCGCTAAAGCCTTTCAATCAAACGGCTGATAAAC
Organism: Melieria picta; assembly: GCA_964056695.1. Lineage (NCBI taxonomy): Eukaryota > Metazoa > Arthropoda > Insecta > Diptera > Ulidiidae > Melieria > Melieria picta. Next base: position 68,641,951 of record OZ057398.1, read on the forward strand.
GCGCCGCAATGACGCAGATAAGTCGCGAGGGGGCGGAAGAGGAGCCAGCAACAGTTTGAAACGGCCGAAAAGGGAATAGCGAAAGCATTGAAAAGGTCAAAAAAGAAAGCAAACAACAATCCACGCCGGAATGGCAGACGACGAGCGACTGAAACGCTTTGAAGTTTCACTGGCTGGCTACAACCAAAATTTAGTCGCGCCATATGTAAATTTTTATCCCACGGCATTTGGCGTGGCCTGTTCGGAAACGTAACAGCTAAAGCAGCAACAACGACATGCTGCCCCACAGTAGTGCAGTCGCGCTGATGTGTGGCCTCAGTTTCGGCCCAGCTTGGAGGTCGGAGCGCTGCCGCTGCCGCTTCGCTTCACCCCGCCGCAACTGCTTTCAATGTTGCTATTTTTAGTCAAACTTAACGCCTTTTTCGCTTGTCTGTGCGTCTATTTGTCTGTGTGACTGACTGTTTGCCCATCTTCATTGTGCGCTTTTGTCATTTGTCGCCGCTGGCTGCTGTCAGCCGCTGGCTGTCACCCAATTACCCCCATAATTTGTGTCCAAGACGCTGTGTTGTTGTTAGTGTTGTTGTTGTATCGAAAGCGCACTAACATCGTAACCGAAATCAAAACCTTAATAGCAACAACAATCAGTTGAAATCAATTAACACTTTCTGTCAATACAATGCGAACGCGTCGCACCAAAAGACGGACGGACAGACAGACAGATGGGCGATGGCGACCAGCGCGTCTGCTCCAAAACGGTTATGCTGTAGCAGCAATAACAGCAGCGGCAACAGCAACAACAACAATAACAACGTAACAACTCAACAGCTGAGCATTAATGTGCGAAGGTGTCGTTCGAGCTGGGCGTACTCGAGGCACAACGCCGACGGTCACCAAGAAGAAATCAGCGCGTCGTGGGGCGTTGAAGCTCGTGAAATTTTGTGTATTGTACATAATGGCTGGCTGGCGAAAAACTGAATATCAACAACAAAAACAACTATTTGCACAATAACATCAACAACAACAGCAAAATGAGATATGAGCCGCTGACTGCCATTTCGAATGAGAAAAAAATTGGGTTATTGTCGTTGGCCGACTGGTGACGATTTGTGGCAATTCGTGTCAAGTAAAGCGCGCGAACAGATTTCTTAAACGTTTTCTGTCGTTGTTGTGGTTGTAAATTTTTAATTTTATTGCTTTTTGTACGCTCGCGCTGGCAGTAATAAGCGAATTGCTTTCAAATTTGTTGAGTTTGAAGTTTTTCCGTTGGCAGCGTTCATTGTTCTGTCGCACAGATTTGCGACTGCGGTGCCCAAAGGTCAGCCACATATCGAGGTGTGCTGACTTTGGACAGAAATCGTCGAACCAAAAATTTGAGAAGCGTGAGGGAACAAGTTAGAGAAGTCGGATGCTCGATTCTCTCGAATCTTATACATATGAGATATATTTAGATTCAGATAACTGAATAGATGGGTTGCTCAAGAGCAGTGCGACTACTCCGGATCCGAATAGTGTATTGGTCAAGGTACAAGAAAGTATTGTTGTACTCAATCCCGACTCAGGATCTTATTGTTGATTTCAAGGACTCGCTTTTGTTTTATAGAAATGAATGGCTGCATGGAAAAGTAAAACTTAGGGCATAAAGAGATGTTCGGTGTAACCGGCAACAATCTTCTCGATTAAGGTTAGGTTAATCCTAATTACTTTCCGTATAAACCGACAATTTGACTATTCTAAGAAAACGAATCAGGTCAAGATTTGTTTATCTAAATTGTAAGTAGCAATGGATTCTAAAGATCCTTAAACTGAAGATAAAATTGGCACAAGTGTTAGAAGAAATTCATGACTTTGAATGAAACCGTGAATCTCATGGTTTGTATCCCATTGATGCTAGAGACCCAAAAATTCAACATCCGACTGCTGAAGACTCGGTATCACAGGATGGATACAACACAACATGGATACGGAAAATTCAGATTCTAATAAGAATGATTTTAGGAACCAGGGGTCCCAAGAACCAAATATGACTCGAAAACTCGCACAAATTTGAACTGTTCTAGTATAAAAGAATGCATAGCACCGCTGACTGGGCAGCCTTTATCGGACGGCAGATCGTGGTAACGCCGTCTGAAGGTCTCAAGACCTTGACATGGCAGAAGTCATACAAGACACATACTCGGCCAGGGCATAGTAACGTCAAGGCAAAAAAAGGCAACACCAAAAACAAAAAATCGACCACAAATCACATTGGATTGCTTGGCAGATTGTTTGGCCCCCGTTTTGATTGCGCTAATGATAGCAATAACAATTACAACAACAACGGCAATGCCGAGAACAATAAATAACCATAAAGACAAATGCTGAAACGACGAAGCAGTAGCAGGCAGCGAAAAAAATGCCACCAACGCTGAAATTTTAAGCAAACGCACGACCCACGAGCAGACAGTCGGACGGACAGACGGCTGGATGAGCAGCCGTTAAGACGTTAAGTGCGCATGGGCTGGAAGAAATCGAAACGACGAAATGATTGCAACATTGAGGAAATCTTCACTTCAACGTCACAACACATCACTTCACATCAGCTCAACCGCAACTGCAACTTGAACTGAACTGCACTGCACTGAACTGAGCCCAACTGAACTGAACTGAACATCAAAACGGCGACTGGAGCGCTCCGTGTGCCTGTCGGCTTGGCCGCCACGGTTGTCGTTTGCTTCTACTTTGGTGGCATTTTTAATATTAAATTTATTGTTACTAGTCTGTAAGGGATGTATTCCATTGACGAAATAAACTAAACTAAACTAAACTAAACTAAACTATTGTGTGGCGTCATAAGTGACTGCTGACTGGGGCCCGCGCGGCCTGTTCGTGTGTGTGTGTGTGCGTGTGTCTGTGCAGCCGTTTGGCATACAATAATTGTCCATAGGTTTCTGTGTTTACCTGGCTCTTTGGCTGCCCGAGTGCAGCTACGCAGCGTCGTCCTGGCGCAGCCGCAGCGATAAACAAAATCCAAGAGACAAATGGAAAGCAAATATAAGGATCAGCCAAAAACAACGGACTGCAAACAAGCAAATTCTAAAATAACAGCAACCACTGCAAAGAACGTCTGTCCGTCCGTCCGTCTGTTCCATCACCAATGCGTGTCTGTCGCTTTGTTGACTCTATGGTGGTGGCATGCCACACACAGCGTCGCAGCGCGCACTCTACATACACCGGGCTGCCTCGGCCTCGGGTGCGTCGCTCGGGTGGCATTTGCGGCAACGGCAGCCGCCGCTTGGCTGGCGGTGCGGTGGCTGAGCGCGCACCGTATCGACAATTGGCGCTGGTGCCAGCGTTGACGATGGTGACGCACTCTCGCCCCGACGTTCGTGTGTGGCTGCGCCCGCCGTCGACGCAGTCCCCACCAGCGACCACCATCAATGCCAGCTGCCGCTACCCGCTGCCGTCTTCCTCTTCTTGGCTGTCTTTAGCCGATATCTGCTCTTCTCTGCCTTTCTATTCTCTACGTTTTTGGCGCTGCTTTTCTTGTGTGAATTTGCTTTTCTTTTCATTCTTCTATTTTCACACTTGTTCCAATAGCGCAAAGCCACAACAGCAACAACAACGCTGAGCACCAGGCAAACAAATGCCGGTGCGGCAAGTGAGGAAATTCAATTATGGCATTTGCCGTGCGCACTCGTTTAATTGTTAGAACCATTTATTGTTATTGTTGGCTTTTGTTGTTGCTGCGCGCGAATGCCGCACAGGTAGAAGTTAGCCTTTAATGAGCCGTTAAACAAACGCAATGGGACACCCAGAGCGCCCATTCTCGAGCTCAGCGTGGATTAACCGCTGCCAGTCAGACGGCCAGCCATTTGTCCGCTGCTGCTGCATAGCACTGTGATTAACAGTCGACAACAACAGTAACAACGAACAAAAAGATAATCGCAGCTCATACTGAAGACAATCAGCCATCAGTTGTTGTAATAAATTTTCGCCAAAGATTTGTGCGCGGTGTGTGAGGTTGGATTTGTTTTGACACAAATCGGTTTTTCGATTTCTTGGACGCATCAACAGTTTGCTTTGAGCTGGAAGACAGATATTGGACTGTCATTGGTTTAGAAAAAGGCAAGATTTGGGAAATTCAGTTTTGGCATTTCAGAGATCTATTGTTAAAAAAGTGAGAAGAAGAAGAAGCACAAGGTAATGAAAAAATCGGATAAGATGGAATGGGAATAAGGTTGGGGTAGGAGAAGATTGGATGGGACAGGATTGAATAGAATAAAGGATTAACAAACAAGATAGGGAGAAAAAATTATGACAGAGTACAATAAGAGAGCATAAGACTGTATATAATGAAGTAGGAACGGAATAAAATAACACAGGTTGGACAGGATAGAATAAGAAGGGATAAAACAATATAGAATACGGCAGGGAAGAAGATAGAATAAGATCGGCTGTATAGGACAGAACAAGAGAAGATAAGACAGCCATGCTGTCATAGTATAGAATAAGACGTGACATGGTCAGGATGCATTAACCCATTGCTGCCTAATGGGTAAAATTTTACCCATGAAAACTGATTTTTTAAAAAAATCACAGAAAAGTTCGTGGTAGAGATATCTCAAAATCATTGATAGGGATGGTTGGGGTAAAGATGGAACTACCTTAGTCTAGTGGAGGTCACCCTAAAATTCCGCCATCTAGCTAGAGTTACCAGACTCCAAAAATTGTGAATTTTCCGGAGGTGGAAAATGTGGCGAAAAGTAGTGGCCCTAGAACCTCACAAAAATCTGCCTCCTAACTCACCTGTAAACAATACATCTTTTGTTCACTTGTTTAGCTGATCACTTTAAAAAGTATGGAAAAAGCTACCATTGCTGCCTAATGGGTAGAAAATACCCAATGATAAATATCTCAGCAACGTGTAGAGATAGAAAGCTGAAATTTTGTTTCTAATCATTTTGGGTCAATTCCAGGTCGTGTATGAAATTTTATCAAAATCGTATGGGCTGAACTGGTACCCGGCTTTAATGGGTTAAGAGAGGAACGACGTTAGAAATAAATGAAAATCAACCCAGAGGCCTTTTAGCCTATTGAGGCTGCATAGACTTTAGCTAGTCTCGATTACCAAATCACCAAACATTTATTTTAGCGACGGTGTAGAATCTCTAACAAAGTAGCTTTTTTAAAATAACAATAAATCGAGTGTAATAAGACACACACAATATTGGCTCACAATTAGAGATTAAGTTCGAGAGGCACTTTATAGAACCAGAACTCCTTTAACTTTGTAAGACTGGATGAACCGCAGTCAGTTTTTGGAGCCACAAAACAAAGGTGTAGGTTGTCAAAGTAGCAACTTCACAACGACAAATAACTGAATATTATGAAAAATACCCAATATTGACACCGATTCAATTCGAAGGCCACTTTTCCGCGCGCCGCTGTCACTTGCACCAAATTAGCGCCACAGCTGTGAACATTTTTAATTGCTTACATTTAGTTGCTCACATTTCTTCTGCAATTGCTAAAGCATTCAAAATTTAATGGACACTGTAATTGCAGCAGTGAGACTGGCTCGTGTTGCTGGGGGTACGTCAAAAGGCCTATAATTGCGCGGGTAAAAATTTTCACAAAGTGGAAAGAAATTAAGCGATTAGCCTGCAGCGAGAGCGACGGCAATTTGAAAGTGTGCAGCATGCGCAACATTTCGCCATTTAATATTGTTGTTGTTGTTGGTATGAATATTTTTGTGGCGCGTACCAACATACGCCATGGCTGTGAATCGCTGTATGGCGGCGCGCGCGTTTGCACTCATTTGAATGAAAGTTGATTTGATTTTTCTGTGTGCGGCGCCATTTGCTTGGCTGGGCGGTTGGTTGGTTTCTTTTCCAATTTTTTTTTAGCGTTTTTTCGTGCGATCATTTCAATTCGGTGTTTTGTAACAACGTTTGTAGGCTTTTCACTTCACCAAATAGTAACCAACAATGGCAACACCAAATGGCGACAACAACAACAACAGCTTTAACAGCGTCTCCAACAGCGGCGTGATCAACATCATCAGCAGCAGCAGCCGGCGTGTCATGATCGTCAACATCTTCAACAGCGTCAGCCACACTCTCTCCGAAGCGGGCGTCGCGCTCTCCACTAGCCAACATTTCAACGTTTTCGCCGGTGCTGCGTTCAGTGTTGTTGCTGCTGCTGCGTTGCTTCGCCTTCGTGTTGGTGATGGTGATGATGGTGGCGGTGGCGGTGCTGCTGCCGCCACCGATGGTACTTTCTAAATAGTTTGCGTGAAATTTTTACAATATGATCTCTTACTTTTTTATTGCTTTGTTGGCTGCAGAGAAATAATTTTTATTCGTATCTTTTCCAATTTGCATCTTTTTTTTTGGTGAATTAATGTGGCCAATTTCTGCGCGGTTTAGTTGGGAGAAAGGGTAACAAATTGCAGTTGTGTGGTGTATGACTATTGGGTGAACTGAACTGTGCCGAAAGATCAGAGTTCAAGCGTGGGGGACTTCACAAAATATTAGATAAAACTGGAAAGAAAATAGGTTCAACCCCTAAATATCACTAGGACTCAATACGAGTCTATATGTATATATGGACTAAGGCTGATCTTTCCGCAACAACCCAGGTTGTGTGTGCGGATTGAGAATTTTTCAAAGACAATTATTTTTCACTTAAAGGCTTATCATTGTCTATTGAGAGGACTATCATAAAAACGACTAATATTTGATGTTAGTTGAGTCGGGACTCGAACCTAAAACACTGTGACTTGTGATCCAACGTCGTAACAGATAACTCATTCCTTGATGAGTGATGTGAGGATTTAGAGAAGATGTGTGAGATGCGCTTTCAAAACGGGTATTATTAACCAAGAGTAGTGCAGTGAGTTTGAGTCTCATGTTTTAGATGAAGAGCGCTTAGAATGGGGTTAAGTTCGCTAAGATTTTATCATAAAGCATTTCAAACAAGTCAAACAATCGCCAAGAAAAATTAATACCACAAAAGTTTGTAGTTGCCCAAAAAAAACAAATAATGAATAGAAATACAGTCGTGTCTGGGTATAGTGAACACCCTATATAGTGAACACCTCGATATAGTGAACACCCAAATTTTGACATGGAACCTCTAAATCATGAACAAAATTTTGAAAGCAATTTCAAGCAAAAAGCAAAAAGTGTATTTTGAGCAAATAAAACGAGTTTTCGAACAAAAATGTTAACCTTGATATAGTGAACAACCTCAATACTGTGAACAGGCCTTTCAATAATTAGTTCACTATATCCAGACACGACTGTACTTTGACTATTTCACTCGCTCAATAGACGATTTTACTCGAAAACTCACAGAGACTCAAAACAAAAATGCCCTTACCCAAATTAACGGTTACATTTTTTGTAGCGCTCGGGGCGCCGCTGCACATTTTCCGCCAAATTGTAAACGACAAATTCAAATTCAAAAATACCAAACAACAAGAGCAACAACAACGGCAATTACACATGACACAAAAAATATCAGCTTTTCGAAATACGAAGCAATTTGCCTCGTCTCAGCAACAGCAGCAGCACCAACAAAATCAACAAACACACACACACACAAACGCAATTGTTAACAAGCGTTCAAATTGCAGCAACAACAAAAGCAAACCAATATAACTGAAATAAGCCAAATCTATAAATGAGCACAACAAAGTCAACAAAACCAACGGAAAATATTTCAAAGCGCGCGCGCGCCCACTGTCAAAAGCAACAAACACACCAGCAGCAGTAACAACGACAGCAAAAGCAAACTTCAACTTTACAGTTGCAGTGCAACTCTTGCACACTCAACGTCAACATCAACGCCAACGCCAACACCAAAACGTCAGCGCCACCGCTGTCATCGTTTGTGACGCCAGCCGCGACGCTGCCGTTGTCGTTGCCGGCCTCGTCAAATGTAGCGCACACAATATTTCGAAAACGCTTACTACAAATGCAACAATAACAACGCGAACAGCACTAAAGAGGTTAAAAAAGAAAACAGCAACAGCCGCCGCCCCACTCCGCGCTGCGTAGTGCCATACTGGCGCACCGGTGTGGAAAAGCCAACAACAACAATCAGCGCCTGGCAGCGATTATGTAATGCGCGCTCGCAGCGGCAGCAAATGGCAAACAGCTGGGACTGGCAGACGAGCGTTGTGAGGTGTCACATCTGTATCGAAAGGGGGCACGACTGGTTGGCTGGCTGGCTGACTGACTGGCTGCTCGTTTCGCCGTTCGTTTGTTGGCTGATTGCGCTACAGCAGCGCAGCAGCAACAGCAACGGCAACAACAGCACCAATACTACAACCAGCAACATTGCAGCAGCAGCTTTTTAGCGTCTTTCGCTCTTTCCATTACTTGCCGTTATTGTTGTTGTAGTTTGGCGTTTGCTTCACCTCAAAGTGATTGTTCGTACGTCATTTTCGCCTATGCATTTGGTGGTTCACGTTGCCGCTATTACTGTTTCTTCTTATTCTTCTTTCACTACTCTGCATACGTTCCGTTGTTTTTGTTTCATTTGCTTTCTGTTATTTTTATGTAATGCACAACAGCGCAGCCGCTACAGCGATAATAACAAAGCAAAAACGAACAACAACGACAACAACAAAATTCACAACCGAGCAGCTGTTAAGACAACAACAACAAACAACCAGCTAGCCGTACAACATTTCAAGCCAACTTTCTTTCATATTGTTACTGCTGTTACTGCTGCTGCTGCGTCTTCTTCTGCTGCTGCTTGTTTTGTTATTGTTGTAATTGTTGTAGTTGTGGGCAATTTTGAATTTCGTAAAAAAAGACATAAATTCGTTAATTTGTTCGAAAACATGGCAATACTGCCAGCCGTACGCAGTGCCATTGTTCGCACACGTAACAGCTCAGCCAGCCAAACAGCTGGACAGACACTCGCCCTAATTTCGCTTAATTACAAAAAATACCAAACACAAGTATGCGTAACTGTTTTGGGTTGAGTGTTTTTGGATGGGTCCGAGTTTTGGATTTTGATTTTCGACTTTTGGATTTTCTGTTTTTAACTTTTATTTATGGCTTTTTTTGTTGCAACATTGTCGAACCGCCAACACCCACGCTGACTGCAGTTGCAGTTGTGGTGTTGTCAAAATGGCTGCTAGAGTGGCACAAAAAACGTTTCGAAGTTCTCTAAAACAGTAGCGAGAAAGAGAGAGAGAGAGAGAGTGAGAGAGTTGGTCTAAGCCTTTGACCCACTTTTGAATCATTTTTAAATAATTTTGTATCCAATAGTCACATCACATTTAATGTGTACAGAAATACTATAGTTAAAAGGGAGAAAAGGAACAGCCCACATCTTATTTAGGGCAATGGAACATCCTGGCTTTTTGAGGAAACAACTGACTGACCAACTAATTTCTTGAATGCATTATAGAAGCGCCCTTTTGTCATCCTATTTTCAATGCCCAACCTATCGAAAAACTGGTTTTGCCAAATATAACATATTGAATGAAAACATCAGTTAACATCAAACAAAATTATTTAAGGAGGCGCGCCACATACACTTGCAGTTCTATGTGCACATACAGTGGAGTTTTCACTGGTTCAAACCCCCAAACACAAAAAATGCTGGTGCAAAGTATGGTTTCGAATGGAATTCGGCTCAAAACTTGTAAGCAAAAGCCCCCCTCCCCCAAAATGAAATTCTCTGTTCGCCACTGTGTACATACATACGTTACAATATTTTTAGAGGGCTTAACCCTTTCGCTGCAGGTGTTTACTGGGAAAAGTTAAAAATTTAAATTTAGCGATTTAATCTTCTGTGTGGTTATATAAACAACAGCATATAATAACACTGTTTTCTAATGTGTTGCCATATGACAGTAAACATATCGTTGTGGCTGTAATAATAATTTTAACATACAATTTTTTAAGCATAACTAAAAATCGTGTAGTTCTTCATTTACTTCAGCTGAAATAATTAAACAAATTTATCAGAATTGAAGTAAAAAGTAAAATATAAATTTCTCTTATTTTTCTGCTTCTTCTTTTTTTACTATGTAAAGATTTAACAGTTTATTTAAACTTAAATATTCAGTTTATTGACTTCGTATTATTTCTAAAACTTCGAACTATTTTAAAACAAAGGAATTTATTGTTGAAACCATAGAGAGTTCAGACGCCCACAAAACAGCATGTTGCCATATGGCAACAAAATAGCGAAAGGGTTAAAAGTTGACGGCTCCTAAGAAATACAGATGGCAGATAAAGCCTCCTTAGCACCAACTCGCTGTATTATTGACTGTCATCATTGAACACACCAGTCAAAGTTGCCAGCAGAGAATGTATCAAGTGGCTTTCTGAAATGATTTGCAAAAATTATATACATATGAAACTCTCTCCCAACCAGCTCGCTACAAAAAAATTTTCAGGGATTTTCACCACAGCAATTTCACAAAAGATTTCACAAACATATTTGTGAAAACTAACTGAAATGTCTCAATTTCGTTGGCGTCCACAATTTTCGCGCACTCAACAAAATTGCACGCTTTTAACAAACATTCGACACTACAGCAATAATAATAACAACACCTACATAAATGCCGAAAAATAAACAAACTTTCCAAACACAAACAGAGAAAACGAAAATGAGCGAAAAAGAAAACAAAAAGTTATGTCATCGAGAGAGAGTAAGTGGCAGGCAGTCAGGCAGTCAGCCGGTGGTGGCGGCGAGTGAAAACCACCAAACCACGAGCAGCAACGGTAAATCCAATAGCAGCGATCGGCCATGTGACGATCAGCGACAACACATGGCAACTCTGCGTGGTGCAAGAAGCGTGGAGGACCGACACAAATGCATTGCGACGATAGCAAAAGTCCAACAAAAAAGCCATCAACCAGACACAAATTAAAGCAATCAAGAATAAACAACAACAAAAATTCAAACTGAATAAAATGTTCAATCAAAAGCAGCGCTCGAAAAAACTGAAATCGAAAGTGAATGAGACAAATGAACGAAAATATGAGCACATGGCTGTGGCGTACGCGAGGTGAAGCTGGCGCACCGCACGCGTTGCGGGGAGTAAACAAGTTTGGAGCAAACACAAACCATGCGCCGCACCACTCCACGCCCCAATAGGCGCTTACCAGCTGACACCGCTAACTGAAACGCCGCTGTCGAAAGTATAAAAAACATACTAAAATAATAACAACAACAAAGCTTCAACAACTACCGCAACTTGTTACCGGAAAAAAACGCCGCAGCCGAATTTAGTGCTATTGTTGTTGGTGTTTTTGTTGTATATTTTGTGCAGTTATGGTATTTTAACCTCATTTACAGCATGAAACGGAGCATACAGAAATGAACAAACTCAGCAGCGGCCGAATCGCCGCCTGAACGGCAGGCGACGGTGGGCGCAGTGCAGGCGGCTTTAAGTATGACGCTTTCTGCAGCTGTGGTTGTGTTAGCTGTAGCTCTCGTAGTAATAACGGTAATTGTAGTAGTAGAAGTAGCAGCTAACAAGCAGCGCTGTTGACGATGGAAGCATTTGAACTATGAACGCAGCTACGAACGCCGGCTTTCACAATCTGTGGTGGCCGCAGCAGCGATTTCACAAGCGACACTGGCTGGCTGGCGCCCACCACGCGTCAGCACTACGCGCCCCAACACTTAGTGCAATCGGCGCCAATTGTGCAGGGAAGAGGCGCGCCGTTTCGACCACCTATGAAGCTGCTCGAACCGTAGCGCTTAACCCATTCGAAAAAAAACAACAACTGGATATATAATATTTATATATAAATATTCACATTGCAACTTTCTAGCTTTAAGAAAATGTGAAAAATTGTGAGAATTTCATTCAACGTTTCTGGGTGCCGCCCACTAACCAACGCTGCCACTGTCGCTCCAGTTGCGCCACAGAAACGCGTTTATGCTTCGCAATTTCACGTACTTGTCGATATTTTCGCCATTGTTATGGACGTTTTCTGACTGACCATAGACAAGAAATTTGCCACGCGTGTCTTACCATCGTTTTTTACGTTTTGGCTTTTCTACTGGTCGCAAAAGAAATAATAGCAACAACAACAACCGTAACAAAAATATCAGCAATTAGTTTCTGTCTGCTTTTCATAGGAAAGTTTCGAAATACGCCCAGTTAGACAAATGGACATGCAGACGGACAGCCAGGCAGGCAGGCCGACCAACCGACCGAGCGCCCGACTAACTGAAATTTAGAGCGTGGCAAATTGTGCACGGCAAAAATGACTTGCGGAAAAGTTGGCCATGTACAGAGATTTATTACCAGCATCGCGCACCGAGCCATATTTTTATTTTTCGTGTGCGTGCTGCGCATGCGTTCAGTAGTGGCGAGCAATATTTGCTCTGACTGCAAGTGTGACTGAGTCTTGCGAAAAGCGCTACAACAACAAATATTTGCGAGTATTACTCAATTGGCAGTTGGTGGCTGGACATTTCGTTTCAAAGATTGGGGTTCCAGGAATGTGCGGCACTGCAGCGCAACATTTGAGTTGGCATAGGAAAAAATCTTACCGCCATTTTCAACTATAGAAAAACTTATTTTACTGTAGGCTGAAACTTGGACAGTTTTGATGCGTACCTGAAATAAGAGAGAACAGTAAATTGCACATTAGTTACTGAATAAACCAATAGTCCAAAGAAATGTATAAAAAGTAAAATAAAGTGAATGATGGGTTCAAAGATGCAAGTAAAGATTCCAAAGATAAATAAAATAAAGAATCCAATATATAAGATATCAATCGACAGTACAAAGAATGTAACAAAGGGCCAAGAGCTAACGAATAAAGAGCTTGAGAAACGAATACAATATTCAAGAAATAATCAGTATAAGAAATTTTACAAAAAGACTTAATGTCATTGTAAAACTCAGAAGTCCAAGTAATGAATTATTGTACAAAATAGTAAAACTCTTTTAGATGCATTTATTATGAATAGAACACTGTGAGGTAAAAGTCAAGTCAAAAGTCAAAGCCTCCTAGAGTTATTTTAGTATAGTTCCTACATCTTAGAATTTCATTGAGCTATCTGTTATTAGGTAGTTGCTCCAAATATTCCTTACATTTCAGATATTTTTTAAGGAACACAAAATTAATCAAGAGTGTAAAGCAATAAATCAAAAGTTTGAGAAACCTAAAAGCCAAACGTCTAATGAAATGGATAAAGAATACAAAGAAATGGGGTTTACTAAATGCAAGTTCAAATAAATTAACAAAAAGCTTTGAAAAAACTCAAAATAAGTACCAACAATAATAAATGCAAAATGCCACCATTAGGGAAAAGTCGATTAAGCTTCGAGTCGACTTTCAAAACATGATTTATTTTTTCTCAACAGAAATACAATAAGTCAAGTTAATAAAATAAGAAAAACAAAATTTCAAAATAATAAAATTTAAAAAATATTAGTTCAAGTCAGTGGCGCACACAGGGGAGGGTTTTGGGGTTTAAACCCCCCCTCCCGAAATTTAGTACAGAAATTTAATTTATAACCGTCGTATATATATTCAATCATCAATATTCAATCATCAATAACACTACTCGACATAAAACACTACTAAAAACTACTAAAAATAAATGTGTTTTCTAGACTAACTTTGGGCCGTTGAACACGAAACTGAAGACCAAAAAATTTTTGTGAGAAGCGTTTTTAAAAAATCTTCGAAAAAACAGTTTTTGCTGTTGTTTTAGTTATGAGCACATATCTCGTAAACGAATCATTCGACTAACACAAGCTGTCCGTCGGTCAGAAGATAATAACTTAGTCTTTCAAGATATATACAGACCTATATATCCCAACCTATATACCCTTCCTGAACCAGCGCAATGCCTCGCATTTAAAGGGGTATCCCCTGCGCGTTGGCTCGTTTATAAAAAAAAAAGATTGTCCAAATCAGATGAGATTTGGAGAAATTACTGAAGGTGAAAGTTGTAAAAAAGTTAATTTTTCGATAATTTTCAAAAATCATAGATTTTCTATCTCTTTTATAGATAAAATAAATTATCTCCTTTGATTTTAAAATTTAAGATGAAAGATATATTATTTGTGCAAATATTAAGCCTAACATCAATACAATCGAAAGAAAAATGACAAAGTTATAATGCACTGAGTGAAAACACAAACTTTAAATTTATTACACCGTGCAAAAAAAAAATTTTTGCCGAGACCCATACTAATGTTGATATAGGCGTGAAACTAGAGGTCATTTATAGTAACCTGAAATAGTCAGTTTTTCATTTTCTGGCCCAAAGTCATTTTTAAAGGACTTAAAAATTTTAAGGACATACACATTTCAAATATTTTTTTTAATATTTGCGGTAGTGCAATGATGAAGATATGGGTATCAAATGAAAGAGGAAAATTTTCTCTTTTTTATTTAAATTTCTATTTTGAACTTTCAGGACCAAAATATGTCAGGTAGGGAAAACATACATGTTTTGGATCTCAGTCTGTAGATTTATACATATAAATTTTATTCTATTTCAAAGTTCTCAACAAAGTGCGTGCGCCACTGGTTCAAGTTAATAAATTAACTAAATATGTCACATATTGGAAGCGAAAAGAAAGCCAACCAAAGCCGAGCGACATTTCGCTCAGCGATTTATCGCTTCTCAAGTGCAGATGTGTGGAAAATATGACTAACCTTTTGAGGCGTTAAATTTTCACAGTAGAAATCACAACAACCAACATTACAGCAGCAATAAAAACGATGAAAACAATAGCAACACTGAGCCACAGCGAAACATTGCCGACGAAAGCAACAGCAACAGGAGCAGAGCAAAGCAACACGCTCCGCAGACAGCAGTCACCAACCGTCCGGCCAACCAATTAGCCAGCCAACACGTTGGAATTCCAACAATCTCTACAACACATTTGAATATCGTATTTCAAAGTGGCAATTCGAACAACGACAACAACAGCTGGAAAATCGGCGCGAAATGCGCTGGCGATTTTCAGATTTTCACAATGCTTCGTTGTTGCCATATGTGAGGCATTGTTGCCAAGCATATTTGTCGTTGAACTGCAAATCGACAAATATGACTGCAGCAACAACAAAGGCAGCAGCAATGAAAACATGTTGATGGCCACATTTCACTAATCAATGGCAAAAGGAAATGAGCATAAGGCGCCGGCGACGGTGACAGTGACAGCGTCAGCGATTCAACAACTGTTGGCTGATGCGCAATGTGCACACAACAACAACAACGACAACAACAACAACAACGTCATACAGCATGTGCACTAACGACATTGCTAATGATAATGTTGTCGATGATAGTTTTGCTGCCGCCGTGCAAATGCGCGCAACGACAGCGCAGCGTAAAGTGAATGTGTTGGTTCATTGTTGATTAGGTTGGTCGGGTATTATTGCATTATTATTATTATTAGTCGTTTCACACTGTTTGCGTTTTTATGGCGATTTTTTTATAACGCGGTTTTTGTGAAATTTTATTGCAGCTTTCGCATTTTCATTTCATACAATTTTATATTTAGTTGAAAATTGAAATCTGATATATGACCAGACGAAAGTGGAAAAGTGCGAAAAGTAAAATCGGCGGCAACTTTCAATAGTGGTGAACGAACAGCGGTGAACGAGAGCCTAAAAAAGCGTGCGAGCGGATGCCAACGAGAGCGCATTATGGAGAAAGCAGGCGGCAGCTGTACGGGAATAATGGATGTGAGTGCTCTGGGGCCTCGAGTAGGGGGTTTAAATTGTCATAAACTTATGCTTTTTGAATTGGCACAACTTGGCAACACTTAAGGAGTGCACAAAAGCCTTGACCCAGGCCCCCACACGAAACTGATTTCATAATTTTCACGCCACGAAAAAATAGATTAGATAAAAGTTGGGGTTTACTTGAAATGTTGGAAAGCGTCTGGTGGCAGTGACAATTCACTTGGCTGACACTCAAAATATGAAGCGAATAGTTTATACGTTGCGATAGCTGACAGCAAGTGTCACAGTGTATTTTGCAGCAGTTAAATAACCTCAAATACACAGAGACCTTGGGAAAATCAAATGTGCGACGCCATTTACGCTCTTAAAGGCAAACAACGCTCGACTAATAGGCCGTGAACGCGGCGCGCAGCAGCGGGCGAGGCTTTTTGCGACGTTATTTTGCGGCGTATAAAAATAGCGACAGCCCAACGAAACCGACGCACGGCAGAGAGAAATTCTTTGGAAAGCGTCAAGAGAGGAGCAAGAAAATTGGCGAATCCACTTAAGAGCACGCACGCACGCACGCACGTGCACGACAGCTGTCAGTTGCCTCCAGCGAACCACCCATCCACCCACCCACTCACTCACTGACTCACATGCGCTGGTACGGCGGGCCACGATAAAGTTTCCATCGAAAAGTTGCTGTTATTGGTGTTTTGTGCGTTTTTCCAGCACATTTCCTATCGGCAGATGCGCATATCGGCTACAAAGAGGCAACAACAAATTATTGGCGTTTGCCAAACTGCCACTACGAACCACTAATGTGACAGCAGCTGGGTCTGGGTCGGCGTTAGTGTTGTTTCTGTTTTGCAGTCGCTTTTAGGTTAGGTTTTTTCTGCTGCTGCTTTTCATATTGCTCACTATTGTTGTTGTTGTTGTTGTAATTTTTAATCTGCCCATTGACGTACGTGCGCGTACCTTGAAACTTGCGCTCAAGGTTGCTGCTTTGCTCGCTCATTACTTGGCTGTTTTGTTGCTGTTGCTGCTGCTGCTGCTGTTGTCGTAGCAGCAGTGTTGTTGTCGCTGTACATACGTACAAGTTTTTCTTGGTTTACCTGTGCCTGTACTTGCGCCCAGCGCGCGTACTCGTACGCGGTCGCTGCGGTTTCGCTATTACACTGCCGCGGTCTGTCTGTCGCTCTGTATGACTTTCAGTTTGTCTGTCTGTCCACCTGCTAGCTGCCTACTGCCGGTCTGGCGTCGTTGCTGCCGTGCCATACCCATGTCTCGTGGTGTGGCATGTGCCTTCGAATGTGGCATTCCATGCGGCGCTCTTCCCTTCATCCGCGGCTATTTTGCTCAGTTGTGGCATTTCAGTGTGTTGTTGTTGTTGTGCCATGTCGAGGAAATGCTGTCTAGTTTGCCCCCTTGTTGATTTTAAGACGCATTGTTTAGCTGCGCTCTTGTTGTTGTTGTTGTGGTTGCTGGTTTTGTTTTGAAATTAGATATTTTTTCGTTTTCAGTGCAATCGCAGCCATTTCAAATAAATAATTAAGCACAAACCGCCAGCAAAAATTTCCGCCTCTTCACTTCACCAATGACAGGCAGCGGAACAGCGGGGCAGCGTGTCGATTTTCGTTAAGAATTCCTCAAAGTTTACGCTTACGTAAGCTACATTATTTTCCTATTAGTGTTGTTGTTGTATGTGAAAAACTTCGCTGCACTGTGCTATTTCTATTTGTACAATATATACATATATATTTTTTTAATATTGATTTAATGCAATAAGCTCGATTCAAGGCCACTAGCTTGGACCAGGGATATCAATAACAGTCCCGTTTTTGTCGACTAGCAAACATTACGCAAACAAAAGTTAACTAGAAAACGATTTTGGGGCAAACACAAAAAGAGCACTTAGACATGACTCAGTGCTTAGTGCATTGAAGTAATAGCCACAGCGGAAAGTCGAACAGCGTTAAAATCGCCCGGTTTTGACATCTTATTTAGTATAACATTTTTTTTAATAGCTCGTTCTACGAGCTTTTCTTTCAACTACTCCAACGCGTCGTGCATCGTGATAGAACCCTGGTCCATATTTGCCAAATAGGGATTGCCATGGCACAATACCGTTTGGCGTTGACAGTCACTATCCGTCACAAAGCAAACAATAAGGTTCCCAAAATGAAGAATCCTGATACTTCTTTAGATTGGGGTGAATAGATTAGACCAAAATTCTAATTCTTGAATAACACATCCACTTATAACTAGATTCGATTTCAACTCTCACCAAACTCAATCGCCTAAAACAAGATCATTTTTCTGGTCTTGGGGTTTCAGTTCTTATCTCAGCAGCAGCTTATAGCAAAGCTGGATCAAGTCTTTTCGCATAGATTCTCGAAATTGGTGTCGCAAACGGCCAATTTTGATCAAGCTTCAATTGATAACTCTCACTAATTTCACTGCTTGAATCAATGCTACATACAGACTCGTACATAAATACATAATTTCAATGGCAATCAATCAATCAATCACGATCAATCAACTCACAACTCAATCCCAGACATTTATTGAAGCAAACTCACAACAAACGCTTCGATCAGTTCTTAACATATCAAAGATTTCTATTAGGTATAGCCGAAAGCCACTAGGGCCTGGTTTCAACTTCGTAGTGTCATCAAATCGAATACAGAGTACTAAATTTATGTAATCAATAGTAACCATTCTGGAATTAACTCCATGTATAGTAGCAGTCACCAATTAAATGCAAAAACCAAAATTGATTGCATATGGAGAACTAAATACTGACGTGTAAAATTTTTGAGCTATCTGTAGCTGCACTCCCACTTCTAGAGCCTTCATGTGCATTTAAAAAGCAACGCTGCTTCCTGCAGCAATTAACATGAATACTTTTTGCGACACAACAATAAAAACAGCTGTCAACGAAAATATGTTTGTAATTTGTATAACAACAACAACAACAAACAACCAAGTATTTTGCGCATGCAAACACAAACGCAACAAATTTGAACAACTAAACAACACACACATTTATAACAATGCAGACACTTTATTGGCACAACAACGGCGCCACCAACACCTTTCACCCTTGGCAATAAATTTACAACAAAAACAACAACACTAGCAACAAATAATCACAAACCGCAAATGAATGCATTGTGGATATGGAAATTGACAGGTTTGCATCGCGGCCGAGTCGACACAGCGGCCAATATGGCACGTATTTAAACAGCAACAGCAACAACAACAACAACAATAAGAAGCGTACGCTATTAATAACGCACGTTAAAGAAATCATTACTTAGCCCATTACCACACATTTTCACTACGTGAGTATTTTTTTAAAATCTACCTTTCCAGCTTCGATTTCGCGATTCGTTGTAGTTGGCTGAAATTGAATCGAATTGCATGTAATGGAGTTGAAATAGTGGCTGCAATTGGAGTGGTTGTAGTTTTTGAAAATCTCACAATTGCGAACGTGCTGTGAGTGGGGAACAAACATCAAATGTCGGCGTGGCCGTGCTTGACAGCGTTGTGTCACGTCGCGTCACGATCGATCGCCCGCCCGCTCGAGCTGTGCTGCTCGATCGCTTGGTGGGTGGTGATGGCTTTGTTGTTAACTAAAATCTGGCTAGCCACACAAACATGCACACAAATAAATCAATTTGGAGGAAGGGGAAGCAATTTTTTGCAGGCACCGTTTGTGCAATTCGCCAGTCACAAGCGACGCCCGTCGACACGCCAACGAAGAAGCGTCAGCGTTTCTTTGGCAACACCAGTAGCGGTGACTGTGAGAAAAAAGTAAAAGCAATAACGACTCCAGCGTGTAATTGTCATTCGATGAGGTGCGAAGTGCATTTAAATGTGAACGACGGTTCATAAAATTTGCACTGCGCCGGCAGCTGACAACGCCAAGCGCCCCACTCTGCTCAGCTCAAATGTGCAACTAAATATTACAAGGGGGAGAGCGAATTACAATAACAAAATTGTATTTGAATTTTAGTTTTATAAGTTTGAAAATTTTAAGAATGCTAAAGTTTTAATAATTTTATTTGTTATATTTGGTTTTTATTTATTTGTTGTTGTTTTTCATAAAATCTCTAATTTTTAATACAAATGTTCCAGTAAAAAAATTATGTGAAAAGATATATTTTTCAGATATATGTTGGTTTTGTAAAAAAAAATATCGATTATTCTAGTTTTTTAATAAACATTACCTAATATGGAATAAACATAATCAAATTTATCATAATAAATAATCATTTTATATGGAAGGACATATTTACAAACTACATATATACAAAACATTTATGAAAAATCGTCTACCTGTGTCTAATTTGATCTAATTTAAGTGTTATTTAAGCGACAATTTGTGCGCCCCATTAACTCATAGAAAGCACCGACAGTTAATTTCCACAACTTTTCCTTTCACTTGTGTCTGCAACAATTTTTGTACACTAAATTTATTTATTCACATTTATTTCATTTTTTCCAAGTTGAACATTTTCTGCTTTCCATGCGTTTACATAACATCTGACAAAGCACCAAAAACAAATTGAAAAACGAAACAAAGCAGCAGCAGCAACAACAACAATAACCACACCACAAACGCCACCAACCGTGCGGCACTTTCTTTTCAGATTAACATTAAAATTTCGTAAAACCCGCCCGAGAGCAATGAATACAACAATTTCGTATTTATGCCAAAAGATGAAAGCCCATTGGCGTGCGCAACAACAACAACAACAATATAAACAACGTAGGTAATAGTGGCGCCCGCAAGTGTTGTTGCTCTTCGCTAATGCAACAATTTTCGATTTGATTTCATTTGTTTGAGATTTCTGTTTGTTGGTTGCTTTCAAATTTACGCACATTTTCAAAATTGTTCACAAATTGTAAGTGGCTTAATGACAGCTTGGCCCGCACTGCACCACCCTCGGCCATGGTTGTTGTTGCGTTGGGCGCTGGTTTAATTGCCTGTGAAAAAAATCTGTTTCTATTGTTGTTGTTACTGTTGTTGTGGTTGCCACTTGAAGGGACAACTTCAACAATACAATTGCAATAACAATAGCAACAACACTGCCACTAATCTATGCGCGGCATGTTTTGTTGCTGTTGTTGTACTAAGTATAAAAGTATTGCGCCCAATTTCCAATACGCCGCCCTAGACGCCCTGGCGAACGAACATTTGTTGCTGCTTTAATGGATTTTTTGATTATTTGAAATTTCACAATGCGATCTCGACTCGTACAAAGCTCACAACACTCTTAGCCACTGCTGCTGCTGCTGTTGTTTGTGTTATTGTTATTAGCCGGGCTCTGCTGGCTGCTTTTCTCATTGTGCTCCCCTCAATATAAAATACATTACTTTTTTTACTGTGCTCTTATGTTGTTGTTGTTGTTTGTGTTTAGCTCGCTGCAGCAGCTGGTGGCCAGTTGGGCTACACAATTGCGAAATCGCCGCAATTGCTACAGTTAAAGGAAAGTTTCTTATCTCGCATAGGGAAAAGTCAATATTGATTTTGTTGGTTGTTGCTGTGTGTGTGTGTTTGTTGGAGTGTTCGTTTGTGTGGGTAGGTCGGGCCAGTTAAGGCCACTGCAGCCACACTCGCTGTGGCTCCCAGTGATTGCTGGGAGCTGTTGGCTGTTGTGCGAGCAGCTGCGCTTTCGCAAAGCAGCACACGAGGAGTGGAGAGTGAAATTTCACAACAGTTTGATGCGGCGAAACCGACTGGTTGTGCAAAGAAAACAAAAACTTTCAAATTGTTCACAAAAAACAACAACAAACAACGATATCAACCAGCCACAAAACCAATAAAACAAAAGCTGCCAGTTGGGCTTAGCCCAGCCACATGCACTTATAGACATTGTAAGTAAAACTAAAATTTTTTTTTTAAGAAAAATTTGAAAATAGATATTGCAGGCTCTGAAACGTTCACTTTACTTTGAAGCAAACTTGCGACGTGATGGTGAATAAGAAGACAAAAGTAGGAGATCATTTTTCAGACCTGGAGGTGTTGCTAACGATCGGCTTCATTTAAAAGAATTTTTATTTTTATTTTTATGAGAAATTTAACAAAAAACAAACATCTGAATAATTGGGATAAGTAGCTAGAAATGGATATAAGGTAGGATGACATACACCGCGAGTTTTCAGCTCAATTTTTGAAGTTCCTATCTCAAGCCCTACACTCCTAAGGAAACTCAGGACATGTGTGAGCTCCATCACGATTAGGTCTCCGCCAATATACCGCTAAAAGATTCTCAGCAGAATTTTAGTCAATTGAATTATTGACATTCTTCCCAAAGACTCTGAGCGTTTGATTCAACGAATTCAGAGGCTGGTGACCCATATTATAAATATTGTCTTACAAAAAGCAAACAATTTTAAGAAAAAGATATGTCTGTAAATACAGATTTCCTTAGATATGAGTATTAAAAACAAAGATCAAGCTTCTGGTCGAACATCGCCTGCAAATTGAAGGACCACAAACCGAAAGAGCCGCCCTGAAAACATTAAATAATGCGAAATACTTACTAGAAGGTGAAAGCAGCGTACATACCTGAAATACGAGTAGATGGAAATAACATTACTTTAGTATGGTTTCCGAAAACATTTAGAGAAAAATGTATAAGGTTTGGTTCGATATTTCTTTAGTTTTGTGTTCTGCATTTAATTGGCTCTTTACGCCGCCTTTCACTCTAAAATGGCGAAGAAGTTTCGCAAATGGTTACACACTTTCATAGACAAAGTACAATAAAAATCGATCGTGCCGATTGAAGAATTAGAGAAACGCACAGCTCACAGTGGCCGCAATAAAGCAGTAAAAAAAAGCGAAGTAAAACTGCAAGTGCAGAAGAAGAAAATTCAATTCCGCACAGCAGCAGCAGCAACAGTGGCAGTGCCAGCGGCAACAGAAGCGCACTGCAAAACTTGTGACACGAAATGTGACACGAGCGCATTTTCACATTTTACATAACCTCACTTTTATATTTCTTCTTCGTTTTTTCCCTCACTTTGCTGCTGCCATCAACAACATCAACAACAACAACAACAATGAATGGCACAAACTGCGGTTGCGCTGCGTGCAACTGTCGATTGAAAGTTTTAGTGCATGTATTTGTGTATGACAGTAACATCATTGCTGTTGTTGTAGTAAAATTTTACTCGATTTCGCTTAATATGCGAAACTTGTTGCTTTTTCGAGTGCATGCTTAGGACTCAAAGGAACAGTCAGCGAGAGTTGGGCGAGTAGTGGGGGGAAATGTAACAAGAAAGCAAAAAGGGACAGGCAGACAGGCCAACAGACAATAATAATCAACAACAACAAATGCAGCAAAGCATACGAAAAGTTCCAAGACAGACAGACAGACGAACAGACAAACAAACAAGCAAGCGCACATAAAGACAGACGGACCGACAACTGCAGACAGCAAAAGTGGCAGCCGCAACAGCAGCGGCAGTAAATAAATTATGAGTGCTCTGCGCTTTAAGTTTCGCTTAAATTGCAAGTAGCATACAATTTATGGGGCGCTGTTGTTGTTGTTGTTGTCACACTGCTGTTGCAATGCCACAACGCACCACATGCACAGCAACAGCAGTCGCAGCAGCAACAGCAGCAGCAGCTGTCACCCGTGTGCCCCATGTGCAGGCAGTAGCAACGCATAAACTGTCGATACGGTCGGACAGACGGATGGATGGACAGACAGCCTTAAAGTGCCGTAAAATAATTTAATGAACAGAAAAACTCAGCGCAAATGTGAAACTTTTCGGCAAACGTGAAATAAATGAGCACAAAACGTAAATAAAACTACAACCAAAATAATTCCATAAAAAAAAGAATTCAAAATTAAGGAAAACATGAACAAAAATGAAAGTGTTATTTTGCTCCTTTAATTTCAACATAATTTGTTTACCAAATGTACAGTGGGCTGAAATGAATTTTATGCGAGATTGAGGAAGAAGAGATTCAGTCCACATGTACATAATTGATAGCTCACTCTCTAAACAGAATAAGTTTACGTTAATTCGTTTGACACTTATAAGTGTTCTCCGCAGAGTAGAGGCGATCGTGAACTGTGTAAGTCACATTTATCGAAATTGCACTACCGCGACTAATAGTTTGACTTTATATTGTAATAGAGACTTTGTAATATAGTTGCCATGTTGCCGACCCATCGAGGGTTTGTACCCAGCGTGATTCACTTTTGACGTTATGTGAACTTGACTTGAAATGACAATCCAAATTCAACCCCAACAATTTGACAAATGGGTCTTGGGCATCTGGGTCTTGGTTCTCTTGACAAACAGAACGACATTCCAACTACAGGGTGGAACATTTAAGATTTGGAATTTGAACTACGCTTTATTTCGGGAATGGCAGTCCAAATGTCATTCAATTTGTGTTCGTAATTTAGTTAAAAGTTTACGAAATGGGACGCTATACCCTTGAACAAAATTGGGAAATATTGAGAACTTACTTCCAAAGTAGAGAGTCTTCAACCCAAACTGTAAGAAATTTAAAAAAAAAAGATTGGCCTTCAACTCAGTTTGTGGATCAATTTGAAACTGGATCGTTAATGGACCAAACAACCCGTTCCCGTTCTCGTACAGTGCGCACAGCCAAAAAAATTGCTTTTGTAGCCGAAAATGTGCGTGAACATCCATCAACGTCAACTAGCTATCGCTCTCAGGAATTGAAAATTTCCCGCAGTTCTTTGATGAGAATTTTGCATAAAGGTCTCGGTATGAAGGCTTACAAAATTCAATTGGTTCAAGAACTGAAGGCTCATGACCATCCGGCACGTTTACAGTTCGCCCAATGGGCTCAAGATCGTTTGGCTGAAGATGAACATTTTTACCGAAAAATCGTCTTTTCGGATGAGGCCCATTTTCACCTCGGAGGCTATGTGAATAAGCAAAATTGTCGCATCTGAGGTTCGGAAAATCCACACGTCACCATTGAGAAGCCAATGCACCCACAAAGAATTACGGTTTGGTGCGGGTTTTAGTCCGGCGGCATCATTGGGCCATTTTTCTTTGAAAATAAACAGGGAGCCGCCGTTACAGTCAATTCCGGCGTTAACGTTCCATGCTCAACGAATTTTTGTTTCCAAAAATTAAAGCGGATGACATGGACGACATTTGGTTTCAACAGGATGGCGCAACAGCCACAGAGCCAACGTTACAAACGAACTTTTGGGCACCGTTTTCGAAAATCGAATTATCAGCCGAAATTCTGAAGTCAATTGGCCGCCTCGAAGCTGCGATTTGAGTCCATTGGACTTTTTTTTGTGGGGAGCCGTAAAGGACAAGTGTTACGCTAAACATCCAGAGACGATTGAAGCTTCGAAACATGAAATCGATGTTGCCATTCAGGAAATTCTACCCGGAACAATCGAAAAAGTACTTGAAAATTGGGTTGACCGAATGGCGTACTGTAAGGCCAGTCATGGCAGCCATATGAACGATATCGTTTTTCATTCTTAAATAACAAAGTCCAAGCTTTGTAATAAAACTGGAATTTTAAAAAAATATTCATTAGTTTTTTTTTATAACCGATTCAAATTCCAAATCTTAAATGGTCCACCCTGTAGTTAAAATGGGAATTTTTATTAAAAGACAGTACAAGCAACACTTCAGCGCTACTGGCAACACTTGATTGCAAAAGCAAGTACAACAACTGTCATCAGGGCGACCAATGCTCATGCCGTACTCACACCATGCTCGTGCTTCAATATTAAGTTCTTTGAAGTTTTGCTAAAGTTGCTCCCTCGAAGGTCTAAAGGTTTGCAGCTGCGATATTTCGCACCACTGTGCCAAAGTGCAGGCGAATTTCGTGCGATTTCGTTGCGCGTTTCCAAAGGTGTGTTGCGGCATTGCAACAGACATTTGTCGCATTTGTGCGCATACGGCGACAATTTGGCAATGAGCAAACGGTAAACAGCACACAAAGCCAAGAAATATCCACCCAAATACATTTAGATGAGATGGCGGCGGCGGCGACGACGACGACGACAACTGTTGCGGCGTGGAGCATGGACGGCGCGCAGTTACGGCACGGAGTGTGGACCACGACATGCGGTCTGTACGAATGAAGTGAAACGTGTTGCGACAGCCGACTGAGCGCTTTTGATGGCTTCGGTGCAGCGGCGCTAAACAATTTCAAAAACATCAGCAACGACAGCAAAAACGAAATGCCAAAAACGGTATCGGGCGTGCGACAAAAAGCGCCAGACAGCATAAAAGCATATAATTTAAGTGTCGATTGTAGGGTGTAGTCTTATAATGGCGCAAATTTGGGCGAGGACGATGAACCGACGAGGAGCACGAAATCATAAGCGCCAAATAACGGTGACAAAGGCGTGCGGACATTTTAAGATGCAACTACACGAACAACTAATCCATAAAAAGCTACAGCAGCGCATTAATTTGCTGGCAACAGCAACAACAAATGACATGACAATTAAAGAATTATGTGAAAAAAATAGGACAGACGATCAAAAGACATGAACAACAGAAGAGTGGGAGAGGAAAGAAGAAAAACATCAGCAACTGGTGTTTAGGCGCACGCAGAGCTCAAGTTAAAGGATTCAACAACAACAACAACAACAAATGCAACAGTTGTTTAGCGCAAAATCAAGGCCATGAAATGAATGCATTTTTTATGCGCTGTTCGGTTTTTCAATCGCATTTTTTCCATAAACGCGACGCAACGCGAAATCGCCAAAGCGGCAAAAGCAATCAGCAGCAATGCGAAACAATTAAAAGAAAGTGCAACAGACGGAAATAAACGTGCGCAAATAGGAAACTGCAAGAAGACGGAAATGCGGTGAAAAGCGCACAGCCAGCCAGCCAGCCAACCAACGACCCGCCATAGGAGGAAGAGAAAGTGCGGAAAATATTTATCTGAAATGCAGCAAACTTGAAAATAAAACAAACATTTTAAAAACGCCAACTGGCCGCATGCGATTTCCATGCGACCGACAGCGCTGATGACAACAAAACCAACAGCAACAACAACTGACTTATGCCCACTCAAGCCCAGGCTGGACTGCTAGCTTTGCGACGAGCACTCAGTCGTGGCCTTATGTCTTGAAGGGGGAGGCTGACTGGCTGGCAGCGGTGTCGTGCGCTCCTTCAACGCAGCGTCGTCGATTTCAATAGCGCAGGGAGCATTGATTTAATTTCTTTATTTCAGCTTATTGTAGTTTTCTCTTTGCGACTCTCGCCTCGCCAAATTATGAGTGCTTGGCGTTTGAAAGCAAATGACGCGTCGCCGTTGATTGCATTGCACATTTTACGCGTCGACGGCAGCACAGCCGCCGCCGCCACCAAACACACTTTCTTTCGAGTGAAAGATATCGCCTCATATCCATATCATTTCACTTTTCTTGCGCGATTCATTTGGCTTTCGTCTCAAAGTGATCTGTGTGCCAGTGTGTGTGTGGGTGTGTGTATGTCTGTTTGGAAAGGATCGATTTCTCAAATTGCGGGCATAACACTACATGTTTCTTTCATTCATTTATATTTTATATTCAATTGAAAATTAAATATTAAATTGTTAATTATAAATACTCAAACAACTTGAATACATAAACAGCAATAAACCATAAATTTCCAAATGTCAGTTTGTACACTGGTTTACCATGACAAGATGTTAAAACAATTTACTTCCTCGAAAAGCCAATATCACCAACAATTCAACCTCAACGTTGCCTTTGGCAATAAAAGCGAAAGGGTCGGAAGGGCAAGCACGACTAGTTGTGTTTCTTGACTTTCACAATACTCGGAAATTAAATTTCACTCTCCCTACGCGACATTTCCTCCAACATGTGCCCAGCGCCGCAAACTCTCCGCTGTTAACCCCTTGGCCACCACATATCATTTCCACGTAAGGATGCGATGCAGGCCACACATTCAAATCCACTACGACAACAGCAAAACATACAAACCACCACAAACACAATCTTGTCAATCTGTCATCCGTTGACCTCTGAACCCCCAACCTGTCAGCTCGCACAGATTTATGGTAATTCACAGTGAAACCACAGCCAATTCTCAAACATGTCTGTCCAGCATGGCCAACGCAACAAATATGCCATCGTAGAGCGTCATCACCGAAAGAGATTTCTTAAAGATGGAGTCGAGGAGAAGCAACATTTTCAAAATTAAAATAAAAATTAAAGTCCAAAATTTCAAAATGCTTAAACCCAAAAAATAAAAACTCAAAACACGAACGGCTCAAATGAAGCATAAAACAAAAATCATTTAATATGATTAAACGTAATTATGACAATGAAAGAAACACTAAAACGAATTCAAACTGTCAGATCAAAGTGGAAAGATAATAAAAAATCAACACTGAAGCGCGCGCACACACACGCACACACGCGAACACGCTCGCTGACGCGATCAGCAGAATGCGTCTAAACGGTTAGTATGAAGGTGTACTGATTAGCAGTAACACCAACAACAACAATAACAGCAATGACACAAGCGGCAAAAACTCAACAACTAGCAACAGACAAGGAAGTGGCCGCTAGTGGTTGTGGTTTGTTGTTGTGGCAGTGATGCTGGCTAAAACGAATCGAGACAACAACAAACAGCCACTTATACGTACGAGACAAAGAGACAGCCAGACAGCCATGAGATACCGCAGCCGATACACAACAGCCGCCGCGTACGTTCGGCTGCAGACATTCCATGACCAAGAGATACTTTGCGCGCCTTCGGACGAATTGTAAAATGGAAAGCGGAAACCCAAGAGGAAAACCGCAAAGAATGCGCGCCTATGTGTGGGTAAAGAACAGCCACAATGCTTATCTTAACAGCAGACAACAATAACGGCAACAACAAAGCACAGCAATTTGTGAAACTGAGAACATGCGAATGAATGCTTAAATGCAATAATAAATTCAATATGTGGTGCATGTGTGTGTGTGTGTGTGTGAGTGCGAGTGCGCAGATCAGATCATAGTGCTGAGGTTTAGCCGCCGTGCAACAACAGTAACAGCAGCGGTGAAGCAGCAAACTGAAACAAAACCGGCAACTGGTGGAGCCGATCGACATTTCAAGTGATCAGAATCTCAAGTCCAAGAGCAGCTGAGCCTGAAGGGCCGTGAAAAGCGAATGGGACAAAGAATAGCGTTGAAAATTTAAACAGGTTACTCTATTTAGATGATGAGATAACCGGAAACATGGACTCAAATCAAGAGATAAGGTCAGGCTTATCATAACACACAATGATTTGGCAGGATGCAATAGACAAGAATCCTTTTCAAGCATTTAAAACGTGCGCGGTTTCAGATAATCCTTGCGCAGGATCTCAATTGCATTATGAAGAGGAAGACTTGCAGGGACTACGTCAAGGAAGCTAGCCAATGCTCGGTTCTTGCGAGCTGAAGAGTTGTTAGGTTGGAAGCTTACTGAAATAAAGAGTGGTGATCTTAAGAGACACATGAGCATACTAAAAATGCTTGAAAATGACCCAATGCTCAGGATCTAGGACATTATTCCACCAAAGGTGGAATTCTCCAAAAGGTACAAGATTAATATTTTGGACAGACAATTATGGAGATCAAATCGATTTATACCAGACCCAGGGTCGCAACTCTGGTACACGGATGGATCGAAGTTGGAAGATGGGAGCACTGGCGCCGGGGTATATGGTCCCAGATTTCACAAAGCTTTTCCAATAGGGAAGCTAGCTACCATCTTTTAGGCGGAAACACACGCCATCATAGAGTGTGCTAGCGAGTGCCTACGCAGGAAGTCGTCTGGCACACATATCTATATATTGTCCGACAGTCAGGCAGTCCTACAGGCGCTAGAAGCCTACTCGACTACCTCAAGGCTGGTGACGGACTGCCGCAATCTCTTGAATGAACTGGGCAGGCGCAACACTGTAGAACTGCACTGGATACCAGGACATGAAGGACATGACGGCAATGAACAAGCGGACCGCCTAGCGAAAAAGGGTGCCTAGGATAGGCCCGGAACCATTCTGTGGACTACCAAGAGGACACATTCAGGAGTGGTTACGAAAATGGGCTGACCAGGAATTTGCTGACTAATGGACCAACACAACGGGAGTACGGCAGGCAAAACAATTCCTGGCCCCGGGCAGAGGGGTATCCAACAAACTCCTCAAGCTAAACCGAGGGGACCTTCGCGTCCTCACTGGGTACCTAACAGGGCATTGCTCACTTAGGTACCATCTCAAAAATATGGAAATATGGAATATCCTCAACGGATGTGTGCAGGATATGTGAGCTAGAACAGGAAACATCACTCCACATTCTATGCGAATGTCCTGCGCTCAGTAGAAAGAGATTTCTCCAGTTTGGTCAGGCGTCTATACCGCTATCAACCATCTGGAAACTACAACCCCAAAAAGTGCTAACATTTATAAAAAGCCTTAACTTGGACGGTTAAAACAAAGGCTGCACAAAAAATCACTAAGGCACTATAGCCTATATAATAATAATAATAATAATAGGTTGGAAGCTGGACTATACTGATGTGTTGTCCAGACCATTAACCAAACAATCAACGAGTTGGTCAGCATGTTTACAGTAACATGGCTTTGGATTCCCTAAATTTACCCCAATCCATCAGAGACCTATGATGAATGCATATACCCGGTGAAACGTTCACAGGCAGTCTTTAGACGTAGCGGGCGGAACTCCATTTTACAACAGTTTCACGCCAATTGTCATAATTAAAGCAACCTTTGAGCTCAAACTAGACGTCGCCAGCAACCCAATTACCCTCAACACCACCTCTACAATTTTTTGGTTCGTGCATTTTCTCATCAAACCATACAAAATTATGGGTTCCGACGTATCGACACACTATAAAAGAAACGCGTTAAACCAGCCACAACGACGACGTATCAACAAATGAAATATGTATGTATGTATGTAATTCGGTGAACTCTGAAAAAAAATCGTACAACTGCCAGCAATAAAATGCAACAACTGTGCAAAGAAATTGAAATGAAATAAAAAAAAAACAATAACACGAGAAAATAGTGACATGCAAAATAAATGACCGAAGAAAAGCAAGCAAAGTGGGCAGCGGGAAGTGAAAGAGGCAAAGACTAGAGACAATGAATGGGTACGCTTGAGCGACGCTAACACGCGTCATGAGCAGCGGCCAACAACAAAAGCGACACAATAAAATAGACAGGCAGACAAAAGCGAAAATATTGAAAACGCGCCGAAAGCGCAAAAACAAATTAGTTTTATTTTAATTTTTTTTGTTCAACTTTTAATTCACTACATTTTCGCGTATTTTATTTCATTGTGTGTGCGGCGTTTGGCTTTTCTTAAATTTATATTTTATGCAAATGTTACAGTGGTAGAAGTGGTACGGCACATGAACACCGGGAATGGGACACGAGAGTGCAAACGAGTGGCCGCCGGAATGGAGGGCAACGCTTACGAAGTTTTGTGCAGTTTCTAAAATTTAAATTACTTTTGCTTATTTTTGTGGTCACGCACGTACGCGTCCAGACAGTGGCTAAGCGTTACGTACAGGAAAATCACAGACCCCAAACCGCACAACAAAGCCCAAAATTGCAAACGCAACAATAAAAAAATGAAGAAATTCGCATACTTGTTGCGCTTCAGGGAGCCCAAATCGCGACACCAGCCCCACTGATGGCCACGTTGACGTATCCAATCCACGACCAGCGTACGCCACTTTAACTCATCCGATTCAGCACGCAACGTCAACACACACACATACAAGATACTCATACAGCAACTACAACTACTTTGGCTACGGCTGCGTTACGTGGAAGTGAAGTCAAGCCGTCAGACCAGACCGGACCGGACCGGATCAGTTCAGACGGTGGCGCAGACCAAAGCAACATAAACAACAGCAGCCGCAGCGCGAAGGCGAACCATCGGAACAGCAGCGCGGGACAGGCATCGAAGTCGAAGCACCAAGTCAGTCAGTCATTTGCAATGGATTTCAATTATAACCCAGTTTTGCAGTCGAACACAGACACATATGTACATACACACGAGTGCTCTCTTTATGTATCGCCAATTTTTGTGGTTGCTCTCGTTTATAAGATTCCACATCGTACGGCACCATTCTTGAAATAACAGTTTAATTATATAGTTCTGCACATAAAGTTTAGCGCGCTGAATGCCGCTTTCAACTCGAACAACTTTTTTCATATAATTCTGAGGTGCGCGCACCGATTTTCCTTTGCCACATTTGGCTATTTGGAAAATTGAATTTTCACAAATTTTACTACGTTTGAATGACTGGTATTTTAATTGAATTTTAACGGTATCAAGAGTTGGCAGTTTTTGTACAACAGCAGAAAACAACAAAAATGGTAATTTCTCAAATAAAATTTTCTCTCTAATTCTACTGATTACAAACAATTTTCAGATTCAACAATTTTGTATGTACATATTTAATATTTTTTCAAATATCATGACTTTAGTTCTCGAAAATTTCTACATTTTGTTGGACTCCCATATTTTATTAATATTACATTATTTTTCTAATCATTGTTTCATGTTTCATTTTGTTTCATGATTTTTTTTTGTTGGTTTCAGAACTGTAGCTGGATTCTTCAGCTTTAAAAAATGAACCCATGACTCCTCGCTATCCCTAAAGGATGCGGTAGTATATCGTTGCGCAAGAGTGATATCGAATCCATGGAAAGAGTGCAATGAAGTATGTTTTTTCCAACCATTCCTCCCACTTCGGACGTTACGACAGTAAACTTGCAAATTAACAAAAAATACAAAAAATACAATGTACATTTAATGTTTCTTCTCATCAAAGAAAATAAAAGCATCATAAATAAAATCATCTTTGCTTCTACCAGCCATAAAGCGCCACTTCAACAACTCGCCTATACTCTTGCAAATTCCTTGATCTACATACCACGCCCCCATTACAAAGCGCCAAGAAATATGCAAGAACCCAACTGATTTTAATTTGCATCAAGTGTCTGGCAGTGCAAATTACTTTCTCACCAGTAAACGCGCCTCGCACACGCTCCTCTGTCACCAGCCGCGGACGCATGGGCCAAATCGATTTAGCCCACGCCGACAACACGCGCACCACAGCCACACCACCACTTCCGCTCAGCCCGTCAAGGACAAGCGGCAGCCGAACAACAGAAATACATTACAAATGTACACACAACATCTCAGCACGGCGGCGCATGCCTTGCCAACTCCCCGGCGAAGGGCCTATCAAAGTGCGTGCGCGTGTGCGTGTGCTGGTGCGTGTGTGTGCAGCGGCCCTGCCGACAATGGCATTTTCAAGGATACGCATTTATATCAACCACAATATATATGTAGGTGCATACATATAGTACATATGTACCGCAGTAACAATAGCATGGAAAATTGTATGAAAAGGCAAAAGAAGAAACTGAAACAGAATTAAATAAATAAAGGTTAAAGGTACATCGATGACTGAGTGCTGTGAGTACGTACGACGCGCTACAAGGTTCTCTATGGTCAATGAACGCTTAGGGACAGCAGCTGTAAGAACGGCGCAGCGGCGATAGCAACATCGCCACCGCCAGCAACAACAACAGCGGCAACAGAACAGCAACAGCTAATGACAGTAGCAAAAAAAGTGCTACGAACTACGAAACACAGCAGCGCAAATTACCATTGAAAGGTTAAGCACAGCAGAGCGACAACAACAAAGCAAAGTGGCAAGCACAAGCGGCCGAGAGCGAGAGCGAGAGCGCGCGATTAAAAGAGAGAGAAGGGAAGTTGTGAAGGAAGCGGCGCTCGAGAGTTGAGTAAATGAATAGCGAAGTGTGCGAAGTGAATGACTATCTGATGGCCGGACGAAAGGACAGCCGAATTGTGCGATTGGAGTAATGGAAATGGCATTGGTGCCGGTGCCGGTGGGGACGCACCGCAACCGCTGCCGCTACAGTTGCTGCTGGTGCCGGCGATGAAGTGGAGTGGAGTGGAAATGGTCGGGCAGGAAACGTGCGAATGACAAACAGTTGAAGCTAGGAAAAATAGTCTCAAATATTATAATTATGTGATGGCATATGGCCGGCGGACAGGCGGCAGACTGGACAGACAGATGAATGCATGGACACGACTAATGAGTACAATTTACATATAAATTAATGTCACGGTTGGGGCACAGAAGCACTTCGCTGGAAGGGGAATGAGTGAGATCAAGGAAAAATATGCGAGCAGCGAAGCGATAAACCGGATCAAAGAAAGTCATGAAAATGTAGAACAAAACTCATACATACATACATATAAAAACGAACCGAAGGAACGTTCCTAAGCAAAACGATGCAATAAAAATTGACGGTTATGGTTCTTTATACACTAGTCAGAATAAGTTTGCGTACAAGGGGTACGTAGTTTTTTCATATGAAAAATAAATCACTTGAAGTAATTTTTCAAAAACAAAATATTTTTTATTTCTTCCGCAAACTTAGTTCTTTTATTCCATTAAGATAATAATATCAAAAACTTGACCAAACTGTATAAGAAGGGCCAAAAACAATATGTGTTATGAATTCACCTCAGAAAAAGTTTGCGTACAAGATAAGGTTATATAGCAAAAATGTAATTTAAACTAAGTTTTGTCCAAAAATTAATAACTTTTTGGATATGCTTCTCTTATTGGAACACCCTGCAGAAGTTTGGGCATAAATATTATTAAATTATGTGTTTTTCAGCTGTTCTTTTGTTATATCCTTGAATTGTTATATTTGTTTACTATATCTTTGAAGATGGAGTGTTGTTGGGCTCAGGGTTCAAGTAAACCCCTTCTATACTCAGTTAGATGCACGTTAGGTGACTAGGGAGGAACTTTTTCAACTTTTTTGAGCCAGTCAATAGCAAAGATAGCTTCACATCGTATGCATTGCGCCTTAAGGTCATCGTTAAGTTGAAAAGAAATGTTGGAATCTGATCCAAAGTTTTGAAACCTTGACTTACATAAGCTTTTAGAATATGTAAATAACCCCTCGGAAGCATTTCTGAATAAAAAAACCAGCCTGCTCACTCATTTTCCTGACATGCAGCCCCATACCATAACCCCACATATGCTATGCTTCACTGTTGATTTCAGATTTTTGTTATTAACAGGATCCTCTTTAGAATAGTTGATGCCTTTTAATGCCAAATATGCCAAACCATTATCAGATAATAATAAATCTTCCCACTTTCCATAGATAACAACACATCGTCCCGGAAATCCAGTTTTTTAGACTCTTTTACGAAAGCAATTCTGTGCTCCTTGTAAGTAAGCTAAATATGGGCTTCTTACATGCTGTTATGGAGGGGAAATATGTTTTTTTCAGGACTTTTCTTATAAAGTCACTGCTACTGGGTTTTATAAAACATTTCTGTACATTTCTGAAGATATCGGATACAACTAACCTAAGATTATGATGCACTGATCGCAAAACAATCTAATCCTATTGCTTGGGTAGCTTAAGAAAATGGCCAGATCGTAACAAAGAAGCAAGAATTTATGTTTTTTTTCGAAATTTAATATGGCTTTTCGAAATGAAGATTGTGCTCTCCCAAAAGTTTCCATAATTTCATGAAATTGTTTGTCAATTTTGGAAAGTTTTAGTAAGATTATCCGTTTATCCATTTTTTATTTTTTTCTGTTGGATTCTATTGCTTTCTATAAAATTTCAATCACATATACGGTTCCAAATAATTTACAAGTCCGTTTATTGTTCAATGGAATACAAATTTTCCAAAAAAAATAAAGAGCATAACCGGAAATTCCCGTTATTAGTTTTGTACGCAAACTTATTCTGCACCGTTTTGTGAGTACATATATTGTCAATAAATACGAATACATGAAAAATTATTATTTTAATGCATCTAAAAAACAACAAAAAGTGCAGTTAAGGCATATATGAATAATGTGGATAAGTTTTGGTAAACAGAGAACCCATTTTTGAGGTCAAAACTGGTGATAACATAATTTTTACTAGCCTGTACGCAAACTTTTCTTGACTAGTGTATACAAAAGTGCTTTGAGGTTTTCTATCAAAAAATATAATACATAAACCCAGCCCTGAAAAAAGAAGTTCAGCCCTACGAACTGTGCTAAGGCTTTAGAATTTTCTCTTCCCGGCTTTGGTTTTTCGTACATATGTGTCAGTAATTTTAGTGAGCGTAGCTTTTAAACGAGAAGAGAAAACTGCCTAAAATTCTGACTATTTTTGGCAGTAAAAGCCTTCAGCCTTCTAAAAATACATCGATTCAACCGCCTTTTCAATGGAAAGCCCAAAAAACGAAGGCAACATATTTGCATCGACATTTCTATAAGCAGGACAGATATGTACGTGGAGCGCTAACGAGCGTGGGAAGAAGGGATTCACAATGGGCCTTTTCGGCCTTCGAGTGGAAGTGCGTTCTGTGCCGCACACACCCTTCTCTACCTTACCTAACCAAACGAGAGCGCGAGAAGGCGTCAGGGTGGTTTTCAGTGGAGCCCAGGAATTTCGGTTGCACTTTGATGTAATTTGTTTCATAGAGGGTCTACAACTTAGAGGGGGTCGTGCGGATTTTCTCTGCAAGGGCATTAAAAATTCCATTGGATAGGTAGCGAGACTAAACGGTTTCAAAACACCACTGCAAGACAACCATTTTTCGGTACAAGCCTAACAAAATTTAGGACTGTCAAGTAAGGAATACCAAGCAACGAAATCTTGAGGTGTCAAGGCAGTGCTTTTTGCAGTCCCTACATTCTTCTCCGAGTTATTCTATCCACTACTTGGCATACTTTAGCGTAACATTCAATGAGACCACTTTCAAAAAATTCCCGCGTCCATACAACTGTTTATGCTGAACATAATCGAGAAATTATTTGAGCGGCTTTTCGTTGTCTTCTTCTTCAAAAAGTGCATGAAGCTGCGCACATTTACCGAAAATTTATGTCATGAACCCGCTGACAACTACCCCAACTTTTATGCGCGGCTACATAAATTTCATGTGCCCCCCAACTTGACAGTCATCGTGTGTATGTATGTATGTATGTGAAGCACATTATTCCTGCCACTTCCTCTTACATTTTTCGCTGGCAATTTAATCATTTCGTTCGCCGCCTTCCATTCATATGCGCAGCACTCGAATCGCGATGGCGACGGCCAGAAGTAGGTCAAGAAGTGGTACAGCTTGATTTGCGCTCCCTATGCTCACATCTGCTAAATATATACAATAAGCACATATTCACAAATAAATTTCCGCATACATATGTATGTATATCGCATATCGCTTGGCATGTGTGCGCGTTTGTGCGCTGATTAAATCATGGCAAAAATTTGAGCACTGACAAAAAAAACAACACATTGAAGCAAGGCAAGAAATGATAAAATTATTACTAACTAAAATAGCGCCAGTCGCGGTGGAGTGGAAAAGTGGGTCAAACTTGTCCCAAAAAGTCGATTTGACAGCGAGCTGTAAGCAAATGCTGCCGCCATCGCCGCCAGCAAGGCGAATGGCAATGCAAATCCAAGAAGCGGCCGACTTGGGCGGCGAGTGTGCGTGTGTGTTACTGCGGCATGGATACATGAGCGAACGGACGAATGGACAGCGGATGGCACGGCGCGCAGCTAAGCGTAGTGCGGAGGGCGCGAAGCCATGCGTACCCAAAGCGCAGCGGCGCAAAGTGTGTTGAGCAGAGTGCAAGTATTTTAAAAGACAGTATGCGATTTCCGTCTGTTGTTGCTGTTGTTGCGTAAATTATGTAAACGCACAGGCAGAGGCCCATAAACGTTGCCGGCGCAGAGACCGAATGGCAAGCTGGCAACGGGTGGCAACTATGGCACAGTTGCCGAAAGTGAAATTGTAAATATTCGACTGAAGACAAAGCACTAATGAAGTAGGCCGAATGGCGGATGGATTTTTGTTGAATGGCATTTTGTTTGTTTTGACACTTGTTTGACGCTTTCGTAGACCTGTTGACATTTGACAATTGTGCAACAATGCAAAAAGAGCATTTGGCAATCGGCATAAGTCGATAGTGTTTTGTGAGCCTGCAAATAAAAGTAGGTCATGCAGTGCGTTCTAATTTGTTAAACTCATTTTTTTGGACAGAAAAATGTGATAAACTGTGGTTAAGGTAAACGTTGCGGTGAGTTATTGAGTGCTAGCCAACAGTCTTATCTCCAGGTTATGAGCTATAATAGTGATGCGAAATACGGAGCAGAATCGCCCAAATGTATTCCATGTGAACAGACCCCAAAAAATTCAAATAGTCTCACATAAATCGTCGAAAACAAAAGAAATCAAGAGGCTGCTAAGCCGCAAAGATGTTGACCACATTCGTTATTAGTCATGACGATGATGTTGTTGTTGCCGATGATGATGATGACGGAAATGGTGTTTTAAAGCCGCCGTGTTTGTAGCTTTTTTAGCTCTTGTTATTGTTGTTGCTAGCAATTGTGCTGAATTTGGCCTGCGGTATGGGTCAATGTAACCGCCAAATTTCAAACCAGTGCTTAACAATGGCGATCGCTTTTGACCAAATCAAGAAATTATCAGACTTTTGCTTAGCTCATTAAACAAACGGCTAACTGTTGTTGGACAGTGACTTTCTTTGCTAGCAAAAAATTTTTTAAGAAATTGTCACTATTCGCTATCGCATCAAATGATTACAATAGTCGTTTCGTTTTTCGCATTTTTCCCTCTAACCTGGCGCTAGTTGTGTGTTGCTGTTGTTGTTATTGTTTTGCTGCAGTATTTTGCTGTACTCATTTTGTTGCCGACATCGGCGTCACATGCGAGTGCGGGTGGCTGTGACATGTGAGTGCCAGCCAGCTTGTAGCAACAGCCATAACTCAGCAACAGCAACGCGCACTGGCTGTCATAGGCAACAATATAGCCGACAGCAGGCACAACAACAGCAATTGCCAGTGAAAAGGAGGTGGAGGCTAACGCGACTTATGCGAATCACCTTAATTTTAATAACCAACGCGCCAACGGTCGATTCAGTTATAAAGCGTCGGCGCTGCAGTTCGCCTCGCACAGCCGTCACAGCGTTGCGTTGCGCTGCGCTGAGCTGCTTCTACTCGCAATTGTGCGTATGTGTGTGTGAGCGTGTTTGTATGTATGACGCTCAGTGCCGCCAAATGCCTGCGGCTGGCATCATCCACGTCCACATGCACGACGCCGCGTGGCGAGTGCGGCGCTCGCTGTGGGGTGTGGCGCTGGTCGCAATGCGCAACGCAACGCGTTCCGGGCTTATTGTGTGCTCGCATTAAATTTCACCCCCCACCTTCGCCGTCACGTCGCTCGACCAGCAGTTGCCTTCCAGCTTTCCGACTTAGCTCCGTTCGCAGGCTGGCTGGTTCGCGATGGCCGATTTTTTTTGTGACGGCTGTGTCTCAGCGTACAGGGCCACCGAAATTTCTGCTGCAGGGCCACATTACATTCATTTCCGAGCCGCGACTAAGCTCACTTTTATTTTCATTCGAATTTCATTTCACAGCGCAACACGGACGACGACTTCATACGCTTACGTTGCGTTGTGTTGCGTTGCATTGCACAGTGGATTAAGGCAGGTTCTCACCTTGTGGATCCGAAAAAGTGCACTTTTTTAGGAATTTTTTTTGAGAAAACGGTTAAAGATACAAAGCTTTCTGGATATGAACACACATTTATTTAGAGAATAAAATTTTTCAAATTGAATGAATCAAAAAAGGGGGGGAGGGGGCGTCCATCAGTGGCGGCATGTCGGCGAGGAGGTGTCCCGCTACCGGAAGTGATTCCGTCAAAACCCGTGATCTGAAACACAAAAATCGAACACATTCTTAATGTGTACCGTATTATCTATTGAATGAACCAAGATCATGAAAAAAAATCAAAATTACAAAAGTTATGAGGTTTTGAAAAAAAAATTAAGATTTTCGCATTTTTTTGTTCACTTATTATTTTTTTAAATAAACAATTTTCAATATTTTTGGCTGATCGTGGTTCGTTTACTAGAAAAAAAAACGATTGGTGACGATTGGTTAATTCCAGCGCCTTCAATCACTTCCGTTAGGTCCGAAAATGTGGTTCTCAGAAAAACGCGTTTAAAGTTTAAAGCGCGCTCGGCCGGTGCTCGACACTGCTCTATGTAACGGCCTGTAACTTTTGTAATTTTTCAGATTTTGATCTGAAATTTCTGGAGCACATTTTTCAAACATATATCTACACGACAAGGCAAAAAAAAAATCGTTTTTTCCCCCCCACAAGGTGAGAACCTGCCTTAATGGACAATATTCAATGTTAAAAATTTGCTAATAAGTTAGCAACAGCAACTTTTGCTCTAAGACATACTTAAACATAATTTACTGCTTTAATTTGCACCATTTTTTTTAGTAGAACTCTCTAGCTTTCCAAAAATGGGTCAATCCGGCTGCTATCTCGACGAAAAGCACAGAAAATTGACAAAAGCATTTATACGTCAGCGTTTCTTTCAGCCTGATCGATTACGTATCAGCTTTTCTCTCGAGCGTGATTCCTAAACCAGAAGAGATAACTGCCTCAAATTTGCATTATTTTTCCTAGTAGGACTTTTCAGCTCTCCAAAAATGGGTCAATCCGGCGGCTATCTCGACGAAAAGCACAGAAAATTGACAAAAGCATTTCTACGTCAGCGTTTCTATCAGCCTGATCGATAACATATCAGCTTTTCTCTCGAGCGTAGTTCCTAAACCAGAAGAGATAACTGCCTCAAATTTGCATTATTTTTCCTAGTAGGACTTTTCAGCTCTCCAAAAATGGGTCAATCCGGCGGCTATCTCGACGAAAAGCACAGAAAATTGACAAAAGCATTTCTACGTCAGCGTTTCTATCAACCTGATCGATAAAATATCAGCTTTTCTCTCGAGCGTAGTTCCTAAACCAGAAGAGATAACTGCCTTAAATTTGCACTAAGTTTTTCTAGTAGAACTCTCTAGCTTTCCAAAAATGGGTCAATCCGGCGGCAATCTCGACGAAAAGCACAGAAAATCGACAAAAGCATTTCTACGTCAGCGTTTCTATCAGCCTGATCGATAACATATCAGCTTTTCTCTCGAGCGTAGTTCCTAAACCAGAAGAGATAACTGCCTTAAATTTGCATTATTTTTCCTAGTAGGACTTTTCAGCTCTCCAAAAAGGGTCAATCAAGGAGTAACACGACTAAATCGATGAATTTCGAATTATAAAATTCCCAGTTAATCATTGACATTTTGTTGACACTAGATACGACAATTACCAAAAAAAAAAGAGAAACACTTTTGTAGCGAAATAACGCCCATGATTGGATGTGATGACTTTTCCAAGACTTTTTTTTTAAAACCGACCCACTGTAAAGAATTTCGTCCGTCATTCATCAATCAAATCCGTTCGGCCGAGTTTCGATTTGATTGCCGTCGAGTGTCGACCGCCAGACATGTTCGTGCCATACGCCGAGCATGTTTGCCGCGCAGCGCTGTTCGTCTGCTCGACGGCGCGCTGGCTGCTCTGCGCGCTGTGCTCTGTGCGCCCAACGATGCTCGTCGCACGTTGGTGCACCCATTGCTGCCTGTTGGCCTTAGCTCGCTGGCGCATCAGCCTGCCCGTGTGTTCGGCCGTTTGTGCGCTGTTTGCGCGCGCATTTGTTAGCTCGTCGCCTCGGCGACGTAGCGGCAGCTAGCTAGCTCGCTGACTCGTTCGATTGTTTTGGGTCGTTTTGACCTTCTTTAAAAGTAGGTAACCTCATTTCTCATTTATCGTGTAAATTTTACACATTTACATGTTGGCCGTACAGTTTTCACATGACTGTGTGCGCGTGTTCGTGTATGTGTGTGTGTGTGTGGCAGTACGCCGGTGTTTGTGTGCGTAGCAACAAGCATGCAAGGCAGCACCAGTCGTGTGTATTTCGTATTTATTTTCATTTACTGTTGTTATGCTTGTTGTTGTTGCTGTTTCATTTTGTAGGCTTAGGTGCGTGCGGCATCTCATCCATCCATCCATCGCCATCTACATTTGACACTCTCTCTATAGCTGCTGGCGGTTGGTCGGTCGACGTTTGCGTGGCGCACAAATTGCTTCAAATTATGCGCTGTTAACCACGAACCTAATCCGACCCCTACACCTTTTCCTCCGCCTCCGCTGCCACCCATAGCTCGATACGCCCACACTAGCCCATTTGTCATTCGCGTTGCATTTCGAAGGTTCGACGGTGTACGTACGTACGAGTGTGTGTGTGTCTGTGTCTGGCGAGTGCTCTGTTTATGGCGCTGCTACTGCGACTGTTGCTGCTCTGGCTCTGGCTCTGCCGACGTCGACGTCACGTTCGGCTTTGGTTTGCTCTTGGCCCATTTCAATGTAAAATGATTTTTTTTAATTGTTGTTGCCGCTATTCTTGCCAATACGTCACTGGGGCATTCTTTGCGCC
Source organism: Melieria picta (assembly GCA_964056695.1). Classification (NCBI taxonomy): domain Eukaryota; kingdom Metazoa; phylum Arthropoda; class Insecta; order Diptera; family Ulidiidae; genus Melieria; species Melieria picta. The sequence continues at coordinate 68,684,034 of OZ057398.1, forward strand.
AGCAACAACAACACAACAGTGTCATTATCAACATCATTGCTGATTGTGTTTGTTGTAGTTGTTGTTAGTCGTTGCATTTTTGCCGCTTGAACGCTTAATTAAACCTAATCGCGGCAGACGGATGTTTATTTTTAGCTTTTTTTTGCGCTTCTTTGTAATCGTGTTGCAAATATTTTTGTTTTTGCTCTTTTTTTGATTCTCTTCGTTAAGTTGTACTTTATTTTAATAATTGTGTTAGCTTACTTCAGTGACCTAATTATTTTTGTTATCTATCATTCTTTAACCTTTTATTATACCCTCTTCTTTTGGAATTTTCGAATGCATAACAAGACCGTGGAGAAAAAATCGGACCCACTAGAGCCGGGACGTATGCGTTCCCCCTCTTGTTAATTATTTAATTTTTTAAATTATATATGTACAACCATATAATCCGGATCCCCGAAAAACCAGGTAAAAACCTCGCCGAATCTCGCCCACCGCCCTAGCTAGGGCTGCATCTACGTGCTCTCTTCATTTACATCCATTTTAGCTTTCATCTTTCTTATACCGACTTCTCTTTTTTTAAATTTATTGCGTTCCGTAAATCCGTAATTCATTACATCTTTTTTTCTTTTCATTCTATCTTTTTCTTTTGCGTCACTTTTTTCCTGTCGCTTCGTTTCCGTTTATTGATTTCTCTTTGTTTTTTTGCTGTTTTCCTTCTCAATTTTTCAATTAAATTTCGCGTACAATTTTTATATGAAATACAATTTTTATGGCTGTGTTGCTCTTGGAATTCTTTTTATTTTCATTGTTAATATTTGTTGTTGTGTTTGTTTATGTTGGTACGCGGCCGCTTGCTCTCGCGCTGTTACTATTGACACCATTTTAATGTTATTGCTGTGCTGTAAGTGCTGGCTGCGGTCGCTGTTGTCGCTGCTGCTGCTCTTGGCGTGGCATGGCGTCGCGTCGCTGCGCGATGGCTCACTCATCGCGTGGATGTGGGTCAATTGCGCTAATTGCCCGTACTCCACGCGTCCGTCCACACAGTCGTCCAGCCCTCCATTCATACAACGGTGCGTACCACACACAACTCGCGGTACAAATGTTTGTATGCATGTGTGTGTGTGTGTGTGTGCGTACTTAAAGTGCACGCTCGCTTGACCTTTCAGGCATTGTTTATTTTCGTTTTTTTCTCCATTTACTCTTTCTCCCAATTTGTTTCAATGTTTAGCTCACAATTCTTGAAATTTGCAAAGATACTATTGTTGGTGTTGTTTCGGTTCTTGCTGCTTTTCAAATTATATTCCCAGAGATTAATCACATTCGCGCAACCGCTAGTGGCCTGCAGCTGTATTTGTTGTTGCTGTGCTGTTGAACCTATTAGGTGTACAACTTTGCTTCCGCCGTTTTTTCCAAAATTAAAAGCTTTATTGCGAAAAAGTGCTTACAGATGTATTATTCAAAGTATTGTCCGTCGCTAGCGACAACTTTCTCCCAACTTTCCGGCAATTTTCGGATCCCGGCTCGAAAAAAGGAGTCCTCTTTTGACGCTATCCATGAAGCAATCCATTTTTCCAATTCTTCGAAGGATTGAAAATGTTGATCTGCCAGGCCGTGTGCCATCGAACGGAATAGATCAAAGTCAGAAGGGGCGACATCTGGGGAATACGGCGGGTGGGGCAAGACTTCCCATTTCAGCGTTTCCAGGTACTTTTTGACCACTTTTGCGACGTGAGGCCGAGCATTGTCGTGTTGGAGGATGACTTTGTCATGTCGCTCTTGATATTGTGGCCGCTTTTCTTTTAGCGCGCGACTAAGGCGCATCAGTTGCGTTCGGTAGCGATCTCCTGTGATGGTTTCACCCGGTTTTAAGAGCTCGTAGTAAATCACACCGAGCTGATCCCACCAAATACAAATCATAACCTTGGCGCCGTGAATTTCTTTTTTAAAACGTTGAAACCACTCCCGACACGTTCTTTCACTCAGAGCAGCATCACCGTAAGTTTCTGAGAGCATTCGATGCGCTTCAGCTGCATTTTTTTGCGAATTGTAACAGAAAAGTAAAACTTCCCGCAAATGGCGAGAATTGGGCACATAAACGGACATTTTCGAGCGTGAATAATACGAAAACAAGAACAACTGTCACTGAAACGGCGATGACAATTCGTTAGGCACTGTCCACACTCACTTTAAAGGCAATACCATCTATGTATTTGAACCAGCCTCAGCCGGTACAGCCACCTATCGGAAAACGGCGGAAGCAAAGTTGTACACCTGATAAAATCGATTGTGGTGGCCCGCACTTGATTAAGTTGCATACACACACAAAAGCACAATTGACGAGGGTCAGCCAAATCTTTGAAATATTTCTCTGCTTTGTCGGTGGTTGTCTAAGACGGAGAGGAAAGTAAGCTTTGTGTACTTTTGACATAAACAGGCTAATCCCATTGGAAATTTAGGTGACGAATCTTGTGTATCTTGTGTTGCTGTTGTTGTAGACACAAACACACATTAACCTATTGCTGCCTAATGGGTAAAAATTTACCCATGAAAATTGACTTTTTAAAAAAATCACAGAAAAGTTCGTGGTTGAGATATCTCAAAATCATTGATAGGGATGGTTGGGGTAAAGATGGAACTACCTTAGTCTAGTGGAGGTCATCCTAAAATTCCGCCATCTAGCTAGAGTTACCAGACTCCAAAAATTGTTAATTTTCCGGAGGTGGAAAATGTGGCGAAACGTAGTGGCCTTAGAACTTCACAAAAATCTGCCTCCTAACTCACCTGTAAACAATACAACTTGAATATCTCAGCAACGTGCAGAGATAAAAAGCTGAAATGAAATGTTTCTGATCATTTTGGGTCAATTCCAGGTCGTGTATTACATTTTATCAAAATCGTATGGGCGGAACTGGTACCCGGCTTTAATGGGTTAAGCACCCTGAACGCTATCAACGAATAGAGCTTCGTCTTCATGCCTTTTCATAGGCAATAATTTTATCCTCAGAGGTTTGTACAATAGCGTCGAATCCATAGAGCGGTCAATTCCCATGGAACATAAAATTTGTTAATATTTGTGAATCTGTTTATGGGCACATCTATAGAATAAAAATAACAGAAATACGTTCCTATAAAGACCACGTTTTGCGTCCATTCCCAAATTCCATTCATTTGATTTGTTATTTGAACCCTCGATTACACCTACGCAGACCAGCCAGTTGTTTTACCTTAGGTTAGGTTAGGTTGAGGTGGCTGCCTCTGTATGAGACACTCTTAATGGGCCCGTTGTGATACCACAGATTCCACCCGTTTGAAATGCGTATGCAACACTGTTTTTTTTTTTTTTCAACATGTGATACACCACACATTTCAAACGGATGGGGAAAGGGAGGGGAGGGGAGCGGACCTACAGTTTAACGCCGAATCCGAACGGCGATGGGCAGTTTTTCTTTCACACTTGGAGGTTTTGCCATTGCCTGCCAAGAGCGCACTTGTGCGATTGTTGTAATTCTCATTCCCTTCATGTGGATAGCGACAGAAGTAGATGAGTGTTTTTTCCAGCCCAAGCCAGGAATCGAACCCGGGGCGCTCGGTATGAGAAGCCAGCGCGCTACCCGCTGAGCTATCGAGGCCGACTTTTACCTTACTTGAAGGCTATTGAATATTTTTATTTACTAGCCTCAAATTAAATTTCAGTTTTCGATTAACCTTTCCGATACCACTTTCCGATATCCATTAACGCACACAATTCGAAAAAAACTAACAATGACAACAATAATGGTCCTGCCAGATATTCATCAGACATTCGGCTAAATGTCACTCAACCTAACAAGCGACACTTTACCGCTCAAGGTAGAAAAAACAAAAATAATGCTTAAAACAATATAAAAACAATTATAGAATATAGCACACACATACACACTCAACAACAACAACAACAGCAGCAGCGAGACACATAAATTTTTCGCAATTGATTAGAGACGCCTCCGCCGCCGCGCAGCTGTCGCACTGTCGCAAATTGTGCTGCCCTTCACCTCAGACTTGGATTTTAATTGCTCATACGTCCAGTTGAGTCGAGCCGAGCCGAGCTGAGCTGACTTGTGTACGCGTCAGCAGCCAGCAACAATGCAGCAACGAAACAATGAGCAACACAGCAAACATTTGACACTCGCCGCACTTCGTACTTGCAATAAATGGAGTTCAATGTTTTATTCTAATTAAGTCGAGTCAATTGCCCCACATAATCGTAACAAATTTTCATAAAATCGTGCAATAATTTTTGCCGCTTGTGTGCATTCATGTCTGTATGAAGGTATGGCCTTTTTTTTGTTGCTGTTTGCTGTCTGTGTCCGAGAGTGTGTGAGTGTGTGCCAGCGGCGGCACAATCGCGCTTATTGTAGGTGTGATTATGACCATAGTGGGACAAATTGTGTCATTGTTAGCTGTGCAACGCGCTGTGTGGCATCACCCGACGACGGTTTGTGTGACCGAGTGCGATGCGATGCGTTAAATAAATTTTAAATCGAAATGGAATCATGTCATCGGTGTTTTCTTCATTATTTCGCTTTACTTTTTAATTTATACGCTTTTGCGAAATGGTTTTTGGTGCGCCATCACTTGATCACAATTGGCAGCAGCCAATTTTTGGGCATTTTTTGCTGCTGCTGCTTCGTCGTCACTGATTTGTCTGTCGCTGTGTTGTGTGTTGGTGTGACAGTATTTAAAAGCACAGGGTTATCTATCCATCTATGAACACATGTAGCACGGCCAGTGCTTACAAGGTGCAGATGAGGGCGACAACAGCGACAACGACGGCAGCAGTAGCAGCAACAACGTCAATGGCAGCCTCAACCACACACCGCACCGCACCGCACCCCCTGATGTCATGTTATCACTGTGCGCCACAACGCTCTACCAGAACGCGCACACACAATAGAGTTGGGATGGTTTGAGTTGGTTGGGTGGCCGATTGTGCTAAGCGAAGGGCACTGTGCGCCGCAGTTGAGGTTGGAGGGGGTCCGTATTTCGTAAAACTCATTGCTATTTCATGTTTCTAGGACATGTGCCTGCAGCAGCGCACCGCGCCACTCTTTCACACTCGCGCCGTGCCGTTGCTTTATGAAATATTGATGAGGGCCAGATAGCGAAGGCGTTAAATTGGGAACGGCGGCAACGACACGACGTCGCCGTTGACAGTGAGTGTCAACTAAATAAATTTATACGTTTACAAATGGAGCGCCCCACCTCCCACTGCACCCCGCCCCAATATGAATACGTGTCAAAGGACCGAAGGTGAAGTGGTAGAGAAAAATGTGTAAGAGAGCAGGGGATTGCGCGGCGAGAAGAATAGAATGCACGCGCCGCCAATGGCTGGGGCGTGGGAAACTACGGAAAGGGTATGTAAATACAAATACAAACAAGTCTTGTTTGGCTTACAAATGAACGAAATGCGTTGCATTTGCTTAACCCGCTGGTCGGCGTGCCGGAACGAAAGGAAAACGAAAATTCCAAGGCAGCCTCAAATGTCTGAGGACTAGAGGCAGCGCGTCAACATTCTCCAGGAATTAGAAACTAGGGGCCAAATGTAGTAAAACTGCGTTGTTAGTTTTTCTCTCTGACGTCAGGATTTTTTTTTAAAGGACTTTGAAATTTCACTATGGTTTTATATTTTATTATTTTAAAAATTGAGCGCATTGTAGAATAACAATATGGGTATCAAATGAAAGAGAAAAATCCTTAGAATCTTAGAAAATGTTTTGTTTTGGTGCAAACGGACGAAGAGGTATTGAAAATGTCATTTTAAAACTTTATCCTTGAATATCCTTGCAAATTTCCAATAAATATATCTTAAGGACTACTATGTACGCTACTACATCCTTGAATTTCGTCCTTCTAACTTTATTAGTTTAAGATATAAAAAATTTAATACTTCTCTCTATAAAACAAAGAGTCCTTTAAAAAAAATCCTGACGTCAGAGAGAAAAACTAAAAACGCAGTTTTACTACATTTGGCCCCTAGTTTCGCGAGTATATAGATTTTTTCGTGTTTTTTGAAATTTTTTGATTTTTGTCGCACGGTGTAATTATCAACATCCACATCAAAAACTCGAAAAATTTCACTGAAGAAGAAAAACGATCATTTTGTAATAACCAAAAACTATATGAAATCATTGCAAAACCGAAATAAAAACCTAAAAATATTTTGCAACTTTTTTTTATACCTCGAATGCACACAAATTTCGCAGAACATAGCCAAAAGCTGAATGCTTCAAAGCATTTTCCCATTAGGGTGAGTACTTCCGGCTTCCGTAAAAACATATTCTTGCATTTACAACGCTGAACAAACATCAAAGACCTTTAGAAATTCTTGGCGTAGGCCTTGTCACACGCTGCGACCTAGCAGGCAACGCTATTGGCGAATAACACTCAACGTTACTACCGGGTTATCTGTGACAGTCGCGCGCAATGTACAATAAATCCCATGGCGAAATGCACAATTATGACCGCTTCCAATATGGCGTGTAACCTACAATTACAATAATAGCAACAACAACGACAACATGAGCAGCAGAGAGCGCACATATGTACGAGGCGGCTGAAATAGAAATTAGCTTAAATACCTTCGGTGCACAAATCGCATGCACAGCAGCGCCGGTACGAGTGTAATATTATTGTGCAATATGTACATTTCCTCATGAATCAAAATTTGCTGCTGCGACTGCTCCTCTATTTGTGAGCAACTGACGCGACGCGTATTGTTCTCGCTCAATAAAAAACCGTTACAACGAAATTATCAACAACAGCAAAAACAATGTCAATATCATTAACAACAATGACAACAACAATTCCGAGTGTGCACATGAGCAACTGGTGTCGCTGTAGGGTGGTGGGGCGCCAGGAAGAGACAGCGAAGGTGGCAGCGACAACAACAACAACAACAGCGACAATCGCAATGGCGTCTCACCTTCGGGCCAGACGCCGCTGTTACAGATGTTACAGCAAATGTGCAGTGGGGGCGTATGTGCGGCGCATAAAACACAGCGCGGACAAACGGACCGACGGACGGACAACTAATGATAGCGGCAGCCGCTGACTTTCTCGAAACAAAAAGCGAAAAGAAAGCGTTCAAACCATGAAATCCCAGATCGATCTACAAAGCGTTACGCTGAATTTTTGAAAGCACCAAAACGCTCACAAGACGAAGCGCCTCCACCGACATCAGAGGCCGGCACTGTGCGATGTCCCTTGAAAATTTATTAGATGTGCAGCTATACAAAAATATCGCAACCATCAAATTAGAAAGACGACAACGAGCACAGAACCTTCCATAATACGTAGTAGACCTTAGCCGTCTAAACTGCGGCCGGAGCCGAACGGGCCAGTGACGGACGGTCGGCGGGCACGTGTGAGATACACACGCACAGTTTCACATGATTTGTTTATTAGTTGTTTTGTTGTTGTTGTTGTTGCGACGGCAAAAGGTTAACTTGCTGTAAATATAAAAATTAAAAAAAAAATAAGCAAACAAAGGCGCAACACAACGCTTTTCACTATTTTCACAGTGACTGCGACTGAGAGCGCGAGGGCCAGTGCGACTGCGCCAACGACTGCGACACGGCATGCGGCTCAATGAAATGACTTTGACGTCATTGTAAATTTAATTATTACTTATTTACTGTATGATTTAATTTCAAAGGCGGAAACGCTCGCCCGTGTTGATTTGCGCGCCAAAGCGAGAATCACTCGAATTCACTGCCGCCAATTTGTTCGCGGCGTTCTTGACGCACGCTCAAATCATGAGAACGCAATGTGGTCGTTGTTGTGGCTGTTGTTATTGTTGTATATATTGCTTTTGCTTTTCAAGTATTCAAGCTTTTGACAGTGCTGTGGGCAAGGGCAGCGGCACGCTCACTAAATTTGGATCGCTCTACCCGATGTGAATAGCTTTGAGCATTAGAAATAATGGCGGTATTCACAATGTGTGCTAACTGCAAGCATGTGTGCAAAACAAGATGGTAAAAGACCTTTTTAACAAAGTCAGCTAATTGCATTTAAGTTTGTCAGTATTCAAGACTACATTTGAAACTCATTCAACGACTTTAGAACAAAAAAGCCGAATATGGCTCTGAAAGAATTTTATTCTTTTGCCCGGCCGAATATTGTGAATACCGCCAATGTTTTTTTAAGGGATTATTGAAAATTGTAACAGCCACTATAAGCTAATAACAAAAGCCCTTAGATGACAAAAGCGTGTCGCTTTCAAACGTTTCGCTATCAACAAAATGTTCGATGTTTCACGAAGAAAACGACAAATTTGAATTTCTTTCTATAAAATTAATCAAGTTCACACTAGCAAAGGTTCTTTAACAAATTTCAATTCCAATCTTCTACTTCGAGATGCAAAAAACGTATTGAAGATGGTCATTTATAGTCAATATATCCATAATATATCTATAGATACACGTATATCAACTGGGGAATTTTTTCTACAAATATTCAACGACACTTGAAGCTCAAACTTACCTGGCTAGAGCCATTCTAACATGAGATAGTCCTCCAAGAGGAAGCGATATGGTATCCACTTTGGAAGGATTTTTTCGAAAACCGCCAATTCGAGGAAAAACACAACACTCGTCGTCACAACAAAAAGCAGGTTTGCCTGTTTAGGTTGCACTGCACTTTTGGGGTAATCGAAGGGATGGCAGTTTCTCGGCGACTTGATAGCTGTTAAAATTTGTTCAATTTACATTTTATGCATTAGGTGGATTTTTCCAATAAATATTCTTTTTGTATTTACGAATAACACTTGAAACAGCAAACACGGCAACACCAAAACAAGTCAAATTGTCACTACATACGCGTACACATAGCCACCGTTTGATCGATTTCGGGTTTTAAGTTATATCTTACCGCTTTTGATTTATTTAATACTGAAATAAATTCCAACATAAATCTATTTCTTACAAATTCTAATGTTTTCAGTTGACTTGATTTTGTGTTTGTTTTTGAGTTTGATTGAAATTATTGAAAGAAAATCATCAAACAAATTTCTCGACAAATATAAAGTTTTCATAAAGAAGCGACGAGTAAGTTTTGCGTTAAAAATGTCGACAACTTGTCGATGTTTTTCGTTTGAGTTGCAGAAAGTTCAATATAGTTTTTGCAGAACAGTTTGCAAAGTTGCGTAGTTGTGGTTGATTGTTTTTATTTCGCCCGCAGACCTCTTGAAATATTAAACGTAATTTTGTATTTAGTTTGATGCTAAAAGGAGGTTGGATTAGATGAAATAAAGGACACATTTTTTCAATTATTGTGTGTAATAATTGGTTGTTTTATTTTATGTTAATATTTTATTGGAAAAATTAGTTTTCAGATTATTTTTGACGGATATATTTGTCGTTCGTTAACCCTTTCGCTACAGGTTTTCACTGGAGAAAGTTAAAATTCAAATTTTTACGTCTTAGGCTTCTATGTGGTTATATTAGCAACATTCCATAAGACATTTTTTAATGTTTATACTCGGACCCTGTATTTTAGAGTGTTTTTCTATGAGAGCAACCCATCGTTGTGGCTGTAATAATTATTTAAACATAAAACTTTTTACGCATAACGAAAATTTGAATATTTCTTCATTTACTTCAGCCAAAATTAAAAAGAAAAGAAGTATCTTAATTGAAAGAAAACGTCAACGACTTCCTTTACTATGTCAAGATATACCATTAAAAAAACGTGTATACTTCTCTTCTTTAAACTTAAATATTCAGTTTATTAATTTCGTATTTTTCCTAAAACTTCAAACTATTCTAAAGACCAACAAAAAAATGTGTTCTTGCAACCATAGAGGATGCAGACGTCCACCAAGTAGCATGTTGCCATATGGCAACAAAATAGCGAAAGGGTTAAAAAGTTTAAATATTAGCAACATAATAAAAATGGTTTCTGACACTTATTCCCGTTGCTGATATTCAGAGAAACACTTCAATAAATGTAACTAATTTTTGTAATTCTTTCGTTAATTGAAAGCTTACGAAAGCTAAAAAGTATTTGTGACACTTTGTCCTAATAATCATCAAAGTCCAAAAATCCACTATGATACTTTGTCCCAAGGTTGTTTTTCAAATGAAAAATTTATTTCAACAGTGATTTTCTTATTTGAAGCCTCATCAACCTTAAAGCCCTTTGTTTCGTTGTCGCTTTTCGTATGAGATATTCAAACAAATTTAAAGAATTTTCGAACCGTTTCGCTTTAAAATCTCATCCTTATTTAAAACCTGATCAAAGTTAAAAACCTCTCTAACATTTTGTGCTGTTTTTGGTTTACCTATACCGAGCGGCAATTTTTGTGACAATGTCAAAATCTTTACTTTCTGATATGAAACCCCATTTGTGATATTTGAAACATAATTGAGTTTCTTATTTACAACTTCACCCAACCCAAAATAAAGTGTGTAACAGTTCGTCCCTGCTTCTTTAGCAAAGCTCCATCAAAATCAACGTATTTCTATGACGCCTTATTTTGACGGCTTAAATGAAAGCGTCGTCTTCCCTTCTTCATCGCAATTGGCAGCAGCTATAACCTGACTCAAGTCAGAGCGCCCAAACCTTTGGGAGATCAACAGAATTATGCTGACCAGCCATTGTGTTTGAGGTTTTCTCCCATGAGAACAACTCACATAATCATATGCTCAAAACTCGACCGAACTAAGAGCGAAAAAATGAAAACGAAGAGAAATTCAACTGAAGCTACAAGGCAGCCAAGCCATTGAACTGTTGGTCAAAAATTTTAGCGAGCAGCGAGGGCAAAGCACTAGCGAAAATATTGCGTTGCGGACTGTGGCTAACCAACTTTCAGTACAGCCCTGAAAGGCCTAAAAATTGATAAACAGATAAGCCAAAGTCATTGCGCCAAAGCTGACAACAACAACAGCACCGCCCGATGAAAATGAAAATCAAATACAAGAATCGTTGTTGTTCGGCGGTAAAAGCCAGCGAGCAATTAAGCAACCATATCAGCACATGATGAGTAATTTCGCAGCGCCCAAAAACGAAGACCGCAACAATAAATATTAAAGAAATTTACAAAACAATGTGCGCTTTTTGCAAAAGGCCTCCACATTATTTGATGGCATTGAGATGTGCGCGCCGAATGGGTACTTTGAACTTTTTCGGCAAGGCCAGCGCAAATCAGCAAACGCTGATAGTTTATCGACAGTGTTAAAAATGTGAAGAGCAGCAGCAACAACAACAACAAGAACAACTACAGAACGCATAAGCACAATTATTGTGTGCTAAACAGACAAACATTTATGGCGTGTTCGGGCTGGAGCGACAGGAGAAGAGTGAGAGGTGGAGGTGGAGGGGGAGTTAATGAAAAAAAAATGGCAAGTGTCAATTTTATGCGTCAATGCCAGCGGAAAATGTTTTTTCGCGTGCGGATTTTATCGTCTTTTCGGAGTATTTTGTAATTGATGATTTGTGTGTGTGTGCGTGTGTGTGTGGGCGTGTGATAAACTACAGACACGAAACGGTGTGCGAATAAATTGTTATGAGAAACTAATCGGAAAAAAGATTGTTACAGCTGTTGTTGCTGTACGTGCTAACGCACGTACGTAGGAAAGAGCACGAGGGGAGAGCTCCCAGTTTTCGTGCTTGAGGCAATGCGTGTAACAGACGCGGAAAAGCGCCAACAGCAGAGAAAAAAATCGATAAGCTATGCAGCACTGGATAAATTAAAGTGAAAAAGCAATAACAGCATAAATTTAAACAATACTCAACAACAAAAAACAAAAAAAATTAAACTTAATAGTACAGAGGAAATAGGCGAAGAACAACAAGCAGGCAGCTTAGTGTTGGGCGGCGTAAAGGGCACGTTTGCTGCTAACGGTATTCTGTTTGCTAAAAATGTCACATACAGACAGAATTGAGTTGGTCGTGCAGTGCATTCTGCCAGCGCGAAAATGCCAAATTCGCCAGCGAGCACATAGCCGCTGATAGCTAAACGAGCCACAGCGGCAAAAACGCCAACAACATTCACAGCAACAACACCAACAACAGCATCGCTGATAGCTATGACAGTAGTAAAAATAAACAGCGAAAAAACTACAATGACAAGCGGCAGTTGGCACGTACGGGCTGCAGCACAAAGCGCAGCAGACACTTTTTAATATCGAAAATTCTGCCAATTTCTTGCCAGAACGATGGAAGAAAGTGTGAGCGAGCGGCGAGAAATAGCCGTGGAAAAGGGACAAAGTAGGCAACAGAGCGGATGAGTGGGCGGAAAGGGTGTACCTACACTGAAGTGTTAGTATCTTTCCAAGATTTTTTAGCATTGGTAGAAAAAAGCTCGATCTCATTTGGTTTGGTTTTAGTGTTATAAACGCCAGCAGTCAGAGTTAGAGCAAACAAAAAAAAGAACAAACAAGTGTCGTTCTTTGGCAAAAAGCCTGAAGCCTGGATGCGCCCAGAAACTTACGCTCGCACACACACCCCATTTTCATATTCGAGTCGAAGCGTATTTTGATCGAATGATATACGCAACAAAAAAAAAAGCAGTTCGAAAATCTATTCCTGAGACCGGATATGAGCGGCGAAAACGACCGCCGGAATTGACTTTGAATGGTTTACGAAAGCCATCCTTCAAAGACGAAAGAATTGTCGAAATTATAACTTTGGAGGTTCAAAATTGAGCGCACAAAACTAATGGCATTGAATGATACTAAAGAAAGTCGCTGCTCAAGAAGAACCTTTTGTTTTTGTTAAAAAAAAAACTTTTTGTTTTTTTTAGTACCGCAGCATTTCAAATTATGTGAAATGTTTTAATGTCGCTGGAATTGTAGATTTATGCATAAGAATTAACTCGCATAGGCCGGAAGTAGATTGCACGGAGGAAGGCGGCAATGACACAGCGTCTGCTTATAGCCAGTGGAAAACCAGCACTAGTGGAGACATCGTTTTTCACCTCCATACCACCAACAACACCAATCAGTTCAATGTCAGATTTCCAATCATATGGCAACGAATACAGCAACGATTTTCAATTGGCAAAACGCTCACAACACGGAAATCGAATTTTTAATTGACTTTCGAGTACCTCACAATGCCGCACAAGAGCTGCACAAATTTACGAAAATCAATGGGACTTTTGTTCCAACATAATCAAAAATATACCAACATTTCGGGAATGGGCCGCCTTCAACACATCCAATGCGAGCCACAAAGCCACTGAAGATGAAATAAGTAAGCGATGTGTGAGAGAAGGTTGTGACAAAAATTAGCACAAGAACCAATATTCACAAAAATCTTTACGCTTGCATTGATTTTGCTGCATTTTCAAAGCAAAGCTTGGCCGCTGTTGGTGGCAGTGCTGATGGCAATAAAGCCAACCGAAGCAAGAAACAAGAAACTACACAAACAACACCAGCAACAAGAACAATATTAGCGACAATCATGGCAAGCAGAAACAACAACAATACCAGAAAACACAAAAGCAACAACATGAAAATTAAATTTCATTTCATAGTCATGAACACACAAGGTTCTTCCTATGTTTCTCGTATAACAAAACCAAAAAATAAAATAAAAAACAACAACAACAGCACGAACACGAACGAACAAAAAAGCAACAACACCAACAATCACATGCAATGTGGAGACAAAATGCTGTGCTACGCAAAAAAACACACCAACTAAGTGGTTACGCTGTTGTGTTGTTGTTGTAGTTCTATAGTAGTGGTACTATGTGTGGTTTGGTGTTGTTGTTATTTCTTTGCCACCACCATTTCAATATTTAATTCTATCAAGTACACACACCGCCAAAGCGCCGACCAAGTACATACACCTATACGCGCGTACGGAGTACATAGGCGCCGAAGGTGAGGCGGCGCGGCGCAATTCTCACATAGTATAATCAATGACCTCACTCTCATGCGCGGTGCACGCGTTCAATTCGCACACACCCAACGAAAAACAAAAAACGAACGAAAGGTTGGACAGTTTAAGGAGCATGACAGCAGCGGGCCGCGCGGTGGGGTGCGGGTGGATATGGGCCGCCGTGAGCGTGAATCGTGGGGAGACCTTATACAGTTTTGAGTGTGCACAAAGTGCTGAGTGGGTACGTTTGAGTTGAGTGCGCTGAGCGAAAGATTACAGCAAACGAGTGAAAGAGCGCAGAACAACAGCAGCGACCGAAAGCGAATTGTTGCGGTGGGCGAGCGATGTGAGGCAGGTGGGAGCAACAAATACACATTGTGCAAACTGCAGTGGGGGACTATATCTTTGGGAGTGTGCCACTTTGTGTAGGCAATGGGTGTGTGTGCGAGAGAGCAAGAGAGAACGAGTGTTGGAGCACATGACATTAGAACGTTTTGTTGTTTTTTGCATTTTTTTTTAAATTTATTTACCACTCAAAGTAAAGTAGAGTGGAGCATAAAAACACTCTCATCACGACATGCTGTGCGTGTGTGGGCGCTTTACGTCTATGCTGCTGCTTCTGCCTGTTTTTCTCCTACAACTTTTTGTGTTATGCGTCTGTGCGTGCGCTCATTTATAAACAAAGCAAAAAGCACATGTTTTTCATTCTGTTTTGCGTAAAATAGCCTCAGGCGGCGCTAATTGGCCACTTTTTTATTTTTGTTTGCTGCCGCTTTTCCTGTCTCTTTCAGATCATCATTGCCGCACATGCTCGCCACGCAGCGTGCAATTACATAGTAGCGGAGAATTGAGGTACAAGAATTTCCAACAACAAATTGAGCACAACATGTGCGCTGAACATTCACTGCGAATGTCATTTATGGGAGGCTGGTGCGGCAAGGCTGGCACCACGATAAGCCGTGGCTTTAAACATGAATTTGGCATTTGAAGCCGCAATCTTCATTTTATAGAGCACTAAATGTCAAATACAACTGTACATTTTAGTGCAGTCGTTAATAGCTGCCGATGTAACTGGAGTAGTGCGGAATGCGAATTCTCGCAGCAGCACACATTTTTTTTAATCATCATTAAAACGTACTGGGCGTATGCAGTCGACGTTCCAAATGGACTACCGTTTTTTTTTTTTTTTTTTTTTTGGGTGAGGTGCGCGAGGTTCGAGCACTGTATCCATTCTGCTATAACTTTTTCGGAGAGCGAGAGTGAAGTGGGTGTACGGCCCGTCAAGGCCAATCGAATAAATTTTGCGACTGTCACGCCTTTTGTCGTGTTCATTGCATATATGCCTTCAAACAAGTGTACAGTATTCTCTGGATATGGACACCACAAGAAATGCGTGAAGTTCGGGGCTTATAAGTCCTGCTTTCGCTTTGTAATTAAAGCATAGGATCACATAGCTGAAGGTCGTTGTTTCAAATACCGACTAAAAAATTTAATTAAGAAAGCAATTCTTACATCGGATGCCTTATCAACAGGCAATGGCAAATGTCTGCATAATTTTATCTGGTAAAGGCTAGAGTGACTTCATTAATATGGATAAATGGAGAATTAGAAAAATTACTTTGCGTTAATTGTCGTTAAGCCAGTCGATTGGATAATCCAACACCGGTGGATGAGATGCATGGAATAAAATCTAAAAAGTTGTAGTATTTTTTCGTAGTATACTGATCTTCATATTTTTTCCATATTTTCCAAAAAATCAATAAAAGAAGGTAGCAAAATTTTAAATAAAGAATTGTATATTTGTATAAACAAAAAAACCCACTCGTCGACATTAACAAAAAAGCAGTTAGCTTTTATCATATATTTTTAAAAATATGGCAAGGCTACGTTATAGACATATGTTTTCCACCAATATTGGCGCTTTGTGCGAAAATTGTTCTGATTTCAGCGCCCCACTCACATTAGGATACGCTACGCTCTGCGTTCACGCTCATTACCTCTCTCGCACTCACCCAAAAGCATCTCAACGTACGCGCTCTCTTATTGAAATAAATGACAATGAGAATAAAGTGACAGCACAAAAAATCGTTCAACTTGATTTCAAATGTTTTTTGCGCTCTTTTCAAAAATAAAAAGAATACGAGCACAAACTCGTAAAAGACCTCAACAACAACAATAACCAGAACGAACATAATAAGAACAACACTGAAGCTGACTGACTGCTCCTGGTGGGGTTTGGTTTGGTTTGGTTTGATTTGGTGACTGCGCCTCTGGTGGTTAGAGTTGCTTTTGTTTGTTCGGCGAGAAGCTGAGCTGAAGAAGCGCAAAAAGAGTCAGCACCGAAGCCAGGGCGCACGGAGATAGCTGCACTGGGAACGCGGATATTGTGCCATGGGCAACATACAAATTAAATTAAAAAGCAAATTTGTTAGAGATTTTCTACTTTTCCGCAGTCGCAGCCACCACATCACTGCCGCTGATTTCATTTCGTTGCTTTCGGTCGCTTCATTTTGTTATTTATATTTTTCTTTGAAATGCGACTCAGAGTCTGTGCGCAGCCACCATCTTGTTGGATGTGTACTTGAATTCATGGTTTATGACCTCAAACAGTATTTTGTCGCTGTTGTATTTCGCATTTTATTTTTCGCTCTCGTTCATTTTGTATTCTTTGTTTCGTTGTGGCATTATAAAACCGCAAAAAATATCGCGGAAAAAGATTGATTTTGAGCACGTAGTGGAATGAAAGCAATGACAACAACAGCAATCCGAGCAATTAGCACCCGAATGAGAGCGGCCGATAGCGCGCACAGCTGACCATACTTTTCACCACACAACAACAGAAACAACAGCCACAAAACACGTTGCAAATTTGGCTCAAGTTGACTTTTCAAATTCACATTGATCGGTTTGTCCAATATTTTCGTCAATTGTAGTTATTGTTCGAGCACTACAACAAAAACCGCACACATTCTGACACTAAAAGTGCACAGCAGCAAAATGCAGCGATTTAAGCGATTTGTGTTCAATAAAACGCTTGAGAAAAATGCAAAATTAAGGTCACGTTACACTTTGCTGCTGCCGGGGGGGGGCCAGAGTGACCGCGAACGACGTCACCAAAACGCTGTCGCCCAAAGCCTACAAAGTTTCGTGTTTCGCTTCGTTTGTATTCTTTTCGAAAATCATGCACAAACCCAAATAATTGAAAATATTGCTGAAAAATCGCTTTCGGCACGTTTTTCCCGTTGCGAAATATTCGCCAATACTTCGAATACACAGCGGCGCGGCGCGTCTGGAGGAGACGGCAAAGTGAACGGCAACGAGCACGTCGAAAAAGAGTGTACCACCACTACAGCAACAACAATTCGATTCGTCGATTCCCTCGACACGACACGGCGGAGTGTGCTGAAAAAAGCTCGAGCGAGCGTACACAGCGAATTCTTGCTTGCTGGCTGGCTGTCTGTCCGGCGGTCGTTGTTTGGCTGGTTGGTCGGTTGCCGCTGAGTGCGAATGCGAGTGCGAGTTGATATTGGGGCACGGTCTAAACTAGTCTCCACGCGCAGCAGCTGACGACTGAGCAGCTGAGATGTGGTTACTTTTCTCGATTTCCCTCCTCGCCGCTGTTCACCACCCCTCACACGACAGCTACTCGGCAACTGACCGTCCAACAATAGCGCTGCCACCAGTAGATGCACGTCTCGAAACTCATTTTCGAAGGGGTTCAATTAGCACAACTTTGCAATTTAATTTTTTCACATTAATAATAGTTTAGTTAAGTTTTAAAGTTTCTGAGTTATGGATAAGATTCAAATACAGTACTTTTCGCTTAAAGCGAAAAGTACTGTAGTCGAGGGACTGGGCAAAATGGTTCGTTTTAACCGAAAGTTCGCTTTAAAAGGGGTCCGTAATAAGCGAAAACATACAGCGCGTACTTTTGAAATTGGTTCGTTTTAGGCGGAAAATCGTTTTAAACGGGTTCGTTATAAACGAAAAGTACTGTAATTGTTTAGGAAATACTTTGCTAAAAGTGAGCGCCTAATGATTAACTTAACCGACGATTGAACTAACGTTACCAGACTAATATGGGCAGTTAATATATTCTGATTGAATTATAAGACTGAAGATTTAAAATAGTTTGATCGCGCCCACCACAAAGCGCCTATCTTCTACCTTTCAACAACTCATCCTTACCAGGTGCTAGCAAACCCTCTGAGAAACTTTCTCAGCATTTACTCTCCGCGCCCACATCGCATCCTCATTCAGTGCCATTTTCACCCTCCATGGCAAATTTTTCCAACCGCACCACTGCACAAAACCCACACGCTCAAGCGCTCAAATCTCAAAACTCATTACTCGGCGGCGGCGCTCTCCAGAGTGCTATTACTCGGCTTTTGTCGCCCCTATAGTAAAAATTGTTTTCAAAATACTACCGCACTGAAAAGGTTGTTTTTCTTCAGTGCTCTGCGAATACTTGCTGACGACAGAGCGCCGTCAGCACGAGTCGGTCCAATGAAACGGCATTTGAAATCACATTGGCGCGGCGCAATGCGGTTGGAGCAAATCTACCAACGGCAACCAGTGTTGCCAGTTTCCGAGCTGCGCTGCGCTCAAAAAGCTGACATTTCGCGTGCGTGTGTGCAGCCGAATTTATTGGTGTCAAGAATCTTGTGAGAGCAGTTGCCACCCTTGAATTCTTACGCGCGCACACACACACACTGCCTCAATGTGCAGCAATTTTACCTAACGTGCAGCGTTGCCACTCTGCAAAACCCAAACTTACCTGATTTTATTTTATTATTTCCTACAGTGGACAAAGCCAATAACGGTAATCATTAAATGCTGCAAAAGAATAAAGAATTTGATTAAGTTCTACAAATCGGTATGTATTTACTAGAATTTGTTGAATGAGTTGGGGAAAATTAAAAACAATAAATAATTGAATAAGGCAGTAAAATATCGGATTAATATTAAACCACAATGACAGAATTGTTTGAG
This sequence comes from Melieria picta, assembly GCA_964056695.1. NCBI lineage: Eukaryota > Metazoa > Arthropoda > Insecta > Diptera > Ulidiidae > Melieria > Melieria picta. The sequence continues at coordinate 68,702,877 of OZ057398.1, forward strand.
TTATTCAGGGCCGTGAAGAGAAAATCCGGTCCTGGGGTACTGATGCAGAATACTTCTCTCAGCGAAACGCTCCCCTTTAAATTGTCTCTTATGAGTTTGGTGAGATATGTCAGTGAAATGAAGAACGACACTGAAGGAAGCCTTCTGTGCCCTGTCGTCAATTTTTTTACCCTAACTTTAACCTTCACCTTCCCTTCTCTACATCAACATGCGGCTTCCACCTGCACTGGCTTGTAGTAAAAAGCAACAACAAAATTGTGCCAAGCAACCGTCAATCGAAACAAGGCCTAACAGCTCATAACTAACAAGGCAAATTCTCCATTCACAATCATTAAACTGTCATTGATATTTCGACAGTTTTTCATGGTTCTAAGTTGGCTTAACAAATTCTTCAATTACTTCGAGCTGAGCTGATTTAATAGCGCCAACAAAAATCGAACTCATAATAAAAATTTAAATTTCAACAACAACCATCAAACAATCATTCAATAGCAAAAAATTCACAACTCGAGTTAATCTGGTTTGAATGTTCGAGTCGACGATTTCGTTGGTCATTTTGCGTACTTGGATATCTGAGTGTTGGAGGCGCAGCATGAATTTATCATTGGAGAACCAGTTTATGTTGTGGGCAGATTGGTGAACGTGATGTGAACGCGCTCAAACGGCAAACGTTGTATGCTATTGTTTGTAGTTGTAGACGGTAGTAAACGCAAATGTTGTGATTTATAATTTCATATTAAATAACTGTGGCTCGTAGTTGCCAGCTGCTGAAGCCATTCCATTGTGATATTTATAAGGTAAACAATGCAAATAAACAATTTGAGGGTTCTTCGCGGTGTACTCGAAATAAAGGTCAAAGCTAAGTGGCTTCGTTGGTTTCGTTGGTTCGAAAAAAACAAATACAAAAGCAAACAATACAAAAGCAAATGTATTATTTAGATGCGCAGAGAGTACAAAAATACAGTACAGAAGTACAAAAAAGTAGAGCACAGAAGTAAAAAAGTTACAAAAGAAGTTACAAAAGAACAGCTGTCGTTTCAGTGACGCTGAGACCTTTGATGCGGCTCTTTATGGTAATTCTTTGTGGTATTGAGAAACCAAATCGAGTCGACCACTTTACCCACTCGTTCCTTATTAAGTTTTCCTAACAAGTCTTCCGGTTTATGCTGCCTCTTCTCGTGCTTGAGTCCTCTTACAATAACAATTTGTGGGTCATGTTGCATAGTCTCTGTTGTCATTACAAATCAAAAAGGTTTTGCAATACGTAACCGAATGCATATGAAAACCTATAACAAATTAAATGATTGTGGGCCTCATGAACAACATTTTTGTTAAGACACACTTGAAGTGTCGGTCGGGAATCGCAATTTACACGAGACATCGTGCTAAACATGCACCGAAGAAGACTTAGGCACCCATATAAGATTGTAGAACCTATAGAAATGATAACAAGGCACTATTCTGACACTGACTTTGCTACTGCTCAGCCCTAGCACGTACAAGGTTTAGTAACCTCGAAGAAACATTCTACAAGCACATTCAAAATTGTTTAAAGATCTTTGGAATATGTTTTGGTCATTTAACCCTAATTCCCAGAATTTTAAAAGTAACGTAAACCCAGAAGTGAGACTGTCAGGCTTATATGAGCTAAATTACTGAAAAAATGTGTTTAAAAAGTACAAAAACTGTCTAAAATTTTAAATTTATAAATGCAATATAATTCTAACATTCCATTAGAGGATTACATCAAATAATGGAATCCAAAATCTTTTGGATTTATCACCATTTGAAATCGTTAGTGAGACTCTGAGGCTCACTTCTGGGAATTAGGGTTAATAAAACAACACAGAAATAGCATATTATCTACAAAAGAAATCCCGACACTTCCCAAGTAAACAGTATCTAGGTCATGGTAATAATGCGACGCATCTACATACTATTTAAACGAAATCTGAATTTCATTGTCATTAGTAACCCAACCCTGAAAGCTAAAGCTTCAAAAGCCAAACAATTGCCATGAAAATTTTACCAATCTTCTCAAAACAACAGGAAATACTGTCAGAAACAAAACTTAGCTAAGGCTCTGCAGGTAAGAAGGTTACAGATATACGATTTCAATGTTTAGAAACAATTTTAATAGTCTGAATCTTGAGATTTTTCCATAATCTTGAGCGTAGCATTGCTTCGGCCAGGCAACGGCCAACCGGCAATGGCGTGAACATGGCTTAATTGGCGCACTACTGTCAAGCCAATAACGTAAAGTTTCGGTCAAACGCACAGCTGCACATAGATCACTGCCGCGGCAGCATACACAGCGCGACAGTCATCGAGTTGAACGTGTTCAATGACTGCGTCAAGATCGTCTGGCGCGTTCAAGAGAAGCTCCACACATCGACGGAATAGGTTGTTTCGGGCCAAAAACAACAATAAAAACACTAACGCCACTTGAACGCGTACGCAGCTTGTTATGCGCCAAAACACTTCCTTCCGTTTCGGCGGCGATGGTTTTGTTGTTTTATTTTTGTTTTAATTGCTAATTGTCACTTCACCAAGAAAAATAATAAAAGGGGAAAATAAGAAGAAAAAACGAATGCAATGTGCAAAAAAATGCAATTGCGTATGCGTGGTGCAGTGCGGCGCATGAATCAGCTGGTCGGTGGTTCAATGTATTTCAAAGGTGGAACGAACCTGCGCAAAAGCCTACATTCACACGTAAAGTAAGTGCCGAGTGCCTCCCCCCCCCCCCCCCTCTGATAGGTGTGCGTACACACATACCAAAGTATAGCTTCATGTTTTTGTGTCTTTATGTTTACTTAACATTTTTTCGTCGTCGTTTTTGTGTTCATAGTTGTTGTTCGAGTCGTTGCCATTAGGCAGTCTGAAATTGATGGAACGTTGACTTGCGTTCTCCCAAGCAGTGTTGCCAGATACCTGAAATGATTTTCTCCTAAATCTTAAAAAAATACTGAAGTTTCCTCGCAAAAGTTAAAAAAATCTCCTAAATTTGTTTTTATAATTAGCGTAGTTTTTAAGAGCTTTTTAGCTTTAAGAATTAGAATTAAGCTTCTCATAAAAAATTAAAATATACACATCTATTTTTTTTATTGTAGCCTTTTTTATTCATCTTCAGCTTAACCACAAAAACTTAACAAATACAAAACATATAACAAATGAATTGCCGGGATTTCATTGTGACAGCAATAAGTGAGAACGAGATAGAACGAGCTTAAATTTTGTAAGCTTACAAATTTTTAACACAATAGGGTGCGTTGACTAATAGTTGCCAAAATATGTTTTGTTGTTAGTGTTCCCAATACATCATACTTCGTTATCCAAAAATCTCCCAAAAATCCACTAAGGATCCGAAAAATCCCCTAACATAAAATATAAATCTCCTAAACTTTTTCCTAAACAATTCTTCCTCCTAAAAATTCTCCTAAAAGGTCAAGAATCTCCTAAATCTAGGAGGAAATCTCCTGATCTGGCAACACTGCTCCCAAGTGAACAACCTTAACTCGTTCCGCGTTTCGTGTGGTAAATTTTGCAGTCGCCGCGGTGCTTCCGCTGTGTTCAATCGAGTTCAATTAAGTTGATTTCAGTTGAATGCGGCGCTGCCAGATGTTTCCATTAAATACATAAAGTTACAAGAAAACGAATGAGCTCACATGAAAACATGCAAGTCTCGTATTTAAGGCTGGCAAATACGTACATGACAACATAACAACGCAATCGGGAATTGTTTCGACTCACTGTGGAATATGATAAAGCATGGACAAAGATTATAGAGAACATGAATTGCAATTAATTTGCCAAATAAAAAAATTCGAGAATCTGTCAAATTCGCCGAGTCACATCTACTATGCAGCACTACGACCACTTCAAGTCATTGTTTGTGTTTCAAAAGATAACGTTTTGTTTGCAGCGATGAAATAGATTGATCTTGAATATTATCAGTTTGATCAGTTCAATCTTGTTGAATTCCATTGAGAGTGATACAAAATTAGCGCTCAAACCCCTTACAAAACACATTTCTGAGCCGCCTTATCGGAAACACCTCCCGCAGAGCGTCGCATCTAGTAGCGATGCATTGTTTGTAAACTTTAAACAATATTGGAAATGAAAAGATAACATAAGCAGCTACACAACAACTACATGCGGCCACAGACACATAACGCAGAAATTACCAAGTCATGCCGATTTGCAAATAATAAAATCAAAACAATAAAATAAATGGGCAACAATGAAATTGGAGATGAAGAAAAACGGTAAATACAATTAAAGTTTCAGCAATTCCGAATCAAAAATACTCTACACTCTAAGGATTCATGCGATGGCACTCAAAGTTTTCCACTTGGCGCTACTTTGCAAGGGAATGAAAGGGATATCTGAAACTGAATCCAACTGAAGTAAAAACACCTTAATCGACTTCAGGAATAAAACTAACGCTTTAAGTATAACTATAAGAACTATACAGTCGTGTCTGGGTATAGTGAACCCCCTATATAGTGAACACCTCGATATAGTGAACACCCAAATTTTGACATCGAGCCTCTAAATTAGAAAAAAATTTTCAAGCAAAAAACAAAAAGTGTAGTTTGAGCAAATAAACGAGTTTTTGACCAAAAATGTTAAACTTGATATAGTAAACAACCTCAATACAGTGAACAGGCCTTGCAATAATTAGTTCACTATATCCAGACACCACTGTATATGTACGAGTATATACCAATACACATACTACTGTGGGCAAAAAATAGAAAGAATTTTTAATTTAAATTTCGCGCGGAAACCCATTCGTCGAAATATTTTTTTTCTAGGTTGGTATGACTGTCAGTGACATCTGTGCCAAATGTCACATCAAAATAATCATTAGTGTTTAGTATACGCTTGTCTTTCTGAAGTGCAAAAAGTGCATTCGGCGATTTTTACACTGAGTGAAATTATTCAACAAAGAAGTTCCATTAAATTTTGTGTGCGAGCTATTCGTAAAAAGAGGCCGGAATTTTGGGCTGACAACTCTTGGTTTTTGCACCACGATAATGCACCGTCGCATACTGCATTGATTCTTCGTGAGTTTTTCGCGAAAAACTCAACCAATATCGTTCCACAACCACCGTATTCGCCTGATTTAGCTCCGTGTGACTTCTTGCTGTTCAGCAAACTCAAACGACCGCTCCGGGGAAACCGTTTTGAGTCAATTGAAGACATTAAACGTGAATCGCTACGCGCATTGAAGGCTATTCCGGGAATTGACTTTAACAACTGTTTCGAGGATTGGAAAACACGTTGGCACAAGTGTATTGGGGCCGGGGGGGATTACTTTGAGGGGGACGAAATAGATTTGGAAGAATAGATAAAGAATTTTAAAATTATGAACAAAGTCTTACTATTTTACAATTTACGTGACTTAACCCTACAAATACAGCTCGACTCTACAAAACCAGACTCTTACTCCCACTCCTTTTCCTACTCTTGCTCCTACTTCTGCTCCTACCCCATCTCCAACTCCTTCTCCTTCCCTAAAATATAATGTATTCCGAGCCTTTCACAACCAATTCTGCCGACTATCTTTAAGAATGCCCTATAGCTTCTGCATAGCGCCGCCCAACGAAGCCGGCTTATTGTACATTCGACAAACATGAAGAACTCAATAAAATTACATAAAAGAAAACACAAAATCAAAAGAAAACAAAACAAACTGAAAATTGATAAGGACAAACCAATGTTGGCGATAACGATGAGAGTTCTATAAAATGAAATCATGCGATTCGCCAACGATTCAGTCGCGTCAACAATCTCAATCAGCCCGTGTGTTATACTTCCCCCGATCAAAATAATTAACGTTCAACTGCAAAATGTTCATTCTGCTGCTCGCCACAACGGTAACGTTGATGTTCGTCTGGATGAAATGGAATTTCTCGTATTGGCAGCGAAAGGGATTTCCCTATATCGAAGCCAAAATACCGTTCGGAATACTGGATTCGGTACGGCGCCGGGAACGGTCCTCAGGCATGGCCATCTACGACGCCTACAACAGTACGAGCGAAAAATTGTTGGGTGTGTACATGACATTAAGGCCGGCCTTGCTCGTACGTGATGCAAAAATTGTGCGCGACATGCTCGTCAAAGACTTCAACAGCTTCCACGATCGTGGCATCTACGTGGACGAGGTGCACGACCCACTGTCCGGTAATTTGTTTGCGCTGCGCGGCAAAACGTGGAAAAGCATGCGCGTGCAGCTGACGCCATCGTTTACGTCGGGCAAGTTAAAAGCCATGTTCGACACCGTCGAAGATATATCTGAGAAAATGATCAGCCATCTGAATGGCGTAGTCGGAAACGAGGGCCCCAAGTCCATCGAGATGAAGCAAGTCTGCACAACGTAAGAAATGCAGCAATTGCAGCCGATTTAAGTGATCTCAAATTTCGTTTTTACATGCAGATATGCGGTCGATATTATTGCGTCAGTTATTTTCGGCCTAGATGTGAATAGTTTCATGGATCCCACCAATGACTTCTACATAATCAGCGAGAAGGTGAACAAACCCACAGTTGGGGATATTGTGCGCGGCACAGCACAGTTTATGTATCCAAAGTGAGTGTAAAAAAACATAAGACTTATCATGCCTTAATTGCATTAAGAAAGGGGACGATTCCGAAAGAAGGAAACAAATAATTAAACTGTCGACACTTGTCAACAAATTAAAGGGGCAGGAGTAAATAGAAAAAATTATAGTGGCCAAAGTCGATCAAACTTGGCAATATAAATTGGCGGGTCATATATGCTTTCAATACTTATACTAATTTTAAGAAATTCTTCGGCACATTCGTGAAAATACTTGTCTTATCAAGAAGCAGAGATTCTGTTATACATAAGTATTTTAACTAAATAAATAGTTGCGAAAATTAATTTTAATTGACTCCGAGTACCAGACACGCTGATAACATAAACTGCGTAATAGCAATGCACAAAGTTGCGCACAGTCGCAATTTTTCACAAACCCAATTCACATCTCTTTAGAATTTTCGCTAGACTACAATTCTGGCATGAAGAATAATGGTAATGAGTTCAAACCTTGGGTCGCCTTAGACCCTTCTAAAACTCTCATATTATAAATACACCTGAGTGTAGATCTGGAAACCTAAACCTAATAATTAAAACAGGTTGAATTCAAAACTCCAAGCCTACAGCATTACAAGACCGTTCAGAATTTCTAATGAAAACACATTTAGGTATCATTAACAACCTGACGCTGATCGACTTCAAATCGCCGTCTGTCTAACTGATGAACCTCTAATCATAAAGCCACATGGACCGGCTGGCCCAATCTTCAGCCTCAAATAAGTCATGACCAAGACAGATTCTTATCTGCCTATGCAACCATCTGTCGATGGTAATTTTTCATGATATCTACAAAAGTATTTTAGGCACGTGTGTCCATCCTGCTGTCCATTCTTCGTACAAACAAGCTATCGTACCAATGACAGACGGAAATAGCTAACTGCCTGGCTAAAAATTTACTTGAAATTCCCCTTTTAATTTTCAGCTTGGAGAAAATATTCGTACGACTGGGCTGGTACGAAGAAGCACCCCAGTCCATGAAGAAGCTGGTACAAAAGACCATTGAGCTACGCGAGAAGCACAACATTACGCGCAAGGACATGCTGCAATTGCTGCTGCAGCTGCGCAACTCCGGCGAAGTCAACTCGGACGACAATGTGTGGTCGAGCACCGCAAAAGCCGGTAAGGAATTTAGCTCCAGTGGTTCAAAATCAAATTTCACCAACTCACTCCGCCTCCTTTCTAGATGGCCTTAAGCATATATCTGTGGAAGCTATTGCGGCGCAGCTGTTCCTTTTCTACGTGGCAGGCACTGACACCACCGCCTCAACCATCTCTTTTACACTGTACGAGCTGACCCAATACCCTGAAATGTTAGCCAAGGCGCAACAAGATGTCCAGGAGGCACTGGAAAAACACGGCAAGTTCTGCTACGATGCCGTACAGGACATGAAGTACCTGGACTTGTGCGTAATGGGTAAGAAAAGCATTACTGGCTAATACAGTGGCTTCCAAACTGATTCGTAACTTTTTTGCAGAAACTGTGCGCAAATATCCCGCCCTGCCGTTCCTCAACCGCGAGTGCACACAAGACTTCCAGGTGCCGGACAGCAACCTGGTGATCAAGAAGGGCACGCCCATTATCATCTCGCTGCTGGGCATGCATCGTGATGCCGCCTACTTTCCCGACCCGCTGCGCTACGACCCGGAACGCTATGTCAATCAGGACTACGATCCGGTAGCTTACATGCCTTTCGGCGAGGGACCACGCCACTGCATTGGTGAGTCGATAATGGCCATTTGGCGCGAATGGTTGCGTTTATAAACGTGCCTTCATCCCTCTCTCAATTTTGTAGCACAACGCATGGGCAAGGTCAACGCCAAGGTGGCAATAGCAAAAATTCTCACTAATTTCAATCTGGAGCCGGCGCCACGACGTGAAATCGAAATCGACAATTTCGGCATTCCCATCAGGCCCAAGGGGGGCGTCCCGGTGCGGCTGTCAAAGAAACAGCCGGCATCGACCGGCAATTAGAACCAACAGAAATCTGTCCAAATAATTCCACTGTTATATATCGCCCAACTGACGTGCACTACTAATTTTTAAATAAAAGAAAAATTACAAAACAAACCAAAACACTTTCTTGTGTTACTTCGGGCAGATGAAGTCAAAAGAAATTCTGATTGGCTGCATTGTGTTGTTGCGTTCAGAATTCAATTTCGCCCGAAATCTTACTGCCATCTGTCCAATTTGCAATTGCCGCTTATTGATCGATATCTGCATAAGCACACTCTCGCAACACGGTTATAGAGTAACCGCATCAACTGGGTACTCACCTTATCAGCAATGGGCTGAGCGAAAATATTCCGAAACTTTAACGTAGCGCAAGCTGGTACAGTGCAACGGTAGCGCTCCGCAGCGCAATGCACCGAGAGGTGAAAACGAGATGGCGCTACCAACACTATGGCGGCGACGACGACTGCGCTGGACGTTGGCTGCGACGGCAACAGCGACGTCGGCGGAAAACTCGAGACACTTTCGACTTTTTCACACACAAAATGTCCGGATTTTAGCGCACTTTACGAACTCACTGCACTCGGCCGAAAACAATTGCGTCAACGGTATGCGTCTAGTTGATATTTTCCGGTGTTTTTCGCGCAGCAAACACGCAAAATTCGCTAGAAAATCGCAAACTTAGCAGAGGCAACGAAACGAAACGACGTCAATAGAAAAGTTTCGACAGAGCTGCCAACACTCACTGCAAATGCAGCAGCGATATGACAAGCGCAGCGTTGCCATTTTGCTGCAGTTGAAATAAATTTTGAAAAGAAATATCCTGTTGTGTCTGGTGAGGTTCGAACTCATCCTGATGCATATATAGTCATAGAATCCGAGTAATACGCATCGAGTTAGCGTGAAAGTCATATATGTATATATTCATCGCTGAATAATAAATCCTTATGTATATAGTTAAGCCACAGTATAATGAAATCGCATACAGTCGGAGCAACATGCAGCACTGAATATTACTAATGTTGAAGTATTTTTATTATTCGAAAAGAAACTTGTGGTTGAGCTGTTTATGTGATGAGCATGTAAATATAATTGCAATACAATTGTATGCTCTCTTGATTTAAGTTGATTTTGAATTATCTTATCCAACTTGCTGCCCAAAAACTGGTTTAACTTGTATTTTTTTATATCGATCTATAATTTTCTTGTTTCCCGAAAACCATTGTCAATATTACAAACTGATAATTGTTCTGGTAACCTTTATTTTTAACATCAGTTTTTTTTTTGTTTTATTCCCAACACTTATATTTTGTATTATTTGTTCTTTGGAAAAGACTACAAAACATGCATTCTGCTATAAAACTAAAATACTGATATGATAAAAATTATTTTTGTCATTTTTATTTCCCTTATTTTAGTAAATTTCGAAATTAGAGGTTTAATTTTAGTTTTAACTCTGGTCGTCATATTTCATTAGCAGTTCAACCCATCTGGCAGCACTCTTTCACACAATTTGTTAAAAGAAATAAGTGATGTGGTTGTAAAAATTTTCATCATCACATTTTTTCTGCAAAATTGCGGAACTCGTTAAAGTGCAAAGTGCGTATTAACAAACTAATCTCTAATCTCCTTTAATCAAAATGTATTTACGATTATGAGCAAAATTGCAGCCGACGGAGTGAGCTAGATTTGCACAGGGCGAGCGTTAAAGTGCACAGCCCCCGTAATCCCCCTAAGTGGCACCATATCCCCAACAGTAACAGCATTGAAGGGGACAGGCAGCTCTCACGTACAAAAACGAAATAACTGAATTGGAGTTAATTGAAAAGATTAGCGAAAATGGACAGCAATAAAGATGAGGCAATGCGCTGCATTGAAATTGCCATAACATCGCTGACCGAGGGTAAGCTGGAAAAGGCTGAAAAGTTTCTAATAAAGGCGGAAAAGCTGTTTCCAACGCAGCGGGCAAAAGGTAAGTAGCCGAAGGTTATAGTGGTGGTTAAAGGGCATTCTAAGTACGTACTTTCTTTGGCAGATTTGTTAGCCAAAGTGAAGCGCAATCCGGGTGGCGATGCAAGTGCCGGCGGTGGTGGCAAAAATAGTAACAGCCAAGCCGATTCGGCTGCCGCAAATGATGGACCACGCAAACGCAAAAACTCGGATTCACGTCGTGTGGAGCCAGAGTACACTAAGGAGCAGTTGGAGGCTGTGCGCAAAGTCAAGGGGTTTGTAATGTTACGCTTCCCTCAATTTAGTTGCTAATTGCGAACTTACAGCTGTCGTGATTACTACGAAATACTGAGCGTTACCAAAGAGTCAACCGATTCGGAGATTAAGAAATCATACAAGCGTCTCGCGTTGCTGTTGCATCCCGACAAGAACAAAGCACCGGGCGCTGCAGATGCTTTCAAAGCGGTTGGCAATGCAGCGGCCATACTGACGGACGCGGAAAAGCGCAAATCATACGATCTGTACGGCATGAACGAGTCGCACAGCAACCACAATCACGGCGGCACCCACATGCGCAGCAGCAGCTACGAGTACGGTTATGCGCGCGGCTTCCAGTCGGAAGTAACGCCCGAAGAGCTATTTAATATGTTCTTTGGCGGCGGTTTTCCACAGCAGAATGTCTACATGCGCCAGCAGCGACGTCGTCAGCAGCATCGTGACGATGGCGAGGTAAGTGCAAAGGGTTTGTTAAGCTGACCAAATAGCGACTAATAGTTTGGACCAACAAGCAACGATTTTTGTTTGCCCATAAATTTGGACATCATCAGAATTTGAAATTGATTTCCAATCGCCTTCCTTTGCTTAGCGTCAATCCGGTTCTTCGGCACTCATCAACTTGCTGCCCATTCTATTGCTGATTGGTCTCTCAATGATTTCGTCATTCTTCATCTCGGATCCGATCTACAGTTTAACGCCTTCACAGTAAGTTTGTGCAGTCACCTCAAACATAATCAGTAATATTCCATTGCACTTCTCTCAACTCTGCAGCAAATATTCGGTGAAGCGCGAGACAAACAACCTGAAGATTCCTTACTACGTCAAGGAAAACTTTCACTCGGAGTATCAGGGTTCAGTGGGGCGCTTGGAGGAGTCGGTGGAAGAGGATTTTATCAACCATCTCAAGTATTCGTGTAGTCGTGAGCGCAATTACCGTAAGCATTATCACCTCGTTATTACAGTCTCAGTGCTATCCCATTCTAATCAATGTTTGGCTTCAACAGGTGACTCGATGTTGGCCAAGGCGCGCTCATTCGGCGACCGTGATCTGTTCCGAAAGGCACAAAATATCAACACGCCGTCGTGCGACAATCTGCAAAACTATCTGAATACGTAGTTTAGTTAGTGAACGTGTTTGTTGTGCTCGTTTGCGTTTTTTGTTGGTGTTTCGTTTTTGTTTTTTTACTTTAAAGCGCTTTTGTGAGAAAACAATACAATTTGTTCATAGCAAATACAAACGATTAATCGCTAATTGTGGTATTAAAACATATAAAAAAATTATATCAAGTTAGTAAAAAAAATGAAATTCTACGAAATGGTTGCGGTGGATATTGGCTCACCATAAGCCATTTAAGATTCTCACTTGCTTTTTTAATAATAGTAACGGTACATATATATTGAAATTATTTGATTTTGATTATGGCAGAATTGCAATTGGTTGCAAGATGCGCCAATAAGATTGAAGTAATGTGCAATTGAAAATAAATGCGAGAGTTCAAAAGCGTGAAAAGTGTAGTTTCCTTGGAATATCCTATACTATATACTGGAATGTGGTACATATTCGTTGAAAACACTGCATATTGGAAATGCATTCCGGTGACCACAATTTACCATTTCATAGAAGTTTAAGCTCAACCCACGCCTTAATTCCTTCACCAACGCTCAAACAGTAAGCAAATTTATCGGTTTTAATATTTTATCTTTTTTTTTATAAAATTTTCATTTAAAAAAAACATCGCCCCCACAGCGCTAGTGAACAGTGCCAACAAGCTCGCACAAGCAGATGACCGATTTCTAATTGGCAATGATGGCCTCTAGCGCGGCCACAACGTCGCCGCTCTGTTCGCGCAACACCTTCTCCGCCTGCGTGCGCGTTATCAGCATTTCGTTCATCTGCAAAACCCAGCAAATCACAAATTAATCATTTAATTATGCGCAACTATATCTATGTGAACTTGGCATGTACGCACTATCAGCTCGATATCCTCCTTTTTCACGTGCACCTTCTGCAACTCGATCTCTTTGGCCACCTTCAGTTCGTCCTCTTTGCTGCGTTTATTGCCAAACTGTTCTACCGCCTGTCGATCGCAAATATTTTTATCATTTAATGAAAAATAGTATGGTTATTAGTTGTACATATATAACGAACTTACGCTGGAGATATTGGCACCGGAGATTTCTTTTTCCTCCGCATAGTCAGTGACCCGCTCCAGATCTGCAGCGCCACCATCGTGACGTGTCTGTTTCTTCTGCTTCTTGTCCTGCACATCATCCTCGGTGCCATTAATTTCTGGTTCTGACATTTTTCACTGGTTGTCTCAATGATAATTTACAAATTTTTAATATTGTCGTAAAAAATGTGCGAATTTGAAGAAATCACAGTCGAAGGGAGGCAGCCAGTGAGGCAGCAGTGCAGAACTGTCAGCACAGTGCAGTGTTGCCAGTGTTTTTACTTTTATTTGTGGACAGAAATTACTCATTCAAATACGTAAAGTAAAATTATTTAATTTAAAAAACATTTCTTTATTAGTAGTCTTAGTATTATAAGAAAAGAAAAATGTTTTAATTTAATTATTGAGCTTTACCACAAATCTGTAAGTTTTATTTCACATTTTTTATATGTAATGTACACAGTAAACTAAGTCTGATAATTTTGAAATACACAAATAAATATACATTTTTCCATTGACTTCGTATACTTCCGATATGGTGGCAAACACTTTAACTGTGGTGAGTTTGTGGATTTCGCACATTCTACTTGTCTCTTGCCAAATTAATACTAAACACAGCTCGTAGCGGCAATCGTTTTCGCCATACGCCACTTCTCACTTTTGCAGTCATTCACAGTTCACAAAGCAACGAGGTGTTTTTCCTGTGAAGACGTGCGTTTTGTTTGGAATTTTTCAAGCGCCGAAAAAGTCGACGAAATCCATTTTAATTGTGCTATTTTTGCATAAAAGTTAAAGTTTATAAGGTGTGTAAACGTTTAAAGTGTTTTGAAAGCATGAATTTGTATTTTCGGACGTTAAAAACTGCTGTAGAAAATTGTGCAAAAAATGGTGGTGTCGATCTGCTTCGGTTGAAACGAAAAGCAAAATGGCGGCCGTTGGCGTGTGGCTTTCTTCGTTGCATTTTTTTGTTTTTTGCAGTTGTGTGCGATTTGCAATGAAAATTGTACGATTAATATGCGCTCTATGTAAAAGTTATATTTTTGTTTAGTACCTGAGTAGTAACATAAATTCGGAAAATGTTGCAAGTACAGCCTGCAACAAGCAAAAACCCGCACTCGCGACGAAGGGACTCTCGCGCCGACGCCATATGTGCCGGCACAGCTACTTTTGAGGGCTGAGGGTAGCTCAGAAAAATATTGATCGACTGCTTGCTACGAATTTAATGCTTATGTCATATATAAGGCACACCACACTGAATAATTGATTTTTCCCCAACTCCAGCAAGATGTCCACCGATATACAGTCCAAGGGCAACGAGGAATACTCGCAAGACTACGGGGACAACGACGATAGTAGCCAACAGTACGATGATAATAATCAGCAGCAAACCGACTACGAGGATCAGGACGAGAACGATGATAATGATGATTATACTGATGATCAGCAGCAGGACCAGATAAGCGGTTGCGGTGACAGCCCAAAGTACATTCGGCTGCGCGGCCTGCCCTGGTCCGCCACTCACCAGGAGATACTGGACTTTCTGAAAAACGTGACCGTGGTGAACGGTTCGAAGGGCATTCACCTGATCACCAGCCGTTGGGACGGCAAGAATACGGGCGAGGCGTACGTGGAAGTACAGAGCACGCAGGATGTAGAAGAGGCACGCAAGCTGAACAAGGCCGTCATGGGACATCGCTACATTGAAGGTAATGTTAAAACAAAAAATTTTGAAAACAAGTGACAGCAAAATTTTCGCTGTCTACAGTTTTTACCGCCAACCCGAAGGAGGCCAAGGAGGCCATGCGCAAGACCGGCAGCCATGGCATTTCGTATGTGGTGAAGCTGCGCGGACTACCCTATGCGGTCACCGAGCAGCAAGTGGAGGAGTTCTTCAACGGTAAGCCGACGCAGCAGCTGACGTTCAGAAAACGCAGCTCGTTTAGTTTTTGTGCCGTATGAGTTGGAAGGGTACTGCAGGCTTTGTTATTTTTGCTGTGAGGACTTAGAGCTAGCATTAAGCTTGAGGTCAGGCATTCTCTTTTGTCTGTGTGAAATGTTGCTGGGCTGGAACAGCTAGAAAAATAAACAGCTAATCACAACCAAAGCCAGCACTTTGAAAGTACGTATTAATTATGGCACTGTTTGACACATTTTTGTAGTTTTACATACGCTGAAGTGACTACTATATTGAATGTTAGCTTAAGTTTTTGTGCGCAGGAGCTTCATTTTACTTTAGAAAGTTCCGTCATTTCTGCAGCAGTCGATCCAAGTTTTACACTGTTAAATGTATGTTATTTGTAGGTAAACAAATTACACGTTTTTTCAAAAATGAGGGATTTTGTATATTAAAATTTGTTGTTGAAGAAGTAATCTGCATTGTTTTGGAATGCTCATGCCTGGTAGATGAAGTAAACTGTTAAAAAAATACTTCATCTTGTTTATAACACAACCAGTGATCTCCACTTTAGACTTTGATCAAGTCCAAAAAGTTTTGTCAAACAGTACAACCCAGTGTTTGGTTTAGTCATTTTTGTTATCTGAAATACTTTTGTTGTGATTTGGCATACACGGTTTTGAGGATTCCACTCGTTCCTTGTTGAGTTCGAGTAATTTTCATAAAGTTAACCAATCATATTTAACATTGTGTAGTAGTTCATTGCTTCCTTTGTTCATTCCTTTCTAGTATTGAGGTTTGTTTATTGTGTATTCAGATCATTTCCGCACATTTTCCCGCATACAATAAATTTATCGAGAAGGATTCAGCTGTTCAGACGATTTTCTGCAGCATTTCTCTAACTAAAATTTAAATAGGTTTAGAAAAAATCATATGTTATGGTAACTTCTGTAACACATATCTTCACACATATATATAATTCTTCATAAATATCTAGTATTTACTACCACAACAGCAGCAGCAGCCACCACAACTACCTACAAAAAATCAAAATATTAAAAAAAAACATCTAGTCATGTTCTTTTCTAATGTATAATGTAAAATTGCTTAACGTTTGGTTGTTATCGTCATGGGCAGGGTTGGAAATCAAACCGGATCGGGAGGGAATACTTTTTGTTATGGACAGAAGGGGTCGTGCAACTGGGGAAGCATTTGTTCAGTTCGAAAGCCAGGAAGACACTGAACAAGCCTTGGGACGTAATCGGGAAAAGATTGGGCACAGGTGGGTTGTCTCTCTTTTGTTGTACTCTACTCTCTACTACTACTATCTTACATATAATATGTACTTAACTAAATGCATACCAACAAGTATTAAATAAGCGATAATTAGTTGTCTAAATTTAAAGTAAAACATTAAAAATATGCTCAACTCGCAATTAAAACGAAATGCAACTAAAGTAGCCGAACTAATGGTGAAAGCCTCTAAACTTGCGCGGGCATCGTTGAGTAGGTAAATGTTATCACAACAACAAAAGCAATAAAGTCAGTCGTAAAGTATATTGGTCGATATGAAACCAAGAGTTGTTGTGTCAAATGAAAAACTTGCAATTTGAATTTGGAGGATTTTATAAAGAAGCTTCAGTGAAGCGTATGTGTTTTAAATTTATTTAAAAAAATACAATTATTTAGGTTTGTAATATAATAAAAATGATAAATTTAATGAATTGAAAAGCAGTTTTGCATAAGTAAAAGTCAAATAAAAAGAGTAGAAAAAGTGAAACAAATAGAAATAGATGTGAGTAAAAAAATTTGCAAAACTTAGAAATCGTACAAAGTTTTAATGTGATAACATTTTGTTTGCTCTCCGTAGCCGATGTATTTATTTACACGATTTAAAGACACTAAGAAAAAAAGTTATGCAATTGAAAAAAAATTCAGGAACAACAAAATTTTAGTAGCACCATATATTCCTTTTAACTAAAAAACTTTTTCCATAGCCAACTTTTCTCTTTCAGACTCAATTTACTTGCGCTTAACTACAACAATAAAAACAAAATCGAAAAACGAAGCGAAATATTTAGAATGGCGAAAATGCGGCCATTGCATTTGGCACCATTTTAAATAGAGCAAGATTCGTTAACTTAAATTCAATTCCGGTGAAAATTGTATTATTTGGGCTACGGTTGTGGGTGGGGTCATGGTTGGGTACTTAACCACGCACGCACGCACACACAAAAGCCTCCGAAAAATCTAAGCGAATCACTTTTTGCATATTACAAGAACTTTCAATTGATTGTTGGAAAAAAAATTCGATAAGGTTCTGTCGACATTTTAAGTGGTCATGCAACATGAACAAAAACATCAAGCAGCGTCATAAATTCTAGATTTCGATCGCTCGTGCAGTCATCGTCGCATTTCGCGCCTGAAACTCATCGTGTCCTCTTTTGCTCATCTCTGTCTCCTCTTCACTTTGCGCAGGTACATTGAGATATTCCGTAGTTCGTTGGCTGAGCTGAAGCGCGCCGCCAACGGCAACGGACGTCCCGGCCCGTATGATCTGAAGGATCGCGGCGGCAATCGCGGCAACGATTTCGGCGGTGGCCGCAACATGCGCGGCGGCAATGGTGAGTTCAGATAACTATTGACAATGCAGTTTTCGGCTATATAGTTGATTGTTAGATTAGTAAGAAGTATTTGCTTTTTATTAAGCAGATTTTTCGCATTTCGTTTGCGTTCTGTAATTTTCGCTATAGACTGGGGGGGCAACAATGGCGGTGGTGGCTTCGGCATTGGCGCCAACAACACGCTCGGCTTTAACAACTTGCCGAACTTTACCAATTCGGGAAACTTCGGCAATGGTTTCGGTCCGAATGGTAACGGTAATGGCGGAAATTTCGGTAACAACGGCAATTTCGGAAACAATGGTAATTTTGGTAACAACGGTAACTTTGGTAACAATGGCAACTTTGGTAATGGTTCAGGCGGCGGCGGCGGCAACAATGGCTTTGGCGGCAACAACCGCTTCAACAACGGCGGCGGTAACTTTGGCAACGATTTCGGCGACTTTGGCAATTTCGGCAACAACCGCAATTTCAACAATGGCGGCAACTTTGGCAACGACAGTAACTTTGGCGCGGGCCTCGGCAACAATCGCAATAGTGGTGGCGGCGGCGGTTTAGGCGCCGGCACCGGTGGCAACTTCGGCAACTTTGGCAATTTCGGGAACTTTGGTAGCAATGGTGGTGGCGGCGGCGGCGGCAACGGTGGTGGTGGTGTTGGCTTCAATGGCGGCAACAATATGAGCGGCGGCGGCAATTTCGGCCCCATTGGGGGCGGTCGCGGCGACAACGAGTACTTCACCATACACATGCGCGGCTTGCCGTACACCTCCTTCGAAAATGATGTCTTTAAGGTGAATGCGGCTGTCGGAATTGATGGTGTTTTAGTTTTTTCATGGTTGAAACTTTCCTTGTTGCAGTTCTTCGATCCCATACGTCCGGCCAATGTTCGCATCAACTTCAATAAGAAGGGTCTGCACAGCGGCACCGCCGACGCCTTCTTCGACACGTACGAGGACGCGCAGCTGGCCATGAAGCGGCATCGCGAGCAGATGGGCTCGCGCTACATTGAGCTCTTCTTCGATGGTAAAACAAAAGGCGGCAACAACAACAGCAGCAACAACTCGGGCGGCGGTGGTGGTGGCAGTAACTTTTCGCGACGCATCTAAGCTGCACAAAATACCAACACACACGAATACACACACATACTTACACGGCAACGTGTAGCAGTGCGAGGGCGTAAGTAAGGGAGGAAGAAATGCGGACAGTCAAGAAATCGTAAGGATGGAAGAAGCAGTCAACACCGAGTGGCGTCGCGCTGACGACCAACAATTGCTCTGGATACTTTTATTTTTAATTTCTTTACTTATAAGCCAATTCAATCCACTACCTAAACTTAGTTTTACCTTGTAAACTCAACACGCAGCAGAAAAATAATGGCGTACTTGCGGCTAAATGCAGTTGGAGCGATAGAACAGCATGCTGTTTTTCGGCTCACATATCTTATCACTTTTTTTTTCTAAACTTATGTACGCATACGCACTTCCATTTAATTAAGCAAACATACAAATGTAATTATTTTCATACATTTAAATAAAATCATTACAATTTGTATAATTTCGCATGTCTACTACATATTCCATATGAAATATGAACCAATACAGAAAGCAATTGCGTCAACAACAGCAGCAACTACAAGCCTAATTGTCACATTAATTTGATGTAAACTTATGAAATGAGCAAAATGTTTTAAATAAAATGGGGTTTTTAACATACATTAGCGAAAGGTGAATGTTCTCTGATTGGCACAAAGTGAAGCAACTGGCCCGAGACGACTTAGGTGGAGTGTAGTTTTGGGAATAGCGTGCATAACTGTTGCATACTTTTGGGCACTCGTCATTGAAATTGCATTGATCACCCTAACTTGATTTTGAGATCAACGAAACTTGCAATGCATAATCGGGGAAAATTGCAAATGGCCGTGGTCTACATTTAAGCCGAATAAAGGGATTCCTTAAGTGTTTGCTATTGCCAGCAGAGAGATTAAGCGTCCTCTTTAGTGTTAGTTGGCTTGTGATTTGAATAGCAATACTTTGAATTATGGTCCAGCGCAGCGACTTTACAACACTCACCCGACAACAGCGCTTCTCATTTATTTCGTTTCACTCTCAGTTCTCTTCCTTTTGACTTTACTGTAGCAAACACAAATTTCTCCCACCATTCACGTGGGTTATCGAACGCCATTAGCTGTTGTTTGAGGCTGCAATTTAAGTTTAAACGCGTCGCCGGCACAGATTGTGGCTTTATAGCAATTAACGAACGACACAAACGATCTCAAATTGCACTTAATGCACACAACACAATAACATAACGACGAAAAAGCCGCGTGTGTATGGGTATGTGTGTGGGTGCTAATTACCGTTTTCCTGGGTTATCCTACAGTGATTTCTAAAATTCTGTTCAACAGCACTGAGGCTGATAAGTTCAATTGTTGCCGGCAATTCATTAGTAGCTGTGGGGGTCTGAAGTTTACGGCAGCGTCCATAACTCAAAGGTCTAGGCAACGTGGGCTATGACGGGTTGTGGCAATGGTAAATAAATCTGTTGGTTGTAGCTTTGTGCTAGTTTTTTGCGACATTTTCATACTGTGCTGTTCAGCTGAGCGAATGATAGCTGACAAGTGTGACTGACGAATGATGGAGAGGTGTGGGCGTTGATTCCGAATATCAAGTGCAATTTTAGCCGGTCAGTTGCTTAGGGCGTTCGATTTCTAAGGTACAAAGTATTAAAAGTTGGGTTAGGTTGAAACGGGTTTCATTAGTTAAGGTTAGGTAATGGCTGTGGTTTATTGTCTGTGCAATCTGCAAAGATGATAAGAACATATCAGATGAAAATGAAATTTGATACTGAAGCCAACGTATAAATATGTGCAAAACATGTTGAACAAATTAAGCTAAGCGTGCTTTTTCTTTTTGGAAATTGGGGTAGTTTTACACCCCACTTTTTTAAATCAATACTAAAGTAATCGAAATCAATGCAATTCCTGTTTGGTTGCACACTTTCCAAAGAGTCACACAGTTTATTATTGTTTTGTCATTACCTATGTGCAAAGCCTGGATTAGGTTAATTTAGATTAAATGGGGTTAGAATAGAATAGAATAGATACGGGAGCCGAGCATCAACTGCCCGAGACACTGCGTCCAAAGAGAACTATTGTGTCGTATCCCTTATTCTTTATTGGAGGAGTTCATCCCCCCCAATACTGTCCAGGAACTCCTTGATTTTTCCCAGATTAGTTCCAGACAGCTCGTTTGTCTGAATTAGTTCCCTTCCCAGTATACGCTTCCTTGCGTGTAAGAGAGCGGGACACTCGGTTATAATGTGCACGGATGTTTCATCATCTTCCATGCAAAACCTGCATAGTTCGCTGTCTGTTAATCCCAGTCGCGCTTTATGCATATTTAGCAGGCAGTGCCCGCTCAGGATTCCCGTCATGAACTTAAGCTCCTTTCTGCTTAGGTCCAATAGGTATTTAGATTTGCCTTCCGAATAGGCCGGAAAGAATAGCTTGGAACAGCGTTGTCCCACCGTGTTGGACCATTTCTGGTTGGCCCGATTTTTGAATTCCTGTTTGACACAATGCCTGAAATGAGATCTGCTGACACCTATGATTGGTTCAGGTCCATAGGGTCGTTTTGCCGCCCCTTCCTTTGCCAATCTGTCCGCTTCCTCATTTCCATCGTGCCCACAGTGCGCAGGAACCCAGTGTATTATCACCCGGTTATCCTTTGAAATGTCTTGGAGAACATTTGCTGTCTCCCAGACTAGTTTGGAGTCAAACGTCGTCGAGCTCAGAGCTTTTATTGCAGCCTGGCTGTCGGACATTATGATTATCCTCTTTCTCCTGACATTGAGAGTCAGTATCTTTCTAGCACACTCGTTTATGGCAAAGATCTCAGCCTGGAAGACTGTGGCCGTGTCTCCCAGACTGACTGCTAATTGGGAGCTAGTATTAAATATTCCAGCTCCCGTCCCGCCTTCCATCTTTGAGTCATCGGTGTACCAGACAATATCATCACACGTGAGACTGATTATATTAGCAGCCCAGTCTTCTCTATGCGGTATGTACGTAAAGTAGTTCTTCCTGAAGAGGTGTCTCGGTGGCATCAGATCCAGAGGCATCCAGAAGCCTCCATCTCGCCTCCTATCCTTCAACAGCGATAGGTGACCGATTGCATGTGCATCCCTATGTATGGATCCACTATGCATTAGTCTGTGTGCGCTGATGGTTGCAGCCATTTGCACATTTAGTTCCAGCGGCAGAATCCCTAGTATAACATTTAGAGCTGCCGTTGGTGTAGTACTGAGACATCCTGTTATACAGGTATTCGCTAGTCTTTGCAGTTTTCCCAGCTTAGTCACAGTTGTTATTTCCGTGGTTTTCCTCCACCACACTATCGCCCCGTAGGTGATAGTCGGCAGAACTATTAGGGAGTATAAACTCTGAAGCCACTTCGGTCTCAGTCCCCAATTTTTGCCACAGATTCTTTTGCAACTCCAGAGAGCATTACCTGCCCTCTTGATGCGATCAACATGAGGTTTCCAGTTCAATTTGCTGTCCAGGATTACCCCTAAATACTTAACTTCCCTCGAGAAGTTCAGTTCTTTTCCAAAGATCATAATCTGTCTAAGGTCGATCTTCCTTTTATGTGTAAAATGATTGTCTTGTCTGGATTCACAGACAGTTTCTGTCTGATACACCAGTGCTCGAATATCCTCAGCGCGCTCTGAAGCAAGTCTGAGACGGTATGTCCGTCTCTACCTCTGACCACAATGACTAAATCGTCTGCATATGCGATGACTTCAGGTCCCAGCTCCTCCAGAGAGCGGATTAGTCCGTCAACGACTACAGACCACAGCAGGGGGGATAGTACTCCCCCTTGAGGACATCCTCGCGCTGTGCTTGCTGACAGCTCTGCCTCCCCTAAGTTGGACTGAATCACCCTGCTCTCCAGCATTGAGGATATCCATCTTATAAGGGTGGCAGGCGCCTGTAGTCCTTCTAGCGCCGTTTCTATCGCTTCGAAGGTTGTGTAGTTGAAAGCCCCTTCTATGTCCAGGAAACCTACTAGACTGATTTCCTTTTCCGCCAGGGACTTCTCTATCTTGCCTACCAGTGCTGAAAGGGCCGTTTCCGTGGATTTACCTTTCTGGTAGGCATGTTGGTTCGTGCTCAGAGGATACTTAGTGAGTATTTCCTCCCTCAGATACCGGTCAACGACCTTTTCTAAGCCTTTAAGCACAAAAGACATCAGGCTTATTGGCCTGAAAGATTTTGGGTCCTTCTTATCAGCTCTTCCAGGTTTCGGGAGATAGATCACGTTAACTATTCTCCAGGCTTCTGGAATGTACCCAAAAGCTAAACTACGTACGTAGATTTTGGTTAAAATGGGCGTTAGTACCGCCATTCCCTTCTGTAAGAGCGCCGGGAAAATGCCATCTTTCCCCGGCGCCTTGTAGGGAGAGAATGATTCCAGCGCCCATTC
Organism: Melieria picta; assembly: GCA_964056695.1. Classification (NCBI taxonomy): domain Eukaryota; kingdom Metazoa; phylum Arthropoda; class Insecta; order Diptera; family Ulidiidae; genus Melieria; species Melieria picta. Next base: position 68,725,848 of record OZ057398.1, read on the forward strand.
TACTACCGGTGCATTACACACAGCTTTGGCAGTTCTCCAGTCTTCCCTACCTGGACGATGCACCTGTCCAGCACTGCCTGTCAGAGGGTCATTAGTGTATACTGACCCCGGGAAGTGGGTATTGGTGAGTAGGACAAGTGTTTCCTTTTCATGCCATGCCATCTTTCCCCGGCGCCTTGTAGGGAGAGAATGATTCCAGCGCCCATTCTACTACCGGTGCATTACACACAGCTTTGGCAGTTCTCCAGTCTTCCCTACCTGGACGATGCACCTGTCCAGCACTGCCTGTCAGAGGGTCATTAGTGTATACTGACCCCGGGAAGTGGGTATTGGTGAGTAGGACAAGTGTTTCCTTTTCACATTTTGTGGCTGTCCCATCTCCATCCACTAGTGTTCCTATCGGACAGGATTTTTCCATCGAGAGAACCTTATGAAGCCTGTAACTGGAGGACAGATCTGATACGTCCTCACAGAACCGCTTGAAGGATTCCCTCTTGGCCTTCCTGATTTCTTGGTTGTATTTGGTGAGAGTCTGGGAGTAGGTCTGCCAGTCGTTGTTACGCTTGGCTCTATTAAATAGTTTCCTTACTTCCCTTCTCAGTTTGTTAAGATGACTACTCCACCACGGTGTTTGTTTCCTACAAGTTTTGGTCTTGAGGGGACAGTTTTCTTCATAGGCATTCAGAACGGAGTCTCTAAAAATTGTAGAGGCCCTTTCCAGTCTGTCTATGGTATCTATCCTATTCTCGATTTGAGTTGGGACGTCCTGTCCTAACTGGAAGCAATAGCTGTTCCAGTCGGTCTGTCGTTTTGGTCTGAATGTCACCACGGTTGGCATCTGATTCCCTAGCGTGAATCTTATCTGCCTATGATCTGAGCACGACGGCTCGTCAGACACCCGCCAATTGCTGACAAAGTCTTTTGTCATCGAGGTTGTCAAGGTCATATCCAAGACTTCCTCTCTGACTCTAGTTACAAATGTGGGGCTGTTCCCAATATTGCAAATACTTAGGTCTAAGGAGAGTATATAGTTAAATAGCGACTCACCTCTGGGATTAATGTCCGTGCTCCCCCACATGGTGTGATGGGCGTTCGCATCACAGCCCATTACGAGCTCCATGTGGTTGCCCCTAGCATAGGCAATGAGCTGTTCTGCTATACGGGGTGGACAGTGGTCGGCGTCTCCAGGGAAGTATGCGGAGGCAATAATGATTTCCCTGGAGTTCCAGGTAATCTTACCCGCGCATAGATCCGGCGTAACGAAATCTGTTAACGGGAAGAAAGATATGTTATTAAACACGATGCAGGTCCTGGCTCTGGTTGTGGTTGATTGACAACATAATACCTTACCTGCTTGAGATAGCCCTCTGACTTGACCATTGGTGCTGGTCCATGGTTCCTGCACCAGGGCTATACTAGGACCCAAGGTGTTCATGGTCCTAGTTAGGACAGCCGAGGCTGCCGACGCTCTATGGAGATTGACTTGTACAATCTCCATAGTTACGCCTTTGGTCCCTTCGTGTGGGTTCCCGCACGCTTACCCCCTCTACCCCTCGTCTGCACCCGTTCATTGCTGCTCGGTGTGTGTGCAGACCTATCCAGCAGGCTCAGTCGTCTGGATGGATTCGCCAACCCAGTCAGCCGAGTCTGCCGGACTGGCTTAGATGAGGTAGGCTTTGCGGGCCCAACCGATGCCTGTCCTGGCGTCCTGTCACTGGTCTGTTCGGTCCGTTCGGTCCGAGTGTCGGCATGCGTCCGTCCACTTGTAGGTGGACGGTCCTCGCATGCCTTCGCCAGTGCTTGCTTGCTGGTGGAGGGTCTGTCCTCCTCCACCACTGTCTTCGGCGTCCTCGTCTCCGTGCCGCTCCGATTGGTCACCGACGACCTCGTCCCCTGATCAGTCCGCACCCTGAACTGAACTCTCCCCAACTCAAAGAAGGGAAGGTCCTTCAGCTCAGAGAGCCGACCGACTGAGGTGTCGTCGATGGCCAACGTCAACGTCGTTCCCTGCGCCGCGACAGATCTATTCAGTACCTTCCAGTTTCCTGTCGGTAGTGAACGGTTCTGCGTACGAAGCATTCGAAGAATATCTTCGGCCGGGAGGGAGCAGCCAGGAAAGAATGCGGTGGCCACACTGGGTTTGGGAATGTCTTTTCCCTCCACCAGTTTCACCTTCACTCCCGGCAGCTGGGTTTTTGTCATGACCTCCCTTAGCCAGTTCCTCGATGCCTCGTCGGCGCAGTTTACGATAATCCATCCTGGCTTGAACGAGCATCCTTGGAACCTGATCTGAGGCCCATCCACGGGGAGCTTACGCAGCTCCTCTTTGATCAGCCCTTCGATCGTCCTCTGCTCCTCCAAACCCAGATGGACTGCCGGGAATTCGTCCGGTAGAATTCCGACTTTGATAGCCGCAGCAGCCTCAGCAAAGGACGGACTAAACTTCGTCCTTTTTGGTACGGGTTGCGCCGTATCTGCTCTGCTGCAGCCACCAGTTTCGTCCGTCTTTGTCGGCTCTTCCAGCACAGTCTTGAGTGCATCATCGTATGATTTACCCGACGCCATTAGCTTCCTCAGCCACTTCTTTTGAGAAGTCGTCAGCCGCTTTCTCTTAAGAGAGATGGCCTCGGTGGTTTCTACCAGCGCGGGTACACCAAGCGAAGGTGCCTCCTCAACTGCGATCGTTTACATGGTTGTCACGCTCGTATGGGAGCATTCACTGTTCCCCCTACTTCTTCTTGTCGGTCGGTCTCTCCAACCGCTTACTGTTGGTTCAACAATGTGCTGATCAGTGGCGTCAGTCTGTCCGACGTCCTTACCATCCGAGGCGCGTGTTTGAGAGCTCATCATCTGGTTCTTACGGCCACCTACTCCGACGAGGCGTTTCGGTGGCCTTTCAAATTGTGGGGAAAGGAAGTCGCCCATGACAGAGCCCCATGCCATGGGAAGTCCAAAATACTGCCCGAGGTGGACAGGTATCGGGTAGGCTCCGTGATATTACAGCCAGTATACCGGCCGGTATGGGGTTAGGTTGCCACTGTTTACAGCTCCACACAAAAATTGAAACCGCTAAACTCAGCAATTCTCACTGAATTCTGAATTTGCTAAGGAAACGACTATTTGTTATTTTGCTGAATCGAAGCAATAACGATGTTCTTATTTTTTCGGCTCAAAGCTTCTTCTAATTTTTCTATATTAAGTATAGAGTCCGAACGATTAATCGGCATCGGCTAGTATCGGCCAATAAAATTGGTATCGGCATCGGCCAAATCTTATCGTTCTTTTTTAATTGGAAGCATTTTTATAACAGGCCTTTTATTTTTTCCAAATTTGTTTTCTGACTTCTCCCACTGCATCTGTACAACGGGTCGCAATTTGATAGGACAAATTTTAATATAAACATCGTAATTTTAAGTTTAATAAAAAACTGAATTTGTATGTAATATTTACGCCACTATTTTTGTTTCTCTCTCAGTGGATAAATGTGATATATTATTGTTTTTAATACATGTTAATGTATTAGAATTCTGAATTCTCTTGTTATTTTATTTAGTTTTTAATTATTTCTTTTCTCGTGGTTTTGTTATTTTGTAAAGAATATTCAAGCAATATGTAATAGTTCCTTTTGTTATTTTATATGTGTGTGTTTTTGATTGAATTCATTCGTGTTAGTTTTTCTATGTAATCGGCATCGGCCGATTTTCGCCCTTTCGGCCGATTAATCGGCATCGGCATCGGCCAAAAAATGTGGTATCGGTCGGACTCTAATTAAGTATGTACAACATAAAATCTTGCAATTATTATACCTAATACAATTTAAAAAGCATTGCTTGTTGCAACAACAACGGCTACGGCAACAACAAATACAGTGAAGCAAGCAGCAAACGAGTAAATCGAAAATGCTTTTGCATATAGGTCGAGTGTATTAACCTCAACAATCAACAACTGATTAACTTTCTTTGACATTTTTCAGCAACCATGACATAAATTATTGTTTACAAAAGTCGGTTAATTAATTTTCCTTTCAGATTGCTGAAAAGAAAAGGTCATTGCTTTCATTTCAGAATGACAAAACTCAAACAATCGGCCGCTATTTACATATAACCAGGTGAGTGATATACTCAGGTGAATTTTAGTTCACTATCTATTTTTATTTAATATTATTATTATTTAAGCAAAGTGCATATTTATAAACTAATTTTTGTACTATTGACAAATCCAAATGCTGTTGATGATAATTGGGCCTTATTATCTTTTGATCTATCTAATTGATTTAATATAACCTGACCCAACCTAATCTAACAACTTTTAGATATTTCACGTATGAAACCAAACGTTTCTTAGTTGGACGGTGTTGCCGGCGTGGGTTTTAATAAACTGTTTACAGTTTAGCTATAAAACATTTTCTAATACTTAGCTGGTAATTTTTTTTTAACTACATCCTCAGCTCAATCAAGCTCCACAGATCGTTGTAAATCATCAGTCAATTTTCGCTTTATCACATTTTGGGGCTTATGTTTGTTGTGACTTTTAGCTGTCATATTTTTGCCGCTATAATTTTTAGTATTTATTGTTGTCGCTTTGTAATTACAGCGCAAACGCGCTTCAAGCCTCTTCTCTCTCGCAATTAATATGCGAGTATATACAATTGTCTCTTTGCTTCACTTTTTTGCTATTGTATTATAATTTGATAATTTTATTAAAATGCCAAACACGTTGTCACGTCACACGGCGCTGTATTTCAGCCGTGGGGCACGTGTGTTTCTTTGCATTTCAATTGTTGACATTCCGCGCTGCCACACTTACGCCTAGTAACAAGTTCACCTAATATTGTATATATGTAAATATATTGTATATATGTATATTGTAAATATGTATGTATGCACACACGTAATTTTTTGCAGTTTTGCCAGTTTTTTGTATTTGCAAAAATACAAAACACATGACTGACAGACAACGATTCACTGCGAAGGGCAATGCAAAAGGCTACCGATTTGTAGTTTTCAAATTTTACCTACGTACACATGTGTAATTTTATTGAACTGAGTTGAACAGCGCCGACAGAAATGACTTGTAAATTATATAACGTACATATCATCATTCATTAAGGTCATTAAGTCATTAAGGCATAACTTTGGTAGTTAGAAGTCGACAATAGCAATATGTGTGCATATGTACGAGTATATAAGGATCGAAACGAATCGGCTGTTGTGGCTCAGTGGTTCATGGCCTAAGAAATGTAAGGATTTAGTTTCCAGTCTCGAGACAAACTTTAGGTTAGGTTGCGGTGGCTGCCTCTGTATGAGACACACTTAGGCCTCTTAACGGGCCCATTGTGATACCACAAATTCCACCCGTTTGAAATGCGTATGCAACACTGTTTTTTCCAACATGTGATACAACACACATTACAAACGGATGGGGAAAGGGAGGGAAGGGGACCTACAGTTTAACGCCGAATCCGAACGGCGATTGGCAGTTTTTTCGGTCACACTTGGAGGTTTTGCCATTGCCTGCCAAGAGCGCACTTGTGCGATTCTTGTAATTCTCATCTCCTTCATGTGGATAGCGATAGAAGTAGGATGAGCGTTTTTTTCCAGCCCGAGCCAGGAATCGAACCTGGGGCGCTCGGCATGAGAAGCCAGCGCGCTACCCGCTGGGCTATCGAGGCCGGCGAGACAAACTTTACCAAGTGAACAACTTTTTTTGTCGACCGCCTCAACAATCAATAGCAATCTTTTGTATGTAAAATAATGGTCCAAATCGGATCTCTGCATGGAAACTTGTCTGGCAAAGTGTTTCTTGATTCTTTCGCTCATTTCGTGCATGTTTCAAAAAAAAAACTATGAACAATTTTTCCATCCATGAACATTTTTCTCTGTCAATTTCAAAAATCTGTGGTCACAAGTCATAACCGCCTAAGTCTGTTTTTCAATTTTTTCAGGAGAGCAGTTTAAAGTTTCCAATCCTCACCGCAAATCAGGAGTCAGTTTTTTTCGATAAACTTTCTTACGGATTCTAAGGAAACGTATTCTTTTACTTGCTTCTTAAAAAAAAATAGTTATTTATTGTTGTAATCAAAAGATATTAGGAAAAAATACACTTAGGCTGTTATGACTTGATAAACGGGAAAAAGTCAAAAAGTTTAAGTTGAGTTAGGCTGTTATTCCATATAAAAAAAAAAACTTTAAGTGCGCCTAAAACAACTTAAATCGTTATTCCATGTCAACATTTTTAAGATTTGATTTCCCATGTTGAGTTAGGCTCTTATTCCTTAGTGGGAACTCACGAACTTTATTAGCTTAGGTTACATTTTCCCATTCAATTTTTTCAATTTAATCAGAACCATACTAGATCCATAATCACAACACAATATAAAATCCATTTTATTTAATTCAAAAGAGGGTTTTACAAGAATATTTTACTTTTGTTTAAATATCTTCTTCGCTGGTGCACTCTGTCAAATCGGGATGGGTATTTGGTTGTTCTGTACATGTTGAAAGATTGTCATAAAATGAATGAAATTCTGGGCTTATAAACTGTTTCAAGTCCATAAGATCTCTTTTTTTTCTAAGGATATGCATGGTAGATCCTCTATTACTTGTAATTGATCAAATCCTCTTACAACAGCACCTCGTTTGCCCACCTTTAAAATTTTAAAGGATTCATGTTTATCTAAAGACATTCATACTGTACTTCATTACAACTTTTTGTATAACGAATCCATCGAACATTGTTCCATAGAAATTTTTCGCCATCTTCATTAATACGTTTCCAAGAAAATTTTAACTTGGAAAAATCAGAAAAATTATAAAAATCATTAGTTTTCATTTCAACTGTTTGAATTTTAGGTCCAATCGTATTTATAAACTGATACCAATCTCTTGGCGTTTCAATTTAAACATTTGTTTTCTTTTTTATTCGTTCAATAAGAGCGTGGTCGCTATCACGCTCCATGTGCGTATGTCCTGGCTCTAGAAACTTGTGGTCGATGTAATCCAACATTTGAACATTTGCAATAAATGAAAGAAACATTGCAGAAACAAATGAGTTCTTATTACCTTAACCTTATAAATTAAAATCTGGGTCTTTTATCGAATCGTCTGAGTCAAATGCACTGTTTTCAAGAAAAAATTCATCACTGGTTTCATTACTTTGTGATTTTTGCATTCGTGAACCTAAATTGTAATAAACATACCATTATTAGAGTTTTAAATAATAAATTATTCCAATTTTGATTTCCACTAAAAAAAAATTTCGCTTACTTTTGAGCAAGTCCAGATTAAAGTTGATTCTAAGCATTGATGACATTGTTTCGTTTTGCACGCATGGTGCAAAATTTGGAATGAAATCATTTCATCAGCATCTTTTAATTTACAAATTACATAACATAGGCATTTCGACTAAAATGGTAAATTTCATCGAGAGTGTGTATAAATGTACTGATTCTGTGATATGGACAGGAGATGAAATTTCAGAAAAATTTTGTATTTCGTCAGGTGTGAAACAAGGTTGTCTGATGTCACCCTTACTGTTTTCGATATATCTAAATGACTTGCATGACAGCCTGGAAGAAGGTATCTGGATTGATGATATGAATATAAGACTTCTTTTATATGCCGATGACATAGTCATTTTGGCGGACGATGTGAATAAACTGCAGAAAATGATTTTGAATCTGGAAAAATTTTGTGACATGTGGAATATGCAAGTAAATTTAGCGAAGTCAGCTATTATGGTTTTTAGACAAGGTGGTAGACTGGCAGAAAGGGAGAAATGGACGTTTAAAGGAGAACAAATACCAATTACGACAGAATACAATTATTTAGGTGTTACGATGACCCCAAAATTAAGTTTTAAGAAACATGTTCAGAATAGAAGTAGTTTAGCGAAGAACAGCATAAACGCTACCTGGAGATCGTTTCTTACCAAAGACAAAATAAAATTATCGGCAAAATATAATTTATTCTTGGCAGTAACAAGAGCGATTCAAAGCTACGCTGCACAAGTTTGGGGCTATGAACTGTTTGACGAAGTCGATAAAACGCAATTCTATTTTTTAAAAAGAATTTTGCGTCTACCCACCAATACACCCTCGTATTGTATTCTGTTGGAAACTGACTTTGCAAACTGTCATTTATATACACTTGAACTCCACCTTAGATATATCTACAAAACCATATTTGACTACGATTCAAACAGACTACCACATAGACTTACAAAAATAATTCTACAGAGACAAATCTTTTGGGCAACGGCAGTTAAGGACTTAGGAAGCAAGTTAAACATCAATCTAGTTTTTGACAATTCTGATAGGAGGCTATGGAGTGCAAATATAGACTTATTACTCTCAAGTGTGAATCGGACGAACAAACAAAAAACATGGGAAAGAGCTATGAACAGCTCCCGGTTGTACAAGTACCTCGATCACAATATTGGAAAAAGCTATATTAACAACACAACTGAAAATTATAAGATATCTTGGATTCTGAAGACCAGATGCGACCTTATTTATCTCGAAGTATACAAGAAACTTAACTGCACTCTCTGTAACTTAAATGAATTGGAAGACTTGACACACTTTTTAGGAAGATGTCCAATACTGAAAGAAATGAGATATAGGTATTTTGGACAGTTTTATTTAGGCCAGGACGAAGTGATTAACAGATTAAATGGTATTGGTTCTGGTGGTTGGAATAGTGTAGTGTGGTTTGTCGCGAGTGCTTTAAAATATAGAAAACTGATCTTAAATGAATATAACTAGTTTTTGAGAAACTTTTGTTGTAACTTTAATGTTTTAAATGCCTTAATGTTTCCGTTGAGTGTATCTTCCGACAGACGACCCTGGGTCATTGTCGTAAATTCTTTGTAAATTAGTTTTAAGGATATTTTTTGTTAACAGGAAATTTTTAATTAAATAAAAGAATCTATCTATCTATCTATCTATCTATCTATCTATCATTTCGAAAGTTTTCATTGTACTTGGCTGAACTATCTGAAGTTTCTTGCATGTTAATTTTAATGTTCTCTACTTGAGATGAGCCGGTTTCAACACGTCTGACTAGAGTAAAATTTGAAACAAGGCTCTTAGGTTTTGTATTCAGGTAAATTTGTATAACCTAACCTAGATTTGTATATGATATGACAGTCGTTTATAGACGTATAGCGTAAAAAACTTATAACTACTTTTTACCGAATGCCTTTTTCTCAAGAAGCTGTTTTTTTCACTCTATGTACAAATGGTGTAATTAAAGAAAAATGATACCAGTATCAGTTATTTTTACAGTTCAACAATATCTACGTAACATTATTTGTTATTAAATGAAACTCAAATATTTCAACAAAGTTCGACAATACCAATAAACTAATTCTTACTTCACTTACTTTTGTCCTTAGGACATTCTGCCATCATCTTTGCCAATTCAACCATTTTTGCTGCTCTGCCAGACATTTTGCATGTATTTTTCACAATTGTTAAAATATATCACTTTTAAATCAATCACCACTGTAACACACTTTCACAGCGACCTGTGCGCATCGACCTAACTCAACTTAATGACACACTTTTGAAAAATTTTCAATATTCATTGTTTTGAAATAACAACCTAAGTCTACTTAGACTGTAGTTTTTTCAAATTCAAATTTGGAATAAGCACTTAAGTTGAAATAATATTTTCAAAAAGTAAATTTTTTGTTTGGAAAAAGCGCTTAACTGAATTTATGATTTTCAAAAATTAATATTGTAATTTGGAATAACAGCTTAACTCAAGATAGGAAAATTAAATATTTTCTTCATTTTGCGAAATAACGACTTAAGTTGATTTAGGCAATAATGAAAAAATAACGTTTCTAATTGTTGTAATCCTAAATTAAGTTAGGCGCTTATTCCAAACTACAAATATAGAATCAGAAAACGCTTAACTTGAGTTAGGAAATTAAAGTCGAAAAATTATGAATTAGGCTGTTATTCCAAAACAGTCATTAAAAACAATTAACTTAAGCTATTTGGTTTTTAATGGATAACTTCTGTCCTAAGAAAGATACAAACATGAAAAATTGACAGCAAATAAATTTAGACACGCTGAACATGATGGCAACAAAAACTGAATTTTGTCCTAACTCGAGTTAGGCCATTATGGTTTGTGGCCACTGAAATATTAAAGTGTTTTTAAGTACGAAAAAACCAAACGGCCAAAGTAAAAAAAATTCAGTTCTCTTATTGTAGCTAAGAAAATATTAATAGCAGCCTTTTAATCGTATTTTTTTGTATGAAGCACTCAAGTATGGTGAACAGGTTTCAATTAAGTCTGTCTGAATTAGGTATTCGATCACTTAATGATGTCTAAATAAAACATATGTATATGTATAGTTGTGCCATTTGCACATACATACTTATAGTATACACGTTTCGGTTCATTAAGTTTAAATTTGCAATAATTGTAAAGTAATTATACTCAAATAAACACCATTTGAGGTAATTATGCCTTATTTATCGATTTATAAAACCACTTAACTGCAGTGAGGACTCTTTCAGAGAACTGCATATGTATGAAAGAATTATATTTTATTCAATTTGATGCATTATATTCATTTTCAACATGCGGTAAATAATTTGTTTAAAAGATAAACACTCGTTTCTCTGAATTGGCTTAACAGAACCAGTGGCGGGGATTTACAATTTTGTGGCGATTACGAGTAGCAACATTGGAAAATCACTGTGCAACACTAATTCTAGGTTAGGTTGAAGTGGTAGCCTTCTTCTGATGAAACTCACTTAAAACAGACAAACAGCTGAAACAAAGCAATTGAAGTAATTACCACTTACTTCATATTCTTTGCTGAAACTCAGCAAGGAAGAAAAGTCGCGGACGACCCAAAAATTCTAGAAATACATAGGTCGATGTCGGCCTCGATAGCTCAGCGGGTAGCGCGCTGGCTTCTCATACCGAGCGCCCCGGGTTCGATTCCTGGCTTGGGCTGGAAAAAACACTCATCTACTTCTGTCGCTATCCACATGAAGGGAATGAGAATTACAAGAATCGCACAAGTGCGCTCTTGGCAGGCAATGGCAAAACCTCCAAGTGTGAAAGAAAAACTGCCCATCGCCGTTCGGATTCGGCGTTAAACTGTAGGTCCGCTCCCCTCCCCTCCCTTTCCCCATCCGTTTGAAATGTGTGGTGTATAACATGTTGAAAAAAAAAAAACAGTGTTGCATACGCATTTCAAACGGGTGGAATCTGTGGTATCACAACGGGCCCATTAAGAGGCCTAAGTGTGTCTCATACAGAGGCAGCCACCTCAACCTAACCTAACCTAACCTAGGTCGATGCTACGCGAATTAGCCGCTGTCAACAGCAACTCTAAAGATTGGCAAGTATTCTTAAAGTCCAATGCTGCCTTGTGAAGTGAACAGTTTGCATTCTATTTACACCAAAAAATTAACTAAGCCGCACGCTTAATCAACACATTTAAACAAAATCAATTCGATCAGCAATTTGACCAACAAGTTATCAACTATGGCAATATGCAGTATGCATAATTTATTTCATTGTCGGCTCGTTTATCAGTCGCTTGGCTGTTGGGCTGGTTAACATAACGTGCCCGGTTCATTACACTCGAAATCATTGCAACTTTGCCGCATATTTGTATTAAGTAAATTAAAAGGTAAACACAACGCTCGACACGTGAAAAAAGCGGCTGCCGCCAGCGCGTGTCTGTCACATTTAGGCGCGCGACACAATTCGGCTGACAAGTTCAGCGGCAAAGCCAAAAGATTATCTCATTAATGTCATTAATGACTCAATGCCGACAAAGCTCGGGTTGTGGCCATTATAAACTGCATGATTGTTGTTTGTGTTGTTATGCGATATGTAATTTAAGAATTATTCCGGCATTAATAGTGTCAATATTATATCAGCGGCGACGCAACACCGAATCATCCCATTATACGTTGGCAACACAATGACAGCAATCAAACAACAACGGTAGCAACAACAACAGAACAAATACAGCAATAATCGGAGTTATAGCAAGATTGACAGCAGCAGCCGCAGCATCGGCTAACAATAGCGACAGCAGCCAGTAGGCAACAACAGTTGCCGATTCAATATTAACAATTGTCATGCGACAACTGGAGCTCCGACCAAATACGGCCGGAGCTTTTGATTTATTCTTTCAATTATTTTGCATACAGCGCGCAATTGCGGAATAAGCAAACACTCACCGAGCGGCCGCCGAGTAGACAAATAAGTAAACAAAAATGGCAGCCAATAGCCACAGTGCCGCAGCTTCGTGCAACGAGTGAAAAAAACAGGTTGCAATAAATTTGACAATTCAAATACTTTTCAGTTTTGTGGGTATATGTACAAATAATTTATTGAGTTTTAACCGCAAACCAGCGACAATCACACGGAATTTGCGGTTTTTCCCAGTGTATGCTTTTGTTGACAAAATACTTGTAATTGTAACACTCGATATGGGTGGCTTGTAATGTTTGTTGTTGGCTGATATCGGCCATGTGTCGTATCGGGCCGTGTGAAGTGGCCCACATCAAATTGCCGCCAATGAGTGTAAATAACAAAAAACAATACAATACCATTTTTTTAATTTGTTTCTCGCATTGCAATGTTGACATTTTCATTAATGATAAAATTTGTAATGTTATTACTTATGTTTGCTGTTGGCAAATAAATATTTAATAAGCAATTTTTCGCTTATTTACTTAATTCAGACACTTTAATGCCGCTCAACTTAATTTGTGCCCAACGTACTTAGCGGACTTAAGTGAAAAAAATCGTACAACAACAAAATACAAAGTGCCAGGAATTCATATTCGAGCATTAAAAACGTATAAGTAATTGATAAAAGTGTAATTAAAGAAGATTAAAACGCCGGCTACTGGTGACATTAAGTCTGCCGAGCTCAATCACTGTACAAAATAAAGTTACTTTTAAATTATTTGTTTACTGTTTTTGTTGTTTGTAACAGTTAACAAGCCAAGCTTTTAATTATTGCATTAAATTCAGTAAAAAATAATAACAAAACTCGCGTTAGTGTCAAACCTTTTTCATATCATGAGTTCAGGGTTAAAAATTTTCAAAATTTTTTGCTTTTGTTGTATTATTGCTGCTTAAAAATTATTTCCATTTGTTTACACCCACACTTGGCGCAATATTGTAAAGAAAGTACCCTATTCGATTTTAATAGCATTTTCTCAAGTGTTGTATAATTTTTTATAATTACGTTACAACGTGTGTAAATTGTTGGCGGCGGTTAATTACGCCATGTTTGCAGGCGTTTGCAGGCTGTGGAATTCACATTTTCCAGCAGTGTTTACAATGATGCACATTTTTTTTGTTGCTTCCTATTTAACCCAATGAACCATTTTGTAACTTAGAATCTGACATTAAAACGTCTCTTGGAACTCAAACATTTTCATCATTTCAGTTTTACTTATAAGCTTTGCGTATAAATCTTTATTTATACCAATGTTTTTGTTTAATTTTGCTTATAAGCTTTGCGTATACATAAATAATAAAGATTTTGTTTTTATTAATTTTTTCTTAGAATATTTCACTATATGTGCATATATTTCTTTATATTTCATGACAGCTAATTTTAGGTAAGGACACATCAAGGCCCCTTTAGAATGTGATCATTTTTAATGAAAACATTTCCAACCTGAAGCACAGAATAGATGATACCACTGATAGTTGCTGGTTTACATACTGAACTGGCCATAACCACCTGTTGCCAACTTACAACGTTAGTGAAAGATTATATCTATATTATATACATATACTTATTTATTATAAGAAAATTTCTTGTACAACACTTGAGAGTATTTGAAAGTTCCTCATTCGACAAATTGTTTGCAAAACTGCTGCGCCTCAATGCACTCCCCTTCACACATCTGATATGATAACACAACTGTGTCAGATTTCGGCAAGTAAAAATATACCTATATTTAATGAATATCAGCGCTAACAATCAAAGCAATAAATCTACAATTTCAGTGAATCATTGTCGCCTACAACGCTGCACAATTGATGGCAGGAATTGACTTCTGGCGGTCGCCAGCAAATCTTCCACATGCGTGCGTGGTAATTTCGTCAATAGCTGGCGGACACTATCGACTCGAAGCTAGTAGCAAATCATAAATTAAAGCAATTTTAAATCGCTATAAGATGTTTTTGGAATGTGGCGAAGTTGCATTGATTTGTGATGGGATTGATTTCTGATCGCAACCACAATGGCAACACGATAGTCGTGCTAAGTGATAGTGCGGCAGTCCCAAGAAATGGTCAAAAACTATGCCTCTGCCACGCGCTGTGTTTGACAGCCATGATACAAAAACTGCTGCGTTAACTAAGTCGAAAAATGAATTTCGGAACAGGAAAAATATTCAGCAATTTTCTGTTAAGCACCGGTGACGCTGCTGGTTGGAATCAGCTGTTTGGTGGCGATGTGCAGCGGAAAATACCGCTGGCGTTGACACGTACCGGCCATGTGCTTGTACCGCACCCCACCGATCGCGCGATAAGCGTCAGCCATAACAATGTCAAAAGGAGCAAACTCAAATCAACGGCAAATCAGTCAGTCAGTCAAGTGTTTGGCAGCGACGTTGTCAAGTGGTCAAGTTTAGGCTGAGACATTTTGTTCGGTGGGACGTAGTGTTTGGCGCGTGAGGTGAGCGGGTTTTCGTTGGAAACATATCAAATGCGGCGCATAACGAGAGCAGCGCAAAGGTCTGCTGATAATAGAGTGTGACACAATTTAAGCAAAACAAAATCCTAACAAAAACATTGGCAATAATAATAACAGACCCAGCAACAATAACAATAATAACCAAACAAAAACGAAACTGAAAATCGAATACGGAAACTGAACGTTGAGCGGCACTGCCAGCCGACGATCGCCCATGGAACACGCCGAGAACGAAACAATGTACAATGCGGTGCGCCGTGCGCCCATTGGGCAGGGGCACAGGGGCGGGGGGCCTAGATTGCGGTGAGCGCGACGAGGGCAATCAAACGTCGCGAATTGCCGCTTCAAGGTGCTCTCCGCCGTTGCTGCGGACTCACGTTTGTTGACTCTCCGCTTTGCGCTATTCGAGTATTTGCATCCTCTGTGCTTTTTGTTTTAGCAAATGCAATTTATTCTTGTTTCACAACACTTTCTAACAAGTGCAAACACAAACAACTTATCAAGCGTTAGTATTTTATGGAGGAGAGGAAATGGTGCAGTGCACAGAAAAATCAAACCGATTGAAATTGTAGCTGGCTGCAAAGGTGAAACACGAAATTAAGGTTTTATGCTGAATTTTTGTATTAAACTGGAAACTGGCAAAAGCGAATTCTCTGATATCGGAATCAGCTGTTGATGTTGCTGTCATTGCGCTGCTGCTCGAGTGTTGTAGTTGTTGTATTTGCATATTATCATTACTTGTGTTAGTTGTGTAGTGTTTGCTTTTTCTCTAGCTACACGTATAGTATATAAAATAAAGTGTAAATAACTCTGACAGCAGCTGGTTTTAAAATTTTTTGTTAATTTCATTTCTACGAATTGAGAATTCTTCGGTTCGCTTTTGTCGTCGGAATAAGAATATGCAAAATGGAATGCGGCCTAGTGTCGTCTGAATTCGCGTGCCCAATGGAAAAACAAGGTGATTCGATTCAGTGATTCGCGATTGAGACGGTTCGTTTTTTGATTGAAGTGTCATTGATTGAGAAAAGACTTTTCGCTATTTAAACTCGGTCGTGCGCGATTGCGTAAGATCGTGCTACCGATTTTGAAAAAAAAGAAACCATAAAAATAAGAAACATCAAACTTTTGCCGTCTGTGGACCAAAGCGCCTGCTCAAGGCTAAGAATAAAATGAGTTTCAAGGATGACAGCAATCCGATGAACATCTATGAAGACCTCAGCTTAGAAAGTGACTGCGAGACCAAAGGCACTGCAAAGGTGAAAAAGAAACGTAAGAGACAAGACGTCTCCTCCGATGGTTCGAGTACCAAAACCTCGAAACTCATCGACAAAATTAAAGAGCTCACAAAGGAAATGAGCTTGCTGAAGGCGGAAATAAAACAACTCAAACAAGAACGAGAAATTTTGCAAAACAACAACCAAATGTTGACTAACAACGACGCTGCTATGGACCAATTCCCGGCACTTCCGAGAGATGCAGGACTAATACCGAAAATGCCCGTTAAGCCAGCAATGAAATTGAAGACCCCTAACCAGAAGAAGGAAGCTAGTAAGCCGCCACCTATCTTAGTATGCTACAATGTAGACCAAAAAATGCTTAACTTTAAGTTAGGTATCTTTTTAAAACATAAAAACTTTGCTGGTAAGCAAATCAATAAAAATGTAGTTCACATTAGTACCTACACTTTGGAGGACTACACTAAAACTAAGAATTTTTTGATAAACAACTCTATTAAATTTTACACTTTCACTCCCCAAGAGGAAAAGCCATACACTCTGCTCATCAAGAAACTTCCATCTTCATATGAGGAAGAGGAAGTTATTAATTATATCAATGATTTAAAACTCAAAGTAAATGTACTTAAAATTAAAAAAATGGGTAATAAGTTCCTCATACAGCTATCCAAAGAGTCGGATATTGCTGAATTTAGGAAAATAAATTACATCCTCAATTGCAAAATTGAGTTTGCGGATTATAAGTCAAATTTCCCTATACAGTGCAAAAATTGCCAAAGGTTTGGACACGTTGCCAGTAATTGCAACATGCCTTACAGATGCGTAAAATGTTTAGACTCTCACGGTCCCAAAGAATGCAAAGTGCCTCCAAAGGAGCTAAATACTGAGGAAATTGCGGTCGTTGATCCTCTTACTGGGAAATTAAACAAGCGGTTAGGTCTCCCAGTAAAATGTGTCAACTGCAACTTAGAGGGTCATACGGCTAATGCCAAAATATGCCCCAAGAGATTAGAGCTAATAAGTAAGTTTAACCAACAAAAAAAGCCATCACTACCCCCACCCCCTCCGCCTCTGGCTTATATCCCTACAACCAGGACAAACAAGTCTTATTCGGAGGCCTTGAAAGCAAATACTCAAGCTAATACTGCAAACTATCCCAAAGCTAGAACCACCCAAAGCACAGACTCAACATTCAACATGACCAGCAACGATTGCGAGAGGTTGCTAGGGCGAGATTTATTTACTTGCCTTAATAAAGTAAAGGAATTCTCCGCATACTATAACGCTCTCGTCAACGACGAAGACAAATCCAAGGCACTATTTAAACTTTTCATAGACCTTCGCATTGACACCTAAGAATTTAAAATGTTTCTTCATAAATGTTTGTTCACTGGTTAGTAAGAGAAAGAGACACTCCTTCAACCTGTTTTTGAAACATCATAAGCCAGACATTGTTTTAATTGCAGAGCATAAATTGAATCACAGACACAAGCTGTCGTTCACTAATTATGAACTCATAAGGGATGATCGTACCTCTGGCAGAGGTGGTGGTACAGCAATATGTATCAAAGACTCCTTCGTTTATCAGAAAGTCACATGCAACACTTGTGTAATTGAAAATACCACCATCACAATTAATCTCAGCAACAACACAACAATAGCATTCATCTCAGCTTATAACAAACCTTCTAACACCCTTACAGAATCTGATTTAAACACCTTAATCAGCTCCTCTAATACAGAGCAAATAGTCCTGGGTGGAGATTTTAACGCTAGACACCGCAATTGGGGAGACACGGTCTGCAATAAAAATGGGAATATTTTGTCTGAATGGCTTTTAAAAACCCCCTCCATGCAAATCAATCCAACTAAAAATCCAACGAGGAACAATTCATATTTAGACCTTTTCATCACCTCCTTACCAATTTGTACTAACTACCACACAGACTTCCTGAATACCCTAAGAACTTTTGACTTTGACTCCGATCATGACGCAGTTGAACTTCTAATAGTAACCAGTGATTTTCTACGAAAGTCACCGGAAACAACTCTAGATTGGAATAAAATTAATATAAAGTTGTTCAACAGCGTACTATATGAAAACCTTAATAGCCATGTCTTACCCAACAATAGAGTAGCATCTATAACTGAAATAGATAACTGTATTTCCTATATAAATCAATCTTTCCAAACTGCTATCGAAGCTGCTGTACCCAAAGTAAAAATTCAAAGAAAAGGTCAAATTAACCTCCCACAAAATATCTTGCATTATATCCAGGAAAAAAAGAGGCTACGTAGAGCGGCATATAGATGCGTTGATCCGGACCGGAAAAACACCTTAAAAGCAATTATACGCAACATTGAAAAAAATCGTTCAGGAGCTAATTCAGCTACACGAAGAAAAATACTGGTACAACTTCTTCAAAAAGATTAGAATGAATAATCAGACCTATAGGAAAATCAAAAACCTAAGTGGAACAAACAGCAAAATCGAATTGCCCACCATCGTGGATGACAATGGGAACACTCACACTGAAAATTTTCACAAAATAAATGTATTGGCTGATCGTTTTGAGAAAGTTCATTTAAGAGATCAAGATATGCCCAACCAGCCTCATGAAAATCTAGTCCGTAGCTCAATATCCGTTTTAAGAAACAACGTCCCAATCATTTCCTTTGATAATGAAATCACTGCGGACGGCGAATCTGATAAGTTGACAAACCATGCTCCCGACATCGTAGAAAATTACGCACATCTCACCACGTCAGAAGATATTGCCTTCGGTATCTATTTCACTAACAATAAAAAAAGTTATGGCGACGATAGGATCCCGAACTTTCTACTAAGAAAAACTTCTACTTTCTTTTGCGACTTCCTTGCAATTCTATTCAATCAGTCCTACAACATTGGCTATTTTCCTGAATCATGGAAATGTGCCAAAATTATCCCAGTCTTAAAGCCAAAGTCAGATCCGAATTTAGCCAATAACTACAGACCAATTTCCCTGTTATCTAATATTAGTAAATTATTTGAGAGGATTCTTCTGGGAAAACTTAAAACGCATATCGTGGAAAGTAAGATCTTAAAAGACAATCAATTTGGTTTTAAAACTCTTCACTCTACCAACCACGCCCTAACCGTGCTTTCTGACTTCATTACCACTAACTTAAACAAACGCCAAGCCACCATAGCAGTGGCATTAGATCTTGAAAAAGCTTTTGATACAGTTTGGATTGAAGGAATTATATACAAAATGTACAACACTTTCCAGTTTGACAAGCACATCTGTAGATTTCTCCTAAACTACTTAACAGATCGCTCATTCTATGTAACCCACAAGGACGAAAATTCCATAATAAAACCAATTGCGGCAGGTGTCCCCCAAGGATCCATTCTTGGCCCTATCCTATATAACATCTACCTAGCTGACATACAGAACCCAGAACCCGTATCCAATAAACAAATAATCATATACGCTGACGACATTCTTATTCTTGGATCCAAACCTAGAATTTCAATAATGAACAAAGAGATTAATCAATACCTCTCCGAGTTATCCCCTTACTTTGAGAAGTGGAAACTAAAACTGAACACTGCCAAAAGCGAATGCGTCTTATTTACAGGAGTTAAAAAGTACCTATACCCCAATGCCAGAAAATTCTCTCCTAACATTATGTTCAACCAATCTAGAATAGCCAACAAGGAACAAATTAAATACTTAGGTGTCGTTTTGCACAAATCTTTCAAGTTCTACCGGCACATGGACTACATTCTCTCTAAAGCCAAAAATTGTTTCCATGCTTATTATGGGATACTGAGGAGAGCTAAGAGCCTAAAAATGCGCATTAAACTAAATTGCTACAAACAACTCATTAGGCCAATGCTTACGTACGCCTTCCCCATATGGTTTGATATATCTTCGCACCAAATGGAAAGGTTACGCACGTTTGAACGAAAGATTTTACGCATCTGCTCCGGCACCACAACAACTTGGGGCAATGGCACATACAAATGCATATCAAACTACAGACTTTATAAAAAATGCAAAACGGAAAGAATCGACTGTCACTTAGTAAAGGCAGCGGTAAGATTCCTAGATAATTTAGGAAGACTGGACAATAATCTAGTCAAAAAATACCTACTAAAGGAACCAAATATACCCTTCCCAGTTCAAGATAAATTCCTATCACCTATCCATCTGCGAATTTTGTTAAGAAACAATCAGGTCTTCCGAGAGGAAAAGCTTTTGTTCTACCACAGGCGATTCCGCACATTTAATATCAATGATCCAATTTACTGTACTCATCAATTCTGATGTGTACTCCTCCATGTGTACAAAGTGTATAGTGTATATAGTGTTACTTAGTTTAAGTTAGAATAAGCTAATATATGCAATGCAAATGTGATTCCCTTTTTTACATGCCCTTTTTAGGGAAATACTAAAATGTAACAGATCTCAAATAAACAAACATAATGTGATATTTCACTACTTGAATGTAAACACTCCTAGATAAATATTTTATGTGCTAGGAAATCATTAATGTACTTAATGTTAACTAGATTTAGTCTTACTTATGTACTAATGAAATAATGGGCAATAAATATCATCGTATCGTATCATCGTATCGCGTGCCCAATGACTCGAGCACACTTGAATACCTAATTGGAAGAATGAAATGGAGAAATTTTAAGTGTAGAAACAAACTAAGATCTTTCAACGCATTTTCATCTTTTAAAAAGCTATAAACCCCATGCATAAAGTCACTGGAAGAAGTTAGCTATGGGAGCCGAGCACACCAAAGACAGCTCTAAGGTTAGGTTGATTTATTTAAGCTCACTTAACTCAGTTTTGTGGTATACATTTCCATGAAAGAAGCAAGAGATTAGTATGATCTTACCTGCCTTTGTTCTTTTAAGTTTCCTTTTCTTTTATAACTCCATATGTGCTCTTCCTACTTCTGTTTACATCTCTCTCTGCTTTTCGCTTCCCTGCCTTCTCCACCTATTTATTATATGCCTTGGTTGCTGACATAATTTCTACTCAGTTCCTTTCTTAAACTAGGATTTGTTTTATCTTCCTTACTTTTCCAGTCTGTTCCTTACCGCAGTCTTTATTCCCATCCTGACTTTCCACACATTCTTCTTTTTTCTCTTTACATCTTATCTCTTTCAAACCATTTCCACTGTTAGTTCGTTTCTTACCTGCATCTCTCTTAGCTTTAATTCTTCGCCTAACTTTGTCTCATCCCTTGTTTAGGCTTTCTCTATTCCTTACTTATTACCTACATACCATCATTCATTAAGTCTTTCTTTCATCCCCTATTGCGATTTACCTTTTTCACTACTTCCTCGTTCACTGCATACTTCATTTGTCTTTCTTCTCTGTCAATTGAAGTAAGCTGAAACCTAACCTAAAGATGGTCGTTAACACATTCCCATTTACACATTATACTTTAGCCTTTCTTTACTTTACTGAACGATCAATAGATTCTCTCAACGCTTTCCTTTCACTTTACTTTCTCGAAAAATACGCATTTTAAAAAGTGGACGGAAATGAGTCAGAAGCACAAACTCGCATTTTATTGATTGATTCTGCACTACATTAATGTACGAGTATGACACATAAACATATAAACATAATAACTCAAGCACGGCGGTGCATTTTCCGGAAAATCAATTAAAGCAAAAGCGCAACGCAATCGACGTAGTTCATTGATGGCAGAAATATATAATAGTGATTGTAATCACGTTATGTGAGGCTGTTTACCCGACCGAATGTTCGTGTATCTGGTAGCGACTTGTGATCGTGCCATAAAATTGGACAGCGAACGGTGTGATTGTGTTATGGAATTGTAGAACCGATTACCGAGTTGATTTGCTTACGCTAATTCATTTGTGCCCGGCGCACAACAACAACAAGGCAAACAGAAGAAACAAATATATACATTGGAATCGGAATATGATTATTGTGTGCAATTATCGCAGTCAGCTAGTCAGTCGTTCAGTCAGGCAGCAAGTTAACAAGTCCGCAAATCCACTGTGTTGTGATGGTGTGGCGAATTGTGTGCGTGTGTGAGTGGAGGGAAAAAGCGCCACAGTAAAATTTCAGAAATCCGAAACAGTGACTACTGAAATCATTACGACAACGGGCAACGCATTGGTGACGCGGCGGTGACGGCGACAGTAACAGCAACGGCGGCGTTCCTCTAGAGCGCAAACACCGCCAAAACGCCACCAAAACACAGAAGTCGATTCAGTGCGCTGTGAAAAACGTTGAACAGCGGTTGTTAGATGCTGTAGTGGAAAGAGTGAGTGACTGACTGACTGACTGACTGAGTGGTGAAGGCAGGCTGACAAGACTGTTGGGCGACCGTTGCAAGGATAGACGAATTAACACGCAAGTAGATAGACGCACGAACAGAGTGGCAGATGGGCAGTTAAAACGGACAGCCTGGCAGTCAAGTAGACAGGCAGCACACCAGAAGCTTTCAATTGGCGAGCGCAGCTTAAAGAAATTATCGCTCGCAAACTTAAAAATCGCCACATGCGGCCAAGAAGTGACAGTGGTTGGGTAGCGAAACTGCCAGAAACCGTGACGCCGAAAGTTTCGCGTTAGAAAATTGAAAAACAAAACAAATGGGAAAGTTAAAAATACAAAATCACAAAAATTAAAAAAAAATGAACTATTTAAAGAAAATAAGAGAACTATTTCAAAATAAAAGCATAAACAACTGAGTCGTTTACCTGTGGTAATATTTATGTATGTTTGTGCGTGTGTTTTTGCAAGAAACATTAAATGCGTAACGTGGCTGGCGCAAATATTTTTAAATTAATTAATGTGAGACATTCGAGTTCAATGGGTGCAAACAGAAACAATCAACAAAACATATAGTTAAAATAAAAATAGATATAACAAAAAACAAATACACTAAAATAAATTACACATAAAACATTAAATAAATTTAATGAAAATATACGAAATATGAAATATCTCAAAAAATTTATAAAATTTTTATAAAATAATAAAAAATTAAGTTAAAAAGGTAACACAAAAAATTTTTTTTTACAATTAATTTAATTCACTTGTGAATAAGAAAATTTACCGTGGCGAAACTGAAATGCATATAGTAAAGTGTTTTATATAATGCAAAAGGCACTGACATGTAATAATAAAAGCAGCAAAAGATTATTGTTTTATTGAAGTAAAAGCATTCAAAACAAAGAAAATAGCATGAAATGATATACAAATATACAAACGTTTTAGCTTGAAATATCTAAAACAAAAACCTATACGCCAATAATAAACTATCTGAAACACAAAAACAAAACCTTAAAACTAAAACAACAAACATAGTGAAGCAGCAAAAATTGTAACATATTCTTATCGCAAACGTTGGCATATGCCGGCCCGAAGGCTTGACAGCGTGCTGACGACGCAGTTGGATGCACTGCACGCGCTCCAGCAGACAGCTGTGCGCGGCATGTTTTACTTTA
This sequence comes from Melieria picta, assembly GCA_964056695.1. NCBI lineage: Eukaryota > Metazoa > Arthropoda > Insecta > Diptera > Ulidiidae > Melieria > Melieria picta. The sequence continues at coordinate 68,749,284 of OZ057398.1, forward strand.
TTCTTACTTTTCATTTTTGCGGTGAATTATTAAAATAAGATAAGCCAACAACATTTTTAATGCTGTCGACTTGCTTTTTCCGCTTTTCAACGCATTTCATTTAACTCAAAATAGCAATTTTTCTCGCTCTTCTCTCAGCTACATATATAATTAAAATACATTCTAAAAAACACACACACAAACCATTTTTACGTAGTAAAAACCAAACCAAACAAAAAATAACCCGTCAGCGAAACAGCACCGCACAAGGGAGACGCAGCAGCCAGACGCCGCGCAGCTGCAGCTGGCCACCTTCAGCGACAATCACAAACACAGACGTATTTATGCCACATGGTTGTGAGAATTTTAGAGACTTTTTGTGCTCGAATCTAGTGAGAACAATTATAAATTAAAATAAATAAATAAGTAATAGTAAGAAGTCAATAGCAATGCAAATAAATGGTATTAACTAGCTGCTTTAATGGCTGCGCAATCTAAATAAGTTTACATGTGTTTAAGAGCCATAGTCAACGCATCAAATCAGCATTAATATCAGATAACAACAACAACTTGAACAAAGGCGAAAAACCAAAACTTGAACACACCGCGAACAACGTGAAGACCCTTAACAAAAAAGGCTTTAAAAACGGCTCAAAGCCTAAAACAAAGAGACTGTGATGTGATTATCTCAGATAAAGATAACGATCGTAAATTACAAAGCTTATCATGCGATGCGCACACAACAACCACAACTAAGTAGTGAGCATAACATTTGCCAAATACATCATTTTGTAAAAAAATACACCACAACAACAACCAGCGCTCGCATTTGCTGCACTCGCACAATCGACGTTTGATGATTGATGCGCGTTGTCAAGTCTCCCTGCGCTGATTTTGCCAGAGTTACAAACCGAAATTTCATGGCATTCTCGCTCTCACTTTGTGAGTGTGGCCAGTAATATTGCATTATCGGGCAGCTAGTTTGCCACTTGTGTGATAATTTTCCGCACCAGCTACTCAACAGTCGCAACAGTTCTTCGCTTGTCTGGAGCGTCGTTGAACGTCTGAGCGCTTCTTGTTTTGTTAAGAATTCGCACTCGCACTGAAATAATAAACAAATCTCCAAGTCAAGCGTCGTCAAATCAAGTGTTTCAGCGCGTTTAAATAGAGTTGGCGTTGCCGTTCTCCGTTCGCCCCCTCGTGCAGCTGCGCTGTACTCGAGGCGCCGATAATACGTCAAGTGCGCGCACTCACTCGCACGCTCGTTTCGCCAACACGGGCAATCGCTCTTTTACAACAATCACAAGACGCTGTCTCAATATTAACATTAACAGTAGCAACACCAACACCAACAACCGCAATAATACAGCCATAAGAACGGTATCTTCACTTATCACCGCATAATCACAATCAAACAATCCAAACCAATTCAATCCAATCCACCAACTCAACAGCCCACCGGTCGCCGTTCGCCGCGCCCTGCTCTTCGGCTCACCACTCACGGCCCGTATTTAGGGCTCCGCCGGCTGTGATTGTGGCTGCTTCGCGCTCGCGCTCGCGCGCCGCCTTCATTGTTGTTCTTCAGACATTCGTCGTCGTTCGTCAGAGCGACATGAGCCGGTGGCCGCACGCGTGCGTCAGCATGAGATGAACAGTCCAGCAACTCCGCGATGCAACCAAATACAAACTACTCGTAGATACGTGTCCGTGATAGCTGCTAAAGTTTTCCTGTTCGAAATAAATTATACTATTTGTATTGAACGTACAAATATTTATGAGATCGTGTGTGAAAAAATATAAAATAAATAGCTTGTAAAATTACGAAAATAAAAGAAAAAAAAATTTACAAGCTTCAAATTAAAACGGAAAAAACAATACAAGCAATACGAAATAAGTTCACGATCCAAATCAAGAGAAAACTAAAGAAAAAAAGCAAAAACTCATTAAAAATAAGCGCAAACAACAATTTTCAAATAATAATCGAAACAAATAACAAAAATCACGGGAAAATTAATGACATAAATAAGTGAATAAATTAAACTAATAAAACGTAAAGCAATTTGCCACGCAACTCGTGATAAGCACGTAAAAATAAATCAAGTGCTGCGCATTGAAAATTTGTAAAGTTAACAGAATAAATATTTAGGCATTGTTTTTGCTTAAATATACAACTACAACTGCTTAAATAATACAACTTCAAAATGAAGCTGAAAAGTAATTCCGCTCACATGGAGACGCTGCTGGTCGCGCCAACAGCCAAAGTGCACCCAGTGCGCACACATTCAGATGCATCGTCGATAGCGAGTAGCAGAAATTATGGCGACGAAACTGATGAGGAGGACGGCTTGGGCTACACGCACACGCTGGTGAGTACTCGAATCGTTTAAGAGTGCAAATATTTATTATAGGAGTTTCAATGTAAGGCTAAGTTGAGTGAGTGATCTCAGTCTCAACGGAGACTCGTTAGTGTCTGTTGTACTGATTTATTCAGATTTATAGATTATATAGTTCCCATGAGTTTTAAAGTCCAATGACTAGATAATATTATATTTGACTTGTAAAGAGCTCTCACGAACACTGTGCCGATAGAATTCTAGAGAAAAGTAACATGAGGATCCGTTAACATCTACCAATTTCAAGCTGTAGTACAGAAATGTCCACATGACTATAGATTAGATTTGAGTAGAAATCACAGAAAACCACTTGACTTTGGCGATTCCATCAAATAAAACCATGAAACGGTCTATATTGCACACTACTTATATACACATATGTATATTTAGTGCTAAGGAATAAAACGAATTAACCCTTTCGCTATTTTGTTGCCATATGGCAACATGCTACTTTGTGGACGTCTGCATCCTCTATGGTTGCAAGAATACATTTTTTTGGTCTTTAGAATAGTTTGAAGTTTTATGAAAAATACGAAATTAATAAACTGAATATTTAAGTTTAAAGAAGAGAAGTATACACGTTTTTTTAATGGTATATCTTGATATAGTAAAGGAAGAAGAAGCAGAAAAAATTAGAGAACTTTTTAATTTGACGTTTTTTTTCAATTTAGATACTTTTTTTAAGTTTGGCTGAAGTAAATGAAGAAATATTCAAATTTTCGTTATGCGTAAAAAGTTTAATGTTTAACCCTTTTAGTGCCGGAGGCCGATATATCGGCTCTTGCTGCACTAGCGGGAAGTGCCAGAGCCGATATATCGGCCCGCGCTTTGTAGCGCTTTACTATTCGCATTGCGGGAGAACTCTATCTCAAAATAATTTTGTAATACGTTATATATGATCTAATTTCATTACGAGAGAATAAAAAAAAAATTGTTCTTTGTTTTAACTCTTTGTGGACGTTTATGTTATCGGAACTTTTCGGCAGCGTGTTATGTAAACAACTGTTTGAAGACTCTTGCGAAATAACGTTGCATTGCCGCAGCGAGACGTAGGATCAGTTAGTGTCTCCTCGATCGTTGTTGTGAACAGTATATTTCGTCCCAGTTGCAGTTTGAAAGGGTCATTTTTGTTATTGCCGTTGTTTTCCGCTTGTGTCAAACATTGTTGTTTTTGACAAACCAACAATTAGAAATACAGGATTTCGAAAAATCTATTCATTCTCTATTTTATGCTTAGTATACTGCTTTTTGAATCATGTAAATATTGTTTCTCGTTTGGTTTTTGTGAGCATTTTTCCAAACCCTAGTAAAACTGTGAAATTCGGCTGGTTATTCTCGCATACGCACCTCTTTTTCGCCCGGCACTAAAAGGGTTAAGCAATTATTACAGCCACAACGATGTGGTTGCTCTCATAGAAAAACACTCTAAAATACAGGGTCCGAGTATAAAAATTAAAAAATTTCGTATGGAATATTGCTAATATAACCACATAGAAACCTAAGACGTAAAATTTAAAATTTTAACTTTCCCCAGTAAAAACCTGTAGCGAAAGGGTTAACTGCCGCAAACTGCTTTAACAGATTCACATCTAACCACTACCCAAATCGTACCGTATCGCAAACACAATCACAGATTTCTGCCACTGAAAACATGTTAGCCAAATTCTATGATGCAAAAATATGACATTATCAAAAATAAAAATCGAAAAATAAAAGAAACCACTTACGTGCAGACGATTACTACGTCAGTCGCCTTTTGGGGTAATCGCTTCAAAATCAACATTTACCTTGCATTACTAAATTTGTTTCCTATCGGAAAGTTTTTGTTTTTTGGTCATTTCCTTTCGTGCGCTGTGAACGTTTTCAAAGAGCTTAATCTAAAATATATATAAATAAAGATAAAGCTTAAACTAAACAAATACGAAACATGAATCGAACGAATAGTGAATCATTGATCCCTTGTTTCGAAAAACAACCTCAAAACATAATTTATTATTGTTACTTGTTTTTAATTAAAATGTCTTAATAATGGCACCTAAGCAATTTTGGAATATCGAACATGATTCCAATACCGTTTTATACAACACAACAATAAATATTGTCAAGAGCATATAAATAAATATGCGTGTTCGTAGTGAAGGTTCAATTGGTAATTATAATTTTGAAGATCATGGAAATAAAGTTTATGAGTAGCTTAAAAAATGTTGAAAAATGTCAAGTTTTTTTGGAGTTCTGATACACTTTTATGTTTTGGCGATAAACAAAATAAATTGCTTAATGATTTGGAATCAAAATATGGCCCTAATAAATTTAAAATCATTGAATTGGAAAGTACTTTTTTTTATCGATTTATGAGCCAAAACGCTATGGGGAGACTCCTATTACTGTGAAGCATTGCATTCGCTTAGAAAGAATTGAACGACAGGATTTAAAAGAGACAACTTTTAGACACTCGTCTTGAATTTGTCACGGCTCAAAGTGCTGTAATGTATATAGAGTGAAGAAAATCAGTGCCGATTGAAAAGTACTGTTCGGTTCGTTTACATAGGGCTTCAGCTCTATTTTTCAGCATCCTCTGCTTGTTGAAATTAATATTTATATAGGTTTGCCTGTACCTCAGCTCGAGTTTCCAACATGTCAGACACTTTGAGTAGTAATTAGTTGTTTAAGAAAACAATATCCAACAACTATTAACGACTAAGTCAGCTTCAGCGTTTGACTCAGCTGAGCTGAGCAGCTGTTAGTTAGCTTTTGTTGTTGTTATGTTGAGGGAACCCCCAGTCAATACAAAAACGCAAAACAAAACACTCACTAAATAAGAAAACAAAAACACAAAAGCAACGAAAATACAACTTGAAGAAATGCCAGCATCATTACTTATTGCAGTACGCGCTGACTGGTGCGGCAGACTGCCAGCGGCGGCGGAAGTTGTTTGGTGTTGGCGGTGCTATGCCGGTGTATTTGTTGTTGCTGTACACGTACACGTATTATTGTGCGAGCATATTTATTAATTTTGCGTCATGGCTGACTGTTGGTGGATTGGTGTTGTTGGCTGCGAGCGAATGTGGCAGTGGCAGCGCTACCGTTTGAACAGCAGCCGGTGATTTGTTGTAAATCTTGTTCACTTTGTGAACTTTGCTGTAATGCTTTAATTTTTTGTTTTGCAGTTGATTGACCTTTGACGATGGCGTCAGTCTTGCTGTTTTGGTAACTTGAATGTTTTGTTAAGGCAAATTCACACGAGCTGGTGGGGTGGCTTTGGTTAGCCAATACCGATGTAGGTTTTAATTTCGATTTTCAACACAATTTAAAGGTTTCAGAACATGAAAGAAGTTTTTAAAATTTATAGGTTTTTTTATACTGTCAGGAAAAATAGGTAATTTTTTATAAAAATTTGAAGCCAAAGTGTCCGATGAAAAAGTGGTTAGTGAACAGGATGTAAAATGATTTTGCTGATTTATTCCCACAATTCTGCCTTCAACAAATTTTCCTGCATTCGAGCAATCAATCATTCAATCAATTACACATCTTAACATGTCTACAATTAACAGTGGCGCATACAGGGGGGAGGAGTGTTTTGGGGCTTCACCCCCAAATGCAAAAATTGCTGGTGCAAATTATGGTTTCAAATGAAATTGAGCTCAAATGTTGTACGCAAAACCCTCCCCCAAAATCAAATCCTGTGTGCGCCACTGCAGTATAGTCTATTCACATGAGCTTTGAATGTAAAAAAATTTAAACATTGCTTTAGCACGTCGTTTTTTAGCAATTAATGAACAATTACCAAACAATTTTGTTCAAACTTGATTTACCTCTGTGCCTCAAAGTGCAACTTGATGGCTGTATTTGATTTTTATTTGCACATACCCGAAAAAAGACAAGTAAAAACACACCCAAATTCTGCCACACCGACAACGTGCGGAAAATTGATGGATGGACTTCAGAAATTTGCCATCGTAAATGACGCACTTCAAAAATTGACGTGTATTTCTTCTTGCGAAATTAAAAAATTATGAATTTAATTGTGATTGTTGTTGTTATTGCCGCACATTTACTTGCCTGAGTAGCGCACAGAAATAATGCATAACCAGCGAAATTGTGGACTTTTTGGCTTTCGTGCGAGGCATGCGAACTGATTTCTCTTTTGATAGCTAATGAGTTGTAAATTTTCGAAAATTGATATCCAAACGACAGCAGACAACGGCCCAACACAACAGATAATATGAAAATATGCGCTGAGTTATTGATTGTTGGCGTTCCCTATTTTTTTCAGTAGTTAATTCGATTAGAAAAAAGGTGCAGCAAAAAACTTCTTTCCACTTGGCT